>CM036594.1:6159702-6774020 GCA_020745705.1 Hemiprocne comata | reverse complement strand
CTTTGGAGTAACTTTTGCATCATCAATTTAATCCTCCACATCTCAATTGGACTTTTGTTTTTTAATTCTTGAAGAATAGTTATCAGATATTTTTCTGCCTGGACTGTTTCCCTGAGATCTTCTTCCCAAACTGTATGGTGTTGCATGTCTTTCTATTCATGCTCCTTTAAACTTCAAGCCCATGCACACCAGAATGTGGTATATCCCACCAGATATGAAATTCTAGTTGCTTTGGAGTCACTAAGAAAACACTTTAAAGCCTTCAGTGGAATCATTAATTTCCATGTTTCAGCACTCTGATATGACCCTGCTCTGTCCTCACCAAGACGAAAATCCACCTTAGATTTATGACGAGTCTGGTGGTCTGCCTATATCTAACAAAATGTTTCTTACAGACTACCATGGTAAAAGGCAGAGACCTACATCAGCATGGTCCCTTACAATACCACGTAGTTCCCAGCACCACTTCTCTCTCATCAAAAGCACTCCACAGCATTTCTCTGCCTTTACCGCATGTACAAACTAGGGAGCTCAGGCTCTTCTAGAAATGTAACCTCTGTCACCAAGGCTCAGACACACCAGGGTAAGTGAAAATGAAACTCCCACAATGCCAACAGTGCACCAGGATGGCAGATGTCTTGCTGAATGAAATCAATACTCCTGCAAATGCCATCAATCAAAAATACAAAAAGAACAGAACCAAAAGACAATACCCTAAGGCTCTTATTATTGAAAGCACATTAACAGAAAGTGGCAGCTAAACAGGCACAGTGCAGGATACTTCGATTAAAGAGAATCATCTCCAAAATTGTTCTTAGGCTTCAATGTTTAACTGAAGATAAGACAGAATCTGGATTATGCTCTGATTCAACCTACTCAAAAACTTTCACTAAAAATTGCTAATCAACCATAACAGAATTTGTGAAGCAGAATTACAATTTTAGCAAATCAGAGTCCAAAAGAGAATAAAGCTTATGTGCCCAGATTAATGAGATTTGAAAAAGTAAAAATAAAAGAGGATACAAGTACAGTGGAAAAAGATCCTATTATGCACCATAATTAGATGTCAGTACCCATTTTGCTAGTTTACATGGTAATTTTAATTTCTAGGGCGAACTGTTTTATATGTTTGGACATTTAAATTGATGCTATACAGTTTAACAGTACACTGTCATGAGTATCAGATCTGAAAATTAACCTCTTTTGACAGGCTATTATTTAGGAGTTTGATTCTGCAACCAGAAGTGAACCATGTTTGGATAGAGCTGCAGTTTGGATCGAGAGGGCATTTAACAGCTTGTCTGACATATGAACAGAGGTGTGTACAGCTTGGGACAACTAATCAAATATCCCAGAAAAGTTCTGGTCACTTCAAGTGATGCTCTTATCTCATGGACTTCAAATTAGTTGAATTCAGGAAAGTCAAGTGACTGCCAACTATTGGTGTGCTTGTGGGATCCAACTGCATAAGTGTGACAGGCTGAAGGCAGATAATTTGGGGTTGCTGCTGGTAAAAATGTACTATTACAGATAGAAACATCCATTCAAACATCCCAAAATACTATAGTCACCCTCATTAATTAAAGTAAGCACACCAACTGACAAAATACTACTGACATTCAACTATTTCACAAAAGATCACGTCCCACTGCACCAATACTTTTCATGCGGAGCACTAAGAGAATTAATTCTTATTTGTAGAGAACATAAGAGATCTGTCCCATAAGAGGGACTGTCTTTTTGCTTTCTATGCCCTTTGAGGATAAGGATATAAGAAAAAGCTGCAGGAAATTGAACAGTATTATTCAAGGCTTCAATTACTCTTTTTATGCTCTATTTGAGAGTACAAAAATTTCCCTCTCTCCCCTGTCCTTAATCCTTGTTAACTTTATTCCATTTCTAACTATTTCAATCCAATATCTATGTATTACATATAATTAACTGCCTCCAGATAACTACAGGTCAGTTTTCCTGTTATAAAACATCAATGATGTTGATTTATAGCATCAAATGATGAAATGGTTGTGTGAGAGGATAGCTGAGTGGCATTTTCATTTCATACAATAAATAAAATTCTAGAGTGCCACTGGAGGAAAGTTTAATAGAAGAAAATTATCAGGCATGGAAAAATGTTATAGTACTGTAGTCATTCACATAATAAAGATATAAGCTTACAAGAACCTTGGTTTCAGTTTTATGCAGGTACAAACAAAACTGATTTTAAAATAAATTTTTAAATTAATATCATAAGCATTTTAAAAAGCAGAAATCAAAATACTTTAATGCTTAGGACTCCACACATTGTGTTTCTTAGAACTTCACAAAGGCACTGCAATAAGAAACTGTTTTTATTCTGGTTAATGAAAAGTATATTTGTTAAGCTATTGATAAAATGCTTTTATAAAAACACCAAGTCTTTAACTGAAATTCCCACACTGTTATGACAGGATAAAATTCATGAAAATGTAACAAACATCAAATGCTATAATGAGGCTCACTCAGTTTCAGGTTATTTCATCTTTAATCTTAACAACTAATACTCATTTCCCTTATGGAATATGCGGAACTCAAAAGCTGACAATTGGTCTACAGTGATGGCCTTTGTATGTAATTTCTGCCCATGTAAGAAAACAACTCAAGTCAAGCAAAAAGAGTTAATCTTCCTTTCACACATAAAAAGAATCTCCATTATATTATTTGATAGTAAATCTCAGAAAGAGGAAATTTAGAGTAGATGGTAAAACTTGGTGATGGCAAATGCCCCAAGACGTTTTGTTTCTGAGCCTAACTGGAAATCAGAGGAATTGAAAAACAAATCCAAGATGTCTAATTTTAAGAACTTAAGAAAGAGATGGAAGAGATAATAACAAAACAGATTAAATTTTCAGTTCACATAAAGTCCAGATCAGTTTCTGGCTTAGTATGGAATCTAAACTTGTTCAAGCTTGGATTTTAATGAACTGATATATGCACAGATATATTCCAATTGTTCCAAGCACCCCTTCCAGGTCACCATCACTGAAGTAAACATTAGACTATACCCTTTGGCATGCAGCTACTCTTCAAGAAAAACAGTTTTCAAAGTAAAAAAACAAGACCATTGGTCTGTGCAAGAGTTTAAAAATATTCAAACAAACTATTCCATCAATTCAGCTGTGGAGGCAGTAACCTCAGTTGGAAGAGCAATGAGAAAGATTTCAACAGCAACAATATTTTACAGCAATTGTCTGCGTAGCCTGATCAAGAAACAGGAATTGTATTTCATCCAAATGCTGTAACTTCCAGGGATTTGATCTGATTTAAGAGGAGTGAGCCACTTTTCCTCTCTCCCTTCTGAGCAATAAGAATGAGAAGTCTTCCATTTGTCCCTGTAGAGAATAGCAATATTTCTTACATCTCACTAAATTTTCCAAGACACAGCAGTATTGCTTTGCTATTGCAATCTGAGCTGCTCAGGAGGGCTCCAAGCTATGAAGAGATTTCTCATCTCTTTTGCATCCTATGGCTGAAGCATTCACTCTCCTACCAGATTCATCTAATGCTATAGCTGCTCTTTTTACACTCGCTGTGATTCTGTAGCATGGGTAGAAGAACATGTTTTTAAAATGCTATAACACAAATTGTTTCAGCATATAACAACATTATGGGAAAACTACTTTAATCGCTTTGGGACACTCTGTATCATTATGAGACTTATCTTATTATGTTAATGTTTTGCACTGAAGCTCTAATTCATCAAGGATCTCTGGAGTGATACAGAAAGGAATAAAAAATTAACTACCAGCTAGAACCACTAAGGTATGAGGCAAAAAAGAGAAGTTATGGGAAAATAGTATAAAAAAAATTTAACAGATCTATTAATATTGATTGAAGAAACAGAAATGAGAGGTTTTTCTCTGGTCTTCTATAAAATAGAACTTGTCCCGCTTACAAATATATCATTTGAAGTAGGGGAAAAAACACCTCTGAGGATAAAACATTAGTGGTTTTGTACTGTATTTTATAAAATGTTTCACCATTTCAACACTGATTAGGCCAGTAAAGCCACCACAGCAGTGATATAAAGCTCTGAATGAAACAGTAGCACAGTTAGTAACTAAGGATTTGGGGGATTATGAGAATTTTAGTCCCCACCAAGCTCCTCAAGCAAGAACAAAAAAAGAAATCACAACTTGATTGCGATTTGTTTTGCATTTTACTCCATACTCCTTACGGCAACAAATATTTAAGATTATTTCCCAGCAGCCTAACCTAGAAAGGGAACAGAGTTCAACAAAACGTAGAAAGAAACCATCACATTTTAAAGATTGCACCACAGTATTTCAGAAACTTGCATAGGAAAAAACCTGTAGAAGCACTAACAGTTTGTTGGTTTGTTTAGACTTTAAAAAAGTACTGGAACACTTGCCATGATTATGGTAATAGATGGTTTTAAACTACTGTATACAATGTATATGAAAACTATTTAATTTTGACACCAGTTGTTTTGAACTCCACTGAAATAGTGGGTACATGATTATGAGTTGTTTAATTGAATAAAGACTGGTTTATAGGAGCAAAAGAAACAGCAAATAATTATGTTCATTTAATTCAGTTGGGATTCAGTTTGTTTTCTGCTTCCTTGATATTAATGAAAAGAAATCCAATTTGTTCTACATGGCAGGATATGTAATTTAGATGCTTATTAATGCACAGTTCTGGTAGCAGCTCTCTGAGAAATGTCTCTGAGAAATGTTTGCTTTATAAGTTGAGGAAGCTGTAAGTGTAACAAAATAACATGTTTTGCATCAAAGTATAATAAAATTGGAAAAACAACAGTTTCTCACTGTGAGCATGCAGACTTGTAGACACTATCATAAACTGGAAAGAGATCTTTGGCAATATTATTTTACCATACGAACATCAATACAATATTTTTTAAAATTTATTGTAAATCATGCTTAAGCTTAGGAAACAAGATAAAAAAGCCCTTTTATCATCTGTAACATCTCATAATATGATACACACTGGACACACAATTATGACCTCCTTGAAAAAACATTGCTACTTTAATTTTTTTCTTGTTCCCAATTATTTAAAAACTATTTTGCCTGGTCTAACAATGACAATACTTCATGACACTGCCAATACTTCAACTGCTTCTAAATTTTTTTGCTGCATGTGTAGAAGTAGAGCTGCAAGTGTAAATGTTAGCTGCACCACAGGTTTAAATACAAGGGGAAAACACATCAGTTAATGTCCTGAAATTAACCAAATGGTGAACAATTGCCACTGCAGATCTGGCTTGTGATCTACCCAGTGTAAGAGAAAAGAGGATAACATGAGTGTTCCCTATGATCATACACAGCTTCTTGCCTGAAGGTAACTATGTCTGAGGAACCAAAACAAATAGATTTCTTAGGGAATGCCTAGTTCACAGCTTCATTTTTATTGCTAACATTGAAGGAAGATCAATTGCGAAATAAGAGAGAAGGGGGGGAAAAAAAAAATCTCATTCCTTTCAATACACTCAAATACTATGCCAGCTGATATCACCAAATACAGACATGAGAACATCTGTGATATGAAGTAGTCATATTTGCTAGGCAGTGGTAGGTATGACAAGAAACTTCATTTCTGCCATAACACACCTGTACAAAGTAAATGTAAAACATAACTGCTATTTAATACAGAATTCTGACTGGGGAGAGAGACTTGCCCGAATGCAAACATGAAGCAGAAGTCAGTGAAGAGCTAAGTAATTTTACTGTTACTTCAATTTCAGCTAAGCCTGAAAAACTGATCTGAATGCAGTAAGAACCAAGAAAAAATTCACAATCCTATTTGACGTGGCTCCATGACCTGCCTAGAAGAACTGCATCTCCAAAGACAGACAATTAGCCTGTCTCTGTGGCTGCACCACTAACATTTCTAGAGAGTGTGGTCTACAGAACTGAAAGGCAAGAGGCACAACGATGCAGTGCTAACTTGATACAGAGATGAACATTACTCCACACAGCCCATTTCATTTTGGAATAACTTGAAGCAGACACATTAAAAAATATTACCACCACTTTAACTCTGTTGTTCTTTGGGGGAAAAATGAACTTCTGTAGATGTCAGTGCACACATAGCATGACTTTCAGGAAGGAAAGATTCCTGGAGCTTTGTACACTGTCAGTGAGCAGAATATTCACAGTATTGTGATAGTCACTTGTTAGGTCTATATTCCAACAAACTTCCTGCTCTGAACTACTGGGGGGGTAGGCACATAGATCACATCAGTTTCCTCATGGTTTATCTGTCATTAACCTAAATAAGCAATATTTAGGAGCAAATACATGCAAATGAAGCAACTGCACACAGAAGTGGATATTCAAGGTATGACTACCTAAACTGAACATCAGGCTTTAAACCGTTCTTTTAAACTGTTCTTTAAACTGGTTTTCTTGGAGTTGCCTTTGTTTTCAGGGTTTCTTTCATTTTTCCCATGAACGTGCAAGTAAAGACTCATTTTCACAGACTGAAATTATTATTATTTCTTTCTATTTTTTGTTATTCCTGTGGATATTTTAATGGAAGAGCTTCATTGCACAGATCAGGAAGAGTTTACATCTACTTATATTTTCTGCCCATTTGTTTTTTTCTGGTGCCATATGGGATATGGATGTCATTGTTAATTGCATTCACTTTAATAGCAGATTTTGTGTAATTGGAGTGCTGCTCTGGATTTTACTTCACACTCAGTTCATTACCTTTAAAGGCTGGGTATTCTGGTCAGTTGTGCACTGCAACTCATGAAGTTTGCATACACAAGGTGAGTTGCATGCTACTTGCAATAGAGTGGAACCTCGTTATCTATGTCTCCAATTAAATTCATTCTGCTATGCATCTGAACGCAGTCTGCACCCAACACATGTTCACAGAGATCACTTTCTCTCTTTGGAAGTCATGCCAGGCCTCAGATACTAACCTCACTAGGTTTTTTTGCTTGGGAAGGACGGGTTTATATTCCAGGAGGCATCTTTTGAACAAGAAGGGTTTCTGAACATGTTTTGGATAAGGCCTGATCTAATATAGCCAGTCCAAGTGTTCTCCTGCTTGATCTAGTACTAGTTGACCTAGCAGTTCTCCATACCAGTGACATCGAAATCTTTAGACTACTAATCCTAAATTAGTATGGGACAGTTTGTTGCAGGAATAATTCAAATCCACTAGCTTATATTAATATCAGCAAAACTAGATCTACACTTCCCTTGACCTTCTGCACAACAGACAACTCTCATGTTTTGAAAAGGAAGCCATCCTTGAAGATCAGCCAGCTGTCCTGGGTCTCTTTTCCCTTCAGGGCATGCTCCCATGCTCTGCACATATTACGTGCCACCAAATCTCCCTGACTTTTAGAATGAGAGAAGCCTCTGTCCACTGCTCTGAACCCTACCTGATTAAAGAATCTAAATTTCAATGGAAGCTGTGGTCACTTGGGGAGGGGGGGAGGGACCAAATCCCAAAAATATTCCCCCAAAATCAACACTTTCTTATTTAAAGAATCTCTTAAACATGTATATGTTTACTTACACATCTGTGCTTCTATATATGTAAATGAAAAAGACTAAATGCATAGAACCCTCACAGCAGGTTAACAAGTTGGCATATTTCTAGAAACTGAAACATAACTCCTTGTTTTTAAAGAGTGCTACAAACTTTAAAATTTTGTTTCTCGAATTCCATTCTATTCCAACTATTTGTCTGGTCCACTAGCTGCTAATTAACTGCTAGTCAATAACTGAAGTTACAGTCAATGATATTTGAATTTCAGCTATTAAGCAATGAAAATTCTTTTCCACTAGCACACCTTAAAAATTCTTCCAGATAGCTGCCTTTTGTCCTAATCTATTTCTGTGAGATTAGTATGTACATTCCTGAACTTTATTTGTTGCTCCATGAATACAACAGGGACTATTTTCCAAGAGCCTATTTATGCATCCTTTATAACTCATAACTAATCTATTTCCACTAGGCTGGTTGTCCTTATAATGCTAAGGCATTAGTATAATGAACACTGTTTCATAATAAAATTTAAGTAGCAATAATTAGAAGGTAAAAACCAATTATATTTAGATATCTAAAGGATGATAAGATAATGACACTACCTATGTGTCTTTCCTTTCAAAGTAAAGATCCAACATATAGCCTCATCAAAAATAAAATATGAACACAATACATTTTAAAACTCATAAGATTAAACTTTAAGCCACAGTCCAAAACGGTGCAAACAGAAGTAAAAGCAGTTTAAATTTTTTTTTAAAACAAACGTCTAGAATCCTGAAGGTAAACATTTATAAGCTGGTAACAGAAAAAATTATTTTGGTTTTTAGATTTCTTAGATCCTTTATTTTCACTCACAATATACTTTACAATGACACAAGAAATAGGAAATGATTTGTAAAATATCTTTGCCTGTTAACGTAAGCATAGTGGACCTATTGCCCTCTAGTACATTCTAGAAGTATAATGCATCTAGCTAGTGTTTGCAAGATTTAGTTATGGGTCCTTCTGAGGAGGAAACATCTTTCTATAGAATGAGTATTAAAGAAGATTCACTGAAGGGAATATTACAGCAAGCATATCACAAGCACTATTTTGCAGCAGAAAAAAATACACAAGAACAGGAAAAAGACTGGAGAAGCAGTTTCTAGGCTACTTTATTGGACATTATCTTTGCTCTTGATTCACTGCATCAGATGGGCTGCTTTTTGATACCAAGTATGTTAAATATTGCCTTGCAGCGTAAACAGTTGAACTATACTGCAAGAAACTTGGAGGTATATATTTGTGTAGATCCAAAATTGTAGAAACATCCATATTTGACGAACAAAAGGGCACAGATGCACACCAGGTGCAAGTGATAAAGGGTTCAGATTTTGCTATTTCATTTGTACACTGAGCTCAGAGGGGACAGCAGAAACGTTCACAAACTTGTAGGAAAAAAAAGGGCAACAATGAGTGTAAGTTTCCCTCTGGTAAGTTACACATTACAAGATGCTTCAAAAGCAAGTGAAAGATTTGAAATGAAAATGAGCAGAATGTGAGACTACACTCTTCAAAGAAAAAATAGGAAGGTCCACTGGGTTGAAGTTAGCTGTGAGCCCTGTATCTCAGGTTTCCCAACAATCATAACTAGTATGAATCCAGTGCCTCACAAGTTATGATAAATACCTAAAAAGGCTATGAGGCTGCTGGGTACTGCAGATACTACACTGAACATTTTAAACATACAGCAACTGTCATCTGTAATTACACTGCTTTAGTGCCATGAGGACTGAGGTAGATGAAAGAAGGGGGGAGGAGCAGGATAATCCTGGCTGCACATACCAACTGGGGGAAGAGCCTGGGGAGCAGCCCTATGGAAAGAGATCTGGGGGTTTGGTTTGATGGCAAGTTGAACATGAATCAAGGGTGTGCCTGGCAGTCAAAAGGGCCAACCGTGTCCTGAGGTGCATCAAGCACAGCACAGCTGGTCTGGGGAGGTGACTGTCTCACTCAAAACTGCACTGGTGCAGCCCCGTCTCAAGTACTGTGTGATGTTTTGGGTGCCTCAGTATAAGGACATCAAACTATTGGAATGTGTCCAGAGGAGGAAGACCAAGATGGTGAAAGGTCTCAAGGGCCAGACATACATGGAACAACTGAGGTCACTAGTTTGTTCAGCTTGGAGAAGCCTGAGGGGTGACGTCATAACAATATACATCTTCCTTGAGGAAGCTCAAGTTATGTCTTTGGTAACAAGTCTAAATTTCTGGAACACAGAAGGATCCTTTCAGTCTGAAATACGATAAATGTAAACACAAAGTCTGTTAAATTCTGTAGTGTGTGTTTTGAATAAAAAAAGACAACACACTGGATGGCTAATCCAGGAAAGACTGATCTAGATATTCTGACTAATATGACTGTTGTGCACTCTTATAACAGTAAGTACAAAAAATACTATCTTTTGTCAGCACATCTCACCCTAGGATCTCAACAAGCTGTTCTATTTCATGGTATGCACGTGTGTTGGGAAATAAAGGTTGTATTTCACCTGTAGCTGGAAGAGTCAGCTCTAGACCAAGGACTGGAAGGGACCAAGACAGCTGCTCCAGCTGAAATGCAGCAGAAACTGAAACAGCAGACCAGGATAGTGTGCCTTGTGAAAAATGCACTCTTACCACCAAAAATGCTTAGGATTTGTCTTATCCAGTAGATACCTCTGCATTTAACACACTTCCTAATACTATTACAGATTACTGGATCAGAACCATTTGACATCTGGAGAGAGATTTTCTTTCTTTAGAGACTGTTCAAGCACAAGAAATATAACTGCACTTTGTGGAAAGCTGCAATCAAGAAACTAAAAGGAGAAACCAAGTTTCTGATTTCCAATGTTTTTCATTTCCCGGATTTCAGCTAAAGCACATTAAAATGTAGGCAGGACTGAATGGTGCAGCAATTCAGGGTGTGGGTAAGACAGTTATGTTATTGGAGGTATTATCTATGCTTGATAATAATCTAAAGCTCAAAAATGCCAACACACTGTTAAGAAACTCTTCCCCCCACTGCTTTTGTCATTAGGGAATCTGCTTTTCGTGACTTACACCAGCAATCTGTTTCCAATGGCATCTCAATCTTCCTCAAAGCTATTTTGCCCCTTCTGGAACACCACCAAACACTGGTAACTGTGCCCACACTCTAGTCTTGTCAGGGAGCCTCAGAAGACAACAGGTCCTCACTCTCAGGAGTTAAGGACTGCAGATACTCTTTTCCACAAGATTAACCTGCACTACAAAAGTTAATTTCCCATGTTTCTTAAAGTACGGAGAGGTGAAGTTTGTGGAAGTTAAGCAGGCAAAAAAAAAATCAGTTTAGGCTAACCTAAAACCTCACATTTTTCTTCATACACATCCTCGACCTCTCCTTGAAGAAATCAACATTACCTTCAGTACTTTTACATTCATTCTTCTACCACTGAGCCACAAGTTATTATAGCAACCCAATTTCAAGCTAGATCCATTAAAACATGGACTGTGCTTCTAGAATGAAAAATATATTAAGTGGTTGAGGTGGAACACATAAAGGAGTTTTTATTTTGTATTAACCAGTCTCTTCATTTTAAAGGCCTGTTTCGAGATTCCATCCTACTTCAAATTTACTATGCAATAGAGAAATGCAACTGGATATGTCCCTAAACACGTTTTCAGCACTTGGCCATCCACCTTGTTGATAATGCCTTTAAAATATAAATCATGCTACAACTAACATTACTTCCTGTGGGGTAAAAAGCCTTTTTTCTCTTCAAGACATTATCTCACACAGCTTAGTGAGGTTTAATTTATCTCCATCATCTTTATAAGCTAAATCATGAGTTTGTAAAATGTGCCTTCCGATCCATGTCTTAGATTACTCATATTATTAGAGTTAGTGCCCAAAACAAGATTCTTGGCATTCAAGTTATGACTTGTTTAGGAAATTGATATTGGCATTTTCTGCATAATTTGCTTTTTCTCCAGTGAATCACTTTCCTGTCTTTGATTCTCCTAAAGAAATTTCAACCTTATGGGAGAATAAAACTAATTAAAAACTGGCAGATTTAACTTCAGGGAGAGAGTCTAAGCTTTCTCTTAGAATTAATGTACCTATTGATCTGTTAAAATAGTAAACTGAAACCTGCAGTCTATCACAGAAAATAGTTAAGGTGTCTGAGGTTAAACACTGATTTATCCTTTAAGGGTGAGCATAAGGTTGCTTATACCTATAGGTTAACCTGACAGTTTTACAAGATAGGATGGATAAGAATAAGCAGGAATTAAGTCCTATGAAACCCAGAAGAAAGCCATATGAAAACTAATTTTTTTTTCTTTACACAGACAGAACCCCTTTAATATTACAGAGATGACAAAAAGCATTCATTCTTTTCAGGGATGCATTTTAAACTACCTAGTGACAGGCTTTATTATTTGTATTATTTTTTACTATTGTTTTTACTATGTTAGTTAATTTTAAAGTAGCCTTAACTCTACAACGTATCTGTGAACTTTTGTCCTCTTCTCCAATCTTACCTGACTGCCTGACTTCACAAGTTGTGAAGAAAAGGTCTGCTTTAGATTTTCAGTATCAAAGAGAAAACAAATAAATTTTAATTTTTCAAGAGATGAAACTGCCAATGCAGAAGGTCACTGGATACTGTCTGCTCTTCAGTGGCCTTGGAGCACAAAATAAGGCATCTTACAAAATTATAATCACTGAGAATGAGAACATGAAGAGAAAGGAAGAGCTTGTGTTGGAAAGGGCAGCACCAAAGACATTAACAATAGGCACATCCTCCTTGTTTTTTCATCACGTTTTACCAAATATAACTACTGAATAGTCAGGTGCTACCCCAGTGATGCCATTTCTTCAATATTATAGGAATTTATGACAAAAAAAAACTCCAAAGCAGAATTAATCTTTGCTGTCAGATGTCAGCTGTCCCTATTGTCACTCTGTACCTCAACAGAATTTTATTAAAAATTAAATTATTTTTGATTCAACCAATTCAATCATCAGTTTCTCTTCACTATCTTTGTCTATGGAATCTTTAGAATAGTAATTCCCACATAAATTTATTCACAATTATTAGAATTCACATAAGTAACATCAACTGGAAGCAAGGAACGTACTGTATAGACAAAACCACAGAACATGGAATCTGAAATTGCCATCTGTCCTACGTTGGACCACAATCTGCAAAGACAGCATATAGCAATTTACACGTTAATTCTTTTTTCAATCCTTTAGAAAGCCTTACCAACATAGCTGCCACATCCCCAGTCTCCTTGGATTCTTCATAACACCCTTGAACTTTTACTATGCTGATCAAAACAGCTTGTCTGAAGAAACTACATATTCATCGCAATTTGAAGACAGAAAGACCTAAAAATATCAGTTTAGTTTACCTCCCCTTCTTAGTCCTTTTTCTTTCTCTACCCGTTCTCTTGCCTTTTGTTTAGCAAGTGTCACATTTATCCAGACAAGACCATCTTTCACAACACTGCTCTGAGACTGTGAACAATGAGGCAGTCAAGAGAACTGACCTAAACAGTCCAACGTTAATTCAAGTTTGTCAGGTCACAAAATGTCTGATAAGACTGTGAGCTGAGCCCATGTTTCTCCAGCAGCAGTACTACAGTAAAAGTTGGAATAAGAAACAGAGAGATGGATTTTTTTTCTTTTTTATCGTTTTCTTCTCCCTTTGCCTGCATTTGTCTTGTTTCCTCATAAAAGAAGCAGGTTTGACTCCAGTAATAGCTCCACCCCTTCTCAAATAACTGCCTCTATCAACTCTCTGTCACCCAATCACCCCTACAAGTAACAGTTGTTACCATCTCAAAATATGTCAAGCTGGGTGTTATTACAAACTGCTATTCCTTCTTTCCCTGTATGTTTAGAATTAATTTAAAGTATCTGTAGTCATGTACCAGCCTTGTGATTAAACTGGCCAACAGCCTGTCTACTTGAAACTGCAAACCATGCTTAGCTGGTTAGTGTCATAAGCAGTCTACCTGCAATCTCCTTCATCTGTATTCAGTGTTTCTCCCTTCAAAACAATGCTGTTCCTACAACGCAGCACTGTGCAAATTCATTTTCCATATCTATATATTTAAACCAGGTAACCTAGTTAATTTTTCTAAGCTCACTATATTCCACAGCCTAAACTGGAAATGGATACTCCGTTTACTCTTAATATCCACCGTCACCTTACAAAAATACTTTAGCTAGCTCATTAGACATTACACACATACACTTCCAAAAAAGTGCATGGAAATTGTTGTGTAAATGCCTTGAAAGTGAATTAACTGACCCTCAGATGTGGAACTAATGATAAAAGAGTATTACCTGCACTGCAGTTGTTAACATATGCTTCCATGGATATAACATTGTGACTTCTATAG
This sequence comes from Hemiprocne comata, assembly GCA_020745705.1. NCBI lineage: Eukaryota > Metazoa > Chordata > Aves > Apodiformes > Apodidae > Hemiprocne > Hemiprocne comata. The sequence continues at coordinate 6,760,074 of CM036594.1, read as the reverse complement.
CACACAGAAAGATTCCAAGATGAGACCAAAAAAAAAAAACAACCAGCTATGCTGTCTGTGTTGTTTGGAATAGAGACATGCTGAAATGCAAGCTTCATCTTGCAAGATGGGCACTAAGTACACTGGGGTGAATCCTAGAAGATAGTCACAAGATTACTGGTCTTTTATCAAGTATCAAATGTGCAAGGAAAAAATGAGTCACACTTTTCATTTTTAATATGTGGTTCAAATAAGAGCCAACATCAAAATTTTGATCAGTTTGGTAAATTTGCTTTTTGAAAGCTGATAACTGTGCCTACTTTTAAGTTAAATCAAGCATTTATTTTAATGCTGCAGAGTTATTTAAACTCAGAAAACATTTATGTGTTCAAAATGGTGTTCCCATCTACAGAGATAAGAGCAAAAATACAAGTCTTTTGTAGCAGAAAATATTTAGCTGAATGCATTCTTCTGACATAGAATACAACTACGCAGAGAATGTTGAAAGTATGCTCAGTGTATACAATAACATCACTCATATAATCTGCAAAAAAGGCCCCTGAACTTCCCTTTCATGCCTGTCACTTCCAGATCCTGAGGCCTAAACATTCTTCTAAGCCCATTTATTTAGACCGTCTCCTGGTTCAAGTTCAAACTGATAAAATTGAGGGGGGGGAAAAAAAATAAATCTTGATTCCACCAGATACGGAAAGAAAGTTATAAAACACCTCCTTTAGGGAAGCATGTTAATGCTGTTGTAGGGCTTATTATCAAATAGTAATAGAAATAGCTTCATCACAGAAAGGAGATGGCAACATGTATCTAAGTAGAAAATAATCTCAGTGCACACTGCCTTTTTTCCCTCTCATCACAGAAGATGTGGAGATTGATTTATTCATGAAGCACTTAGAAATAGTAAACACAAATTAGGATCACAGCTAAGATACTACTTAAATGAAGATATAGCACACTACATCTATTTGGAGACATAAAAATCAAATACTGACATAATACAATTAATAAAATCTTTGTTTTCTAATGCTTTGATCCTCAAACCATTTTTCCTGTTCTTTTGTGCATTACAAAACCTACTTTTCAATGTCAAGTACAAAGCAAGCGTAGAATAAGCGTCTTCTCTCTTTAGCCTTAGCTGAAAACAACCTCTCAAACTTTCTTCGAGCCCTTTTCTCTGATTGGTCCTGCTTTATGGTTGAAGCTTTCTCAGTTGAAAAATGTGATTGTTAAAGCATTCTATGATAGAATTACATCCCCTTTGATTTCACTGTCGAGGTTTAATTAACATTCAGAGGTTGTTTGTAACTGGAGTTTCAGCTTCAAGATGCTTTCAATAATTTCAGTTCAAATAATTTTATTTCATAAATTTGGAATACAGTCAACCTAGATTTGATTTCCAATTAAAAATAAAATACTAATGTGAATTTCATATTCTCAAGAAGACAGGGAAAAAATAGGAAACAGAATAAAACCAAGAAACATGCTGCCATTAAAAACAAAAATCAAGATTTCCACCTGACCTAAAAATATTTTAAACATATGCATTTAATTTGTGTCTGTGTGGAAATATCTTCAGTTCTGCAGAATTTTCTTTAAATTCAGTTTAGAAGTTGAAACCACTTCTAGTGATGCCAGTTCCTCGGTGGAACATGACAAAAGTGCATGCAGGAAAATGTTCATATCCCTCTTTCTGCATTTGGCAGGGGGGAGTGGAGTCCTCAAATCTAGAGCTTGGCAGAAGTAAGAAAACTTCATCCAAAGGTTTAATGTTGTCAAAACGGAAAAAGACATCCTAAAAGCAAAGAGATGTGCTGGTTCATGAAATGCCAACGTCAAACTGACCTTCCAAGTGCTACCAGACAAAAACACTGGACAGTAGAGGTAACATCTTTTGCTTCATGGATTGAAATATGCAACACCTATGCCACTAGAAAGTTGGTAAAAAGATACTGAAATTTTAAAAACTGCTCTTCTGCATAAACATGCTTTATAAACTTTGTAATAGTAATAAACTATTGTGGGTTTTTTCCCCCTAAGATTTATTTGGTTTATACATAAAGTCAACACTTACAATACTAATATTCATTTCAACATTGTTTACAAATACTTAACATACAAGTAAGACTATACATGAAGAGATGTAGAAGAGATACTACGAAGAATTTTATAAACATCCCCACTGATATGTTTGCAGGAGTCTCTCCATCCATATAGACAAAATTCAGTTCTCTTGCACCATAGAAGTCAGGTACATCCTTGATCTTTTCTTATTTTACCCCATTTATTAACACCATATATTTTACTATCTATTTTGACATCACACAGCCACAACTACTGTAAATTCACAGCATGAAGTGCATGTAGTAATTTGTATTTCAAGAAACAGATTCCTTTAAAATGGAATACAAGAATTCAAGCTTACATATGTTTTTTTCAGTTTAATTTCTGATCTGTAACTAAATTTTAGAATTTAAAACAATACAACTAAGATACAGGAGGATGCAATAAATACTACTCGGGATGATAGGATGCTTTAATCTTAGGCATCTCTCAAATCATCTTAAACACGTTAGACTATGCTGCCAAGTATTTCTAAGAGATCATTAAGGACTATGTCAGCATCAGGTTACAATTCACTGGAATGCAGCCACCACTGGGATAAACACAACAGTACATACTCTCCAAGGTGGTTAAAAGTTTCCAAAATTGCAGTGACATGGTAGGCACAAACCAAGCTTAATTAGCCTACCATCCACATCCATGCAAATTCAGCACTGATTAAGTACAGAAGTCTCAAATTGTTTTATGTTAATATGACAGATTTCCATGACAGCAAAAACTAACAAAGTAATGAGGCTATATCGTGGTTTCATCATAAAACACACAGACAAACACTTCTGAAAACAGAGAGGACTGAAACTCACTGATTCCATACCATTGTCAGCATCTCCAGATTTAGTTATGCCCAATTCAAAACAGTTATGCCCATTCAAAACAGAATGCATCTATAGATGTCTATATCCAATACTGGAGGTATGTACGGGGTACACATAAATGTAGAGGTATGTGCAGAAATAGCAGGGATTGGAAATCCCTTATGATCCCCCATATCACTTATCCCTTACCCTAAAAACAAGCAGAAACCCCAAAGGTGGCGTACGTAACCACCTTCCCCTCTGCAACACTGGGAGGCAGCTAGCACCCAACTCACAGCATACCACCAGGTTAAGTAGTTATATAAAATTCCATTAGTAATGTAATGAATGCAAATTTTTCCAAAGATGATTTGTAAGTATTTCCTCTTAATTTTAAAACATTGCATAGCAATACTGTCAATTATACTGGTAATTTTGTACTATAGCTCAAGGAGAATAGACAGTACGTTTGTATAATTCTGTTCAGATCAATAAGGCTTTAATAATAAATAAACCCATAAAAACAAAGAGCCTTCAGGGAACCCATTTTTATTATTAAGGGACTGCTTTTGCACCTAATTTAAACATACAATAGACAAACCATTACATTTCTGAGATTCTTGTTAATTGCATTGTTATATATCTTACATTTGTACCAAGCTCTCACAAGTACAAAATTAAGCATTCATTATCCATTCTCTGGAAAATAATCTGAAGTGTTTGACTACTATGTGTAATTTGCCCATACACATTTATTTTCTTTTTAACCAAGTATTTTCTGATGTACTATAGGAGCACCTTAATTTTTATGCCCAATATCTACTGTCTGTGAGATTAATAATAAAGCATTAAAATCACTAAGACTAAAAGTTATAGATAAATAATACCTCTTACACTGTCTCCTTATACTGACACTATACTTTTAGCAGAGAAGTATATTGAAAGGTGTAGGTTACAAATAAAATAATTATCTCAATCATTCAGTTATGTATTCCATTAGGGCTGTAAAGCATACTTATGTACAGCTGAACTAGATCTAAAACTCCACTCTGCATTAACCTTCTCATTTTGACAGATGAGCTTTTTCTTAAAGCAGTGCCAAGGTTAATTTACAGAACAGGATGTGGAGAAAGATATCCACCACCTAAATGAAAAAAGCATTTGCTGCCACACCGGTGGTGATCAAATCCTCCACAACTCCAGAGACTATAATCATGATTACAGTTTATTGCACATTATAAAAATAAAATTGCTTATATTTTTAAAATTTGGCAACTTGCTTAATTTTGTTGCTTTTCTTTCCACCTCTTTATGAAGATTCTACCTTTTATCCTTCCCAACCTCAAATTATGTATTTGCTTATACCAATCTAAATATCTGTTTTCCTTTCACTTCTATTTATCGAGTTTTACCTCACGCTTCACTCAGTCACTTCTTCAGTATAGAAAATTTGCTACAGTTTTTGCTGCTTCTGAACAGTTCTTCCCACTCTTCTCTCATTAAAATGTTCTGTCCACTCTGACACTCAGCTAATCAGAGTGAAGCAAAGCAGATCACCCGCTACCCAAAGCTTTTTTTGAGCTATTATTCACTTGAAAAGCCAGATGCTGTGGCTGCTTGCACATACTAAGGTTTATTAGAGGAAAACTTTGGGCTTCATTTTTAATATGCACCCTTCTAAGTACTGGTGAAGCTTGTATACTTAAAATGCAAGTATTTTCTTCCTATATTCCTTTACCAAACTTATTGCCACAGAGACTGGGAACAAAGGAAGCCTGCTACTGCTGTTTGGGTTCTTGTCAAAGTCCTACTCCAGCACATCTCACAAGCTTCAACAGATGGGATTTTTCCAGGTAACAGCAGAGGGAAGCCAAGGTGATTTCTGCCAGGTTCATTCATGCTGACAGAAGTCGCTACAGCAGACTTTGTTCATTTTAACCACAGAAACCTGATGCTGCAGGCAAATCAAAGCCTTACTTAGGGGAGCTTGCTTAGCCCATGCCAGAGTTTTGGGATATCAGGTTCCTCATTAAAAAAGAAAGGATGAGTCTGTGTAAGGGGATGGTGAGTGTTTGGGGATACAGCACCTGTCAGGCAGCACACACAAACTACCCTTTCCTTTGCAGGAGCACAACAGCAATGCCCAACTTGCCAATGTTCCTGTTCCTGACACTTGGCTTCTTATATTTTCTTGGAAGAAGAACTCTGACTCCTCATCAAAAGGCTGCAAATTAAGTTTTGTGAAATTTTTGAAGGATCATGGGATGGCTCTAACTTTGGACACACTAGACCTTGAAACTCAATGAGCTACTGTGGTGCTGCCTGCCTGCAGACTCTAAAGAGAAACATTGCACTGGATACACTCAATTTACCATGTACATTTTTCTGTCCAACATGATGGACTAAAAAGTTCCTAGTGTTTAAAAAGACCTACAAGCAGTTGTCAGATTATTCGGAGTATGTAGCAGAGCAGGTCTTTTATATTTGTTCTACATAAGCCTCAACACAAATAGCAGGCCATCACATTTCAGCAAAAATATCTCAGTAAAAACAAATTTGAAACAAATAGTCAAAAGGAACATCAAAGTGCAGAGCCGCAAAAGTTTGCTCTTCTAAAACTACCAGTTTTCATTAGAAGTACAGTGATGAGAAATATATAAGACTAAATGTCAGATATAGTCATGTAAATCAATAATCACAAGGTCTGGGAATCTAAGGTGGTCAGCTACAAAACACATACCATAGTTAGCAATAGAGAAAAGTCTTAGACTACCAACTTAAATATTAAATTTCTGTCCAGGTCCTTCATTCCAATAGACATCAGATGCAGGTATTTACTCACACTTACCACTGCAGGTGGCTGTGGCTATGGCTATTGAGAAAAAAAGTACAAATCATATGCAAATATTCAGACTGTGAAATATATTTCCTGAGCTTTGGTTAACTGTTGATCGAAAAAAGCTAAAGCTTATTGTTTTATACACCTACATTTGCCAAGTTTGAGTTTGGTTGGAGAAGGAAAAAACAAAGCAGGTCACAGTCTAACAATATTGTCAATCAAGTTCTTCACAAACAATAAACTGCAGTACCCCACGAAGCTGACACATACAGACACTATAAGCACGAAAATTATCATAGAGCACTCCAGGGGACTTCTCACTTAGTGCCAGGTATTTATTTCAACATTGCTACATACTATTTGCATCACAAGAGCACCAAAATTAAGGCTGTATGAAACTACAAAGAGAATTTCTCTAGGTAGGTGTAAAGGCCAAATACTGCAGAGTTCACAACAGAGTTCTGGTTCAATATCCCAGTGTGGAAACTCCAGTCACTTAGCACCCTACATAGCTGAAACCATGCTTCTGTTGTTGCCTAAATCAACACACTAAATAGGATGCAAATTACATTAAAATGTTTATGACCATTTAATACAGATCTCTCTCCTCCTTCAATTAAAGATGAAAACATTTAAAATCCACCACACTGCTCTTCTCCTTAAAACATATTAATCTATAACCTAGAGCTGGGTAAGATGAAGAAAAGCTTGTAGAAAGTGCCAAGTTAGGACACATTTCTCTTTGAAGCTATTCAAAGGTTCAAACATAGCACTTCATCCATTTTAATAAGAGCTTCAGGAAATTGAAGCAAAAGTAAGTAAAAAGAACCCCTGTGAAACTTATAAAATTAAACTTTCTCATAACCTACAAAACATTACTATGATACTGCTGTGTTTGTTTTTTTACAGAACCACTACCTTCCCCTCTTTTCAACAAGCTAAATAAACACAAAAACAATTATTATATATTAAAAAAACCCCAACAAACACAACTGACACACATGAAATTACTAAGGAAAAAAAACAAGAAAAATACATTCCCCTCCCTTTTACTTTGATTCCTTTTGTACTTAACATACTGCGACTGACTACTTTCTTATCCTCCAAGACAAACAGCCTTCTCTTGTCCTTAAAATACCATGTAACAACTATGTTCAATTAAAGCTCCCCAAAACACAATGGCAGTTTTTCTCACACATTCTTGGTACTGCTAAGATAATGTAGTAGGCCTGATCTTCTCCTGCATTTTAAGAGGGAAACAATCTAGTAAAACAGCAGATTAAAAGACAGGTTCAGGGAATATGCTGAGGACAAACATCTATCCTGAGCTTCACCTTCACCCAAAGCCAACACAGCTCAGAGGCACAGGCCACATGGCAGCTGCCCTGCTTCTTGCCCCCCCTCTTTCCCCTCCCAGCTTGATCTCCCCACAATACTCAGAAGCCTGGCTGAAAAGGAGTGTCTGCTGGCACAAGAATTAAGCACAAAACACTCAGATCTGGGTCGGTGCAAGATGCTCCAGTGCTCAGAGAGGATGCCTTGCCTCCAACCAGCAAACAGAGCCAATGAGCCCCTGGGACACTGTCGTGGAGGGAGCACTCACCCCACTCAGAATCCTGGGGCTGCTCATCCCCACTTCCCACTACAACCCTCCTGTCTCCCCACCTCCACATAAGAAAGAAAAGTCTAGAAAATAAACCTGAGGACTCACCTAGCTCAACGTGGTGCAGTGAAACCCAGGTTCAAACAACACTGAGGGCAGCTGCACCCTTGTGATGATGCAGACACTCCCACCTGTGCCCAGGCCTGGCCTCGTTAGGGCCCAGGTGTTCACCCTGCAGGAGGAGGAGCCCTTGCCTCTTAGAAATCCCCAGCTGAATCTGCCTTACTTGCACCTGGGGCTGCTGAGTCAAAAATCTGATCCAGAAGTTTCTGTGGCACATTTGTTTCCACTGAAAACATGTATGAATACAAGCATATTCAACAGCCATCAGTCCCAGAAGACAGGTGATATGAAATATTAAGAAAGTCTTAATTACCATAAATGCTGTGTTTGCTTCATTTGCTGCACTAATACTTTACAGCAGAGCCACCAGAGACAGTTCTTCAAATAACAGAGATAAGCCTGGCTGTCCTTTCCAAGTGGGCAAGGGGTTAAATATTTTTTCCAAATTAATAGGGACTAATAATTCAGCATGCACATTTTGCAAAATCCATTATGTTTGACAGCATGAAATGGGAGGCTAGAACTGTCCTATAAGTGCAACTGCTCTAGGCTGTGCACAAGGTAAGCAATGCAGTATGTGCCCCCATTTCTTCAGTTCTGCCAGCAACATGCTGATGCTGGAGGCAAATCCTCACAACCAACTGGCTGTGGGCATGCTGGGATGCACCAGTTTCAGACAAGATCCCAGGTACTGAGGTGGGAATGTAAGTTAAAGCCTCTCCAACTGATATATATTTCTACTTGGATGAACCAAGGATCCTATTAGCTTGGAAAGTAATTTTGAACTCAGGATTGAGCACTCTGGAAACAAAGCTATGAATTTCAACCTATTTTGCTACATGGAGGGAAATGCAGTTTGTGAATGCTGTGGTTAATTTGTTAATGCTAATTGTTAATCAACTTAAGTTAGAAAGAGTTCATATATTGCTACAAATACTTAACAGCTACCTGGAAGAAATATATTTCTTACTCTTCAAATATCCACATGTCACATATCTTTGGTTCACTCTGAAAAGAGCCAAGTAGACTTTACTGCTTTCAGAAGGGACACATACACTGGGATTTTTTTATTTAACTTTTTTTTTTTTTTTAGAACTGCAGTGAACAAATGCTAATGATTTTACTCAGGCTTCTTGGAAAAGAAGCCTGAACATTCTAAATATTCTTAATGTTTTCAATATTTTTAACTTCTTACCACTCCGTGGGTGAGAGGGAAAACCCAAGGTGATCACAGCTGTAATGCATTTTACATTGTCACAGTAAGACTTTGCTAAATGCAATGGAAAGAGGTGAGCAGTTGGGCACTCTTAAGGGGGTTTGGATGTCTGGCTGGCCAAGGCAGTTTTGTTTCTATATAAATTATCATAAAGGGGTAGATTTCTTGTGGGTTTTTTTGTTTTGTTCTGTCTTCATTTATTCTTTCAGGGTGCTTGCCCTTTTGCACACAGACCAAGTGCTATTTTGTTACTGATGCATTTGGCACAGAACACATTCTGCAGTGCTTTCACAACAAATTCCTCACAGCATTCACCAGCTTGAATTTCTCAAGACAGTTATAATTGCCTCTGCAAGCAGACTGAAGGAAGCCTCAGATATGTATGTAAGCTTATCTGTAGGCAAAAAAAACGGTGTCTTTGTAGGAAAGAATCTTCAGTGATTAAAACAATACCTAAAGGTTAGTTTGCACACACACATCCCTCCTTATTGTGGTAGTTTGAATGCAGCCAAGAGAAAATAAGGAAAAAATATACTCTCAAAGGTTTTTTTCTCCCATCCCTAAAAAATACTCACTCTTGCTGTAGAAATCTGTTGGTTTTATACAGAGAGCAATTTTATGCAGATATAATGTCTGCTTCTCACCACAGCTCTACCTTCAAATGATGCTCTAAAGAAAGGTGGGTAAATTCTTACCTTTGCATTCACTGTGTATAGTGGCTAAATGAATTTAGCTTAAATACTATGTGAAGAAAAGACCTCTAAAATACACATTACGTCCTTCAGATGACAGGTAGAGCACTACAGAAAGGCAGCTGTTTTCAACAAATTGCCTATAGAGCAGACAGTTCTGGCACATATGAAGGAACATATCTCAGTCTCTGATGGAGCTTAATTTGCTTTTGACTACTGCTAACCTGATTTCACAGAGAATGATTTATCCCACACTCAGAAATGTTCTCTTGAGGAAAAAACAGGTCTTTTGGATGTACACGAAGACATCTGAAAACACCAGTATACCTCTCCTTTACAGGTATTCCTTCCTCACATTTTCTTAAGCAAAGACTAGGTAGTTCTCCAGTTTTCAGTTCAGCAGCTGCCTTAATTCAAACATGGAATAAACTGCTAAGACTGAAGAGCTGATAAGATTTAGCAACATTTAAAATATTATTTATCACATCAGTGACCAGAGGTGTTAGATGTTCAGAGCTCTAGGCAAGATGAAAAGCTTTCCTCCTAGAAATGTTTTGTGACTCCCATTTTTCTATCCACAAAAAAACACCACAACAAACAACCAAAACATCCTAAACCCACAACCACCAGGGTTAAAGGTCAGTGAGACTGGTTATTAAAAGAAACACAAGAAACTGCCGGCACATCAGTAACTAACTCCCTGGCACACGCTTTCAAACACAAGAGCACTTAAACAGAATTTGAATGTTGGAGTTTAACCTTGCCATCTAACATTAAAGGCTAGACAATTCTTCGTAGACAATCTTTATTTCCACGTGTTCTAGAAGATACAGAATGACCCAGCTCTTAGCTGGAATAAATAATTGATCCTACTCTTTTTCCATACTTCTCTGTCCCCTTGGGAGTATTAAAGTAGCTTAGTATCATGAGACACCATGCTGTCCTTGATGTAGAATGTTTTGAGCTTTGATTCTCGGAAGCATATTTGCATTTGGGGGATAAGCCAGAGTGTTGCTGTGGCAGGTTTATGATCTGACAGGAATCTCTGGTCTAGGAAACTGCCAAAAGTCTTTGACAGAATTAATCAATCTTGAGCTGTTAACACAATACTTACTAGATCTAACTCTTCCAGTCCAACACTGAGTCAGATTTGTATCCCTACCATGGTCTAACAAATATGAGCTTACACACTCCCTAATTAAAGTGGAAAAGTTATTAGGAGAAAAAATCTATTTAATTTTAATCCTTGCTCCAATTCATTTATCAAGGAATAACGCTGCGCTGAACATATGACTCAAACTTTGCCTTTCTAGGTTCAACCCATCTAAATTAGTAGACCAGGAACTCTGGCAGCTACACAGTATAGATCAGATCACACAAATACATTTAATTAATCTAGGATTTTTTCATAACCCTTTGCTTAAGGGCTATCTCCATTCTCTTATGTTTTGTAAAGAAAAAAACCCACAGGTCTCATGGGGTACTATTGTGAAACAGGATTCCGTTCTATCTAGCTAAAGATTCCTGCCTTTCCCTGCACTTAGAACTCAAACAATGTCATGCTTTTAATTCAGTTTAAGCAACCAAACTCTTACCTTTTAACTGCCAAAGAAATGGAAGAAAAAACATGCTTCAAGTCTGTTTCCAATAGAGATAGTAGACTTCCTACAAGGTCACTTCAAGAGGTTCAGCTAACCTTTCATTGCATTAGCTAGATTTGGATTTACTCTTATTACTCAATAGGAACTTTTCAGCTTGATGCCTTTTCAAAACAGTGTTGGTAGAAACAAAGCCTGAAATTTTCAAAGCTACAGAGGAACCTGGACTGAATTTGTTAAAAGCTGCTGAGCCTGATGATCAGGATCAAAATTCTTTCTGGAAGCCAACAGGAGCTGTAATGTATTTAGACACCTCTGGCTATCTTACTACTCATTCAAATTAAAATGAATGAAATTTCATTTAAACCCATAAGACACTGTGATTTTCAGCCTAAGATATGACTAAGACGACTTATTTTTTCTGACGTTAATTGTATTGATTTTGCTGTTGTCAGTTTACAAATGGTGCCAAGAAGCATAACATAAGATGACATGAAGAGTGAAAAACTTCGGTATTTCCAAGTACTTCCTGAGTAGGTTATTTGAACTTTTTTATTATTCATTAAGTGCAATACCTATCTCTATTATTTATATTAAAAAGTTTCAGGAAATGAGAGCAGATATCTATTTTTTTTTTAATGACACTGATATGCATTTCAGTTCTGCCTGTCTGCACACCATTAATTCAAACAAGTCTACTAGAAGATACAAATAGTAAAACAATTACAGAGAAAAAGTGGTACCTTAACTACAGGCAGATTAACCATAATTTGACTACCTATTTAGGCAGCAAAATGGTCTCTTTTCAGGCCCTTATCTTGATAAAGCAAATATAAAATTGCTAGAGACACCTCTGAAGAGAAAGTCCAGAATGAGGGAGTAAAGATGCTTGGAAATTAATGTCTTCAGGTGTTGTAAGAAAATGCTATATTAAGCAGGAGATGCTGTTTGAATGCACTACAGTCCAAAGATGCCTGGATAAGTAAACTTTTGTTATCTGTTGCTTTTGCTTGGTATATACCTTTGCATCAATTATGTTTCATTTTGAAAAAGCTGGGTTTCAAGGCAATTTGACTGTTTGTTACAGGCTCCAAGGATGGATTAGTGACTGATGTTGCAATTTCCTGTGTTGTTACCTGGGAAACAGTGATGCAGCCTAGAAACTATGGCTCATTCTTGCAGTTCTTCTTAAAAGAGAAAAAAGGTAGTATAGCCAAAACTGAAAGAAATATTTAAGCCCTCCCAATCCTCTATTCTTAAAAAACAATGCCATAGTATGTTTCAAGCATGTTCACTGGGATGTGGGACCTGTTAGAAAACAGTGAATAGCTTATCCTAAAAAACTGTTCCATGTGACAGACTAAGCTAGTACTAGTGTGAGTTTAAAACTGCTTCACAAAAACTCCATCTTCTCCACTGGTACTGAATAAAAACAAAAGAGAAATCAGATTCAGTGCAAGTCCTAAGGATGTTCAGAATTAAGGTTAAGTCCATGTGAAGTTCAACAAGGCCAAGTCCAATGTCCTGTACATGGGTCAGGGTAATCCCCAGCACAAACACAGGCTAAGCAGAGAATGGATTGAGAGCTGCCCTGAGGCAAGGGACTCAGGAGTGTTGCTTGATGAGAAGCTTAACATGAGCCAGCAATGTGCTCTTGCAGCCCAGAAAGCCAATCATGTCCTGGGCTGCATCAAAAGAAGCCTGGTCAGCAGGGTCAAGGGAGGTGATTCTCCCCCTCTACTACTCTCATATGAGACCCCACCTGGAGTACTGTGTCCAGTTCTGGATCCCCCAACATATGAAGGACATGCAGCTGTTGGAGCAAGTCCAGAGGAGGGCCATGAAGATGACCAGAGGGCTGGAGCACCTCTCCTATGGAGACAGGCTGAAAGAGTTGCAGCTGTTCAGCCTGGAGAAGAGAAGGCTCTGGGGAGACTTTAGAGCACCTTCTAGTACCTGAAGGGGCTACAGGAAAGCTGATGAGAGACTTTTTACAATAGCATGGAGTGAGTGGATAAAGGGAAATGGTTTTAAGCTGAAAGAGGGGAGATTTAGGTTAGACATCAGGAAGAAATTCTTCACTATGAGGGTGGTGAGACACTGGCAAAGGTTGCCCATAGAAGTTGTGGATGTCCCATCCCTGGAAGTGTTTAAGGCCAGGTTGGATGGGGCTCGGAGAAACCTGCTTTAGTGGGAGGTCTCTCTGCCCATGCAGGGGGGTTGGACCTAGATGATCTTTAAGGTCCCTTCCAACCCAAACCATTCTAGGATTCTATCATTCTAATTCATGGTCTATCTGAAGACATCCTATTAGCCTAAAAACTTGTCAGAGTATTAATACCTCTTAAATGACCTAACCGCTGAAGTTTTTACATAATCTTCTAATATTCTTCTTTGCTTTCAAGTAATGTCCTCTTGGAAATATGTCAGCCTGAACAAGAGCACAGTATTGTAATACTCAATGAGGTCTAGCACAACAAAAATATGACCAAAAATCCTTCACTTGATATCAAATAACAAATGTAACGTAGTGCTTTTCACAACCACTTTACTTAGAATGGTATCAACATTTTCATTTTCCTCTATAATTTTCATTTTATTTTTTCATTTGCTATTTTCTGCTTCATTTTTCTCCTAAGTTTATTTTCCATTTTGTCCTTCTGTTACATCTATACTTTACATTCTTTCATTCTTCACCTTTCCTTACTCTTTTCTACAGGTCTAGTATTAGAAATCAGAAGAAAATGGGAAGGAGTGTAACAACAGCAGCAGATGATTCATAAGATTATGGGTTCATAGGCCAAGTCACAACCTGTAAGAGAACGTATGACATGATCTCTGTGTCAATGTTTTAGTGAGTTCCAAATGTTACATTTGAAAAATTATGACAGGTGATAATTGACAGTATTAGTATGGTGATAAAGCTAACTGGAAATAGGATTACAGTATCCTTAAAGATTACAAAATAGAAAAAGAGGATTAACACAGAAAATAACCTGGGCTATTTGAGACCTTGCAGTCCACATGGCAGAAATCACTGCAGTGAGCTTCACTAAAAAAAAGGGGTCCTACCTCTGGCATTATGGCAATTGGGCGAGTGAAAACCTACTGGCTCTCTAATGCATGCTTGAGGGAAAGGAAGGGATAGACTGGGGGGAGCTAATGGGGTCAGCTATTTCTCCCTTGAATCCTGAAAGTGTCAGTGTAGGTAGCCTCTACTATCCTTGAAGAATGCATGCTCTCCATACTCCTGCCCACAGTGCCTACAAACTGACTTTTTAATACAGCCATTGCCTATGAACAAACAGTTGATTCACACACCAACAGAAATCGCTCCAAGTTAGCAATTGCCAGTCAGCAACAGGTTATTGACTGTTCAGCCAGAAAGACTATCTAGCTTGAGTCTCCCAAAAATATGGCTGCTCCTTTTCAGTCTTTTAGGCTCAAGTTTTCTTTATTGTTATTAATTTTTTAACTCTATCCTCTGTATTCAATGCAAAATAGGACAGGAAAAACACAGAGATTAGACTTAAGTGTAAAGTCTCTTATTCTCACAAACCATACAGAGAACTGCTAGTAGCGGTTTTTCTAAAAGATTTTCCTGAGAGGAAAGAACTCTTCCAATGCTTTATATAGAGCTGAACCAGCCAGTATCTCAAAGCCTCCTGCAACAAACTTTAACCTGGAAATAGGAAACTTTTATCCCTGAATATCATATTGCAGGTGTTTGGCCTTCATCCCCTGATTTTCTGGTGATTCCTAATAAAGGATTCTCTGTTTTGTAAACCCAGCTAAATAAACACTGAGTATGTGAGCAGCTGGAGAGCTTTTTCAGTAGCTTTACTTCATAAAGATAATTCTGTTTCAACAAGGAGGAGGAATAGGGCATCCAGACAGAGTTATTGCCACCTTACATGAAAGATGCTATGATCTGCTTCTTCATTTTTCTGAAGCACAAGCTAATAGTTCTACCAAAGAACCTAGATTGTGTAGAGGAACACCTTACAGACTCAAAAGCACCAGGTTAGTAAGTACAGCTCACCTCTCTAACACCAGACTACTACTAGATTCAGAGCTTTATCCACTGAGAGATTTATCAGAGCCCTGGGAAAAGAAATGAAGATGTGTTTATTTTCCTCCTTCCACAGCACAGAACAGTATTTTGCTAAGATCACACAGAAAACTCTCCCCTAAACAACAGCCTCCCAGTGCAGAAGCCCTTAAAAGCCATTAGCACCCCAATCTCCTTTCATGGCATACAAGCAGGATAGCTACCAGAGGACTGCAACTTAGTATTATCACAGGTATCAACATAGTTAAACAAGTGTAACATAAACAATCTAACACAAGTTCTGACTAATTTTTTTTCACAAAGCTATGAAAACTAGACTAGTCCTGGGTCATTAATCAGATGGGCCAGCCTGCAAAATTAGGCAACTGAATGGAGGTAAGGCCATTGATAGCTGTGCTACCATGTTTAGCCTTCAGTTTGCAGAGCCAGTGGCATTATTGCCTTCAGGGGCAAAAATGAGTGTGAAATAGTTCCTCCCTTTACTTACTGGACAGTTCATTCACTGCAGTCTAGACCCAGATTGCATCCCAGTGTGTTCAACCAGAGGGGCTAGGCTTCAGCTTCAGGCTCTGTATTGTGGCATAAATGGACTCCCAAGCTCATGAAAATTGTGCTTCTATGAACCCCATGCAATATTTTTTCAGAAAGAAAGGAAGGAACTGATAGTTAATGGTGGTCTGAAAACAGTACAGATAGCGGTAGTTATATCATAGCTTATTTAATTTTCAGCTACCTTAAAAATAAATAACATAAAATTGAACATTATATAGCCCACAAACATAAATAATGCAACTTATTTCTGGGACTCTAAAATGTCTATGCTCAATAAAAAAAGGCAGATAGGCCTCATTTCTCTACAGCACAGTAGTTCATCCTTTTTGCTGCTTTAATTTCAAGTACTGTTATTTTGACATTCAGTGTTCATCACCCAGCTTAATGTAAAGCCATAAAGTCTAGGAATATGGTGCAAACCATAAATCCTCTCACTTTTATTTTTATTAATTTGTGAAATTAAAATGAATTAAATACTTATTATATTAATTTAATCATCTCATAAAAGGGAATTTAATTGGTTGTGTTTTTTTTACAAATGAATTAAACTCCACTGAACTCCTCTGCTGCCTCATCAGCACGGCAAGGCTTCAAGAGTTCATAAAAGCAGCCAATGGTCCTTGTAAACAATAGATGTTCCTAATAAGTCCACATTAAGCTCTCTCTTCCACTGAAATGATGAAAGTTAAAATTGAAACAAAAACTATAACGCCAGTATTTTCTCTGCCAGTGGTCTCTCTCACTTGTTTCTGTTCCTAGACTCTGTCTGGCAAATTACGAAGGATCCTTACATTCAAGAGATGTGATATTAAAATGTGTGGCTTAGCAGAAATGAAGAAAGTAGTAAAAAATTCAGTTGCAAATCTAAACTCTGCAGAAAGGTCATTAAGAATAACAAAAATCTGAGAGAACAACAGGCAACTGGTATGATACTTTTGTGACGTGTGGGTTGCTTGTGCATCTCCTGTAATGCTTCCAAGGCTAACCACCATTTTGCCAGGATCCTCCTGCATTCATACAGAAATCCTATTTATTAATTAATCAGTGATAAGAACAACACAAATAAAAAGACAATCCTTATTCTCTCAGGAGTTTACAAATTAGAGGGCAAACTACACCTCATTTATTACAATGAAAAAAAAAGAATAACTGTAAAAAACAATTACTAAAATTTTTAAATACTAAAGGGGTTCTACATTCCTCACAGGTTATGAATGTTACAGCACTTAATGGTTTCGAAGCACTTATCATCATGGAGCTAGCAGTCATCAGAATCTCATTACTCAACCCGTCAGCATCCTGATTGCTATCATCCAATAATTTACTAAATCAGATATGAACATTTAGTGAACCACTATCATGTAAGTGGGAGCCCTCAGGGGAAAATACCCTTGCTATTTACTATATACAGAAGAAATGTTGTGGTTTTTCTCCCCTGTATAAAATACGCAAAGGTTTCTGAGCTGAGGTTTATAATGCGTTATAATTTCTAAGCAATTGGGTTGGCTAGCAGCTGCCAGACAGTTTAGAGAGTTGTAAAATCTAATCAACTTCCCAACTAGTATAAATTAATTTCAGGAACACCTAAGAAAAAATGTAAAGGATGGCCAAAAAACCCAGACATCTAAAGGATAAAACCACATAATGGAACAGTAAGTAAAATATAAAGAACAGAATTACTTAAGTCTATTTATAAGAAATTATTTTAGATAGTTACAGTTAAGAGGTAATTAAATATTTGAATAAAGCACACCTATAAAAAACATGCTAACAAAGATTTAGACCATGATATTTAGCTACAGCTGATAAAAAGGCCAGAAAATAGCCTTAGTATCCTGAATGGATTCCAAATATGGATCTGATTCTGGTCTGGGAGTGGTTTACAGGGCTTTCTCATTGCACCAAGGGAGGAAGGAGTATTTGCTGCCATCCTGAATATGCACAACTTGCACTCAGCTCTGTCTTTAAAATTATTCGATTTTCTACCATATTGCATTAGCACTTTAATTGCTCAGTAACTGTTTTCCGTCCTAAAATGGGCCAGTGCAATATCCAGCCAGCCCTCATGCAGCAGTCTCCCAGTGTCATTCTCCTGTCAGCCATCACCACTTAAACATGCTTCAGCTCTCAGGACAACACATGCTTAAAGTAAATGCACTATGTAATATGAAGTTATTCTAACCAAATACATTTATGCAAGCACCACTCTCTGAAGCCAAAGAAAGATAAGAATTTCAAGAATAGCCAGGCTCTAATTGCCTTCTTAAGGACAACATCCTGTTACAAAGCGTTTAGTCTATGGTCTTACTACTCTGCATCTTAGAATATGGAATATAGCTGCTTCCAAGTCTAGCAAGGTCTGTTCGAACCTTTCCCTGTTACTCATCAAGTCTCAGGGGATATGGAGAAGAAATTAGTCTCTTCCACTTGCAGTGGAGAGCTTTTCAAAAACAAACAAACGTAGCTTCTGCCTTGAACAACATCACAGCATTCTATAACTACCAGTTTTCAAAGAAGCTGATTGAAATGCAAACTGATACTGTGAGAAAGATCAAGGTTATAATTTCCTAGAAACACAGATGGACATTTCTTGCATCTCCTTATTGACTGGCTTACATGCTGAAAAATCAGCTTCTCACACCAGAAGTTCAAATGCAATCCATTTTGTCATCAAATGATGGACACTTTGAGGACCAGGGCAAGAGAGGCCTATCCTCTAGTCCTTGCTCACATTATAAGGGGAAAAAAGAGTAAATTGGAATTCAGGTAGACATATCAATGCACTAATGTCAGGATGAGTTCTTTGACAGTGATGTCAGAAGAAATTCTTGCGTTTACATGGAGCACCATTTCTAATTGCGCAAAAAGAAAAAAAAAACCAGTGATGTTTCTGTGTTTTTTTGCAATCACACTTTGCAGAATAAATCTCAATCATTAATTGCCTTGTCAACTTGAAGTGCTAACAGGCAGTGCTATAACCCAGTGCCACCTTTGACAAAGAACAATTATTCTACCCCTTAGAAAAAACACATATCCTAAACAACATGTGGGGACCCAGTGGACCAGCAGCAAAAATAACACCTTTCAAATAGGATAGCAAGCTGTTCCTACAACTGAAAGGCCTAAAAATAAAGACATTTAAAGATTCTGACATTTCAGATAACAGCCCAGTGAAGCTGATGATCTCAGTTACACAGGGCACTAAGAGCATGCCACATAGCTACTTTGTACTGCCAGAAGTTTCTCTCTGAATACTGATAAATTCAAGAGCTTTCTAAATATTTAAAGTCCTCATAGATTTAACTGACTGTACCTGAGAATGATCCAAAGCTCCCAGAAAGGACCACATATCTCAGTCAACAGAAAGGAACTTCGGGGTATACCTGGGTTTTCCCCTTGCAGATAGAACATAGAGAATGCCAGAGTCATAGTTCTAACATCAAGGAATTAATGGTAAGATGCTTGTAAGTACAAGATTTACTTTTGGAAAACCCAGACATGGCTTAGTGTTCAAAGAAAAAGACTGACATGTTTTTTTTTCCTATTTACATTTCTATTCAATTAAAGTATTCCAGGCAGTTTTCATTCAAAACGCAGGCTTCAGAAAGAAAGAAAAATAGCTCATCTTACAGAATGACACAACAGGACAAACACAGCAAAGAAAACAAAACACAGTTACATTAGCACTGTTTTATACCATTACAGGAAGTGACTAAAAATTGCACCGAAGAAAAACAGTGCAGATGGAGAGATGCATGACATTTTATAAACACATAATTTATAAAGTACATTATGTAAAAATGTCTTTTAAACTAATTGGAAAGCTTCTTAAAACAGAAGAATGATATCTATCATATCACATTCAATTAGATGCTGAAATATCCTTACAGCCTTTCCTTAATGCTTTACATGTGATGCTGTGTGGTGTCTGGGAAACTGGATATAAAACTGAGAGATGGCTACAGTACTTAAACGTTTTTTTCCATTTCTTCTGATATACTGACAATAGTTTTCCATGGAAAAGGACTCGTTATAACAGTGAGACTTCAAATTGCCATTTCTATTGTTGTCAAGGAAATGGTATTGCTCAACACCATGCAGGAGACATCCTGCCATGTGCTTTTAACCCTTTATTATGATGAATTTCAAATCCTTCACAAAATAATCAGAAGCATGCTGGAAGGTGTCTTAAGAGGGTTTTTTTACTCCAGCTGTACCTCTAAACAAATACATTCCTAACACAAGCCTTTTTCAGCATCAACCTAAAAACTTTCAATAATAGAAATGCCACAATGCCCTAACCCATCTAGCCTAGTACTTAATAATCTTTAGTGCATCAGAGGTTTTTGTAAAATAAAAATAGTAATAGATCAGAAGTTGCCCTGCTGGCATTTCAAAATACCACTCTTTGTCCTAGTCCCAATAAGAGAAGCATATTCCTACCTTCCTCTTACCAACCCTTTTACATATCTGAAAATTCCTTCATTCCATCAGAGATTAAATACTCTGCATTTTTCTAAGATCAGACTTCTTGGGATCTCTGCCCATGCTTTTTGTTCTCTAGATTCTTCACAAACAGGACATTTATGATGAAATCTAAAACCATGAAGTTTATATGATGGTAACAAAGGTCTTATTAAATATCTCAAAGTTCCATTCAAATCTGACATAAATTTTACACTAGAACACTAGAATTATTTCATTGCAATTTACAAACATAAATAATCACGTTGGTGTAATGTGTGCTTTTTTTTTTTCCAGCTGTTTCATAGTTCACTCATTGCACACGCTCATGCTTTTCTCTCCAGCTGTACTTACCATACTGTTCCTAAAAGACACCCTAAAAATGGCTGTAATTCAATCAAAGGAAAGACCCTTCTGACTCAGTGTCTTTCTCTAGCTGTAACCAGTAGCAGCTGCAAATAAGAACAGGAAATTAACAGAAAAGCGTAAAAGAATTGTACCAGATCTTCCTGGTTTATGGCACTTTGCTGCTTAGGGACTTCCTGGGGCAACCATACTAACACTAGCAAGAATTTAGACAGTAGAAATCTGATATTTTCTTCTTATTTGGTTTTGTTGTTGTCCGGGGGGGGGGGGGGGGGGGGGTGTGTGTTAGTATTTTCCTATTGATTCTCTACATTTCATGTCTTTTTTGATCACTGTTTCGAACCATATTGACAATGCCATGGAACTCTCTCAAATAGCTTTTATAGATGGCAACACAGTGGACTTGGTTCCAAATGTGTCTTCAGGTTTCTGACTGGAGTCAGGACTCCAACTCAGAGCTGCTCACTTAGGAGAAATAATGACATTTAAAAATGTCTCTTTTAATCTGATGGAGAAAAGTCAGAACAGTCAAAAAGAAGAACAGAACTTTTTTGACACTGACACATAACAAAATACACTATGAATGACAACTGGCTATGGGCACAGTAAGGCATTTCACCTCTGCTAATAGAAGCTGTCAGATTTATGTTGCTTTACATGGGAAAATAAAAAAAAAGGTAAGTGAAAGATACCTTTTTATAACACTTCAACACTGTTAGTAGAACAGAACTAGAACTGTTTATTTGCATCACCCATGCAACGTTTGCAAAAGATTCATCAAATCTCTGATATCACAAACATGAGTATTCTGCTGTTTGTGGCTGTTCCTAACCAAAGAAAGGAGGTATTTCAAAAGACAT
The DNA here is from genome assembly GCA_020745705.1 of Hemiprocne comata. NCBI lineage: Eukaryota > Metazoa > Chordata > Aves > Apodiformes > Apodidae > Hemiprocne > Hemiprocne comata. The sequence continues at coordinate 6,738,780 of CM036594.1, read as the reverse complement.
TTTAAAAGCTGTCTCCTTATATAATAGGAGCTATAGATACCTATTCAAATATGGAAGTTTCTAATAAAAATTCCTAAGTATGACTGCTTCTTGGGTTTAGTTTAGTCATGACACTGGTTGATATGATTCCTTATCCCAACTAGATAGAGAAAAGAATAGTCTGTTATTGAAATACAGAAAGTATAGGATTATTCTAGAAGTTATCCAACTAATAACTGACTATACTAAAACATGCACTCTAAATAAAAAAAAGACTTAAGCAACACCATCAAAACATAGACAGACAATGGCACTCCGAAAAATGCCTTGAGGATGAAGCAGAGTCCATTGGTTTAGGACACTACACTTGTCCCCACAGAGGTAAATTCAAGTGCAAATACTACCACCACTGGGCTGCCTCTTACCTAGTGATAACAATGCCTTGCAGTGTCTTAATGAAGTTGAATTTACATCACCTTAACACCATCTACAGGTGCTATGAAATCATAGTACATGGGTTAACAGATTAAGCTGGTTGTGTTGACACTTTTGGGGGAAGAATATGGCAGGGAATGGAAAGGTTAAATAGACAGCATCACTTTAACAAAACCAAACAAAAGCTTCCTTAACCATTGGGACAGCAATTGTAAGTCTGTCTGCTGCTTTCTGTGAGTGTCAACTGTTTTATACATCTAAATTTCTCATTAGTTGCTGATTACCTATAGCATCTATTAGATATAATTTGGGGATCTCAAGTGCAAGAAACATCAAAATATTCAAGTCTTTAATTCCTAATAAAAACATTATGGTGGCTTGGGATTTTGCTGGCTTCAGTGGGATCTAAGTCCCATGGAAGACAGGCAAACTGTAAGGGCTATGTAAAGCACAAGGAGGTTGTTAAACAGGAGCACCATTAAGATCTGTCTCTGACAAATAAAATTATCCAAAATAAACTCACTTGTGCATCTTTAGTATGCTTTTGTTCCTTTTTTCACTACCATTATAGATTACTTTTATTTTGCATACTTCATATCCATTAAATAAAAAATTCCTCCCTGTAAGCCTAGTGAAGTAGGTTCTGTGTTTCTATTCCCTCTAAAAGAAGAAAGGCCAAGTCACTTATTAGAGATTATTTACTCTTCTCCATCTTGCAGAAACAAATAATGAGTAAAGCAACTTGGCTAAAAAAATACAAAGCAAAAAACCAAGCAATTTTTAAAATTTAAATAAATGTGACTAGGAAGAACTCCCCCCCCGCCCAAAAATTACAATGCTTAACAATTTGTATTTCAAATATAAATTCAAACATATCCACTATGTGATGAAAAATACAGGTTAATGCCTCAAAATGTTTCTGTTTTAACATTGTTTTTTCATAGCCTTAAGAAGCTAAAATTTATACAATATGCCCTAATGTTTGATAAAATAGATATAAAATAATGTAATATTATATAGAGTGTGTATATTTATAGTATAGATACTATGTACAGTATAGTATATGATAGTGTGTATATATAGTGAAAAATAGCTGCTAATAAATAACAGGCCTATCAAGAAGTCAGGAATCCCTACATTTACCCACATAAGGTATAACTGTAACATTCATCTATTGAAACTACTCTTTCCATCCTTTATCTTCTTTAGGAAAATTATTGATGGAATCAAGTATGTTTGATTCTTCATATTTGTTTGTCTTTAAAAAGATAAGAGATTTCCTAGATTACAGGTAAGACACCCCAACCTACTTTGTTTTCTTTGGACATACTGGTATTTCAGGCTAGTGCTAAGAAAGCAATGCAAGACTATGTAGAAACTGGGCTGTGTTTAGCAGGCATTTTATTCTGTGCACAATTCATTACTCTTAAAGAAATTTTTGTGTGAAGGTGTATTCATAAATGAGAATAACACCCTCCACCAGTGGCAATCCTCTCACCTGTTTTTCATTTCATTACGTCTCCACTCCCACAACTTCATTTCAGAGACAAATTTAAGGAGGAATTTTACATGTTACTGTTTGCCCACGACTCAAGCAGTTCCTAATTCACGTAGTTATTGAAACAACATTTACTCTGAAAGAACTACATAAAATGTGAAGGAACTGGATTTTATTTTCCAATGACAACTATGTATTATTTTTACAGATTAGTGTAACTGATTATTTTCTTAATCCATTAATTTGTGAACAGCTGCAGCAATCAGCATATTTTTAATTGAACTACAATCCTAAAACTGTTTTAGACATTTACACAAGAAAAGCAAAACATTTTTTAATGTGAAAGGGAAAATTATTTTGGCATGGGTGTAGAAAAGTTCCTTGACTAAAACTGTTTTTATTAGGTTTGATATAAACTCATTAATAGCTTGTCAAAACCTGCAGGTTTCCAACTAAATGAATTAGCCAAAAATCTATTTTTGCTCTACTAAAACATTTCTAGCGTGTATTAATATTACAGCTATTATTCCTTAAAAGGCTGCAGAGTTAAACACTTCTATTTTGTACTGAGAGGCACTTAATACACTAAGTACTGACAAAATGGATTTTTAATGCTTATTACTTTTTCACATACCCCGTCCATATGCTTCATGTACAAATACTCAATGATATTGATTACTTAATGAAAGCATTTATGTGAATGTTCAGAAATATCCTGAAGAGTAAGGACCTCAATTACACATCATTTCATGAGGATGAATGTGTTTGTTTGTAAATCCATCTGCATCACTTTGCAAATTCAGTAAGTAAAGCTAAAACTACGAACTAATAAAGCCAATAAAATTTACTATGTCAAATCTATAACTAGAATGAATACACACATTTAAATAATAATTTCTGCAAACATTTGAAGCAAATAGTTTGATGAAGAGCTAATGCTGATAGCACTTACAGAATAAGGTTCAAAAAACTGGAAATCATTTAATTCCCTGTATGCCTGAGAAGGTCAATATAAGATTATAAAGGTACAAAGTTAGTTGACTGAGTGATTATGTTGCTTTAAAAAAAAAAAAGGAAAATCCTAACCCACAGCCATGCTCGTAAACAGCACTGCCTAAGTTTAATGATTCTTCAGTGCATTTCAAGCAGTAAGTAACCTCACCTTGCTGAACCCCTGAAAGGACTCTGAGTAGGGAATTATGAAGATGCAATTACATAAATTAAGAAATAGGCATCTCAGGCTTTGTTATTTAATTCCAGTAAACTGATTCCAATCGGTTCTGAACACTTACAGACATATGTCAATATAAAAAACTAGAGAGATCAGCCAATCACAAAGTTAAGTATGAGTTGTCTGTAGCTTCAACTTCAACACTAAAAGAAAAAGTGTTAGAGCAAAACTGAATTTTAAAGCTTCTGTTCTGCTTTAAGGCTTTCATTATTTTTCATACTTCAATTATTTCCAGCAGCACTAAATATCTTAAGGATATTCACATCCTACTCCTTATTTAAACAGAGAATGTTTAATCATACTGAACTTTAATTTATTTCAGGCTTTATTCTGCTGATTGTTATTTTTATATTTTGGCAGCTGGATAAATATTGCCATGTACACTTCAGGAAGATAATTTACTAAACTGATTTTTCTCCCCTCTGGAAGTAATTTTGTCTGTATGCTTGCTCCCTTGAAATCTTGGCCATAACTGGAAAAGACTGAGTACTATAAATTAGAAAATTAAATATTTAGACATCCTAAGTAGAATGGATTAGATGTTTACTGTGTCATCTAATACAAGGAAATATCTATTAAAAATACATTTGATAGTAGATATTTTCTCCAAATACTAAAAGTTGGGAAACTTCTTAGAATATCACCAAATCAAAAAACATGCATAATTCAGCACTCAAACTGAATCTCTTTATAACGTGTGGGAAAATACTTTATGCTTATGAAAACTTAGGGAAATAACATTACAAACAAAATAATTGCTTTTATGGTCAGTCAGAAATGACACAATAGCTAAAAGAAATCAGTTATTTGAATCAGTGATAGGCAGCACCCTGAACATTACAGATTCATATCCAAATTTAAAGGATTGTTTAAAGAAATTAAAAAATGTAGCATGAGGAATTCAGGAAACTTTTTATCATAAAAGGCAGCAGAGAACCTCTTTGAGACTATAAACAGAGGAGGAGCTGAAAGCAGAACCCATGCATCAGCAGGTGTTGCATTTATACTATACTCTTCCATTGAACTACCTTATACATCTCTCCCTGCAAACTGGAGGTGACCACCTCTCCAAGTGCCTCCTTTTTCAGAAATCACTGGTCCTAGTAAAATAGTATTTTTCCTTCATATCCACCAAGGACATAGGGGATTCTCAGTCTGAGAACTGTAAGGGACTATGCTTCCAAAAACGCTACCTTTAGGATTGGTAGAAGGACCAACAAAAAAGCAATCACACAAAAACCATTACAGCTGGTGTCAGCACCAAGAAAGAACACAGCAGAAAGAACCTAGACTGGTATTTCATTCGTACTGTGGAAACACAGCATTTCTTTCGAGCTGTAATGAAGATGCCCTTCCTAAAACCAGTAATTTATTCTGATTCTGTAACATCAGTCAAACCACAACAGAGCCATCCTAGAAAATATATATAAAGGACTATCTGATTAATGAGTAACCCAACACAGTAAATTACTGCTTAGTTTGGCTCAACAGGTCTACCAGAAGCTGTTTGTAAAAAAGCAGCACCTCACCCCCTTCCAAAGGCTGTGAAAATGCCTGCGTGGCAAAACATAGTACATAAAAAGAGCTTATTACAAGACACATTTATTACAAGAGCTTATTGCAAGACACCCTTTCTTTCCCCTTTCCTCCCTAATTTTCATAACTTGGAATAAATATTTTTTCTCAGTTCCTTACCCACTTTTGTAACGGAGCCTTCAACTTACACCCAAAGCCATTTCTCAACATACATGATAAGTCTTTAGCAGCAGAGAAGGATATCTATTGACTTTGTAGTCCAGATATTTTTGTGGAGTCTCCGATGTCCAAGCTAACTATTTCTACCCGCTGTGTCTTTGGGAAGATCTGTGACAAGGGTCACTGTCTCACCCAGACTAGCCTGCAGATGAGAGTGTGAAGGTGAACACTTAACCCCGCTGGTAGGCACTGAACAATGAACTTTAAAACCAGGGTACCTGCTTGAATTAAGACTGAGATTTTCTGAGACAAGGAACTTCACTCTAGAGTAACAGAAATTCCCAAGACAACACATGAGAAGTTTTCCAGGGTTTCTGGCCTGGAATGGTTCAAAGCTACATTCCACTTTTGCCATAGTCCCTGTATGTTGTGAGATTTCCAGGCCATGTAGTTGTCACCCTTACTGATGCAAATCCTAAACAGATTTTCTCAGATATTACTGCTAGTTTCAGCAGATGGTTACACATTCATAATAATTATTCATGGCTTTAACAGAAAAAAATAACAGAGTTGGCCAAGATGATGTTTATTTGTCTTTTACTACTACTTGTGCTCATTCTCAGCCACATTGGAGACATCATTGATTAGCTGTATTCCTGCAGTAGTCGATACATTTTGCTTTACAGGATTTTTTTTTTAAGTTCAATTTTTCACTTCAAGTGCTAGAAATTAGGAAAATTAGAGATCAGGAAAAGTTAACCTCATATTTGCTGAGCACAGGAAGAAGATTATGCATTAGAAATATACCATTTTTACAGAGGAGACTGGGGAAAAAAGCCAAGGAACTGGTTTCGGTGTTTCACTAGAAGAAATGACAAGTAGATCCAAGCCTTGAATCATCATTAACAAAGCAGTGGGTTCAAACAGCTCTTTAATATTTCATTTTGTACATATAACTCTAAAGCAATTGCACTTTTGATACTTGCAGATCGACCATTAAACAAATTAATTTTCTGATAATTAGAAATTCCTGCAAAGGGGCTTTTTGAAACAAAGTTATTTGCCTGATTAGAAGGGTGAATAAACTAGAAAAAACCATTGGGTCACATGTGTATGTGTCTCCCAATTTTTTCAGTAGCACAACAGTAACTCATGCCAAATAACTATCCAAACTGTTATAATTTCAAACAGATCATGTCATTTATTTTTTTTTTAAATGGAGTTCATCTATTAAATGCACAAATAGCCTTTAGATTACATAAAAGAATGCCAAGAATGTGGAGAGTTTGTTTCCTTTTATCTAAACAGGAGGAAGTATCAGTAGGTCTTAACAAAAAGCCTTCTATTTTTCTTTTCTGCGAAACATTCCTGAAGCAAGCAACTGAAAGCATTACAGTGTCAGTAACTGCTAAGAGGTGCAACGCTGATATGAGTAATCCTCTTTAGGTATATGCCAGTGCAAGTTAAAGGGTCCTGGTTGTACTGGAACAAGGTTCTAATGGTAACAATGAGCTCACTATTTGCTAAGAAATTCATGACTATTACATTATTTTGAGGCAAGAAAAAAACCCCCAAGAAAACAGTCCATAAACACACACATTTATGTATTTCTGGTGTAACAGAAAGAGCAAACCCCATTTAAATTTAAAGTCTTACCAAATTAAATGAAAACTACATTTCCATCATCAATGATGGAGACCACTATATCCAGAAACAAGCAAAAGATAGAAAAAGCCTTTGTGTATAACCTATTAGACATAGACAGTTGTTTATGCTGAATGAACAAAAAATGAATAGCTGGGAATACCCTGCCCCTTTCACAAAGGGCTCAGCACCCAGCAAGAGATTATTCTAATTGTAGCAAGAGGAGTAATGTGCAGGCTCTCGAGGTTTTTCCAGGGTGATGGTGTAATACATTTCAAGGAAATACATAGCACAAGCTTCTGGATATTTTATAAGCTTGCTCACCTCACCTCCAAAACTTTCTAATCTAAATGAAAAAACTTGTGTGACAAGGAAGCATAGCAAGTGAATTCAGAATCATGTTTCTGAGCTAGTGGCCTTTTAATAGCACTTAAAATAATCATTTAGTTACACTGAAGTCAGAATTACTTTATTGTCTAAATTTAAACAACTTGTTTTGTAAGTGAAGACCATATGCCTGTTCCAGTGCTCCATAACCCTTACAGTAAATAAGTTTTTCCCTACTTTCCCTCACCCATACACAGGCACTCACAAAGTCGCCATTCTTTAGGAGATGTTTTGTTGTTAGCCTCCTTTGGTTGTACATTTGTACATCCTCCACTATAGGGAGCACTGCAGCTTGCACTTTCCTGCTTTGCTCTGCTAACTCCTGCTGCTCCACACAGTGCAGAAACAGTGCATGAAAGAAATAGGTTGTCTCACTCTAGAAAACTGATTCATTCTTACACTAATAGACTGATTAGATCTGCAATAATTTGAGAGAAAACAGAGCATGAGAATTGTGAGTTTAGGGTCTATTTCAAAGACAAAATTACAAGAATTTATAATTCTTAGGTAAGAACAAGGTAAATGAGTGTATGAGAAAACTGGCTAACAGGTGAGGTGTGAGGAGGAAAAGCAAGTTAGCAGATCACGGCCTTTCTTAGTCAATTCAAGCTTTTGTTGACAGCTATTGGAAGAAAAAGAAGGCTCCTCTCTTTCACTCACTCCTGAGTTGTTTCCATTGTTGTCGGCAAAAAAGCATATAATGCTTTAAAGTGCAGAATACTAAAATATTTATTCCTACGCCCTAGTTTTTTGCTCTGTGCACCCTCCTGAAGTGTGAGAAGTTACTTATTTTGGTTGCCTGATAAAAAATTGATCAATTCCGATCAGTGCACACCTCTTTAAAAGCCTATTTTTACTCAAGTGGAAACTTTGAAGAAAGCACAACAAAGCAGCTTTGGTGCATTCAAAAAGCAGAAAAAGCACAGTGCAATATCATGAATGAAATGGATTTCTCAATAAATTATACTGAATTATAGCAGTTCATTCTTTCAATGCAATTCACACAAGACAAAGACTAACTCTGAATAAATACTGTGACTACTGCATTCAAAAAACTACCTAAGACATGCAACATCTATTTCCTTTTGTGTATCAAGGCTTCAGTTTCAGAGAGTTTACCTGCTGACTTATCATTCTTAAAAATTAATTATAAGTTAGGATCAGTACAGCTTATTTCAGCACCTTTGATGATTTCCCGTTAGTTTTTGGAATAACAATTACTCAGTTTTCACTTTTTTATTCAAAGCTGCACCGTCACTCTTAAATTTGCTTTCACTTTTCTGATATTTGCAGTTTTGCATCTTTATGATCAAAACCCCACATTTTCATAATAAAAGTTTCTCAAAATGATTTAATTAAAAGTTGTTAGTATTTATGGTTTAGACTTGTAATCTAAAGAAAAGTCAGCATCTTCTGTAATTATGAGTCACTCTCAAGGCCGAGCATAAGAACTAACTTCATCTTCAGTACAGCAATTTGAAAAAAGGTCTTAGGAAATTATATGTTATTTTAAACAAAGTAGCTGTACTTTGGTCTCTTATTCTGGATCACAGACTAGTTTATACAGAAATTTCACCGTGGGTAAAATATTGCTGATAATTCACATTAAGTTAAACTAAAATGAAAACTTTACTGCAACCTTAGTTTCACCACAGCAGTGTTTTCCTTCTAGAAGACCAACCCTAAGCTAGACACAGCCTATGTCTCCAGATGCTTCACCTGGGCATCTAGTGCTTTTGTCTGAGTGTTATTCCAAACCTTCTCAAAACTTGATATGGTGAGTCAGCTTAAAATGCATCAAAAGAACTAAAATATCACCATATTTTAACATAGTCTATGGCTTTCTTTTCACAACCTTTATATACATTTTCAGAGTTATTAATGAGTTTTCTTACTCTAAAAAGTCTCTTGATGTTTTGAGAAATCAAATCTTTTTTCATTTTTCAGTTCTTAGGAAGCTGGGTCACCACCTCTTCATCTGCATGGTTACAGTGTTAGGATTGACACGCATGTTCATCCCTGGGCAGTTTATTCATTCCCTTCTATGAAGGTATCATGATACTGAGATAAAAACTCAAGAACACATCAACACAAGAGGGTTTAATGCTAATATCTAATTCTGCTTAACAAAGCAACAGTAATAGGCAAGAAAATTTCTAATCAAGATCACTTTTATCTATATGTCAGACCATGGCAAGGGAACAACAAATTAGAGAGAGACTCTAACAGAAAGTTATAATTTTTCTGCTCTGCTTCCATATGCAGTATAAAAGCACATTTTGCAGTAAACAGTAGGCAGTGTCTTCCTACTTAAATCTTGCAGATTGAAGCATAAGCCTGTTTTGTTTTCAGTACAGCAGCTGAGTGCTGCGTGTCCAGCTCCATACCCAACAGCCTCTGGCTTCTCCAGTGAGACTGATCATATGGTAAGTGTGGTATATTCTGCTGTGGCACACCCCTAGAGGGATTGGACCAAGATCAACAATGTATTTTGTGAAGGGCATTGAAAAGCTGACAGATGGCAAGAGGTGGGCCAAATCTGCTTCAAAGACACAGACACATTCTAATAAAAAACACTATACAAAGCTTACAGTGCTTTTCATTGCATAGGATTTCTGTTGCCATTCATATTGCTGTTCCTAGTAGCAGTTCCCAAACACCAGCTGGTTTCCACAAATAAGGATAGCACTGAGTTAGCATAAATAGGTAAAGTTCCATGGAAGTCAACAGAGCTGCATCATTTTCCCCTTTGGCCTATGTATACTTTTGGTGAGATACTGCAGGAGTGAAGCACTGGGAGAAGAGGCCATACAGAAACACAGAACCTCACATCCAGTGACGTTACCAGCTGGGATGCAGAAGCTTTGCTGTCCTAAATATGGAGTCCCAGTCTGAAATCATCTAGAAGTTGATGTTAAACTACTGTCATCCTGTCAGTTCTAACGTGCTTATTAATATTAGTGTTATATTTAATTTCTGTACACTGGATTCCATATCAAGCACAACATCAGCTGTTCCTGTCTTCATTCATAACTTTCCATTATCACATCTGGAACCTCTCCAAGAAAAGCATCTCAGTAAGAAGCTGATGTCACAAATGTCCATTAAATCTGTCAGATTTACTAAGAAATCAATCAAGTACCAATGTGCCTTTTAAATTTTTTCTTTTCAGCAGCTGGTTAAAAAGGGATCCACCTCACTTCAGAAAAACAAAACACAGTAGGCTGAAATACTGTGGTGATTAGTTATATCCACTGCTGCAGATGAAGGGTCACTTAAATATCTTTGCAATATAACAAGAATAAGTTAATTTTAAATGCTTGAATTAAATTTAAATTTAGTGAATTAAATACTCTTAAAATAAAATTTTAATTAAAATATAATTTTCTTATGGAAATTAATTTCTATAATGGGATAGTTATTGCTCTCATTCATTAATTCAAAATATTTGTCCTGCTGTTTTAAAACTGATATGAAAATGCAATTAAATTATTGTACATTACTAGTTTTAAAAAAATCAAGGAAAAATTAAAAATTAAAAAATTAAATTCCTTCACATTTTCAAAGGTAATATAAATCTATTTTTCAGTATTTGTATCACCATGTTCATTGCAGACAAATAATCTGGAGTCACATTCCATGAAGTAATCAAAACTAATCAGTTTGCAGAACTAGCTATTTTTCTTTCAATCTTTGCATTATTTTCTAATCTTAACATATGAGACAATGCTAAAATTGAGGAAAACTGACTTGTGATATTAATTATTGTATTCCAGAAATGGTGTTTTATCAGTGTTTATGTATACACAAGTTCATTTTGTCCAAAAGATGCTATTACACAACAGAAATTTTATAAATAATGTGCATCATAAAAGTCTACAATATACCTACGTAATTTTATCTATTCACATCTTCATGGGTTTCCAGTAAGAGCAGGAAGTCTCAAGTTCAGTGTCATGGAAGGGCATGCAAAAAACAAACCAATGTACAATCCATTAGACTGAAACAAGACACTGGGGGGGTGGTGGAACTAGGGATGAGAGAGAGTGAGAACCAGAGAGAGCAAACGAGCAAGGGAAATCTTTTTCTGAAGAAGGATTGGGATACAAAACAGAAAACTGAAGCTGCCTAGATGGTACTGGCTGGAGATTTCACATCATTTAAACCCACCAGTATGTCCTCTAAACTCAACTCAGCTGAGCCAATTATTTGGGCAGCTCTAGTGTTTCATACCACAGCAGGAGCAGGTGACAAGAAGGGCTCTGTGGCACCAGTGACGTGGCAGAGTGTGTAGTACTGCGAAAGACTAACACGAATGATAGTCGGCTTTCTCAAAATATTGTGAAGTCCACTATAATTCTGCACACACACACACCCACTTGCCTCCTGGTGAAGAAACAACAAAACCCCCAAAAGCTGAAATTATCTCCATTGGGAGCAGAATGAGGACAACATAGAGCACTTCACACAAACTTCCTGGCTGTACTTAACAAGCAATTTCCTGCCCAAAATACTTCCATGACATGAGTGTAGGGTAACATTCCTGAGCCAACCTCCTTATTTTACCAGTTTATAATAAATTATTCCTGTTCAACAAAGCTTGAGGTCATGTTATTGCTCCTGCACTAATATTGTGGAGGAAAGGTTACCATATTTACTTTGAATGCATAATTATCCTTTTACTCTTTATATGAAGTGACTTTGTAATAAGATTTGTAATATACATAAAACTGGCATGGAAGTTTCCTTCTAAATTCTGCACTCCTCATCCAAAACATTTTGGTCTCTACCAGTCCAGTAGAAGAGCCTTTCAGGTAAATCAACAGAATGCTTTTAATGTAAGTAGCTACTGACTTGAAGCAGGGAAAAACGTATTTGTGCTTAAATTTGTGTCTATCCCTGCTTAATTAAGCATTTGCAAGGCATTTCTAAATCCCTCTTAGACTTTTATAATTTTTTATTAAAACTTAATTAAATATTCCATGCATGTTAACTACATAAGATATAGATAGAACAAGAAAAAAAATCTTAGAAGAGCTACATATGACCAAGTATTATTACTCAGAATAACCTTATTGTTGCCAAGGACAGTCTGGCAGACACAGATCTTTCTGGTGGCATAAGCAGGACGTAACCCCACTGTCTGTCTTTTCTTTCTAATGGGATAGCATCAATGCTGTGTTTTGCTTGCTCAGAACAGCTTTTTTTCAAACCTGGACTAGAAGGTTCGGCATCTTCATTTTTTTTATGGCTTAAACTTGAAATGAGAGTAAATAAAAATTTATACAAGACGATTAGTAAGGAGGAAATTTCAGCATAACACAGTGAGTTTAATTAGATCAAATCAGTGTTTTCTTCAACCCATGGACTCAAAATATAAGACTCACTTCCATAAAGAAAATAGTAGGTATGACAGCTAGTCTCAACAACTCTGGGAACTAAACTCTTCTGACTGAAAAATTTAATTTTTATTCCTTCTGCTTTTCATTGCAAAAGATAAAAAGTAACAAATCAAGTTATAGTCCCAGCAGTAAGATTATCAAGGGTTTGGGGTTTTTGCTTGTTTTGAGAGTGCTTTGGGGATTTGGGTTTGTTGGGTTTTGGGTTTTTTAACTTTTGCTCTTTTGTCACTTAAGATTCTATATTGTCTGAAGATCAAAACAATATACAAAAAGCCAGAAGGGGCAGTATGTTCTGTAAAAAGTCCTTTTTATCTGGTAATAAAATCTCTCTTTTAAAAAGCTGTTTAAAATTAAAAGTAAATTAATACATTGCAATAACCTGAAACAAAGACAGATGTCCAACAGCATGACAATTTTGAATCCCTACCAGTCTCTTTCACAACCTCTCCTCCAAAAATTTGTTCACAATTACCCAGAAAATTAAGTCCCACTGAGAGATGAGGTCTCGAAGTTAATCAAGGGCAGACAATAATATGGTATTAAACTATTTAAAGACTGCATTTTAAATATTTTAGCACATCTAACCGTATTAATTGCATATATCATAAGCTGTCATATTTAAAAATACTAATAGAGGTTTGATATTAGTATCTATTTTTTATACACTATCTAAACAACCACGGAGAGAATGACAAATAAAAAGGTATTTACTTGACATATGTGGTCAAGGTTCACAAGGGACATGTGGCCTTTCATGACTATTATGTGATTACAGTCAACACAAAAGTGCTATACAAGATAACACAATCTGGATATGAACCACTGCCAAGGTGTTCACCCAATACAATCTGAACATTTTGCCACAACAGTGAACTGTAAGAGCCAGTCAGCTGCCAACTATCTTCAATGCACTTTCTTCTGAATTTTTTATGACCAGAAGACACAAAGAAAATTTATAGCTCAGCAGTCAGATAAAGTTAAACAATTGGTGTTAGGAAATTTATTTATAAGTAATACTTTGCAGACCTCTATTTTTGTGTGTATTCTACATAGCCATGGTAGCTAAGGGTGAAATAGTATTCTACACAAAAAGCTAAGGCTCCTACTTAGAAATAACTTACTTTGAAATAAAAGTATCATTCCAATACAAAGAGCAAGTCTTCCACTAAATAGTAAAGCTTTTTTGACTCAGCTGAGAGTAAATAGCCAGATAAAGAACATTGCTAGCTGACTTTAGCCAGGTTACTGCTAAGGAAATCCTCTTTTTCCTTGCCCTTATCAAGTGGCCTTGTCATTGCCAACACAGGCAACCTCTTCAAATCCATAGGAAGTGATGTATCTTTCTGATACAGCATTATAACAAGCTCATGTGTCTTCCCACCCACTGCCTCTTTAGCAATTCAATTTCTGAAAGAAACATGCAAACATCATAAAGTCACATCATAGCACAATTCAGGCTGAAGGGGACTGCAGAAGTTCTCTGGGCCAAGAGTCTGCTCTATGCAGGGGCAGCTATGAACTCAGGTTACTTAGGGCTCTATCCAGTTGGGTCTCATAGACCTCTACGGATGGAGGTGGCTTAGTCCCTCTAAGCATCCTAGCCCAATTTTTGACTGTCCTGATGTACAAATTCTGCCTCATGTGCAGTTTGAACCCCTCTTCTTCCAGTTCCTATGTGTTGTCTCTCCCACCATGAAAAGTATAGCCCCATCTTCTCAATCCCAATCTCATAGGTGCTGGGTGGCTACTGCTGTGTTCCCCTCAAGTTTTCTAGTCTACAGGCTGAACAAACCTGGTTCTCTCAGCTTCTTCTCATGGGCAAGTGTTGCAGGCCCCTGACCAGTCTCATCATAATGACTTCTATATAAAAGCAGGTCCATTTGTTTCTGTAAATTAATATTAGGTTCTATTTTCATATCATAGAATCATAGAATGGTTTGTGTTGTAAGGGACCTTCAAGATCATCTAGTTCCAAATCCCCTGCCTTGGCCAGAGACACCTCCCACTAGACCAGGTTGCTCAGAGTCTCATCTAACCTGCCTTTGAACACTTCAAGGGATGGGGCTTCAATAACTTCCCTGGGGAACCTGTTCCAGTGTCTTACCCTCACACTAAATTCTGTAACTTATGGCTAAATTGTGATTATTATGGCCACAAGTTGACTTGTATTTTGCCTCTGTTCCTTGAATTTCATGTTGTACTAATTTTGCACAGTGCAGTTGCAGAATTTATTTCATTCAGGAAAGGTGGAATAAACACAACCACCTACAAAGAAACCAAGTCTCAAAAAACAAAAAACAGTAAAAGAGAAAAGCAAGTATCAGCTCAAGAGTTTAGTTATCTACTATATTTTACCTGCAAAGACCAATTACCTGAACAAAATGGGTGTATATTTTGTATAGGTGAATACCTACTTGAAAGAAGAATTTTTTTTTTAAACCAGCTTGAAGTGTCTTTTATACAGACAGCAAACACATGATGCAACACCTCAAAAAATAAGAGGCTAACCATTTAGCAAAAAAAGGTACCTTACGCCTCCTTTCTGCCAAGGTCCTCCTCATGCCCACTGCATGAGTAGTAAAGGTGACTGTGTAACAGATGAAATAAAGATTCTGACAACTGAACATATCAGATGTACTTGATTATGTCTGGTATTTCCACATGCTTTAGCTACATCAAAGCTATCCAGCCCCTCTGGATTAGCAGATACCTGAAAGCCTAGGCAATTAATTTTTTAAAGTCCTTTGAAGCCTGCAATAACAAAATTCCAGAAGAATGAAAACCCAGCAAAATCTGAATGTTATATTAGCCCTGTTGTTCTTGATACGTCTCCTTAGAAAACCCAGCAAATTCTTACAGTATATTTCTCAACTTCTCCTTGTTACCTCACTGTATCTCAGTGGGATCAGTACCATTCATAACATCCCAGTGACATTTCTCTATGCATGTAACACAATTAAGAAAATAATTGCTCTTTACATCATGTATTGTGTTTTCATCATAATAATTGGATATTTTATCTCTTGATAATAAAACTATAATGGCCAAGAACAAATACAGATCTATTCCATGACAACCATATCTAGCTTATTTCACTTTTTTAGTACAAAACAGGACACATTTAATTTCTTCTTCACAAAACAGAACCCCAAGACTAAACACTCAAAAATTATTTTTTCATTTTGAAAAATAACAACTTTAAACATGTCTATACAATGCATCCTGCATCAACAGTCTTCAGCCTTTCTGTAAGAACACATTTTCCCCTCTCTTTTCCCCATTGTACTATTTGCCAATAGTTTTCCCTTTGTGTCTCTAACTCTGCAATGTCTCAGGAATGCAGCTGCCTTCCTGGTTGGGAGCTGATAGTGCCAGTGATGGCCACGTAGAGCTAGAGCTGTGTAACCATATTGCTGTGGATCTCCAGAAGTGTTAGCCCAGGTTCAACATCCGTACAAATCCAATTG
Organism: Hemiprocne comata; assembly: GCA_020745705.1. Taxonomy (NCBI): domain Eukaryota; kingdom Metazoa; phylum Chordata; class Aves; order Apodiformes; family Apodidae; genus Hemiprocne; species Hemiprocne comata. The sequence goes on along the minus strand of CM036594.1, from coordinate 6,723,042 downwards.
CATGGGTTGCAGCTACTGTAAGCTCACTGCATACATATTTCATAAAATATTATGGAACAGAAAATAGTGACAGCTGAGAACAGCAAATCATCCTTGGGTTTCATGTTGCACAAGGAGGCTGCTCAGCATTGCAGAGTCATTGAGATAAAAGCACTTAGAAGATTCTTTTTATAGTCTAAACACACAGGAAAAAGGACAGTGGAGGAAACCCTAGGCCAAGAGAACAAATGGGTTTGATCCATTTCACACAGCCTGAAGCAGGAGAATTGAGTAGAAAATCGATGCCCTAAACCACCTGTCCAGAGTTTGATTTCTTTGTATTCTCCTTTCCCTCTTGCTTCATAAAAGTAGTTTCATGTGCATTTCTTAGGCTCCCCTAGCAACAAAGGGAGAAACAGCACTTACAGGCTATTGAGAGAATTTATTCTAGTCCAGAAAAATATTTTTTCATCTGTGAGTGGAAAGTAGCAGGTTTAAAGGAAAGTGGGGCTTCTCAACTACTCTCTCCGTAAGATAATTGCTGACCAGCAAGCAAAAGGAATGCTGAAGATTAAATAATGACCTATTTCAGCTGCTCTTTTAAAAAGTTTTTAATATTTAGAAAGCATTTCAAGCAAACGAGGTGTCCCTCTGCTGCCTCACGCTAACTCAGATAAGTTCCATTCTGAGAAATACATTTTAGCATGACATTTTCCCAACTAACTTAGCTTATTGATTTTATTTTTAAAGCAAACTGAAATTCTGTAGAGCCAATTTTGTTGCAGTAAACTTTGAAGTGGTGAAAATTCCAGGTCCACTTATGTTACAAACACTTAATGGTAATATAAATGATTTAAGTCTGCATATATAACGCTTCATGCCTTTACAATTACTTACTCTGCAGTGACAGACCATTCAGCAGCTAGTAAAAAGCTCCATTAGAACAGCCTGAATTCTTGAACCTTAGTCTTCTTTAGAGACATTAATGTTGCCTGCTTTTATGTCACTACTGTAAAAATTACCTAGAAAGGCAACGTAAATTGGCAAAAACTTTAATTAAAAAACCCACAAACCCTTAAACACCTCATCTCTGAACTACAGGAACTAACCAACAGAGGTCACTGTCAGAATGATTTTTTTTTTGTGCATTCTTAATCTGAAACCTGAGCATTTATCACTCTACTGGATGACAGACAAACAGCATCCCTTAGGTCTAAACCAGCACCTCTGGAATCGACCGTGCTATTGCCAATCTCTTATTCCAGCTTAGGTTATGATCACTATGAAGGGGTTCTTTTCATGCCTGTAAAGGCTACAATTTTAACTAAGCCACATTATTAAATGGAAACTTCAAAAATAGAAGTTTAAAAAACCAGCAGGTGATTTGTTATAAACAACTGCAGTACTCCATGGTTTCATTTACAGTTCAGATTTTTTGATCATGGATCATTTTCACAGTGAAATATTTAACACCCATGAATTCTGGGCATCATGTATGAACAGCATGTTTTAAGTCTGGCTGACGGTGAGTTAGAAGCATGAGACAGTATACAGATTCAACTTGCAAAAAATTTGCGTTGTTTTAATATTGTACCAAAAAGATTGTTTCGGTTATTAATGCCACTGCTTTTCAATAAAATAAGCAAACAAGAAGGCTAGACAGCTTCACAGTTAGAAGCAGAGAAATGGGATTTTTTGTTCAGCCCGTGGTGTAAACCAACTGACAACTACTGGATTTGTTCTGGTGCAGCTGAGAATAGACACTCCTCTGAACTGCTACAATAACAAAGATGATTTGGGAGATCTTGTGGATGAAACTTGCAGAGTAATGACTAGCCAGACTTCCTTCTTGGCTGCTTTTGCTGCCTCCTTATCTTTTATAGTGGTTTTAGCACAGCCAAAACATAGTCAGAGACTGGGACTCCATCTGCAAAGGAAGTCTGATTTACAGCTGTTTCTGAGAAAAACAGTACAGTGCCTCGGTGGAGCCAGGAAGACATACCTGAGCTTTTTAAAAAAGGCTATCTGTAAATCTATCAAGAGCATAAAAGCAGCTTGAAACTTAATGGGCCCAATGATCCAGCTTTACCTTGCTGCCACACATTGCATTCAAATGCACATGTATCAGCCTAATAATGGTGACACAGGGAAGAGTCAGGCTCTTCACTTGCAAGGTGAAAAGGACATTCATAATCTCATTGTTCTGAAAGTTACCTCCTATTTCTCTGCTTCACATCTGTATCAGTAACACAATGGACAGCAGAATTGCACCCCCAGCCCTGTGCTGTTTGAGATGCTCACAGTACTTTCAGGAAGCAACATCAAAGACTGTTGCTGCAAAAATAGAATGGGAATTATCTGCTCTGCCTATCCCTGGTGGATAGGACAAAAACTAATGGGCTAAAATTGCAGTACAGAAAGTTCAGGTTATGCACCATGAAAAACAGTGAGTATGGTGAAGCCTAGAATGGATTACTCAGGGAAGCTGTTGCATCTTTGTCACTGTAGATCTTTAAGACTAGGACAAAAAGCTATTTATCAGGAATGACACAGGTATAATGTGACTTGGGCAGGAAGATGGACTAGAGACATCCTTAATTTCCTTTCAAATCTTTTTTTTTGCACAACATTGCTGATAAAACGGAGTTGCTGTTATTAAAATGCAGACAGGTGTCTTTTCCAAATAGCCTCCCAAAATCCTACAGCATTTTGTGAGGGTTTCTTGCTATCACAGAAATAGAACTTTGTCAAGTTGATTCAGTTGATCTCACCTTGTTTCTAGCCAAACCACTCCTAGCCCTGAAAGTCAAATTTGTAAAGTGATTTCCAGCCTCATAACCAGGGTGAGATAGCTGACTGTTGTATGGCTGACCCTGCAGGTTTGTGCAAATCTAATTAAAGTTACAATCCTTCTTTCGGGTGGATTTTATTACAATTTTTTAAGAGAGATTCCTCCATAGAATTTCCCTAAATTAGATAAGCCTGTACTGCACATAAACAATATTGTTTCAAAAGAAGGACTGAAGGCATATTCTGTTTCCAGAGGACTTACAGTTTCTTTACTTTTTTGGGGATTTGGGTTTCTTTTTTTTTTCAGTGATAGCCCGCAAAAGGCTCCAGGCTGCTGTGGTGAGCCTAGGTATTCCAAAGGTCTTTTGTATCTCAACACTAGTGTGTGTGAAAATCCCTCCCAGGTCAGGACTTGAAAATCTGAAGTTTGGAGAACTACTTGCATTATTTCTGGCACTTACCATCTGCAATGGTAATGGCAAGCCTTCCTTCAAAACTTTGGGTCTGAAAAATTACGTGCATGAAAAAAAAGTATGTTCATACCATGATAACTTTAAGAACCATGATTTTACAAATACTCCAATTATTGCACAATTCATAGTAGATTTATAAACACCAAAGTCCATCCATTGCAGCCTTGTGAAAGTCTTCATGCTCCAGTTATGAAATAGGCCGATCATATTTGACAGCCACCATTTTCACAGGCACATTTAGTCCTGTTAGTCATCCCTCGAAACACTGACTTGTTGAGAGGGTAACTGCACAGAAGAGTTTTCTCCTCTCATCACCCTTGATTTTACACATTAGACAGAGGTGAGAAAAAAAGTGCCGATTATAGTAATTTTCTCTTGTGACCATTCCATGAATAGGGTCTTGACATGCACCATAACGTGCACTGCTAGAAGGGGTTGACAAGACAGTTAATAAAAGCCTTACGTTAGAAGCCATGGAGAGGAAAAAAGGCACAGATATTAGGAATAATGTTAAAGTTTCCAGAAGAGAGAACAAAAATACTGTTTATAATTTAGAATAGGTCTATACCACAACTAACATCTAAACTGCAAAAAATGAGAACTTGGAAATGGGTATAAAAGACAAACCAAAGCACCATGGGCAAATAAGAATCATCAATTAATACTAAATGTGTCTTAATAGCTTAGATCTGCTTTTTTGCTAGGTGACAAAGTAGTTATTTGGTGAAAGGTGATTTGCTTCAGAGAAAAATATGAAATGCATAAACTACGTGTGCGCCAGGGCAATCAACAGAAGCAAGGTGATCTGTACAGTGCTGAAAGCATCCCTGAAAATACCCAGCTAAGAGCTGGGAAACCTGCACCACTTCAAGGCTCAGAGCTGTTACAGTGAGTGGGTACAAACAGCCCCTTCTGGTTCCTTTAAGCCAGGGCTGTACAGCAGACCTGCGCTTTCCTGCATGGAAAGAACAGCGTCATCTCATTATCTGCTGGTATCTGCTGTTACTAGTGCACACCTTGTCATCACTATAATCCCGGAGACCACCATGCTTGCCTATCTACAGATATCACACACCTCAACTCTTTGTTTCATTAAGGATAATGCAAACAACTTGGGGAGAAAAACCTCTGTGAGGTTTATAGTCCTCAATGCGTGTCCCCAGCACATTACATGGCACTTTTGGGCTTGACACTAGTGCGCCACCTCTCCTTGCCTTTGCCACAAACCTAAGGACTACCTTCCCTCACCTCCACAAGTAAAGCACGATTCCAAAATGAATACACTCTCACAAGCAAGATCTAGTAATAAGTATGGAATAAATAGGTATAATTTACTAAATAAATCTATGAAATAAATATGCATTTCACCCACCGTGACCTGTCACCCCTTGCAATAATAAATCCAGTAAATTTTCTTCAGGCTGTCACTAATGGAAGATGAGCACTTAAAAAAAGGAAGAAATTAAGAAAAGTAGAAAGATTACACTGTCCACAAAACATCTAGCTACGTAGCTATACGGGCAGTCCCTAGGAACATCAATGTGGTGGTTACCTGAAGATTTTTTATTTCTGCTGTTAGTTCAGTTTGGTTTCTGAAGCAGCTGGGTTGAGGGGTTTTTTTGCTTGGGTTTCGGTTTTTGTTTTAATTTCTTGGAGGGGTTCTTTTGTTTGTTTTCTGGTTGTTTTTTAAAGTCAAATACACACTGGTATTATAGAAAAAAATGTCTACTTTTATAAGCTAACACAAATACTGATGGAACAGCCAACAATCTACTGGTGAACTATTTCAGCAACTGTAGCTTCAGAGGAAGAAAGCACGTACATTCAGTCTTAATATAAGCTTGTTCAAGCAAACCTAAGCACAGGTTAGAAACTGCCCTGATACGTTCTTGAATCTGGGCTAATCTTAAAAAAAAATTGTGAAAAATCTTTCAAAACACTATGAATTTATAATTAGGTTTTTTTCTACAGCAGTTTGACTAAATACTGAAAATATTAATAGGGTGATGGGAAAGGAACTGTGGGAGCTCTGATTCCCTGACAATTGAAGACTCATATATCATACTGTAGAATAAGTTTCCTACACTTGTGCAAAATGTGGTAATTGAAGAAATTCCACATTGCAGTTCTATTAAATGTACAGCTACTGAATATTGTTAATGTTGTAGCTATATCTATTTTCAGCTTTCTCCTACTAAATACATTACACAAATTGCATTTTCCATAAAGACCTATAATAAAATGAATGATATTACAAAGCCAAATAAAACTACATTATATTAAAGCAGAAATTAAAAAGAGAAATAAGTTGTTACTCCAATAATTTTAAAAGGCAAGTTTTAAAAAGAAGTACATAGAGTTTTTTTTACATACAGGGAATCCAGACACTTCAAGGGAATTAAGGCTTTGATCAGCATTGTAAAATTATATCTGGATTGCAGATCAGAAGCCCAAATGTACAACTTCACCTGGAACTTAACTATCAATATCAGAGCATATACTCTAAGTATTTTCCCTCCAGATCCATTAATACTTCTTAAAATACAAAGAATTCAAATTCATATATGAAGAATCTAAATTAAAACCACTGTCTAATGTAACCTTATAACTAAAGCCAGTTAGTGCAAGTTCAGTATTTCAAAGGATGATTTTCTAGAAGAAGAATAAATCACTAAATCATGAAAAACTATGTCAATTGTCCAAGTGTAAAAACCGTAAACCCCCAGTGAGCAAAGAGTATGTCAATGTATCAGAGGAAACAGCAAGTGTGATTAAAATCCTCCTAAGAATCCCAAGGGAATGAAAGTAAAAGAAGCAAATATGAGATGGAACATTCATAGTAATAGAAAAATCCCCCCAAAATAAAAAGGGCATCTTTTCACTAGGAATCCATTGTCATTCCTTAATAACTGTACCCAAAAGATTTCATATATAGGTGTAGTTTAGCAAGAAGTTTACATCAACGGTTTCCACAACCATTTGTAAGATAAAAGCATACTCAAATACATTACTGATAACTGTTTACCAGTCAAAGTCTCATTCTACACTTCTTGTTTGTTTTAATATATAGCTGCATCTTGATGAATGCATAAAAAAGTTAATTTGGAAACAAGCACTTTTTCCTTTGCTACAAAAACTAGTATCTGAGTCAGGACCTTATCCTGAGCATCTTTGTATGAAATCCTGCTCTGATTATAATTAGTACCTCCCAGTTAGAGGCTCTCTACTTATCTCTGAATGGACAGCAATTATGCCTCCATTAGCAAGTAACTCAGTGCCACAGAACTGATCAGCAGGCGAAGTGTTTCATGCTGAAGTTGCTCTATCCATACTTAAATGCTATTTGAGGCTTTTACCTCTGACTAAATGTAGCTGACTCCCCACCACTGAACATACCCAGTGCATATATGGTTAAGGAATAAAAGTGTTCTGTGCAATGAAGAACCATAGGGTACCAGAAGTGAAAACCAATCTTGATATTAAAATTGGGTTCAATATATAAAAAACATTTGTAAATTCCAGTTTTGCAAGGTATGATTTTATGCCAGTATATTCTTTGGGGAAAATGGCTAATAACAATTTTTACACAATGATGTAAAATGCTGTTTGGGCGAAGTACTTTGACATACTGCTTAGTGAATTCGACTGTATTCCACATGAACAAGGATACTTATCTTTCCTAGTTTCTTTCCTTATAAAATATGAACATTCTCAAGCAATATAACCTTTGTAACAACTGCATTTATTTAGGATCTTCAGAAAAGACATCAAGCCTCAATATTCTCCTTTTTCTTAAAAAAATCTTTTTAATGAAAAAGGGAATTAAAGAGAAAATTTACTTGACATGCAAAGGTACTATTTTCTGCTTAGGGAACTCATAATATGACAGAATAAATGCCAGGAAAAAATAGACTTAATACTAGTAAAAACTTCTATATGACATACATATATTACATAGCAAACTGAGCAAAAATCTTCCAAACTCCCATTACATTTTATGTCCAAGTCTTGCCAGTTATAAATACTAACACAGTAACATAAGATTTGAGCAACTTAAAATGTTTGTTTGGGCCAGGGAGTGAAATAGAAGAAAGTAGGGGCTGTTATTACAGAACAAAATTAACTATGTATTGCTACTTTAGGCAATAGTAATGATTATTTTCTCTAAAAGCAAATTCAAAATTAATTATGTCATTCTTGTGCTTTCATTAAAAAGTATGTTGATCGTGGAAGCCTGCTGCATTATGCTCTTTAAAATCACATCTGCAGACACATTCATTATAAAAGACACCTCATTTCAAGGTCTATGGGCCAACAGTCAAGTCCTGAGAATTCAGATGCAGCCTCTAAACATATTCTTTAGATTACATTCTCTCTACACAGCAAATTCATTCCTTATACATGCTAACAACTTCATAAAGCAATCCATTAGCTCAAATGCTGCTGTTGATACATGTTCCTACCTGCAAAGGGAACAGGTGCATCTTTGTCCAAAGCAACAAGAGGAGGATCCAAAATTACAGTGTCATTGTTTTCAGTTATGATTCCATGGTACGATGTCTCAATCCAGGGCTTGTGCTTGTTCACTAAAAAAGAAATAGCACGCCTAATTAGATTTGTGTTTTACATTCATTTAGCTCATATCATCTTTAAAGAGAAATCATTTAATGTATGCCCAATATTAAATTCAATACTCAAAGGCAACTGACAAGATCATAAAGTACTTTACAACTATTCAAATACTAAACCAAATCAATATGCATCTAATACCACAACTTATTGATGAGAAAACCAACACTTACAGACATCCCTCCAATTAAGACACCAAAATAAAAAGCCAATTTCCAAAATGTGTTCCAAATCATCTGATTCACTTAGGCTTAGACACGTTTGAAGGAATTGCTTACAGTTACAAAACTCTAATGCAAGAGAAAGGATGTCCAGAGAAACACAACTCTTGCCAAGACACAAAGGCAAGCAGAAGGACAGGTGAGACCATTGGATCCTCAGTCAACTTCTCATTTTACATTTTTTGGAAAAATGTCTAAAGTCACTTTTGTTTTCTTTACATTGTACACAAAAAATAAACTTCTACATTTTAATCACTTTGCTAAAAGCTGCCTCCTCTTTTCCACTCAACCAGTTTTATGTGTTATGCTGAAATGGCTACTGCCATAGAAGCCAATTAAAAATGCTTCTATAAATACATTAGTAACAAAAGGATGGTTAGGGAGAATGTCCATCCTTTACTGGATGTGGGGGGCAAAACATAGTGATAAAGGATGAGGAGTAGGCTGAGGTACTTAATGCCTTCTTTGCCTCAGCCTTTAGTAGTAGGACCAGTTGTGCCCCAGGCACCTAGCCCTCCAAGCTGGGAGACAGGGACAGGGCACAGAATGAAGCCCCCATAATCCAAGGGGAAATGATTAGTCACTTGCTACAGCACACAGACACACGTAAGTCTCTGGGGCCAGATGGGATCCACCCAAGTGCAGTGAGTGAGATGGGAGAAGTGCTCACCAAGTCACTTTCCATCATCTATCAGCAGTCTTGGATAACCAAGGAGATCCCAGTTGGCTGAAGGTTAGCGGATGTGGCACTCATCTACAAGAAGGGCTGAAGAGTCTACAACTACAGGTCTGTCAGCCTGACTCAGTGCCAGGGAAGGTTATGGAGCAGATCATTTTCAGTGCCATCTCACGGCACATACAGAACAACCGGGCGATCAGGGCCAGTCAGTATGGGTTTACAACAGGCAGACCTCTGCTTCATTAACCTGATCTCCTTTTCCTTCTATGACAAGGTGACCCACTTAGCCTTTGACACTGGGCAATTAAAAATTATTTTGTTCACTGGCTATTTGGAAAAAGCAAACAAAAATATTTGTGGCAAACTAAAGCCCATTCTTTTCCCCTCTTGTTTCTTTCTTTAGTCATTAGGAAATTGTGGAATCAAGAAGAATGTTCTGAGGTCGATTTAAAGCTGAATTATTTTATATTGTAATGGCTAATATGAGAACTTTGAGTTCATTTATCTGTTGCAATATGTATTCTTCAAGAGGCATCCTTCCTTCACAGTGGGTTTACCCATTTTTGCAATAACTAAACAATGGGAAGATTAAACTGGGGATGTGTCAGGGAAAGGTGAAATGGAAAACAGAACTGAAATCTCTTCATTGTGTATTCACTGTACAGGCAGAGGAGATATTGGATAGTTTATGTAACGGGATGAAGGCCAAAAGTCTTGTTGATACTGAAATATGAGAAGTGATGGATGCAATTTCAGAATTTTGTGCAGCATTTGGGATTCTGTTTTGCAGGGCAGTTGAAGTATTCTGTATCTGTTATTTGAATGTGAATTGCCTCAACATCCAGACACAGATATGCTCCACTTGTACTCTGCTATGACTCAAAGGCTTTGATTGACACATGCTGTATAGAATAAGAGAGGATCTCTTGACTGAAGGCAGATACAATTAAAAAATAATGAAACATTAAATAGGAATTCGCATGAAAAGGGAATTCCTTATGAAAACAGTACTGAAGCCAACTTTTCCTTCCTCCTGGTTCTGCAAATTTTCTGAGCACTCCTAAAAACATAAACCCACCAAAAAGCTCCTAACTCCCCAAAAGCCTTTCCTCCTACGAAAGATTCTACAGACTAGTTTTGATGACACTTTTCCTTAAGAAACTGTCTTCATATTCAGTGACTGCAATTCTGCAAGCCTTCTGTTTTTGCCATTCATGTCCCATGAGCAATAACAACAGTCAAATGAGTGACAGCAACATAATTCCTTAAATTATGTCAGAGTGGGGAGAGAACAAAGTACATTAGAGTTCTACACAAGTTCTACAATTTAGCCCTAGACCTTGGAGACTAGTATTAGGAAGAAGAAAGGAATAAAACAAAAGCAAAATACAATAAAAGGTCAAATTATTCACAAGCTCTCATGAGGTACATCCTAGAAGGAAAAAATATGACTACACAAACTGTGTAAACTGCGGTGTAGCAATCATAATGTTAGACTGCTTGAAATCAGTATTTACCAACAGATTAGCACACCTCTCATAAACCTGTGGTATTTTCTTATCCATATGCAGAATCTTTAAAACAAGTAAAAATTTAAAAATTAATTCAAAAGTTTTATCCTGTCTCACTGTAACTACTGATTCATATTTCAAGATACTTGAGAAGTACGTATTTTTAAATACAAACTATATATTTTTCTAGTTGTGCCCGCTTTACAAGTATGATTTTTTCCTGCCTTTTCTAGTCCCTTCTTTTATAATATTAATCTATTGAAGTAAAAATATCACCTGCAACTCAGCCACTTACTCATTCTTTTTCCTTAGAGCAGGACCTGCACCTCAAAACATGGCTTCCTGTAGCTTAAGCAGTATTTCCTTTTACCCTTCATTTTTCTAGAGCTAAACTTCAGATAATTATTTTTCTTACCATAGAAAAATCATGTAAAATATTTGAGATAGACTAACAAGCACTCAGATCCAGCCTGTATTCAATTTAGGGGAATAGATTGCGTTTTACACATACAGAATATTAGCAGAAAATTTCAGAAATCCCATGAGCTGAGTAGATTTTCAAAGAGCTTTACCTTTTTGATAGATATCTAAAACCACATCTGTAAAAAATCACTTTTTTCTTTTACATAAATTCTTAGAACTGAAATATCTTAATGTAAATATATAGTTATCCTTTTTCTTTCGATCCACATTTAGTTTAAAATGCCCCCCAAACTATGTTAAAGTTACATTATTTTTTCAATTACATCAAAACCAGTCAAACTTTGGGTCAATTGTTCAAAGACACAGTAATGGCACACTGCATTTATTTAAACACCAAAACAAAAGTTTTACCCATGCTGTCTACTTAAGCTATACAAAACTGTATGTTTAAATAGAAAAAAGCCACCAAAATTCACATTATTTAAGAAATTATGTAGCTTTCATTCTATGTGGTGTTTATTAGAATCTCTTGAAGATCTACATGTACATTTTTGGAATTTTTATAAACTTCAAAGTAAGTTGGGAACTTTTAATTTTAACTTTTAAAATGGAACAGGCACTAATGGTTTAAAATATTTTAATGTTTCTCAGCAGTGCTTACAATTAAAAACCTTCTATATAAGACAATTACAGGCAAACAAATTTATTGGTTTGCATTTGCTAAAGGTGATGGAAGACATTTATGTACAGGTTTTTACATGAAAGTTTCAGGAACTGTAAGAGCAGTGTAATATAGCAAGCTAAACTTAAAAAAGCCAACAAGCTGGATACTCAGCAGATAAACTACACAGAAAATTATTTTCCCTCTTAAGGTGTATTAAATTGTAGCATATATTAAGTCTAAAACTGAAAAAAAAACCCCAAACATTGTTTTTTCTTTCTTGCAAAATATCTTCCCTGAAAGCATTTATCATTTACTTTTTCCTTGTATTTGTCTAGCTGGGTAAAAGCTGAGATCAGTACAATGCTTTCATTAAATCAAACAAACAGTTAAGATGTACAGCTGAAATATACCTATGCTGTGGGTTGTTGTTTTTTAAAAATTTGCTTGCCTCCCTATAATTTATTAGTCACCCATATAAAATCATAATGTAAATAGTTATTAGCATCTAGGATGCGGTAATTAATCTTTTTCCTTTATTACAGCTAGAGGTCTATTCATTAAAATGTGTATGCACTGATTACACTGCATTTTCATAGTCTGTCCCATCAAAGCTTGTGATTATAATTTAATTAAACCATCTTGCTAGAGAACTGCCACTCTGTGTTCCACCTGCAAATGCACTTGGCATGTAAAACAATGAAGAAGAAAAAGGCAAAAGAAAAAATGAACTCATTCGGTACAGTCTGCAGGAAATCCCATGCTGCCAGGAATGTTGTCTTGAAAGTCAGTTCAATGATAAGCCCCAAAACTTAGCAAAATTAATAGAGAATGGCCGGAAGATGCTTACAACCCTAAAAACACGCCCAACTCCCACATTCTACTTTGGTGCCTTTTCCCCATCTTCTGCAAAGTGCCCTGGTTTTTACCCCTTCCAGACAGCATGCTCAAAAACCCACCCTGCTACCTGCCACCTGATACATGGTTAGAAAAACAACCATGCCCTCATGCCAACTCCCCTACAAATTGATGGCATCTCAATACCTTACACCTCCACCGACCGGTGCAAACTCTGCAGCAGAGACAGGACAACATCACAAACAGTAACACATCATCAACACAGGAGAATAAAACACCAACCACCTCTGCCCTCAAGCCCTTTGGCAATCTACCAGGGAGCACTTTACTATGAGGATGGCTACAGGTGAACCGAACTCTGCCTGTAATGCCTACAACATTAAAAGACAACTGCTTGCTTTGTCAGACTGCAAGACATGCACAGGGCTTTCTAACAGCAATCAAACTCTCTGTAAATTAAACCTTCCCAGTCTCATTCCTGTGAACAGAGCTGCAATTTTTCAGTGCAGAAGTATTATTACAACTGGACCTCAATACAGACAAAATGTATGAGGACATTATCTTACGGGGAAAGATATCATCTTTAAGTCAAAACTGATGCAGGGGTGGAAAACAGCATCTGTACATGGAATACAGTACAATAGTAATTCCAAAATTCAGATGGCTTCTGACTTAAAATGCTTTGAAAAAATGTAACTGATGCAAAAATAAGACCTTAAAAGATAACTGCAGAAGAAAATTATTATTGGAAGCTGTAACTACTGTCACAAGGGCTGAGTCACTATTGTCTAGCTGGTTTAACTGCTGATTTCCAAACTTTAGGAAGTTAAAACTTGAGGTACCAAACACTAAGAGTTAAGAATTGCTTAATGAATGCAATATTTTCTTTCTTTTTGCCAAAATAGAATAATGGATCTATTTTCCATTTAAATGTACCAATAATATGTTCTCTCATCTCTCTCTCTCTCTCTTAAAGAAGTTGACGATCCCAGTAAAATTGGCAGAAAATTTAGGCTCTTACCACTCAGTTCAGCTCTAAATCCTTTCCTCTGCTAACTTCAATGAGCTTCAGTTCAGCTTGTTAGAATCCTGTCTTTCAAAGTGTCAAAGGCCTTCCTCTAAAGAGCAGCCAAATTGAGGATCCTCAGGAAGCCTTTTAAACATATGCATGAAATCCCATTAACTTCTGTAGAATGCAAGATACCAAAGCTCTTGCCATATACAGTCTGCACTACAAGTGACAAGTCCTTATCCTGTACAGTAAAGAAAGACAGTGCTTCTAATACCCTATTAGGAGGATAGTGCATAACAAAACTAACGACGCAGATGGCATACTGACATCTGCAATGCCTGACCATTATAGCTGAAAAAACCTCCTCCTCAGATCTGGGTGCCATCGGTTTTGCAGTTTGCTCCTCCTTCAGGCTGGTACTTTGCCGGGTGAATGCCACAGTAAGACTTGCGGGGTAACCAAGGGCCAGATTTCCAGCTCATGGTATCAGGCATTTCAGAGAAAAAGGCTACTGAGAGATAAAATTTCTCCATTGTGAAAATCCAGTGGCCTTTCCCCTAGATAGATTTAACAGCCATAGGCTTTGGATCAAGAAGTAGAAACTTTAAAGGGGAAGAGGAAATGGTCAGAAGATGACTTCGACTCATAAGCATGGCTTGTGTCATGTTCACTCTCTCACTGGAAGTTCTGAAAAGTCAAGTCCTTAAGAGAAAATGGCTAGAGTCTCGAGTAACTCTAGTCAATGATAACTAGAATATTTCAGAGATTGTGTTTTCAATAAGCAAGTCCTGTTCACTGAGTTCAAACACGACTGTGTTGTGCACATGTAATGTCGTAACTTGGCAGATTTAATTCCTCCAAGAAACAACCAGAGATACAAACCTGGATTTCCTGTATTGCCTGCTCCAGAATGGACTGGGGCTTGAAACCACAGATAGGAATAAAATCTAAAATCTCATAGATTAGCAGCTAAGAACAAGGAGTTTAGAAAATAGGCAGATTTGGGGGCTTAGGTCACTGAAGCAATGAGGATTACGAGTTTGGTAAAGGATTTAAATTTTCTTCAGGAAGGCAGAGAAAACAGGGACATGGATAAATGAAATTTGAGGGAAAGGAAACTAAGCTAGAAGTGGAAATTGAAAATTGCTGGGAAGTACAAGTAAAGAAAATGTTTGTATTTTACAGGATTAATTCTCAGTATTAGGAAAAAAATATAGTGGCTGCATAAAGAGAAAACAATGCTATGTTTCCTCACATACAAAAGAAACTGAAAATTTTCCTAAAACTTTCACATATCAAATACATTTTATACATTTTATCAAATACAAACTGTAAAGAAGAAATTTATTCTTCTGTCTCACATATGTTTAGTTCTCCATGGGATATCATTGCCTGAATTACTGAAACACCAGGGGTTTTGCTATGGGTTTAATTTTACATAGATGACTTCAAATCACAATGGTTTATGTGCTTTTACATAAAATGATAATGGGAAAATCCTGCCCCAATTAAGGCAATGTGAGTTTTTATACTAAGCTCAGTTAAAGCAAAATTTATATGATTTATTAAACATGATTATGGGATGTGAACTCTTTGGAGAACATTTTAACTAAAAAATACATTTTAAGCAGCGCATCTCAGCAACGTTAAATTACTACTCAGTGGAGATTCTACAGAAAAATTGGTATTGGTCTGATCACACTGAACAACAAAAACCTACTTTGCACAAAATAGACTGCACAAGAAAGTCCTCTGCCATAAGCACATTTCCTGGTTCTGTTCTCAAGTCGTTTAACCGCCTCTAAGCTTACAAGTTTTTATTAATACAAAAAAGATTTCCTCTCCTTGATTAAGATATCAAGTTCTTATAAATTAATCTATTGCTATTTGTCATAACAGATAGGCTACAGAGAATGCAAAACTGAATTCTGAACCACCAAAGCCTATATGCCTCACTCTTCAGACCAGGAAGTTGCCTGTGTACTATATATATATAGGAAAAAAACTGTAATTGCGTGAGTCTGTCTCACAACAAGCCATGGGAACTTCAATAGCACACATCTGATTCAGTCCTCACACATCAAAGTCTAAACAGTTACAAATCTTGGGGAAAGTACCTAATAGAATAAAAGTGTTTTATTCATGTCACAAGGACAGACAAAGGTCCTAAAAAGATGAGGTTGTGCCTTCCTATGTATTGAGTTGTACTTCAAAAAACATTTATCTTGATTACTAATGCTGACCTTTTAATTCAACACAAATTTCTTATAAGCAGTCCCATTCTCACTAAAAAATACATTAACAATTGAGATTCACAATAATTAACTCCTATATAATTTCATTTAACTTTGTTCAATTTTTAATAACTCCAAGTTCATTATATGAAGCTGCCTCATTCTTACACGCTTTTTCTTCTTCTTTTGTTTGAACCAAAAGCTGTTCAGAACATTTTTTCTTTGTTTTTTCTGTTATGAGAGTTTACAGCACACATTTTAAGTAAACCTGATTCCAGCCTTTGTTCCTTAAATAAACAATAAAGGAGTGTCCTCTGAAGACTTTTGTCAGATGATGCTATCTGAACAGGGATGCCAGCACAGTTGTTTCATGGACTGGATATCAATATGTAATAGATAATCCAGAGATCTAGAGCAATGCTGAGGAACATACAGATCACAGAATCATAGAATGTATTGAGTTGGAAGGGGCCTATAAAGGTCATCTAGTTCACTAGCAATCATTTTTAACTAGACATTGTGCTGTCATAGGAAGCAAAAAAAAATTTCAGTAATTATGCAGAAATGCAAGACTAATCCCTTAATAGCACCAAGTATAAACCTCACTGAGGAGTTACAGATCTGCAGGGGGCCCTGTTTAACTAAAGAACAAATTTGCACATATAATGCCTCTCTGATCGCCTGAAATATTAAAACCAGGGAATTCCAATTGCTGGTATTTCTTCCTCTAAATGGTCTTAATTATGACATCTCTGAAATGAACACTATAACTATTACAGAACACTAGAGATTTTAACATTTGCTGAGCCGATTTTCAAAGGCACTACTTTTTCAGCACTTTGTAATTCAGGGTATCAACAGTTTTTGTTTGTAAAGAGCAACTTAAGTTGATGTTTTAAAATGGAAGTTAAAGTAATTTAGGTTTTATGCAGTCATGTCTCAAAAACTTCGACAATGCTCTGAAGCTAAGAACAGTATTTTGAAAAATTCAAAGTTAAAATCAATTATTAGATTGTGAAGCTGAAAAAAAATGAAAAAATCTATGTAATTTTGTGCCATTTTGATAGCACAGATGCTCACTGAAATCCCATGCTTCCATACATAAGTCTATGTATGCATTTGGAAATCTTGGAAAATGAGCTAAATCCTAATGCCATGGACTTTAAACAAGTAGTTTATTTCTTCTAAATATAAATACTGATGCTCATCTTTCCATTATTTGCTAAAAATGACAGATTTCCATACAGAAGGGGCTGAACAATATTCCAGTGGAGAGAATATTATTACATAAAGGACAGCTATTGTTTCAAATTACCTGTCCTTTACTTAATCCAGTGAAATAGGATCCAGAGAAATGGGGCCTCAGGCTGTCTTGGAAGAGGCCAGTGATTGTTTTCTTTGTTATCAACATATTTATAGACATATTGATGTGAGCAAAGGCTTGTGAAGTTGAAAGGTTAAGATGTGACCACGCACAGAAATACAGAGGCTGGGAGCATAAGGAAACTTTACATTATGTGTTTTCTAGATGTTGCACCATTTTAGGATTACGGTCAAACCACAAATGGACAACACATGTCAGAGTCACTGTTACATTGTAACATGCACACACCTGGTATGTACAAATCACAGTTTCTTTTTAGGACATCCTGTCTAATATTCATGAAACAAAATCTACAGATCAAAAAATTAGGTGTAAAAATAGTTCACAATAGTGTAGGCAGAAGTGCACTACAGAATCAAAGAATAAACTCCATTCGCAAGTATTTCCACATTTTGTGTTCAGATGTCTCTTCAACTGAAATGTGCCTCAAAATCAATATTTTAACTTACTATCCTTTCTCACCCCAAACCTCCCTCCAGAATATGCCTTGAAATATTGACATTTATTACATGACCCCATATACTAATAAAGATACCATGAATGCACAATGGAGATGGTAATTGATGGTGTTTGTCTCAGTCACAGGAGACAGCAGCAGTATAGTAAATAATGCCCAGGGAGGATAATGATGATGAGGGAGTGTCTTCTGGTGTGGTATCACTACAGTGGGGTTGTAGCCACGATGGTCATTTGCTTCAGATTGATTGTTCTCGCAACAGTTTTTTGGGATAGGGTCCAACCTATTTTCACTTCTATACAGTGCCTCTTACTAGTCTGTGGTCCTTGACTGAAGCTTCTAGACCCTCCAAAACAATAATCTGTCTCCCTTAAAAAAAAAATGAATAGGAATGTGGGTGTTCCAGAAATTCTGATAGTCAAGACCTATGTTTCAGCTATCCAAGACAGAAGAATGCACGTAATTACATGGACTACACAATCAGTATGTCAAACATAAGACAACCTGCTTTTCTTAACAATACTGCATTTTTCAGCCATGTTCTATTTATGTTCTTATTTTCTTTAGTTAATTTATTTTCTAGATTATTTGAAACATATAGTCGATTTACGTAGCCATTAGGTTGCCAGCAGCCTACTTTTAAAACACCATGCAAACATCAGCGAAATATTCCCTCCTCATATCTACATTTATGTATTTAAATAGTAAATTTTGAGTGCAGTTGGTACTCACAGTGAAAATATGGCAGAATTTGCTGGTATTAGGAATGAGAAATAGCAAGCACTGAGCCCCATTCCAAGCAGAGCTGGACCATGACATTACACCAACAATTAATACATTCCTAGACCCATACAGCTCCAACCACAGCTCCAAGAGGCTTTTTAGATTTCTGCCTCTTTAGGAATAACAGCAATCTATCAACTTCCACTATGATTTAAGAGTTTTCCAACACTGCTCCAAGTAACCTCCCTCTAGAATTGCCCCTCCCACTTTAGCCTGATCCTATAAAGAAGTGAGGAAGGAGATACCCAAATACAGGACAGAAACCTAGAGATCACTCGAATGTATGGGTTACCTTTTTTCCCCTCCCTCTGCTTTTAAACACAACTAAAGCCAGCATTCTAGGATCTGCATAGCCTTTCAGATACAAACATAGATGTTACTCTAAGGTTTCTTTTTAGGTTTTTCCTCCTTCAAAAAAGATTAGTTTCTGTCTGTGTTTCTGCCCTACTCAGACAATCCCAAAGTGCTTTCAGACTTGTGGCACACTATACAAGGGACCTCACAGTAAAGAAAAACTACGGCAAGACTGACCAATCTTCCTGGCTGTATTCACATTGTAAAACCCCTTCAGCATTAAAAACCACAGAAGGTCTGCAAGTGGGTCACAGATGGGAGATGACAATGCCAGCAGGTTTCTTTCTCTGCTATGGATGCAATGTTTCACTCACTTGCATGGCAACCAAGTGACATCTGCTACAGTGATTCCTAATTTGCACATCTTCCCAACAGCAGGCATTAAGATTAGCCGCCGCCTCGTTTTGTAGCACAGCCCCTGCTTGTCAGATGGCACGTGCACTCTGGGAACAGGAGTCTCATGAAATCCATGTGGCTCATGAGTCATGGGCCAGCCACTAGGTCTGCTGACAGGACTAAAGCAAGTAAAGGAAAATAAAATGATAATGGAAAACTGCTGGTTTGCATCTTGACTTAAAGTATCATTACCCTCTCAGTGGCTATACCAGAGGACTACCAAGCAGACAAACAAAGAGTAACATACTCAATGGCTAAGACACAGGACGTTGTCCCTAACAGGGCGAGGTAGCAGACGAGACGTATATGCACAGATCAAGATTTACACCTCAATCCCCTTGTATTCAGAAGCTGACAATTCAGCTGTATTTCTCCAACAAAACCAAAATACATGACTCAGAGAAAACGTCTCATCTTGAGAAACCCTTTTCCTCCAAAAAAGTTATTATATAATACTAGAATAAAGAATTGCTCAGAACAGTTTGACATGTGTACTTGCATAAGATATTCTCTTCATATCTATACACTCATTCAGCATTCATTTCTATCTGCCTAATCTTAAAAACAGCTAAGCTTCTATTCATTGCTTATTAGTGTTCCTTGATAATTACACAGATGATTTCTTAATAACTGCTACCTTCTGTAAAGAGAGTTCCCAGGGCTTTGGCCAATGTAGAAAAACTTATTTGTCAATTGGAAGACAGCATGATGAAGGAAAAATTAAAACTGTATCTTCTACACATTTTGGGGTGTTGTTGTTTTTTTTCTAGTTAATTGGTTAACTCATATCTAAGTACCAAACACTATTTTTCCATTTTCATCACTTTGTCCTTAATTATCAAGTACTTCTATGAATTGCTAATAAGTAAGATTGATTTTGACCCATGACCTACCAGGCTTTTGTCCTACAATGTTGCAGATGGGACACCTTTTATTGCAAATTTCATTTAATGCTTTTTATTGCAAAAGGTATGGAACAATGAATGATAATTATGTATTTTACAGTTCATTCACTTCAAACTGATCATTTTATATTCATTACTCTGGTGACAGACATGTCCTGTCGGTTTCATCCCTCATCATGCACATAATATCTGCATTTAAGCAAGCAACAGAATTTTGAAAGGAGACTTCAACCAAGTTTCCATTAGGCCACCAGCTTATTTTGTTAAATTAACTTTAGTGGCCGCTGTCAAAGGAACAGATGACTAACACCACATTTCTGATATTTCTTACAACCAGCTTGATAAACTAGGTTTGGGCATAAAAATATACAACTATGTAAATAATTCCCATGAAATCTGAAGAAAAGTTTAAAGCTCCTGAACATATTTTCAAGAAATAAACTTCAATTTTTCCCAATATTTCAGATCTTCCAGATTTCACAACACACAAATCATTATTTTTGGTATTTCAAAAGGTCACACTGGTGATAGCCTATGACTACTTGACAAGGAAGGTAACAAAAGAGGACTTTTTCTCTGGGCTTCCTAAAGCAACAACTCCAGGCAGTTTCTGTGTATCAGTTTCAAGTAAGAGCTCTCTGGATACTCTTCTTCAGAGGCTCCTTTACTCAGAAATAATTGCTGATAATCAGAATCTTCGTGCATTGATTCCGTGTTCAATGATATATTCAAAGGACACTCTGCTCTCACAAAATTTGCGTTGCTAAATAGAAAACTGGTTTGATGATCTTGCTTTTAATGTTAACATCACCAAGAACAGGTTCTGTCTCCAAACTGTAGTTTATAAGAAATTTGATATGTTAAATAGAAATGAAACAAGTAAGTACAGTTGAAAGGGAAGCACACATTAAAAGCCATACCAAACAATACACCTCAATACAAACCAAGAGAGGATAAAATGAAGCCTCGTGATAACCACAGCTGACCCATGTCAATGAATGACCATATATGACAGGTAACAATAAAAGGGAAATTATTAAGGCAATCTCCTAACTCACCAGCCTTGTAAGGACCTGGCAAAACTGAAACGGTGAGCACCCATCAAATCACTCAGGCTGTCCTGTCAAGAGCCAAGACCTCGATGGAACAAATAAACTGGAATGCAGGAAAACCTGCCTGCAGCTACATAAATGAAGAAACAACACCATGTCATAAGTGGTAAGGCATCAAAATATGGATTTTTTCAGGAGTCAACACTGATGGTTGTTTATTGCCCGATTTAGAGAAGCCATTGCTTGAAAAGATTAAAAAAAAAATGAAGCAAATCACAGTTATAAATTTCATTTATTTGCATTCTGCAAATAAACAGAATTCCAAAAGACCTCACCCGACATGTACTAGCCCCTGTGCAAAACCAGAAGGGTCTGGATATGTACTGTCCTCAGCTGAAGTATACAACAGTTTTATCTGAACTAGAAACACACTTGTAACTGTCCAGTGTCTCTCGTGGATAAAACCCCCCACATTTAAGTCCAGGTTTTTGATTACTTTGAAACTTCATTCATTAAAGATCCATGCATAGTAATTTGACAGTGACACTTAAAACCACTAAAACTGTTATATATAAAAGTATAACAAGAAACAGAAGATTTAGTTAAATGTTTGCATCAAGCTTGGGAACCCAGGAAAATGGCTGCAGCTGCATAAATGACACCACATCATGTAAACACACATTTAACAAGGCTGATGCAGGGATTTAGCAATTGGCTACGTTTGTGTCAGCACATCTTCAACACTGCTCAACCTTCACTGATACAGCACAGATTATAAAAACAACACACAAAACCAAACAAGCAGAAAAGCAAAAAACTAAAAAAGGAACACAACTGAAGGTAGTCCATGTTTCCTAAAACAAATAGAGTGAAAAACACCATCTATATTTTTCCCCTAGGAAACAGTCTACATGAGAAAAAAGGCTAACTTTGCTTTGGAAAAAGAAGGATGTTTTACAGAATTTGTGTCACTAATAGAATCCACAAGCTCGATGCACTTGATGTTTATAGAAACTAAAGCCTCTAAAGGTGAAAGGACTGTGATGGTTGAGCAAGAAGGGGCAAAAGGGGAGCACTTGTATGTGACTAGTCTCTTACATCAGTAGCTTCCAAACACACAGGAGAAAAATACCTGCCATCAAAAGGGACATGTAATCTAGAGCAGGCTTAGCAACCTACCAAAAGCATCATCTTTTTCAAAGCAAAACTTCGAACGTCTTTACATCAAGGATGCCAACTTGAATATACCAACAGCAGCAGCAGCTCACTGTTCTAGTCCCTTCTGGGTTTGATACGAATTTGGAAAACAGCACACTCAGATCACAGAGGGCAAACAGCATGGTTCACATATGTGAGATCTTAAAGGAGCTCTGCAGGAGCAAGGCTTTGAGAGCCACTGCCTCTCACAGACACACATCAGACAAGATTATTCAAATGTATCAAATGTGTTCATGCATTTTAACAAGATGCAGATGACAGAGGGAAATGATGACAAGCAAGCTGCCCTAACAAATGCTACACATATTTTCATCAATCTTACCACGGATACTATACAGCACATTTGCATAACAAAGTGGTAAAAACACATGGGCCTTGTGCTCATGTCGTTGTGAGGAGGAATGCAGAATAAAAGTCACTAAATTTCCTAGGTATTGCCCTTGTTAGTTAAACATTACCATAAATAAGCCATGTTAACAAAATAACTCATCTGCTCTCTCCTACCTCACGCCAGAAATAATTCTTCCCTTCACCACTGTTCACTAAAATCAAAACTGAACAAAAAAGAAAATGCTAAGATGATTGTGCAGATCACACTCTCACTGGAGTAAGAATAAGAAAAATCCCAAGAGTTTAAGTAACAGATTCAAGGGTGACTGCAAATCTGTAGACACTATAAATTCAAAGGTTTGCTCGATTACAGCCCCATGTTTTTGAAAGATAACTCTGTTCCCCAACACAAGGACTTTGTGACCACTTGTGGATGAGGTGCTGAACTATTTCAAATTTTCAGATTGGTGCATCAAGTTAACAAAATCTCCCTACGAAGCAGCATCTCAGCTGTTTTCCATGTTCCTCCCCTTGATTACAACCCATCACTACTGTTTAGAGTCTATCAACATTTTGCAATCTAGGATTGAGGGGAGGGGGGATGATGGTTGGTTGTTGATTGGGTTTTTTCGTCTTCTCCATAGAACAAAGTTGTTTTGGTTGGGTTTGTTTGTTAAGCACTGTTCACAGGAGCAGTGCATGTTCAGGTAACTTAACAGGGTAGTTTGTAAGCAGAAGCCCTTCCATCAGCCTCCATTCTTTCAGTCATCATGAACCTCAATTCCCTTAAGAGTAGGTTGAGCAGGTGAAGTGCAAGAGCTAAGGTCATGCCTGGTACACATACAGGGAAAGCACTGCAAGAGAAAAGTGATTCTCTTTTGTAACATCAAGAGGTGACACTGGCCCATCATAGTGCAGGCAGCATAGTGCAGAGATAGTGGCTTTTTAGTGGAGAGAGCCACCAGTCACATGCAAAATCTGAGAATGAAGGAATGAGGGAAAAGGCAGGTCATCTTTTCTGCATTAGCAGCCTTTAGTCTTTGCTGCCACTGCCTGAAGGACATTGTCAAAAAAATGGGTCTAAAGAAAGAAAATGCATGTCACATCAAATCAATTATAAGCACTGGATTTATCAATGGAAAAAATGTCTTTGTCTGTAAAAATTACAGAGTTTTGGTTTTTTTAAAAAAAGTTGTATTCTATAAAGAAATGTTTTGGCAAGGTTCATTACTAAACTTTTTTTACCAGAAGCAGAAAGAGTAACCTTGTGTAATTCATAACTTCATGGATACTTGAAATCAATCTAAGTCAGCCCTGCTGCCGACAGTTTCACTGGTTACAGTGTTTCTGTAGCTACTATCTCATACCGGCATCACTCCCCAAGCAAAGATAAGAAAGGCAACAAAAACAAGAAAGTGAAATCTGCCCATGCCCCCACCCTCCCCTGGAAACGGTGTCAGTTATCAAGCCGACTTCATTTGGAAGATATCACTAATACTTGCAGACTCAGAAAGCTTCTGTGCAACAAATAGCACCTCAAATTCCACATCTCAACTATACAACAGTAATCTGAAATAGTATCATAGACTTCAATGAGGTTACTCTAGTTGTAGGCCAATATATCGGCCCTGGTTGTGTTCTCATACACCTACAAGACAAGACTGAAAAAAACTTTGGTGAATTAATCCCAGTAAGACCTCAAGACTATGTCTATATTAATTTGAAAATTCAATTTATGTTCTCCAGCTTCTGATACTACTTCTGGTTTTATCCTATGGTCAACTTGCACTGTTTGCAACAGAAACATTAATGAGAAGCAGTTCACATGAACCCTCACACCAAGTACCCAACATTCCTGCTGTACGCCTTGAAAACAGATTGCCATCTTGTTCCACATACATTCTGCAGATTGAACAGGATCACCAGTTCAGCTGCCTCCTCTTCAGAAGAGAGCAGAATCAGAAATCAGGTATCCTCACTTTCTCACTTTATTTTTTCTTTTTACAGACCTTTCCTTTGGCAGCTAGACAACGTACACATATCTAGTCAGGACAGAGAACGAAATGGCTTTGCAATTCTTTCTCAGAACTTGCCACTAAATATATTACAGTAATTATTTTAGTCCTTGGACACAAAATCATTAGGTATGGGCTATTACTTGGATTATCACTACATTACTAGATCATTATGAAAAATAAAAGTTCTAATCAGCATGCACATTGAAGAAGTGCAGTGGTTTGAAACTACCACTGTAACAGCCTAAGCATTAGCGCTGACCAAAATGAGGTTTCTTCTGAACCAAACAAGGTTAAAATAAAAATCATTTTTAGACAAGAGTATGACTGACAGCACACTGCTAAGCCAGCATTCAGTTCCAAAGAACATCAGAAGGATTCACAATGTCATTCATAGAACATTTTGCTAGCAGAGAGACCAATACACAGAAAAATATTACTACCACAATGAGTCTCACAGGACTGGCTGTTTGGTGCAAGGCCACAATGAGCTTTGTTATTCATTAGCTTTTACAATACGCAATTACAGAGCAAGTTAAAGTCTAGCAAAATTCATGGGTTGGGGTTATTTTTTTTGCTTGTTTTTCATTGCTTGTGTAACTTTTTTCCTATACATCTGCCAGTGTTTGTATTAATTTCTCCTTCTCTGCTTCTGATACTGATTGCTGTATACTTACCTCTCTTTCTTACTTTTTAGATCATTATTTTCATTTCTTTTTTCTATCAGTTTTGGCATAATTTTATACCAGCAACAATATATCAATAAAAATTTCTCCTCCACATGCAGATGGATTGGGCTGAAGCATATTCAGGGCTACATTAAAAAAATAAAATGGACAGGCAATAGCTACAAGTACATTTTATGCTTTTAAATTGTCCCTTATCAATCTTTATGTGGAACAGCAGTTTCTACAAGAGGCCATGTGTAGAGAGAACATACCTTTTTTAAGGTCTTTCCCTTGTAATTTCCCTTCAGAGATCTCTCAGAACACAAGTATATAAAAGCATAGTTGCATTGTATCAAATTTGCACTGGAAACACTCTAAGCACTCTCATGGCAAATGCTGAAGTGAACAAAATGAACCCTATTTTATGAATAAATACGCTTCTAAATTATTATAATTAAGAGTATATTGCAATCTTCAGAGTACATTACACAATTCACAACATTCAAAAGAAATCACTTGAGCCATAACTGAATTTATTAATGTTCTAAATCCACTCCAGTGAAAAGTCAAAGCTTTACCACAAGTTTGACTTTGCAATGAAATCACAAGTACCCATGGGGTCACTTGTGCCTCAGCAGGGAGGCAGTAACTGCAAGTGAAAAGCAGAAGTCTCTTAACTACCTCCCAATTTTGACCCAGTTCAGGCAGCTGACAGTACTGGTATGGACCTGCAGAACAAGGAGATAGGCTCTAGGCCCAGCAGAAACAAGCATAAAACCAACCAGACTAAATGCATCTACTGAATGTGGATCTGACAACAGAATAAAATTTGGCAGCCCAACCCTAGCCCTGAAACAGGAATATAATTCTTAATGGAGCCTCAGATGTCAATGACTTGTATTTTCAAACAGGCAAAATCCAGACAAGAAAAAAATTCTGCAAGAAAAGCAAACAGCTGCTTCACAGCCCTCAGCTGCGGACACCCCAGAGTGGCTGTCACAACTCAGAGATAACCAACCTGAGGTAAATTTTCTTTTTAAAGATCTTTAATTACTTCTAGGTGTTCTCACAGCCCTTAACTACACCTCCCCAAAGGAATCTGAAACATGTATGGTTTATATTTAAGTGTCATGAGACAAATATTTTGGGTGAAAAACAACTGGACCATAAACGTTGTAAATTTCACTTACAAAGCAAACTTCAAAGAAGCAGCAGAGTTTCTCCATACCTCTTTGCTTGCCCCATGCACCTCACTTTCAGTCCTCAAGCTGATGTTTAATTTCTAAAGAAATACCTCCCAAAGCAGCACTTCATTGTATAAAAATTTAAAAAATCTATTAAACTACCACAATTCATTACTGCATTGTTTCCTTCATAAACTGAATTGTGACAAAAGCTTTCCTTGGAAGACACTTTAGGCTAGGAATTGTAGAGCCACAAAACCTCATCTTAATAGGCACAAAACAGCAATGCCACGATGCAGTTACTTACTGGTAAATAACACTTCTCATCTCTTTCAGCAGAGTATTGAACAGTCCCCAGAGGAAACGACTTTTCTGCTTTTCGCCAATTTAGACCTGTTTTTCCAAACTTAATTTGCAGGTGCATCCATTCTAATCCGTGAAGAAGCTGAATATTGCTTTTTTATTAGCAATAAATGGAAAAGTAATAGGTAACCATAGCGGGTGTAGGCAGCAAGGTGTTGGCGGTGGGGCTGCAGGGGAGAGGCCGCCTCTGTGAGGAGAGGAGACGCCAGGGCTGCCCCGTGCCGGACACGGCCGGTTCCAGCCAGTTCTGCCACAGCTGCCCCACGGGGCACAGCCCAGCCTATCAGAGGAGCCGGTGCTCTCGCTGGTGAACGCGGTTGGAGAACGGGCCAAATGACATCTGGCAGCGAGGGCTGAGGGACAAGGGTGCTGACACCACCCAGACAGGGACTCCCCCACAGTCCAAGGGGAGATCACGCTGGAGCAGGTGTTTCCCTCCAGCCCATGAAGAGGACCACACCAGACCAGATAACCACACCATGGCCCATGGAGAACCCCACAGACCTGAGTAGGTGGACACTCCCTGAAGGAACTGCAGCTTGTGGAGAGGACCCACACTGGAGCAGGTTTATCCTGAAGGACTGGAGCCTGCGGAGAGGCCCACACTGGAGCAGGGGAAAAGCATGAAGAGGAAGGAGCAGAAAAGAGGATTTGTTAGAGACTGACCACTGCTCCCCATGTCTCCCCCACCTCAGCAGCAGCTATGGGGCCAGGGATGCAGGAGGTAGCAGAGGACTCAGGAATGACAGTGAAGTTGAGGCTGGGACAAAAAAGGGTTGGGAATGGAGGGAAGGCATGCTTTTAATTTGTCTTCACTTCTCACTATCCAAAATTCTATTAATTGTTAATAAATTGAGTAAGTTTTTCCCAAGTCAAGTCTGTTTTGCCTGTGAAAGTAACTGGTAAGTGATATCCTTGTCTTTAACCCACAAAAGTTCTCTGTATTTTCTCCCCCCATCTTGTTGAGGTCAGGGAGTGAGAGAGTGGCTGGGTGGGTGTCTGGCAGGCAGCCAAGGTGAACCCACCACAGTAACATCCTCCAGAAACAGAGCAAACCTGAAGTCTGCCATTTGATTTACTTCAATACTGGGATATTCCTCTGGTATCCAAAGCATTCAGCCTCCTCAGTTGTGAGAAGACACTTCCCCCTTGGCGACACAGACAACACACTCCCTTTAAATACAGTCAACTTGCAAATTTTGATTTTATGCCCCATATTAAATTGTCAGTTATTATAGCTATCATTTACCTTAATAATGTGCAGCGACTGCAAGCTCAAAAAGTGACAGATGACAAAGACATGCCACAGAAGTGAAAGACAAAATAGTAATACCAGGCATAAAAGAAATCTGACATGAAAATGAGGAAAGGGATAAAATCCCTTATATAGATACACAGCACAGATACGAGAAAGCGTCATTGATTATTTTTGTAACCATTGCTTTGCCACTAGATAAGGACTGTGCCACTGACCACAAAAGATGGTGTTATTTCCATCCCCTCTGCAGCAAGGGAACACAGAGGAACTAGAGAGATACTCCAAGTCCTTCATTTTTTCCTGAGAAGGCCAGTCACATTTCCCCATGGAAAAAGAAAATGTTTCTAGATAGCAACATGAAAACCATGAAACCATTGAAAACGGGTATAGTAATTTCTGGCTGGGAGTTTTAGTCCCTTCTTTCCCTAGATCTGGCTTTGAGGTGGAGGAATAAAAGTAAACTGGTTTTCATACGCAAGGTGACAATCATATGAATGCATTCACAGTAAGAGTCTCTACTTTCAAAATTAACTTGAAGATTATGCAACACACAAGTATACAAATACTATTAACTCTATTAATCTTATTATAACAACACTTTTAAAATATGTGATTGACAGGCATTAAAAAAAATTAACTTTCCTGCCTTTGCAGGAACTTTTTAATCAAAGTTAAGGGGCAAGAATAATGGTCTGTCAGTGTTAGGTTTCATCAGTCTCTAAGCTAGATCTTTCTTTAGAAAATGTAATTGAAATAGAATGAAATGTTGAACTGACAGAAAGATCTGACATCCCTTTTTAAGAGAAGAAACAATTCAGCTAGACGAAATTATGACCACAGCATTTACTTTCTACTGAAATTAATGTAACAGTTCCATTCAATTTTAAATTATTAACAACACTGACATTTTAAAATGTATATATACATTTTTAGCTTAAAATTAATGCTTTGAAAATTAGCTCCACGCTAAGCTGAAAAACAGTAAGACAACAGGACAATTCTCATCTCTGCTACACATTCCTAACTGAACTGATAAAACTATAATATTTAGGGGTAAAAAGAACAACATCAATTCCTATCTAGGTTTTATACAACAGTATTTAGTTACAGTTAATAAAATTAATGTGTGTTTAAACAGTGTTGGCCAAAGAGTGTTGAACACACTCAGCACTGAATGTTCCAGTCTTAAGTCTTTAATATGAGTTCACTGACATGGGCAAACATCTGTAGATTTTCAACATATTAAGACAGATGAATTTGCTGGATCAGTATCTGCATAGATTATCTGCCATGTAAAGTGCCAAACTGCCAACTGCAGAAGATAAGCCTGTCAGAGGCAGCTCTATTTGCATCGAGTAGATACAGAAGTGACATCTGTAAGCCTTCATACTTGCTACCCTTTTCACTAGATTTTGGTTTTATCCAAAACTCTGCGTGGAGCACACTGGGGTAACTTTTCAAATGGAGAAAGATGAGCATACAAAAACAGACCAAATGACTATGTATTTAAGTTGCAGGCAGTACCCTGAAAAAACCAAAATAATTTAATAATTCTTCTGTATCTCCTAATTTATGGCAATTCACACTTCACACCTGCAGCTGGGCAAATAGCAAATAAAAAAAACCCAAATTTGCCAGAAATTAATACTCACTATATGGTCCATGCACTAGCTACTTCAGTTCCCTCCAGTGGATTACACTAGCTGCTCTGATCTTGTCATACTAGATGTGATTTTAGTGATATACCAATATGAGAGATTATCATAACCATATGAAAATCAACCTTGCATGTACTAGGATGGTAATGGGATTATCTGAGTAGGTTAATAGAAAATATTTAATTTTTAAAAGGAAGTTTTTTTCTGCCCACTAATGATCTACCATTCTTATTGCAATCACCTTTAGAAATGTTTTCAATTATCTATTCAATTATTCAGTTAGTCACAGTCACACTGTATTATTATTTTTCCTCTAGCAGGGTGGTGTTAACTTCAACTAAATCTACCCCACAATCACATATATTTTCCCCAGTGACAGAATCAATACATTGGGCACTCACACCCTGCTCACCTCTACAGGGAACCATCACTGGATGAGGTCACTGTAATATGACCATTTAAATGACCTCAGGATCAAAACAATTCTTTCAAAAAATAAAAAGAAAGACTGGGAAAGTCATTTTTACCCACAGTATTTTGGATTCACACACAGAATACATAATTGTATGTGTGGGATTTGTAAAACATAGGCTACATAATTCAAGAAAAATGGATGTAAGGCTGAACAAAGCTGGGCATAAAATGTTCAAAATTAGTTCAGTATTGTTACAATAAGCCCACAGTACAATGGGGGCAGTGGAGTAATGAAATGCATATGGAGGAAGTACCTGTCCATGACAGGAACTTTCTTTGGCTTTACTACTGGTAAAAACATATTACAAAATTATTTTTTGAGAGTGTATGTTGTGCCCTTTCCCCCACCCTGAAGCCCCATTTATATTCACTCTGAGAATAACAGATTGCTGCAGCCTGCATCTGCAGGCTTTTTAAACTTACACTGCTGCAGCTTTAGTCTGGGTCTTTAGCATCCAGGAAAGCCTCTCACACACCAGCCTGTGGCTACTGCACAAACACAAGCAGAGAAATCTTCATATCCTTTCACTCCTATTTCAGCATCTTAATGAGAGCTGCTGTGTATCCATACGCATGACTTCCTTCTTCTCCAGGACAGATTATACAAATAAGCAATTTTAACATAGAGCCCATGCATTAGTTTCAGGTAATATTAAACTTGATCAGTTGCAATTTCGTAACTAGCTTAATGCCAGTGGTGTTTTCACTCTAAAGGAGCCAGAGGCAGAGATATCACTAGACTTCCACAATAGCAGACTTCCACAACCACCTTAGCACCTTGAAGAGATATTCCTTATGCATGTACTTGAACAAAAACTTCTTTCTTGGTCAGTCTTGAGGGAAAGTCCTCCCTCTCAAATTCCCACTCCTTTATTCTAGTGAATAACTTTCTCTAAAATATCAAACTATGACAGTTGCCCTTGCTGAGACTGGTTGAGATCTAATGTGCCATTTCAAGGCACCTCTGCAGTCCACACAATTATTTTCTTGCGTTCATATTACTATGACTTAATGCCTTACACACCAAAGCTGCAAAGACTCAGTGCTCTGGGATTACCTGTATCTAAGAGAAGTCCTTTAAAGTAACAGATGCTGTACATCATCGCAATGGAAGATCCATAAGGAACTGTCATTCAGAAATACATTTAATCTGAGGGGATAGAGATTTACTGTCCTCATGTTTGAGGTACTGCTTACTGTGCTTACCATGAAGACAAGTTTGCTTCCTTTTTTTATTGCTTCTTCTGTACAGATTGGATTGTCAGACAAATCTATTCTATTTCATGGCAGAATGACAAACCAAGCAGCCCTGAGCACACTGACCATGGGAAGAGAAGCCCTTCTCCACAGCTGTAGGAGGACAGAGGAAACCAGGCATTGCAGGAACAGCGTATGAAATAAGAGATGTATGATTTTGGCAAAGAAATAGTTTCCTGGCTTTGGAAAACAATCAAATATTTTCTAATATTTGTATTACAACAAAACCAAGGTATTTCAAGATTTTTTTTAAATTTCTTTTTTAAAAAACAGAGAGCAAAACAACAGAGCACATGACATCAGGAAGACAGTTTTAGTGTGAAGGTAGCTCCAAAATAATCAGTTGGAATATGACCAATTTAGATGAGACTCCAGATTCCACATATAAGGCTAATATTGTTACCTTTAGGCTATGGGTTTGATGAGGATCTCTGTTTCAAATTATCACCTTCATAAGAGACCTGAGGAAATGCTCTTGACAAAAAGCTCTGGTATGCTTCCTTTTAAATTTTCAGAGTCAATAAATCCATGTTGCTGACAAAGCACACCATGTTGAAAGAAATAACCTGCTTTTATGCAACAATTTTAGTGCTTCCTTTTAAGAAAATGATAATTTGTTTCTACAGAAACGGGCTTCCTCTGTAAGGGTTCCTAATTTTCATAGAAGTTTTCTTCCACAGGTGCTGGAAGGTGCTAAAAAGCTGTAGGGCATTGTGTCTAGCACTGGTATAACACAAAAGCAGCTGAGTACTGGTTTTGTGAACTGCAATACAAAGCATTCAGAATATTGAATATTCAAATTCAAAATATATATTGAATGGTTCAGGCATGTGAAAAACATAGATAAGATGGTTTTCCAAGGCCCACAATGAAATATAAATGAACATGACAGCTCCCCACTGTATAACCACTGGACTCTAGTAGATGTACCTTATGGATGAGCAAGCTCCAGACTGACATCATGCTCACCTGTCCTTGAGCCCACAATCTAGAATAGCCATCACAAATGCACTCCCTGCTAGAAATCCCAAAGCAGTAAAGCTTACTGCTGACAAAGTCTGAGTTATTACCCACCAGCCTGCACTCTTGATTAATGGCTCAACTACAACAGTTAAAAACTGACAATGGAGTTACATGAAAATTGCAACTGATATTTAAAATGTTTCTTGAGAAAGGAGGCTTTGTTCGCAAACAGGTAATTTAATTTCCTTGCACTGCACTGTAAACCTAAGTTTGTTAAATTAAAGTGAAATTTGTTTTCATGCTAGAATCCACTGGGAGGTGGATTATGCTGAAACACACTTCACTAAGTGTTGGAGGAACAAAGAGGAATGTAAAGAATGTTTCAATATGTGGAAACTGCATATTAATTAACTCCTTGATTTTCCTAAATGAATACACTAAAGTGAAGAATATACCTTATAGAGCCAAATTAAGATTTACCACAGAGTAGCAAGTAACTGCAAGCAAAATTATAGCACTTTAGCCAGCTCACCCTGTTAGTTTCATTGCTAAATACTTTGAGAGGATTTCTTATGCAAGAATCATGTTGCTCTCCTTCAATAGGGCAGGTGCAGGTATCCTCATGCTGTGGATCATGCACGAACTTCAGATAAATTCTTATCTTCACTCCCACAATGATTTGCTATTATCTTCTGCCAATTCACAGCCCAATGACTGCTTTTCTGCTTGTTGCATCCATATATATAAACTATCAAAAACTAGGAAAAGTAGAACAAAAAAGTTAATTTGACTCAAAGACTGTTCATCATCACATTACAAACTGAGTTGTTCTACTTGAAGGTATCAATCAAAGGGATAAAAATTATTACAAAAACTCTTGAACCTAGATGATGACACATGAATATTCAAATTACTAAGTTTTGGAGGTTTCTCCCCATTTGAACCTCAAGCAAAAACTAGAAAGAGATGTAGAAGATGAAGAGCAAAGCACATATTTCTCTTGAGCTTCTCTAGTATAAAAGTACTTCAGGTTCTGCCATTAAAGTATAAGACAACAGCAGTTACCATCTTAGCATCTGTCCTTAAAAAGTTCTATGTGGAAATCTACACTAAATCAGGTAGCCTGAAATGAAGAAACAAGCCAAGAGCATCACGGTCCCTGAAAGTGAGAAAATGCCTAATTATTGGCACAGAAAGGTTCTTTGCACTTCTTCTCTGTATGACTAAAGTGCTTTTCCTTCAGAGAACCAGCATCGATTCCCACTCCAAATCAGTTCACTACACGTAAGGCTACCATAAGACACTGTCTCTTTGCAAGTTGCCAGTCCAGTTGATGGCAGGTTTTAGGATGCTTTTGATGAATAGGACATGGCATAAGACTGAAAGGAGTCACCAAGCCTAGATCTTCACTGAGCCAGAAGTCACTTTATGTTCCAACAGCACATTTAAGAGAAAGTTCCACAAAGCTTCTACTTACTCCACATACCCATGCTTAGCTCAAGATAAACAATATTGCCCAGCAGCTTTCAACAGCTGGTACACGTGACAGGAGAAGATCCCCCATGACAGCTACATTGCAGCTAAATCAGGGTGTATGCATAATAATCCCATATGATCTCAAAGTTCCTCATTAATGAAAATTTCAACAAGTACTTCTGGTTAATTTCTATGAATTGGGAGTTTTGGGTTTAGTTTTAATATAGTCCATTCTGAAATATTTTTCTTGGAAAATTGAAAAATTCATCTCAAGAAATGTTTCTGTGTGGTTCAATCGACAAAATAGCAGGAATGTCTCATCGTCACAGAGTTGCAAGAGCTACAGCTGAGGATATTTACTTTCAGAAGTTTTGTAAATCTTCCATGAATTAACTGGAAAACAGTGCAAGCATTAACCCACCGGAATTCTTCCCTGCTTGGTTGCTTCCAACAAGTCTGCAAAGATTGCTCTTAGGAATCTTGTCATAGCAGATGGATTTCACTCAAATGGCCCCATCTGTCATTTTTCATTCATATGGCTGCAGCTTGAACTCAGAGAACACCTAGGGCACGTTTTCATCAAAATGCCTTGCTAAGCAATCCAAGAGATGAAAGAGATAAAGAAGATAATGCTCCAAATTTTACACTGGGCAGAGAATCTGACCCAAACAAAATGAAAATCTGGCAAATTAATTCAAGTTAAGAGCTGGGAATAAAATGCTATCCCCACTCCCTTCACCCCATGAGCTGCAGAGTTATTTGGCTGAGGGAATATTCCCCTTTCTGTAATTTTTCATTTTCAAGGGTTTGGCTATCTGTCCACTATCAGGTGCCTTTGAATGAGAAACCAGCTTGGAAGCAGAAAGCCATTTTCACAACCATTCTCTTGCAGGGCAGATAAGGATAGAAAGGGATGATTAAAGCTTTTGCTGGTTAACAATAACATAAAACAGGAGGGGGGGAAAAAGAGCTGATCTGTCTTGTGAGACAGAAGCTGGTTTCAAACTATTGCCATCTGTAATTAGTCTATCTGGAAGAAAGGAGTCTACCCCCCACACACTTGGCAGCACAGCAGTTAAATTTTGTATTTAAAGTGCCTGGGTCTATTAAAATACTGTCATTTCAAGCACATCCAGTCATATGCAGAAGTTCCATTTCCAGTAAGAGCCAGTGAATAATACAGATGATGTGCACAGCTACAGAGGACAAACCTCCATTTTTTTCATAAAGAGGCACCTCCTGCAGCTTTCTCCTCTTTCAGATGCAATTCAATATGCTCACACCTACTATAGTGCTATTTTCCCCTTTTTCTTTATTTTCTTTTCTCTCTTGAGAGTTTCATCAATATCAGTAGAGACATTTATTGAATACAGTAGTAGGGAAGTATAACATAAGTTTTCTACTAAGGCAGTGGTCACATTGTCTGTATCAGGATGGTCTCTGGATCACCAATGTGTTCTATTAGTGTAACGAAAAAAGCAGATTTCATTTGTGTAGAACAAAGGGTTGTGCTTTTCAAAAACACATGAAAAACCTGTTGAAAAAGTAATGGTTTTCAGAAAGATGTAATTAATTTAACAATAAGTTGGTGAGCTGCCAGCATTACCTGACCAGACTATATGTCTTTATAAATTGAAAGTAAACATCTATTGTCCGAAAAATGGCTGTAAGCTACGTAAATATATCAACTGTTATGAACTCATTTATGAAGCAAGCCCTGCTCCCTTCCTTGTGCAATGCAGAAGGGCAGACAAAGACCAAGCAAGGAGCCTGTAGCATTGAGTGCTCACATGACAGCAGCAAACTTCCTCCTACTGCTTAGTGACTGGTTGGACATGGCACATTTCAGTTTATTTTTCCTTGCATAGGTCAACAAATTCTAAACATCCATGTCTGATGTTTCCCCAAATCTCACTTTTTTCCTCAGAAAAGGACTGTTCTGAGATGCAAAACATACATTTTGACACCAGTTTCTCACTCTTTTTCCTTGACCCCCTCAGGCTGGCATCCTAATCACCCCCTCACATTTGCATCTGCATATTGGAAAAATCTCAGTACCAGTGGGATGATGCAAGTATAAATTCAGCATTTGTACCATGCTGAAACTTCATAAGAGAGTTGCACCCCGATGCATACACAATGAAAACAAGTGCGTATGAACTATCTCAGTGGAAAAATACTCTCACAGAAAGCAATGCCAAATGCTCTGTATTAATGGGAAGAATTGCTACCAATAATGACATTTCTGTTGGCAATTTAAAGCTATTTTAAATGTAGACCATTTTATCCAGACAGATACTAGACTACAATCAAGCCAACGGCAACAATACTTTCATGTGACAAGATCAATCACAGGGATCCAATAGCTCAGGTAATCATTCTGTTAACTCCAAAGAATTGAAATAACTCAGTGGCCCCACTTTTCTTCAACTTTGTATCACTAAGCTACAAAAAGATGCAAAGTATCTTGCAATGCACAGCAAAAATCACTTTTATAAATACAACAGAAGTCAGATGAAAAATTGGTAGACTAAGAAATTATGAAAGTGAGATCACCACATACTGCTAGAACTATACAGAAAAGCTTGCATAGCACTCGTCTGTAGTAGGCCTAATTCCAGCTAGTAGTATCTCCATTTTATGAATAGTAAACTCCGCTCCTACTTTAAAAAGTATATGAGTCAATTAAGAATCAAACTCTATATAAGGTCTCTCTATATACACATACATTAAATATGCATATATAAAAGACTACTGAAGAGAGAGAAACATAAGAGATGCACAACACAGCGTAAGGTGAATCACTTTACAAAATATACTTATGAAAGCTCAGCAAGGAGTACGTGGAGCATTGGGTAATTGCTTGTTCCCTCAATAGTGCTGAATTTAGAAATGAACCATTCATAATGAAAATCCCTTAACTGTTTAGACACCAGGAGTGTAGGCATCCCATATGCTGACTACTTTATTAGTGATTTTTCATAGGACAGGGAATTTCACAAGCATAATTTTTGTTAGAAAGACTACAGTATTTAACCACTTAATGGCTGTTTTCATGTCCTCCTAACAGTCAATTCAATCTGGAAGAAAAATCATAAAGAAAAGTTACGGTAATCACACAAATTCATTGACCATCGATTTTGTCAGCATACTAACAAACTCCTGGAGTACCCCTCAAGACCTTAGCAGGAGAAGACAAATTGAACAGTTGAGAAATCTGGGCTAGTACCAAAGCCAAGGGGGAGATTTAAGGTAATGCTAACAGTGAGCCAAGGAGAGACTGCAAACAGATTTGCAGACTTTTCTGGAAATTTTAATTTTTACTTTGGAAAAAAACCCACACAGATAACATGTGATTCTTGGAATTCAGCCTAGACAAGAAGTTTCTTCCCACTCCACACTCCTACAAAGCAATGTCAGTTTAATTCACCTGCTGTAGGAAGTAGAGCTTGCTGTGAATCTCAAACTTTCTTCATCACTTGAAAATAACAGGCAAAGCTTTTGCCAACTTAGTCGAAGCCTTATTTCAACAAGGTAGCTAGGTACGGTTTTAAAATGTTTACCTCCTTTTGGTCTGATTTAAAGCTCACTGCAGTCCAAATCTGCTTTTCTGTTGACTTCAACAGAACATAGGTTGGGCCTTCTACCTTGCCCCATTCAAGAGAGCATGAAGACTTTATGGAGGTCTTTCCAAAAATACCAAAGCATAACACCCTGGAGAGGAAGAAGAGAGAGGAAGGGAAGAGGAGAGAAAAGCTGTTTGGATCAACCAAACAGCTATACTTTGTCTCCTTCCATAGAGAAAACAGATATAGGATCAAGCTTTTCATTTTGTAAGGCTCAGGGGAAAAATGCTCACATCAAAGGTGCACTAGAGTAATTCAGAACTAGGCACCTCATTATTCACTTGATTTCTAACACTTCTACAGAGTCATTTACTACTGCCCAGGAATGGGGGGAGGTGGAAGATATCTGTCCAGCTGTCTGTAGATCCTTCTCAGCAACACTAGCAGAGCTTTCTGTCATCCCACCTGAAAAACCTGTGTCCCATGCGACTTAAAATTCTTTGTGTTTTCCTCATCAAAGCCATACATTATCTTCCAGGATTCTGAAGCATAGCTTAAATTATGAGGGTCACACCATTCTGAACTAGTATATATAACATATAGTTCGATACACCAGGATATTGCCCCACAGCATGAGAGAGATTTGCACAAAGAAATAAATGGTGCTCTCAGATCACTCTTTTGTTGCACTGGGATGCTCACACAGAGTTTTGAGTTCAGATTCAGACATGATGCTCTCATGCCAATCAAGAACTCAAATAAATTCCTAATTTTAATTCCAAGGTTAGCACAGGCCACAAAAACTCAGGTCCAACTCTACTTTCCAATAAAGATAGACCATTTTTTCATTCTTACAGCTTTTTGTTATTAAGCACAGCTTTTTTCCATAAGTTCAAGTTAATATAGTAAGAAGGACATTGTAATGGCTTTCATCATTCAGAAAAATAAAAAAATACATATTAACAATAAGTAATAC
The DNA here is from genome assembly GCA_020745705.1 of Hemiprocne comata. NCBI lineage: Eukaryota > Metazoa > Chordata > Aves > Apodiformes > Apodidae > Hemiprocne > Hemiprocne comata. Next base: position 6,684,835 of record CM036594.1, on the reverse strand, counting down.
ATGTTTCTGACAATTAACTACACAAGAATTTCACCATCAAGCATGAAAAGTACCCAGTTGCAATTTTGCAATTAAAAAATAAAAACTCCCTGAAAAATGCAGTAACAGTATCCTAAAACATTATTTTAACAAACAACAGAATCTCAGTGTGTTAAGTGGCTCCTAAGTGCTTCAGTTGCAAGAGAAGGCTGCCCAGTAATCAGGTCACTGTGGAACCAGATACAAGAAAGATGATAAAAATTTAATTCTGTCTCATAATTCTGCTATTTACCCACTGAACAAACAATTTTTTCACAGAATCATAGCAATGATAATGAGGCCAGACCCTTTAATATTCAAACTTTAGTATAAAATCAAGTAAGCTTTACTGCTCCATTTTAAACACAGGGAAAATGAGAAGTGTACCTGCTAAAGGTCAACACTGTTACAGAATTGAGCCATGTGAATTACGACCAGGCTCTGGTGGCATTAGTATAACTGACTATTTGAGCTGGGATATAAGGACTAAGCTGGGGGTGAAGGTTGTGGCTTTCTGGTTTTCAGTCCAGTACTCCATGTCCAAGATGACAGCCAAAGACAAATAGGTAGAGGCAAGCAGCAGATTAGCATAGTAGGCTTTGAAATACTATGTTTGTTCCAGAGACAGTATGACTTTGTGATCCAGCCTTATTTTGAATTTTCTTTTCTTACTTTGTATGTACTTTTAAGCCTACACAAAAGTTATAGATAAGACAAGGTTCACTGTATGCACACTGGGAAGAGTTCTACAGCCCAACTCAACAGGATACAAAATCTATCATTCAAGACTAGCTGTACACAGTGATATATTGCTATTTCCTTTATCATACTTTGAAAACCACCATTTCAGTCCCTCATGTAAATGCATTTTGATTCTCATTTATCAAACAGCAGCAATGTCCTCTTCTGCTAAACTAAACTGCCTAACATGCAGCGGGTATCAGCTTTCCTCACAGTATGCTGAACAACTAAGTGAGCATACTCTGAAAGACTTGATCACAAGAAGGATAGAGTGTTTACCTCCAATGTTATCCAGATAAGACTGGTTTACATTACGATACCATTACCAATTTGAGCTATAGTAAATTTTGCTCATACAGTTTGTTTTTCCCTTAACATTTTTATGGACAAGATCTGGAACAGAAGAGATTACTTGTAATAAAAATTATATGATGCTGAGTAACAAAAAATTATCTAATTTTAAAGCAGATTAAATTTCAAATAGTTCAAGATACAGGTCTCAGTCTTTTGTCAGTTTCTCTGTATAAATAAAGCTAATACTGTATTTTTAATGGTCAATACAAAGTATCCTGAAATAATTTTCATTAGCATAATACTAAGCTGCTATCAATACATTTTTTCATTAGACATCTCTTTCATGTTCAGTCTTTCTGTCTTAGAAGCATTTAAATTATTTCCTTCATAAAACAATTTCACTTAAAGGATGTTATCCACATTTCACAGTCTGCTCATGACCTACTTGTTTGTATTTGAACTAAAACTAATCATATTTCCCATGCACTTTACAGAATAATAAGATCAGGAACAGCATATTGGAGAGAATTGAAAAATACCACAGAAGATGCTTCCACACTGCTTCAAACAACCATGAAAAAACACCATCCACAAGACCGAAATACTAAGTTTCTGCTTTGTTGGCATTCGTAGCTACCCCATACACCCATCTCAAGGGCACGTCTACCCCAAACACTGCCCCAGTTGCCCATGCCCAGCCTCAACATGTCCCAGAGCTTTGGCATGGCTTTTCACTTATCATCAGCTCAGCAACTTGCTGAGAGACCTAGGCAAGATTTTTAACAGTACTTAGAATGAGATCAACGCACTTCAGAAAGGTCTAAAACAAACAAACAAACAAAAAATCTGTGGATTCTGTCTTTCATTCTACAAAAGGTTCGACAGTCACAAAAATTCAAGCTGGCATTGCCATCTATCAAAGAAATGGACAATTTGAGACTAAAAACTTGCAGGGTATGAAACAGCATTTCCTAGTAGACTACACTGTAATTGCAGTTTCACTGCTAAATATTTAAGTAAAATAAATTATGCAAGTTTGCTAGGAAAAGTAAAAAAGAGAGAGAAATGTAGTCCACAACATAGGCTTTAAGAAATCATTTCAGTGGCTAAGTCCAACTGAGCACCTTAGTTTCAGCAGGATCAATACACAGCACAGAGACATAAATGTCACTACAGATCTGTAAGTTCAAAATTTTCTGGGATCTCACCACTGAGTGATAAAATACTGGCTTTTTTTTACACATACCTTTTTTTCTTTAAAGTATACACCATAGCAAGTATGAAATTTTATACACAGCCTTTGTCAAGCTGATCAGAAAAAATGTTCAGTTTGTTGGTGATTGTTACGTGGTTTTCACTGACACTTTGCAAGGGTATTGTATGTGCTGAACCAAAGGCTGTCCAAATTCTAGACCTTTTATTATCTTTAAAAAAGAACTATAACTCATTTAATAATAATTACTTACATTTTCAAGGCCAAAATGCAGGGCTTCTAGATTCCTTAAAACCTTTTTGCTCATAAAAAGTAAAACTTCTTGCTCATAGAAAGTTAGACTACTAGCTTTTCAGCACTACGGTGATACAAACTACTGTGCATTACCAGAGTGGACTAAATGATTTATTAATACCCCAGGCTCTCTTTTTCTGTCCTGTATCTAGCCACAACAGAATCTATACTGGATCACAAATCATAATGACCTATGACCAAAACCCAAGGGCAAATCTGCCACTTGTAAAGACACATGAATGATTAATAACTGAAAAAGGAAAGAAATGCATGCACTATTTGCTATATTAAATCATCTCTCTAAGTGTGTTTTATTTCAGGTTGCAACAAGTAAAATCACAGAGAAATACAAAAATCTTAGCCTGGTATTTCTGCACATGCAATATAGAATGATAGTCCAGCAGATTCAACATCACCACTCAGGTTCCCATTTTTCACTATGCCAAAAGAATAAATCCTTCACTCTCCTTCCTAAGTGCTTTCTCCTTATATGCAAGATAAAAATTTAACAAGAAATTAAGTATTTAATGAGGTTAAAACACTGTTGTCTTAAACTGGATATAGCACCTTTTGGCAATGCAAAAAATACAGTGCTCTCCATCCTTGAATCATTTTTAGCAGTACATGAGCCTGATTTTGTCAGGAAAAGTAAATCAATGTGCTTTATCTAAGACTTGAGGAGCATCTCTTGCCATTTCAGAACTGTACAGATAAGACAACTATGCTGCTAAAAGAAGTTATACCAAGGGCAAGGGTTCTTTGTCACACTGCCTTTTAAAATTTGATAGCGTTCACAATTATTTTAAAATTATTTCCTCCTTTGCTACAGTTAATGAACACAAAGTTTGAACAGAAAAATCCAAAGCTACATTAATAGGTTTTTATACTGTGGCATACTACAAGAATGCCTACGAAGCCATACTACTTTTACACTAAAATCTTGAGCTTTTGATTCAATTTGGCAAGTTCAATGTTTCAAAACCGCACAGCTTCCATGAAAACATGACTGGTACAAAAATAGGAACACCTTCCATTTTTACAAAGTTCTGTTTGGATGATAACTGAAAACAGCCTTTACCACCACTGCAACTGATAACATGGCACATGCTGGGCTACCTCAACTCAGTTTTCTCCAACTCAGCCCAGGCTACCTTGGGCAATAAATTGTACAGCCGCATCCCACCGCTCACAGGTGGGGGCTGGGGGGAGCAGCATTAACACAGAACACAAGATGCAAGAGCTGTTGCTCCACTCATCAGTGCAGGGACATCGTATTAATCAAAAGATCAGCAACAAGGCACACATCAGGCAAGCATGCAGATGGTAACTTCGCAAAATTTCCAAAATGCATTCCTTGTTTACAGGGTGATCTTCCAATATCATACTTGGACACACAATTCAAGGAAGATGGATATATAACTCTGTGCCAAGATAGGGTAAAGTAAAGTATTTCAGGGAAAATTATTTTCATGGAAAGTGGAAAGGTATGCATGCACAACAGTGGATCTGTACTTCTCAGTCCTCCTCTTTCTTCTGCACTTCCCCCAGCACTTCTGGGGAAAAAAAAATTGATTTGATCACACTGTGTGCCTTCACCAATCAAGTACTGTGGGCTAAGAGCTGTTGAACAGCTTTGTTTTCTAAAGAGCATCACTACCTCTCCATATTAATTAACCTCACTCCCAACTGTAATCTGAAAACAGTAAATGTGGTTAAGAAAAGCAGAAAAAATTGAGTCAAGTGGCACAGGTGAAGGAAGGTAGGACAAATGTAAATATACGCCACTAACAACTCAAGCCCTTCTCAATTTCTACAGGGTCATCAAAAGGAAGACAATAAAAAGGGGGGGCATAATCCCTACTCAGTTGTATGACTTCAGGAGCCTCTTTACCCAAGAGAGCTTGGTAGGTGGGGTGCATCCTACTCCTCATCACATGAAGGGAGTTGGCTTTTGCAGAGCCATGTGACCACACAGGAAAAATTACTCACAGTAAGGTTCTACCTTCTGTAAGATTTTGCCCGGTAATGCCAGTCTGCTCAGAAACGCTCTGCAAAGCTGCTATGACTTCTTCAGCAATTGGTATGAGTTTACTCATGAGCATGTCACAGCCCCTCCTCAGCTCCATCTGAAGCTGCATCCTCTTTAAGCACAGTCCTCTTTCAGAAGCATCTGTCTCAAAAGTGTTTTTCCAATTAACCCTGCCTACTGCAGAGAGGCAATGTCACTCTGATCTTTTGCAGCTGTGACTTCCCAGGACACTTACGTACCACCCAAAAGCCATGATTCTGATTTCAAAGGACTGAAGTTTCAGGGTGCTAGTTTAAGTTTGTAAAGTTCAATCCCAGATATGATACAACCAAGCTGAGCCAAATTATGAAGCTAAACTGGAAATCTATCCAAGCACCCCCATGCCAAAATGGAAAGGAAAAAAGAGAATGTATAGGGAAGCACATGCAAATGGAACAGCCTCTCAAGTGAGATTTGTTTCCTGATTATTTCTACACTTATGTCTGCAAAGTAGTGTAAGAGAATTGTTCTACTCTTTGCATTTGTGACTATTAATTTAAAAGATCATAATTATGATGGCAGGAGGTCCTGCTGGAGACCTCAGGATCAACTAGCAATTAGTGGGAGTTTTTGTAGGTGTTAAAGTCATCTACTACCATGACCACCGTTTGCACCACTTCAACACTGCACAGGAACATCGTAACACTCTTCTGCAAAATGTGGATAAACCATAGCTTTCAGAATAACCACAGACATATGTTGTGTGAGTTGTAGTTACTTATTCACTAATATCTCAGATGCAATGTTCAGAAGAACAATTTTCAAAAGAAAAAAACCCTCTGTTTCCAGTTACTCAGTGGAAACAGATGAAGTTTCAAAGTGCTGAGGAACAATGCCCTTACAAACAAACACTTCTCAGAAGTTTTGCTTTGAACAAGAACTACAAAATTTCATTCATTCCTCTGAAAATCTGATCTCTTGTGTGTACCTTTGTCTCTAAATTTATTCTACCTCTCCTAAGGCAGGTACAAGCCCATGTGTTCCTGTTAAATAAATTGCTTAAAATATACTGTGTTAACAATACTACTTCTTATATACAAATAAAAACTGCCAATGTAGTTTTAAGGGCCCTCTTCCCACATTTACACTTACTAGCCATTCTGTCCAATAACTTCATTAGTCTGTGAAAGTGCTCCAATTGTGCTTTTCTGAACTACTGTGAATGACTAGTACTAAAAACAGTACTAAGAAACTTATCTTAGTACTTGCTTCTAGCAATAAAGTTTCAAAAATAAATCAAAGCAAAAGCTAGACACTGACATTCTACCTTTCAATTCAAATAAAATACTAAGTATTCAACTTATTAATCAGAAAAGACTGAAGTAATTTAAATTAATGTAGTATAATTGAATATGAAAACTCGGTGGTTAACAGATGAATATTGAGAAAATCTGCTACTTGACCAGCATGTCTGTATTTTCAGGCTTTTTAATGCAAACTTCCAGCAGAAGTTGGAAGAGAGAGCTGCACACACTTTGCACCTGTAGATCAGGTTCCCAGCTAAACAGCTGATGTGGATGAATAGTAGCTGTTTAGAAAATGAAGCAGACTTCTCCTAAGCAGTTACCACAATTTCTTTATGCATACATATTATTCTGAGGAAAATCATTATGTGTGTAAAAGGTAAAGTTCCTATTGCACTAAAAGGTCTAAAAATGAAACTGGGACCTTTATGTGGAACAACGTATTCACATACTGGACGAAGCATCTCTTGTTCTCTCCCTGTTTTCCTATTTTACACCAATGAACACACACTTCAGATGGCCACCCTGGGGAAGCACATACAACTGAGGACAAGAGAAAATACCACTAGCTGATGCATCAACAATAAAAACCACCCTTTCAATTGCTTTTTGCAGATTCCTGTCTAGTATCTCCCAGCACATTCAGAACTAAATACACCGATATCATCACTTTGCAGGGGTTGCAGTTCCTTGTTCCTTGCTCTGCTGGGAAAGGGGTCACAGTCAGGTCCTATTAACTTGAAATTGCCTGTTTTCTATTTCAGACACTGACATACAGGAGTTAGTCTGGTGTTGTGCTGCCAAAATGCACAAGGAGTGGAAGAACATGACATAGGAGAAGAAACTGAGAGCTGGGTTTGGTCAGGCTTGAGAAGGGGAGGATGAGGGGAAGGAACACGCAGAAAATACATCTGAGTGCTGTCATTCACAGGCCTCATCCTGACTAAAAATAGACCCTCTGCATATTACTTTTACGTAAACTCTATCAATTACTTTAAACATCGACCTACAATAACTATTTTTATATTTATAATTTTTGCAAGAATTAAAGATTTGTGTAAAACTTCCAAATATGCTGACCTAATTTAAAAGCTTAAGAGCCATCTTTAGAAGTGTCTATGAAACTTGTAAATTCATCAAGAGATACTGGAAATCTTTATAGGTCATGAACACAAGCTTAGAGTTTAATAATTACTTAAAATACACAAATCTTAGTTTTTCAGTCTCAATTATTTTGGATTTGTCTCCTGTTCTCTTTTATGTGTTTCTAACTCATGTTTCCAAATGTCTAATAATTTATAATTCAAATTATGTAAAGTGTGCCAGTCTCAAAATTAGCTCAAAAATAAAAAAATGCAGTGTGTGCAATGATTACCACCTTCATTTAAAGTGGAGGTGTACAGAAATGGAAGCTATCACAAGATCAAAGAACCTTTATATTGATTAGAGTTTAAAAGGATAGTAAGAAAAAAGAAACCTGTGAACAGTTATTAGTACAGGGTAATCACCACTAATGAGTAATCATTAGAAAAAGTATTCTAACACCTTGAGGGATCTCAAATGTGTAACTCCATGAATGGAAGGAGGCAGAAAATTATGGAATCTGAATACTCATAGGAATTAGAAAGTTTACCCATCTCAATACCAGATTCCTTTGTATAGAATAATTGGGCCATTGCTTTTTTTATCTTTAAATTTGCAGTTCTGAAGTGATTTTTAGGACAGTAAGTCTGATGAAAATACAATAAATAGAAACATGTGCTTTTTCAAGTTCTCTCATTAATTAACTTTTAAGTATATATTACTATTTTAGCACACTAAGCAATTGCAACTAGCGTTTGTGCAAATTGGATCAATGTTGCCTTAAGGTAAAAATATCTGATCAGCTCCAACATCTCTATTGACCTGCAATGCAACGCAAGCAGCTTTTATGCAAGTGTCCTTTATATTGTGTGATGCCCTGGGAGGCTTGTATGTCAAAGCACACTTGGCTTAATTAAAACCAAGGTCAAATTAACAGTGTTTCTAGTTTATTTCATAAGTTGGTATTTACATCAAATATCCTACTATCAGCAAGTTGGCTATCTGAATTTGAGCTGTAAAATTAGCTCTGAACTTCATTTAATTTAATAAGGGTCATGGAGAGGTTAATATCTATTTAAAGGCAGGAAATAGCAAGAGTGGATGCTACACTTTCTCCTGAACCTCCTATACTGTGTCTGAGGTTTCACAGCTTCCTCAGCACGTTGCAGTTTTTCCTTCATTTGTAGCAAGAATTGCAGATAATTAACAGGGAATACCCATTTATAGAAAATAGTGCCACGTACACAAACCAAAACCAGTGACAGAACAAGAGGTAATGGTCACAAACTGGTATACAGGAGATTTAACCTGAATATGAGAAAACACTTCTTTACTCTGAGGGCAACAGAGCACTGGAAGAGGCTTGGCCAGGGAGGTTGTGGAGTCTCCATCACTGGAAACATTCAAAACCCACCTGGACGTGTTCCTGTGTAATCTGCTCTAGGGGATCCTGCTCTGGTAGGGGGGCTGGACTAGATGATCTCCAGAGGTTCCTTCCAACCCCTAACATTTACAGGTTTTTTTATCTTGCTACTGTTCTTGCAATAATTAGAAAGTAGAAAGTAAGGACTGAGAGCTCCAACAAAAGTATAAAGGTAAACTGGCTGGCTAATTTCCTTACCAGGCATGCTTTAGAGCCTGATTTAAGCCTGGCTTTTGTTCTTATTGTGGGAATAAGAACCTGCAACTCAACTGAAGGTACGCAGAGCCTCTCAACAGCCTGATCATTGTGGGCATCATGCCAGCTTTGCTGTGTAGTAGACAGTCACACTCCTATGGAAACAGCATTGAATATACCAGAAAAATAATGACCTTCAGAATCTGGGGAAAGTGTCTCTCCTCTGAGACATTTTGCTTAATCTAGGGCACCTACATTCTACAGTCCTGCTAATTTAAATCTCAGCCTTGCTATGGATATGCCCCAAAACACCTCAATTTTGATAGACTTGTACCAAACCTCATCAACTAGCTTCACAGCTACAATTTTGAAAACTTGATCCGGGCAGTATTTGCATAGTACATTCTCTTTCATTACTTACATTAGTGATCTCCAGCCAAAATCTCAAGAGTGTCTGCAATTACAGACATTTTCGCAAAATGATCTTGAAGATTTTTGAGGCAACTGGATATGAGACCATAAAAATAACTTGCTTTTAAATTACAGACTCAATTAGAGAACAGAAAAGATGATAACCTCTTCTGTTTTTCTAACTCAGGCTTGGATTGTTAGCATTAATGAATGATGCTTAACCCAGACATCCACAGAAAGAAAAAATCAGTATATTTTTCTCAGAAAAAATGCCCTTTAGCAACCTGTGTTGGAAAAATCTTCAGATCTTTAACTCAAAATCTGTAATTATAAAAATAATGGTCCTTCAAGGTCCAAAACCCTGACCAATTTATTACATTTGTCCTCAGGAAATGCTCATGATACATTAAAGACTCCAAGTACAAAATGACCCTCCAGCCGCATGCACACGATTTATGGGAGGTCACAGGACTCCTGGTTTCAGGGAAGCCTGAAGACCCTCTTGCTTCCTTCATTGCTTAACCACCACCAAGGGCTGCTCTGGAAGGAGGGTGAGATTCTGCTGCACCCCCTTTCAGGGGTGATGGCTGCCCTGTGCTCCTACAGAGACTAGGCAATTGATCAGTCTTCCAATCTAGGATGTTTGCAACCAATAGATTTCTACCCTCAAATCCTTATCTCCCTTACTTTCTTCCTGCTTCAAAGGTTAGTTTATAGCTTAGTGTCATTTTTTTCACAAAAAAAAAACCCCAAACAACCCAACCTACAATCCTAAAAAAAAAACAAACCCAAAATAAAAAAGCAAACCACCAAAACCACAAAAAACAACTCCAAATCACACCCAATAACCCCCAACCAAAATCAAACAACTGAAATAAAAGTCCAAAAAGCCATCATTTGCTCTCCACCCATCAAAGCTTTTGTGCCTAAGTTCCCCCTCCTACCCCAAAGTTGAAGTCTTGGTTTTAAAATGCTTCTCTTGTTTTCACATTCTTTGCAGAAACAGGTATTTTTATTGTCATTCAGCACAACTTACTTCCCTAAATTAACAATCTAAGGCACACATGTCATATGAATATTCTGCCAATTGTTTTTTTAATTTGAAATTCATCATTCCCCAAATCATACTGAAGCCCTCATTCAATTAAAGCCTCTTCATTGACTTTAATTGTACCAGTATTGATCCTGCTTCTTCCCCCACAATTCCACCATAATCTGGTTACTGTTCACTGCAGCCATCGTATTTCTCTTAAATACATAATGCCACAGTAAACTTTTTAAATAACACACAGACTGAGCAATGTTATCCAAATGCTGAAAAAGGAATGAAAGAGAAATGCAGTGTGGCTCTTCCGGGCAGATGCAGCAAAGCTCAGTGCCTGTTGGAGGGCTGACTTCAATTTCCACAGATAGGGGACACTGTCACATCAAACACTGATCTTCCCAAGGATGTAAAATGGCAGCCCACTCCAGTGACCATTCTCCAATTCCAGTTTACTAAGCATGGAATGTTCTGCCAGTAACACATCCGTGTGCCTCACTTGGGACAGACTGCTGTGCCTTAGGCTAATGCACGTTTTTGAAACAAACACAGCATGTCCAGAGACTTTTAAAACAAACCAGTTGGGGCCCCCCAGTGCCTTTGCCCTGCTTCCCAGTCTGTCTGGGACACTGTGGGACTCTAGATCCCAACACCACCTACTACACTCTTCACAACAAAGATTCATTGCTCACAGCTTATTTCCCAGTGCTTTCTCAATATCAGTTTGGATGCTTCAGGTGATAACACTTCCACCAAGAAACACCTCAGCAGCACTAAGAGCATTTACTATTTTCTTTTCCTTGGTGTTTGTCTTAATGACACCCCTTTACTGCCCCCTCATTGCTGAACACTAAAAAAACCTGAGTTCTTTATCTGTGCTTACATACAAATAATTCATTGACAATTAGATTAACTACATTATACCCAAAGTGCTTTTCATAGTTCCTTTTTGATCTTTCCTTCAAATCCTCAAACTTTATGCAATGCTTGCTTCAATTCTCTGTAAACTTTTACTTATTTTTGCCATGAATCTGGAATTGAATATAGCATTCCCCGCGTGGCATCAGAACTGCCTATAATCTCAGCTCTAAACTAAATTCATGGTGTGCTGTACTTACTAGTTTCTCCAATATTTCCCTTAGAAATCCCCACCTTTTCTTCTGTTTTTACCTAAAACTACACATGTATCATTTCAGTTCTCCAAATTGTTCATTAATGTGAACTTGCATCAAAAAAGTATATAGATTTTGAATATATTTCCAAATGTGGAAAAGAACAATGCAGTAGAAAAGAGGATAAACTTTTAAAAAAGTTATTTTAACCTTTTTTTCAGCAACATTTAGGTTCTCCTTTCTAATCCTGAAAACAAAGGAGGTTTTAAGTGGACTTTACAGCTTAAAATTGCTACTTTTTCTTCAATGGATCTACTGTACATGTTTTAGGCTGCTGGAAAACCATGCTTTTCTTCAGCAAAAGTAGAAAGTATCTACCAATCTACATTGACTTTTTCTCCCTGGAAGTTTTTTCCTTACAGTAGTGCCTATCATTCCTTGGTTATTTACCATACAAGCTGGTAAGCCTCCACACTCAGGTCTGATTCTTTTAATAAAACTGCAGTCTCATCCTCAATTAGTCCAGCAATTACAGTAATTATAAACAACTGCCACCCTCTAAGGAGTAAGTGATCACACATCCCCTCTGACTGGGGAAAAACTGTGAATGTGACCTTCATAGATCGGCAGCGTTTTCTGATGGATTAAGTTTATCTTTGCTTTATTTAGAAAAATTAAAGAACTAGCATAAGCATTGATGTGTAGCTGTTTCTGCACACCTACTGAAAGCAAAACAAGAGTAGCTGACCACATGGTGGGAAAGGCAGATGTCACACCTAGAAGACTTATTTCCATTTCCTAACCTCAGTCCTTTGGTTGGAACTTGCTGTGTTCAGCAGCAGAGTGTTCATACTCATTGAACCAGAAAACAGATATGAGTTTAAATTGATTTAGTATCAATTAGTAAAAATATGTCATAAAGCAGCACTTCAAAGTCTTGCAAAAGTATCTACCTGTAAATTAAACTGATTGAAGTCACTGGGCAAATTAAACCTACGAACACTCAGGACTGCAGTAAGCAATCAATCATCAAGCCAAGCCACACATCCTGTGGGTGACGAGTTATCAGGCGCAAACTCACCCACAGCAGCCAACAGGGCCACAGTGCCTGACTGCTCCCAGGCACAGCAAACGCGAGAAAACCCCAATGAAGGGACCAAGCTCAGGTTACTCCAAATGTGCTACTGACACATAAGCAGCCACTAGTGACTAGGAAAGTATTTGCATATCTGCATCCCCTGCTCTCGATGTAATTAAGTGGAATCCCAGAGTGGGATACTCTGAGCAGGGCAGGACTCTGAAACCTGCTCTTGTGTTCTCTGTTGAAGGTAAAGGACCTGTAGAATCAGTAGATGGGTAACAAACTTTGCTCCCAGTAGTTTGTTTCACTTCTGTTTTATAGTGTAACAGATGTTTGAGCAATTGTCATGAAGGCCTTGCTATTCATTTCATCAGAATCTACCTTTGAAATTCCAGAATGCAGTAGACAAACTGTGCTTCAAAACTAGAAAAATAGGTTTCTTTGTCAATTTGACTTATTCCTATCTCTAAAGCCTCCAATCTAGAGCCTATAAAGAGGTACACCTTTTCAGTGTAAGTGAATAGTCTCACTGATTTAATGCATAAAGCTAACAATGCACTTAATCCTTTATGGAATGAGAAAGTAAATTCCAAATTTAGATTTTTGATTTAAACACTGAAATACTATGCTACACAACACAGATTCAGGGCATATAAGCAGATTCAGCATTTACATTAATGTCAAAACAGAGATTGTGTCTTCAAAACTTTGCTTTCAGGTTCTCTGATAAGTTCTTGTATTTCTGCAGTTATATAATTGGATTTATTGACCTGAATTACTAGAGTGTAAAATATAAAGTTGCCTGTGATTGTAATATTCTTCAAAAAGAACAAGTGTTATAAATTAGTTGGCAATAAAATGTGTTTGTACTGTGAAAATTTTAATTAAATATATTTCAAAACAATAAGCATCTACTTTCTCAGTAGACAAGAACCACCAAGAGTGACATAGTATCATCTGGAAGATGTATATTTCCTGGAGAAAACAAAAACACTAAACTGGAAAGTTTGTTGCTATTACATACTTAAATGAAACAATCATTTTCCCTTCATGCACCTCCCTCCTGACAGATGAGAAACACGGTCCCTTCCCAAGCACTCTTTTCTCAAAACCTAACTATACACTTAATTAAAGAGGAAAATATACAGGACCACTTTGAATTTTGTAAGGCTGACAGAGAAATGCTGCTCATTTGCATACGCACAGTGCCACAGGGGAACTCACAGGCATTCCACCTGCTCAGGCAGGTAGCATTACAAGTCATGCTTTATCAGTTATTTGCTATATCAATTACTTGCATACAATCCCAAATACCACATATTAGAAATCAGTCTCTGACAGTGAAGTCCTTCATCCAGCAGCATCTTTGTTTCCCTGGCACAGGAGAAGGAGGTGGTTTATGAGATGGAACTTGATATGCCTGTATTGTTTGAGCGTCCCATTGTCAGACTTTCTGAAAAGGGAAGTTCATTTTTCTGTGAGAATGAACATTCAGATTTAACCCAAAGCCTGTGCTTCTTTTAAAAGATTTTTTTCAAACTGGATTCTCAAACACTAGAAGGGTCTTTCAGATCTCATCAGCTGCCTCAGTTTATAGCAGCTATTCTTCTTATGAAAAACACAAAGTGCAAGGTAATATGGTTCTGGTTGTGAATGTTACCTTTTGGAATGATCGATCTCCAAGGTTTGTAGGGCAACCAAGTACAATTTGCAGGCACTTGTCCTTTGCTGCTCTTAGCAATTTAAAACATCATAAGTGACATAGGCAAAGAGCCAGGAAGGATTCCAGTTTACAGGGGCATCCTAAGCTACACAAGGAAAGGATACACTTGTGAAAGCTTCATCTCCTTTAAGGAATAACATAGAACATACCTCCAGGATACTAAGATGAAAACCCTGTTACTGACAGACTAGTTTACTGTAGTTGTCTCAGAATCTCAGGGAGATTAAAAGGTTGTCAGAAAGATACAATGGAATTTTTTTCTCTGATAAAGATTTTAGTTAGGACCAGTTGAAAGAAATACCAGCCACAAAAGAAGTCAATTGTATTCAATATCAATTTATTCTCTGTTTGGTAGTCAGTTTAGTCTCTAAGCACCAAGGTAAGCTGCTTAGTTCATCTTTGCAAGGAGTCAAGGAAATCTTCTTTGATAATACACTAAATACAAAGATTTAAGCACAATAAAGAATCTGAAAGGATACACAGCCCTAGAAAGTAAGGTATTTTCAAACACTCAGTAGATAATTACTACTTTTATGCTGAATTCAACCAAAACAACACAATAGTTAGAAACTATGCAAATTATTTACATTTCCACGCCTACGAAACTTTCCAACATTTAACATCACTTCTTCAACGTACAGTCTGATGATCACTAACACACACACTGTCTGAAAGGAGAAAGTTCTTGTAAATAATCTGTGACATTTGATCTATGTATGAACTGAGATGCTTGGGCAGTAGATATATTTAAGAACAAAACTTGTTATCTTTATTATAAGTTTTCTTGTATCAAAACCAATATTTATTATTGGAACTTAAGTAAAAATAATTATGTGCTCTCAGTAATTCTGTCTAATATCTGGAGGGGATTTTCTCTTGCTCATTGGGTTGTGTTCACATTTACTGACGTTATAGAAACACAGTTCTCAGGAGAGTGGAAACTGGAAGGATATAGCAGAAGTGATCAGTCTACAAACACTTTTTTTCTTGATTTTTTTTTTCCCAAAGCATAGTTCACCTTGACAGCATGAGAGACAGAACAGGCCTTTGGTGTGACCCAGTATGTTCTCATTTCAGAGCAGAGCAAGAAATTTCCTCTAAGGAATGAGATGAAGCTTCAGTATTTTTGTGAATAGGGAAGCACAGGCTGTCATCCTTCATATAGACTCCTGAGATACAGGCTTGAAGTGCCAGCAGACTTCAAGAGAGAAAAAAGAAAAAACATTCAGCCTAAAGCTATAAGGGTGAATGTCGGTTCTAACAAATGCACGAGAGGATCATCTCCTTCCTAATATTAACTGTTTGAGAACTGTTTGAGAACACACCTGTGAATGGATAAGGAGCCTTTATAAGCATAATCACTGCATGAACACTACTATAAAAAATATTAGTAAGTTAGGTGGGGGCCACTTTTGTCACAGATACACACTATATTGGATATTTCTAACTTCTAGGTCTTTACATGTAAACTGTTATCAATAAGGCCCTACATTATTCAATTCCCTTCAATTAGAAATATAAGTAGACATAAAATAGCAGCCAAATTTAGCAATAATTTATCGTAAGAGCTTTTGTGCTGCTAATCTACGTAGTATAAGTTCTCAAGAATAAAACCTGTTTCTGTGGAAAAGCGGGACAGCAGGTTTATGGTCTGCTCAAGCCAGCACACTTGTTTGATGATCTGAACTTTGTCCATAAGTGTCATGCAAATGGCCCAGAGCCCACCCCCTACAATCAGCTATGTGGAGAATATAACCAAAATAGAAACTAATTCTTTCAGCAAAGTAGAAATATCATTTTACTAATTTCTTTTCTTTCTAGTTTCTTAGATGAAATTTGGCTTTATTTTCACATCAGGAAGTGTTCTTTTCTTTTTTCAGCACCCACTGCTGAAAAGGCCAGATGCTAAGGGTAATTAAGCCATGAGCCCCAGATGAATAGTTGGGAGTGTTCTTCGATTTGGGAGGGTCTCCCAGCTTTGCTCACCTGCTTCTGCCCTATGTGACCACTTTTGAACAGCCCCAGGAAAGCCAGAGGGCTACTGAGTAGCCATACCAGTCCAGCCCACAGCTAGCCAAAATATCTCTTGCCCCTCATTGTCCCTTCCTCTATCCGGCACCTCTCCCTGATTACAGGGAGCATTAACTGCCAGATTATTCCTCTGCCTTCATACATGTTATTTCAGTAGCCCCTCTCAAACTTCACGTTCATACACAGAAAACATGAAACCATTTCACAGTTCTAGATGTCCCCACAGCTGGACCCTCTCCAGTTTGGCAATGTCCACCTTACACTGAACAGCCCAAGCAGATGCAAGTTCTTACACTGAGATCACTTTTTCACTTCTTATTTTGATTTTTTTTTTCCCTTTGATATTATCTAAATAATGTTGTTACGCAGTATAAGATTCCCAATTTTCTAGTAATTCCTAAACAAGTACTAGGAAAATAAAATTAGTCTTTTTGGCATATATTTTTCTTGCTAAATGTAGTTTCAGGTATGAAACACACAGTAACCTATTCCACAGCTTTCATTTTATATGAAACAAGGTGTTGACTGAAAGCCATTTAGCAGCTTTGAAAGCAGGGAACACAAAAAGCGGTTTTTCTCATTCATGTGATGTAAATGGCAAGAGATGGGCAGACCTTTCAGCCTAGGAGGTGGGACAAAGAATCTACTTGCAAAACCATTAACAGTTTCACAAGTTCTAAAAATGAGACATTAACAGTATAAATTGCTTGGCGTTTAGTTGGATTTTTTTGTTTTCTTGGAGGTTTTTTTTTATGCTGCTGTTAAAACAGGCAGGGGATGCTCAAAAGGAGAGGAGAGCTTTCAGAGGGAATTGGAATGTTTTATAACACTGAAGATGATTTACAAAATGGCTAATCAGAAAATATACGTGTTTTCCTTTCAGAACTTACAGACCAGGTGTCTTGCTAAACTATACCCTACCTTCATTACAAATCAGCATTATGAATGTAAAATCTTCACATATAACCTACTTCCTTCTTGCTCAGATTTACATGATTATGGAAAGTGTATTAAACATCTCACAAGGCAGGAATGTTTGGGAAAAATTGTGTTTAAAAGCACATTTAAATCTGTGCACACAAAATGCTTCAATTCTCCATATACTAACCACCAACACAGGCCTGAAACCTTCACTTTCAAACATGATATATGAAAAATCTCACCTCCAACACAACATAGCATGGCTGTTTGTTAGTCAACAGCAGAATGTGTCTGCAAATGCAGTATCTTAGTATTTACCATTGGTAGCTGTATGGTAAAAATTTATTGGTAGCTTTAATCTTGTAAAAGAGCTAGTCACCTAGAAACTGATCCACCAGACAGTGGGAAGGACTTTTCTGAAGAGATTCTTCAACCTTTTGCAAGAAATAAACACTTGACTCAGTGACCTTTTACACTATTTTCTTAACCAACTGCAAAATACTGTTTTCTTTTTGTCTTTTTCTAATATACCTTTTTATCTTACAACCTCTGATATCCTGAAACAATGAACTGTGTAAATGTCTCTAAATTTCATTATTCTTTTATTCATCTTCAGGAACCATTGTTTTCTCAATTACCATACTGGAGCAATGACAGATAAAATTTAAATATCCTTTTTAGAAAGAGTATAAAAAGTTCTGTATTCCATAAATGTTCAGCTTGAACCATTCAAGATTGAATAGAAATCTGCACTTGTTAAATATTTTTAAGCATTTCCTTTTTCAGAGTTTCAAAACTGAAAGCAGGAAGGAATCTAAAATCCCTGGTTACCCAGGGTCTGCACTCCTCTTCCAGCCAGGGAGGAAACTCATAAGGCTTACAGAAGATGTTTATATGAATAAACCCTGGCAGAATGCTAGGTTGGCATCTCCCATTGAAAAGCATTATAGCAGAAAAATTCAAACCTAATTCTATTAACTGGTTCTAATATAACCTCATTTGAATTTCTATAACTTTGTATTCTAATAACTGAATTACATTACTGCTTCTGGTATTCTTGGTAGATTAGGGACCTGCTGACTATCACGAATCTCTCCATCTCTGCCCTATGTTGGCACTTCAATACTTAAGTGACCCCTCAGCTTTCCATACAATAAAATGCCTGAACAGATTGAGGTGATGATAAGCATCGTATGAAGAACATGTCCTACACCTTCCTCCTAACTGAAAGGACCTCAAGATGGATATATTCTGCTGTACATAATTATTTATTTGGCTACCTAAGCTGAGCTAATTCTTTTCTTCGGCTATTTGGAATATATCACTGTTCCTCTCACCTGTCTCTATTTTCCTTTTTAAAAACAATTTTTAAGAGAAAAGACAGAACACATTATTTCTACATCTGGAATGCCCTTTATCCTGGAAAGGCTGGATTCTTTCCTTCCTCCCTCTCTCCCAAAAAAGGAAAGAATTCATTACATCAAAATGCACGTTTTGGAACAATCCATTTTAACTTCACTAAAGTGTAGCCAGCTGAGTGCACTACCTCATGTGTGAATGTTGTGGGTCCTATCCAAAGCAGGCTATTGATTTATTATACATTAAGAACTGAATGTACACAGACTTCAAAGTAACAATAATTGGAAGTTGTTTCCTAGGGCTGTAACTTTAATCCTGTACCTTGAAAATTAAAAAAAACCTAGTCTTCTCATAGAGCAGTTGCTGGCAAAGCCAGACTAGTGGTAAGGAACTGTTTTCTTTACAGATCAACAAGCACTACTGTCAGAAATATTTTTTGCTTTGTTTGGGTTTTTTTGTCTGTTTATTGGAATTTTTTCTGTAGAGCAATTAAGTCAAAGCTTGCTTGTGAGGAAAGCTTAATTCGCAAAGAGAAATACATATTTCATGAAAGCTGATAATGTGTTTCTAATTGCAGACATTTTACTATCTCAAAAATGCTGTAAACTCTTCTTTTTCAGAGGAGAAATAGACTTTTCTGTATGCTATGTTTCCATTCCTGTTGAACTAATTGGCTGGTAATGCATGAAATTAAGACTTCACCTGTCAGGTTGACCTTGTAAAGGTCTTTGTGCAACCTATTTTTTAACACACATTCTAGGATAGTTCATCAGGAAGGTCATAGAACTAGACACAGCTAAAATACAATTAATGAAGGGCCAGACACATGGGTGGGGTTTTTTTTTGTAGCTATGTATTTTTATACCAGGAAGTCACACTTTGAGCAACCCTCTGTTGGATATTTACTTGTCATACAGTTTTTAAAGATGGAAAACTATTTAAATAAAGTCTTAAAAAAAAATTGCTTTTTTAAACTCAATATGTCTAGAATACTACACAGTATACTCTATCTAGATCAATTAAATTACCATTTTCTAGAACAAGATCCATGTGGGTAGAAACAAGTCACATCCCAGCATCTTGTACTAGCAAGCATCAAAGAGACAGCTCATATATCCTTTGGAAATACGAAACAAGGAAACATCCCTAGTGATTGCAACCACAGTACTGGGAGAAGAAAGGAAGCCAGGTAATAGAATCTCCATGATTCAAGGTGGCATTCAATTGTCTGAGAAGCCCACATTTGGTAGACTGAGATGCTGGAAACACAAAATGTATACTACTTCCCATTTAAATAAGAAATCCTCAGTACAAAAAATAGCTAATTTATAGACAATAAAAAGCAAGTGGCTACTATAAATTTGACTGCAAACAACCAAATAGACAGCTCAACCATCTGACAGACAAATACTAATGAGCAGAGTTTTTTAATCTGGATCATAATCATTTTTTGCTGGTAAACATAGGAGGCATGATTCTGACAAAACACAAGCAACCTTTGGTCACAACACACCTTTACTTTTACAGTAGGTTTTCTTCCTTTTAAATGGTTCTGCGTAATCTGACATAAACTGTACAATTATTTCTATGTACTTTAAGAGGCTAAGAGTCTCCTATAATTGCAGAGGATATTTCAATGCCATGGGAAAAATCCAACACAGAAAGAATATACATAATCTCTACTTGTCCTTAAAAAAATTAAGAATTCTACAAAAGGAACACAGCCATTTCCAATCATGCACTTTCCTCATAAAGCTTCTAATTTGAGTTAAGTAAACGGCAAATTGATATATAAACTAATCAAAGGATGAGAGGGGAAGACAGAAGATAGATAAGCTCTGACAAAGCTTTTTTTTTTTTTTAACTAGGTAGTCCCTGTTGCTCTGCAATGTATCATCAATCCTAGCATGTGTGCCAGAGACTACTTCACCAGGAAGATGAACACCAGTATCCATGACTAACATACAGCCTAATCACCTAACCAGTTTAGCTTAATTCTTGTTATGCTCTTGAACTTAGGCTGAAGCTTTCCAATTGCATGTGATACAGGAATAATAGGCAATTACCTACATTTCTATTCCTAAGACTTAAAGATCCCCATTATATATCAGTATGTGTGAACTATTATCACAGTATTGTGCTTAAATTATAGTTGCTTTTAAAGTGAAGCATTTTCTAGAAGACTTATGTGATAACAAAGCATAAAGCACTGACATGACAAATGGACCAGAATATATCTCTTAGGACAAGGAGATAATTTAGCTTAGCTTTTTTTTATAGCTACGCCTGGGGACTAACAGGACCAAAAAGTCAAACCTAAGGACACTCTCCCACTCTTAGCTAGTCTGTCAGACAGCTCTTTCTTCCCCCAAAGAGAAGGGCTCAGAAGGAATATGGGTTGCAGGCAGATGAGCTGGCCATGCCGGAGGGTCTTTCACAATGAAACATTTCAGCAAACTCTGCAGATGGCCATTAATAGAGTCCCATCAGAGGGGACTGCAGGAACTTACTTCCACAGTGTATTTCATGGTTTAACTTCGAGCAAAGTAGAAGTTATTTTAAGAGAAAACTGAAAAAATTGGGGTGCGAGTTTTGAGCTGGCTTGATTTCAGTTCAGTACAGCACAGACAGAAATGACAGAATTCTTATTTTGTGATAAGAGATTCAAAAACATCAATAGGCATGTTCATCAACATATCTTACTGCTTCCAACTAGTCCCAGATGTGCCAAAATGCTCTGACCACTAAAATGGTGACTTCAGCAAAAATCTATGAATCTTTGTAACCTTTACAAAACAAAATGGGCATTTCAAAAATTTCACATGCCAAGATAAGTTAAATACCTTTGATTCAAGGTTAATGTGCAAAACCTAATGAAATTTCAGAACACCACAGCATAACAGAAGCCTTATAACTCCTATAAATTCTCATTTTTATTGACTCTTGCAGCAATACCTGTTAAGTACAGGCCCAGAAAGGTTCACAGAAAGCCAAGTTTCCTTATACTGTGCAACTAGAATTAAGAATGTTCTAAACTTCCAATATTTACCCTCAGGGGCTACTAGAAAAATCAAACCAATTGACTGTTATTAGGTGTCCCCTCACCCTCCCTTTACTCTCAGGCAGACTGGGCTGACTAAGACTAAGGCTGGCAGAACAGAGGGCTGAACAAGACGAAGACTAAATCATAACAGCAGAGAAGTTTTCACTTCAGCGTTTTCACATTTTCTTCACCCCTGTTCACAATGAAGTATTTTTGGTGTGGGGGGAAAAAAAATATAAAAAAGCCACATTGTCTCCCTCTTAAAACCTATTCCTGTGCAATTTATTCTTCAAGAGGAAAAAAAAGCTAAATCTGCCATGCCATGCTCCTTCAAAAGCAGTAATTCATTACATTCCAGTAAATTATGGCCTTGAGACCACCAAAGTAGTCATTAAATTACTAGGCTATATTTATTCTATCCCTTAATGAAATTGAGGAAACACTGAAGCAGGGAAGGGTCTCTCTGTTCAAGCTTTTTCTACATTATTACCAAATAAATGTTCAGTTTGTATTTGGAATTTGATAAAGATTACCACTGTCATTTTACAGGTTTCAAGTGACATGTTAAAGGAAACTGTTTAACAGAGAACTAAGCTGACATTTGGCTTACAAAAGCCCTTGGTTTGATCTAGCGACTGCATTAATTCCAATGCAAACATCCTAAGCCCACAAAAGCTGATGCTATTGTTCCCAAATTATCCACAAGCTTTGAATTAGCACGCTAGAGACCTTCAAGAGGGTCACAGAGCATTGATTGTGCCTAGACTGGTCTCTAGTATGCTGATCAATGAGACATAATTGGAAGGTCTCAATTAATTGGAAAGTCTCAAATAATTGGAAATTTCAAAGGAGTGCTCCAATCTCTACAACACACAACTGGTATAGAGGAATACAAAAATACCAGTCAGACAGGAGTTTAAAAAAATGCTCTAGCTTCAGCTTTTAAAGACTTTTTCGTTTCAGAAATATCTTCAACACTGGTAGCTGGCAATTCCACTCATAATTTTATGAATAAAATTACTTCACATTATGAATATTCAAGATTTGAAATTTCTCTTCTAATTTATATTGGAACAGCTCTGTTGATTTCTGGGACAGAAAACAGAAATAGGAAATATGCTTTAAGGATTTTTTTTTTTTTGGCAGAACTGGCAAATTTCAAAGTAAAATCAAATCCATACAAATGATATTACACATTTCATACAAGGTTTAGAGAACATCCTGGTCTTACTGAAGAGTAAGAGTTCTAAGAAAAATAAATGTCCCCATCTGTGCTCTCTTGACATTAGAAGTCTACTTAAGCCATGATTCAGATGACATAATAGGATATGCTGTTAGCACCGAAGCCGAATACCCCATCATCAGACGCCACGAATGAAACTGCAGGAACACTAACACCATGATGGTTTTGATGGAAAACAAGCTGCTGATGACGTGCTGTCTAATTTTCAGGACAAACTTTAAAGGTTGCACCACTATTGCAAGGCTGTACCATTCCATCTTGCTACATATCTCTACACTATTTCTACAGAAGGAAGGAAAAAAGGAAGGGGTTTGACTATTCCTTTTCTGAACTTATTACTGCTGTCATTTTGACAGGAATAATATCTGTCTATCCTACTTTTAAAATGCTGCTAATTCAGGATGTTTTGTTGTTGTTGTTAAAGCCCCAATACTTCCTCAAGAAGATCAGCTGCTGTCATAATCTGCTTGAACACAGATCTTCATTTGAAGTAGGGATGAATTGCCAGTGAAAAACCGCACACTTTAAGATGGCTCATTTCAGGTTGAAGTAGTCTGACAAGAGAGAGAAAAAATTTCCAGCGGAGTGCCAAGCAGGGGTTGGATCAGCCACAGGATAACAAGATTCTGGTGCAGGTTTTATGATTTGTCACACCGATGAATGAATATTTTATTCTGCCCAGGGGGTGCCATCAGCAGCCAGAGTGCTAAGAACTAGACAAAATACTTCTGTCCTAAAAAACTTCCTGTCCAAGATGATGCTCTCTTTCAAGTGGAAATCCATGCTGGCAGGAAAAGGCAGGAGGGGACACCTGCAGCCAACATTGCCAGGCAGTGCTGGGCTGACCTCCCTGCCAGGCTGGGGCTGTGATGGCAGTGCCCAGAGGGCAGCCCTGGGAGGGAAACACTTTACATCTGCACTGGGAGGCTCAGAGTAGGAAGTCTGCAGGGAACTGTGCTTTTTCAGTTTATACCTTTCTGTGCCACTGGAAACTGCCTGAAGGCTCTTCCCTGGCTCCCACAGCAAAAGGCCACACAGCTCTGAGTTGTACTCGGGCACAAGAAGGTTTTTACGTAAGGAGGAAAGGAAAGATATTCACCCTTACACACAAATAAGAGCATAGGATTGAAATGCCATGCAGCACACAACAGTGGCTTAAAGCTCATGATAAATAAAGCTTTCCACAGCAGTCAATGTGGAGGGCAAACTGTGCTCTGAGCTACACTACGTAGACAAAAGCTGTGTCCTAACTTGACATCCACCACATATTTGGGACTTTGCTCTATCATTCATACTGAAAAATGAATTGCACCCACACTATCAGGGATAATATAACAATGTAATGCTGGAGAGCATTAATCTAATTTTCAGTAAATATATTTCCTTTTTGATAAAACACATGAGAGATTACAGCAGCTTAATATTATATGCAGAAAAAAGTGTATCCTGTGAAGCACGAAACAGCTACCTCAAAGAAAAGGGTTTAGTACAGTTTTCATTTGATAGTAAGCACTGATAAAAATACACCAACCATCTCCAACCATCCTTAACCAACATCGACCCTAAGCATCTAATGTTGTTGTTTGGGGTTTTTTTGTAAAAAAACAAAAAGAAAATGCTTTATAGCACACACAAAAAAAAATGTTGGACTTCCAGTTTGAAAGGTACACACAGCTTTCATAGGAAGCTGAACTTAACTTCTCCCATACTGTGCATGCAAGTCCACTTACACTAGGACAGCTTCTCTGTCACAATCGCTTCCTAATAAACAATCATGACATCTCTTCCCACCAAAGCAGACGAGTTCTCACAAAGCTGGCACGTTACAAGAGAAACGAAGTACTGGGAAAACCAGAAACCCACGACAAAGAGTGAGTATCACCCATCAGCCCATCCAGCTGAACCATTCACTAAATAATACCTAATACTGTTATCTGGTTTTCAGAACATTCGGTCTTTGTCACTCTCTGAAACTACACTTCAAATAGCAATGGTGACAACTGCAAGTTGCATTTTATATCTCCATTTGATTTCCATAAGGGTGATTTTTATAGTAGGCATTCAGTTTTGAACTTAGCCTTCAAAAGGAGAGACAGTTAATGACATCAGCTGGGGAGGGGAAATGTTGCTGGAGTTTTCTGTTTCACTGTGGATTTAATTTGACAATTTCTCCCATTAGCAGAAATTAAATTTGACAAAGATGTGTAATAAGTGAAACGAACAGTTTTACAGATTGTGACTTCTTTCAAAAATAATTCAAAATTAAATCATTACATACAAAAAAAACCCCACTATGTGCCTTCATTCACATCACTCCCATACCTCTTCAAACCACTCAATAACCCATTTGAAAACTTATGTCAAACAACATGTTTTACCTTGTTCTAGCAATAGGACTGCAATGGAAAAGCAGCCCTTAAACAGACAAGTGCTTTCAGTACCTCCAGAAAGAGGAAAAACAATTAATCTTCTGGGAAGTTGTTAAAGATTATGCTCAACTGCATTTTTTGGCATTTCTGAGAACAACTTAAAATGCTAAGAACAGCTCTAAAATGAATGGCTTAAAACACAAATCTTGAAACTCAGCATTAATGTTTAACCATCTTAAAATATGAAGCAATCAACAACGCCAAATAAGCCAGAGTCTCACAACAGAAAGGAAAAGAAAACTGGGACCAGGGCCCAAAAAAGTCCAAGGAAATACCACATTTTTAATATGACTGTGATCCATTTTAAAGTAACTAAAGATACAATGTAAAAATTCAATGGTCCAGTTGTAACTGTCTTTGAAGCACGAAGATGTAATTTCTATACATTTCCTAACTAACCTTTTATTTAGCCATTGATGTCATTTTACAGCTTCTCTCCCTGATAGCTTTTAATGCCAAGCTATTTGCTGTGACAGCTGGTGAGCAATCAGCTTTGAGTTTTCTCATTAAAAGCAGTGCTGCGTTAGTAGCCAAATACTTGAAAACATGACATGTTAACATTGAATGATGGGGAAAAGACTTGGTTCCAACATTTTGTTCAAGTCAAAACTTGAAGTTTGTCAGAAACAGTAGTTTGTTACTATTTAAAATGAAAAAGTTGTTGGTGTTAAAAGGTTTATCAGGAGTTAATAAATTGCTAAGAAGCTGAGGGTAGAAAGTAAAAAAAAAAACAAACAGAGAAACAGAGAAACAAATACACAGTCACCATTTGCAGTTATGGAAAAATTGTGTGTGCCCTCTCTTAAAATACTTTCTTCTGACCAGTATCTTTTTTCCACTAGTCTCTTACAGTACACCTTTAAATTTATTGTTCATATTTTGCTTATGCTTTTGAGAGACAGACACATTTTGTTTGGGCTATCTCAGCTTTGGGCTTCACAGGTCATAAGAAGCTGTAAAGCATACAGCCTATACATAGAATCATAGGGGTTGGAAGGGACCTCATCAAGTCCAACCCCCTGGCCGCAGCAGGAACACCTAAGGAAGATCACACAGGAATGCATCCAGATGGGTCTTGAAAGTCTCCAGAGAAGGAGACTCCACAATCTCCCTGGGCAGCCTATTCCAGTGCTCCATCACCCCCACAGTAAAGAATTTTTTCCTCATTTTGAGGTGGAATTTCCTGTGTTGTAACTTGGTGCCATTTCTTCTCATCCTATCACAGGGCACCACTGAAAAGAGACTGGCCCATTCTTGACATCCACCCTTCTGATATTTGTATACATTAATGAGGTCCCCTTTTAGTCTTCTCAAGACTAAACAGCCCCAGGTCTCTTAGCCTTTCCTCGTATGACAGATGTTCCAGTCTCTTAATATCCTCGTAGCCTCCGTTGGACTCTTTCCGGTATATCCCTGTCCCTCTTGAACTGGGGAGCCCAGAACTGGACACAGTACTCCAGATGTGGTCTTACGAGGGCAGAGGGGGAGAATAACCTCCCTTGACCTGCTGGCCACACTGTTCTTAATACATCCCAAGATACTATTGGCTCTCTTGGCCACAAGGGCACATTGCTGTCCCATGGACAACTCGTTGTCCACCATGACCCCAAGGTCCTTCTCCATGGGGCTGCTTTCTAGCATACATACACACAAACGGTACCATTCTGTTTATACCAGTGACTGAAAGAAGAAACTTCATGCCAGACTTAGTGGGGCCAGGGCTTTTTGCTTAGGTGAATGGCAGAAGAACAAGAGACAACACTTAAGAGGCAGAAGAGGCTCCAACAAGCTATTTTTTTACTGAGGATAACCAAGCTTTGGAACAGGCACCCAGAATGGCTTTGCACTCTCCTGGCCTTGGAAATTTTCAAGAGCCAACTGGATGAAGCCCTCAACAACCCCCTGTGAATCCAGTGTCGAACCTGCTTCAAGCAGGAGGCTGAAGCAGAGACCTCACGGTCCTTTCCAACCTGAATGATCCCATGGCCAGGATTCAAGAAGCTACCCTGAATTTGGGAGCAATGCTGAAGTTGAAGAGAAAAGCTAGAGTTCTGCCAAAGGATCTGGCCTTCCTGAGGTCACTTCAATACGTGGGAAATGTATGAGGTCCATCATCTGAGTGTTCA
The DNA here is from genome assembly GCA_020745705.1 of Hemiprocne comata. Taxonomy (NCBI): domain Eukaryota; kingdom Metazoa; phylum Chordata; class Aves; order Apodiformes; family Apodidae; genus Hemiprocne; species Hemiprocne comata. Next base: position 6,657,741 of record CM036594.1, on the reverse strand, counting down.
GTTCAATCTGCTCCTGTTGGTGACCCCTACCCTCCCTCATGGATGTGGAGGCACATTTTCACATTCAATCTTCATATCACTATTTCCAGGTCCAAGAATTCAAGGAATTCTCCATCTGAACAGCTCAATTTATTTATTTAGTGATGTATACATTTTCTTTTACCATTTTCAGTTTGTTCCAGTGATCCATGCAATTCCTTTCATGGACTTAAGATTAACATTCTAGAGAACCAATTAAGACAGACAAAACAAAATAAATCATTTTGCTTCAAATTTGATGTGAAGTATTTTAATCACCTAGAAACATTCTAGGATTAAATTTAGTGTTTTATAAGTTAAGCTTTTTTTTTCTGAACATGGCAAGAAATACAGTTTATGGGGTTTTTTTTGTTTTGTTTTTTTTAAATGCAAGTATCAAAGAGCACATATTGAAAAAAATTTTTTTTAATTCTTACAAGAATAATTTTTAAACTACATTAATTTGCCTTCATTTGCTCCTCCACACTCAGGACACAGGCTGAATGGCTGAATAAGGGGGTGGGAAGAGTGAAAGAGATTTAGGTAAATAAGAACACACTTGTAACACGTGGAAATATTATGACAAATTTATGACAAAGAAAGTTGTGTCTAAATAGTGGATCTTTTAAAGAAAAGGCTAAGCAACCTTCATTACAGCCAATGCCACAGCCACAGGGCCTGTGCAAGCCATGGCCCAGATCATTGTTAGAGCTGCTGCTGCGTCATATCTAAAATATATGGTAGTTTAAATCCACCAGCTCAGCCTCTTAGGCCATATCCAGCAACAGCTGGCAATCAAGATCTATGTCATTCAATAGTGGAAATTACTTCATAAGCAAAATAATCTCTCTGCCAAGGTCAATAGACGGGACTGTAACGCAGATATCTAAGGTAAGGTGAGGATAAAGATGTGGATCACCCAGGCTACAACTCAGACACAGTCTAGTCACTTAAATGAGAAAAAATAAAGAATGTAATATAGATATCAATTGTCCATAAAATTAAAATTCTAACAAGTGAAACAAGCACCTTCAACATGCTACAGAGGAAGGTAAGGAAAAAAAAACACAAGAAAACACAAAAAACCCACAAAGTGAAGCTGATACTTTAATAAATCATGGAAGAAGCAGCGCTTGGATATTGCTATTTATTTTTGAAAATAAACTGCCTTTGGGGAAGGTTTTAAAGTTTGATCAAAACCAACTCTAAACCATCTTATATTTCAAGCAGACAGAGGGGTGAGCTCCACTAGGAGCAAGATTAGAAAAGCAAGATTCTGAGGAAAATGTCATAAGAGACATAACAGAGTTTATACAGGTATAAAAAACCAAAAAAAATCTTCAAATATATGCTGTGTAAAACACTTGTGCATGTAAGCACGCCTGGAACTCACTGTCTCTGTTACCACAAGATAGCCCATTGTAATGGACATTCGCTGAATCTTTCTCTCTTAATGGAAAATGTTGCCTTTGGGGGACATGCTTTTATGACAACAGTATTTCTTCAGAAATAACTCATCTCATTCTTAATTTAACAATGCCATTTTACTTGTGCCCGGTTTTCTTCAGGGAAAAGAATAAAAGGCTGTGAATAGGCTACTAAAATATCCCAATCAGCAGGAACAACATGGGGCAATAAGTACTAATTAGACACACTCCAAGCCGTGCAATAATCCTCCTCTACCAATGCAAATGAAATCAGCCTCTATTAACTACTGCTGCTGTTCACACAGGCTATGCATTTGGTTAAGTTTTATGCAGCCAAACCTGAAGTCTTAAAAGGCTAAACAATAATTAGAAGTTGCTTCTGCCTCCTGCATCCAATACTATGAAAGCAAGCACCAAGTGAAAGCAGGAAACAGTTCAGGATACATTAATTCAGATGACAGAATCAATAGACAATATTTACTGGTCAGCAGAGTACCAGCCTTAGCTTTAGGACAATAATTATTGACAACAGCATTTCAAACAACTTCACCCCTCCCAAGTGTTACTGGAACTCGCTCTCCTTTTGCATTAATTTATTTAATGGGAGCTCTGGGAGTTCTCAAACCCAGTTGGTTTATTTAGGTGTTCCATTTTAGGCACCTGAACTCACTGTGATGCAAACTTTGAGAGAGATTTATAGATGTTTTCCCCAGTTCACTGAACCTACTCAGAGTAGCAAGCAGAATAGTTTCCAGCAAGTGTTTACAGGAACAAGCTCCACACATATATTCTTATTCTGCTTCTGAAAGCTGAAGTCATGTGTACAGCAAAGCTCAGTACAACAAGCCCTGATGATGGCAAGGTCATTATATAAACTCAAAATTAGGATGGTTAACTGAAAGCCAACTGTTAAGGGATTCCTTCTGTCTCATACATGATTTTTTAGTTCTTGGTTTAAGAACATCGGTCCTAGCATGGTTTTACTATGGACAAGCCTTAAGAATGCCATCAGACATCACTCACATTGAGTTGCTGATGCACGTAATTTTAGCAAATCCATCACTGATACAAAAACCACCTTGTTTTCCAATGACCCTTAGTATATCTAGTGCTTCATCTATATGCCTGAAAAAAGATTACTACTACTTTTTTTCCTCCCCATCTTATTTTGCTCAGCACTTACCTAGTGACATACCACCCCTGCTCAGAAAGGGCTATTACTTGCACGAATTCCAGGTAAGAGCATTCCTTCAGAAGCGTTCTACATCCAGATGCAGATAAAATATCACACACAGAAAAGTAAGCCTCTACAATTTTTTTTTTTTGCATGAAAATATAACTCTATTTCCTAAAAGGGTCAAGGTTTATCCTGCAGTTGCATTTCTCAAAAGAAGCTTTATTACACTAGTCTATGTACTGTCTTTCCACAGGGAAATGAAGGGAGTATTTAAAATAAATATGAAATACATTTTCTTATATTCACAAAAAGATTTTGTAAAATATTACTTATTTTCAGCTAGAACAGCATTTTCTTATTTTATCTGTGAAACAGTTTTCAACCATGTAAATCCACTCATGATCTGCAGGTAGGTTTTAAGCTAAATTCTACCATCAACCACAGCCAAGCTCCTCGCTATTTCCCCAGCCTCTCAGTCTCTACCCAGTGGGATTGTCCAAGCAACAGAACAATCAAGTCATCCCACCATGTCACCATCTCAAACCCAGCCTGCTGCAGTAGGCACAACTCAGAAGGAACACAACTAATTGTTCAAACTGAACTGTCAAGATTTGGTCAGGTATGGTGCTTTGCTCATATGTGGCACTGGCTCATATTTATGGGTTGTTTTTTTATTAAACTCCCATGTGAATTCATTATTTTTTGGTCTAGATAACATTGAAATTCTGCAAGAAATTTTGTTTCCTTGGTTTTATTGAAAGGGTATTTATACTCCATCTCAAAAAGTCAACAAGTTACTGTGAGTAAGCTGATCCCTGGCAAATTAATTGTACAACTTCTAAACTTGCAACAGATGTCAGGTAAATTGACTCTCACTAAGACACTCCATTGCCCTCACTGTGAAGGTTTACCCAAGTCTTGAAACAGGAAATAGTTTAAGAATTAATCCCATTCTTACAAGTATTCTACACCACTCTCTCCCTCATAGCACATCCCTCTTCCAAGTGTTTTCAGGTGACTATGTCCTCCCCACACTTCTCATTATTACTGAGTCAGAGGTTAGTAAATACATAAATATAAATGTATTTAGCTAGCTAGCTCTCTTCATTTACTCTTTTTTTTTAAGATTTCCACCTATTTCAAGTCATGAATTCTAATAGTAAATTATAGACTTCAGAAGATATTATCTGCCCTGGAATCCTATGTAATAGTATCAAGACACCCATATTTCATTAGCTTCATCATTATCTGTGTTCCAACAAAACACAACACTTCCTACAGGAAAAGACAGAATATAACCTGTATTTTATATACTTTACTATTTAATAGCATAACTTTAAACTAACAAAACCTGCATTAGGCTACACAGGAACTCTTGCCCTGCATTGACAGGACAGTGCAGAGCCCTATAAGACTGAGTTCACCAGAAACAGATAATTACCCAGAGTCAGGCCTTCCAGCCCATTGGGGAACACTGACAGGCCCATAGTTAAACACTTTGAGCTAGCACTAGATAAACATTATTTTAAAAATAATAAAAAAAAATCACAAAATAAACCTAATTTTGGCTAGGTACTAGTAAGTACTACTGTGGTATTTGGATGTGTTCCATACACAGCTCACCACTGATTACAGTTACATATAATACATGTGATGGAAGCAGGGTGCAACGGACTTCCCTGCAGTTCAAAGGCCTACAGGAGCTCTTCGCAGGGCTTCACAAACCTTATTCTTGCCACACAAATGGTTATGGATCCTAAAAGTATTAACAGCAATAAACTCCAGTTGATGTTTGAGTTTTGTGGGCTGTGGTCTAATTCATTGGTGCTGCAGTAAAACCTAGCCAATAGGCAAAACGCAGTAAGGCTCACTCTAAAAAGTTGAACACTTCCATCACAAGCTCTGTCTTAAGCATCTCTCTTGAAATGCCTTGGATGCTCAGCAAGCCTGGGAAACAAGCTGATGGTTGTTTAAAGTGGGACATGTATTTGTGCTGGAGCTAGTAACAATCTAGACTTCCAATCTCAAGTTTTAACTATGAGACAAAAGTCCTTGGTACACAGTGCCACAGTTGCTGCTACTTCTGATCATGATTTGCAAGCTTCTTATATTAAATTAACACTGTTTGCAGTGTGCCAAATGTGCACACATGGCACTGTAGAATTTCCAACAGCTTTGAACAGTCTGCACGATTATGAGATGAAGTGCTGATTATGTTTTACTGTAATTGCTCTTTCTAGCAAATGCTTCAGCAACTGCAGTGGTGCAATTACAATATGTTGATGATCAAGTCTTTCACACCAGCCTGACATTTTAGGAAGTTTCACCCATTTTTATTTTGTAAGGAAAAAGATTATTATTTCCACTCCTTTTGTCATTTCAATACCAAATAGAAATTTTACCCCAAAAAGAATATGAGAGAGGCTTCTTAAAAATTTATGCCTACACATATAGCTTTCCTGTTTTCCCACTCTTCAGCTTTGTGAGCCCAAACTGAAGCAATTGATGGTTGTTCCAAGAGAGTTCTCTCTCTCAAGACAATCAAACTAACTCAGTTGATTAAACTTTTATATTAGTTTCCACTAAACAGTGTTACAGATTTGATCTTGCCAGTTTTTAATGCAAATGGCAAGATGCTACTAATTCAACATTTTATACCCAAGCCAATTTTGTAAATAAAATACATAAAAACACCAGTAGTATTGTATTAAAAGGGTCAGAGAGTCTTAGAATAACTTAGGTTGTAAAGAACCCTTCAAGACCACCTGCTGCAACCACCTCTTCAGTTCAGGGCCAAATCTGAAGTTCAATCCACTTGGCTCAAGGGTCTTATACAACCAAGCTTGGAATATCTCCAAGGGTGGAGATTCCATATCCCCTCTTCTCGCTCTCAATCTTTCTTGCAAATTTGAGCAAGATTTTGAGCAAGCAATTCTTTGAGCATCCCTTTGGCTTTCCTCTCCTGTTTTATATTTTATTTAGATAGATACAACAAATACATTTTTATCCACTTAATTGGCCTAGAATGGCATGTTTAGAGACTCGTAAAATGCATTAAACCACTTACTCAGCACCACAGACTAGCACTGTTTTGATTCTCTTTCAACAGACAACTGCTTAAACGTTCCTTGACCTCTAAAGTTTGCTTTCAATATTAAGTCCCTATGCTAAAGAAAATGCTTACTGTAAATAAAGCAGCAACCATAATATGCCACAAAAGCTGAATAATGTGAGTGAGTTCAATTTGTGCTGCCCCACATTTTGAATTTACAGTTTCACTCAGATCCTTTTACTGATTCTGAGGTGAAGGACTATATAATTGGATCAGGTGTGGTTGGACTATAGAAGGTTGGAACTGATGTCTAATTTTCTTTTATTCTATTAGTTTGTTAAAAAATATTAACATTTGTGGACAACTCAAATGCACATTATTAAAGAACAGATAGTGAACCAACCAGGAGCCTTAAGATTTTCAATTCTGAGCTGAACATTGTCCCTTTTTACTTTTCAAATTAATCTTCAAGCTAGATCAGCTTATACAAAGCTAACAATTTGTATGCGCTAGTTTACCATAGCGGTTGGTCACAGCTGGAGTTTATGTTCAAACATAAACACTCAAACGTTTTTTAACACCACATCCAAGCACAAGATGCCAAGATCTGCACCCTACTTCCACTGCAATGAAACATTAAGTAATTATATGCAAAGCCAGAAGCCTCATTCATTACACTTTTTTCAATAAATCCAAACATTTTCTAAATATTTCTCAAACAGCAACAGCACCTAATTAATTTGTGCAATCCTAATTCAATTCAAATGCACGAAACAGAAGCACTTGAAATAATCAGATGCATCACTTTAATTTTAAAAAGGCAATAGTACATTTCCTTTTACCTCATAACAACCAGAACCATTACTGTTTTCAAACAGATGTTAATCGAGTCTTAAAATAGAAGGTTATTTTCTTTTTCCACTAAGAGTTATTTTTAAAATTCCCAGTCATAAAGAAAAAAACCCCACACCTTTAAAAATACTTAAATCCTCCTTCAACTGAATATTTAGGTGTAGACTGGTACAATAATAAATCACTAAAATGTCTCTCAGCTGAAGCTCTAGTTTGAAAAAACCTTGAAACATAAGTGAATCACCTTCATTATGCAGTTGTACTAGGATTTTATACATTTGGAGCTCAGTTATTGCAAAGAATGAGGTTTTTCAAAGTCAGTCTTCCACAAGTCATCATTTCTATACATTATATACGCCCTCATGTCAGGAACAACCATCCATGACATATTTGTCTGAATTATTTTGAGCCATTATGAGAAGAATTTCTGTTACACCTGCTTAGCAATACTTTTCCAGGCCATATGCTCTCAAAATAGCCTCTTCTGTGTCAAGACAAGGATAGCACAATGATTCAGTAGAAAGGTGAATCAAAGTATAGTTGAAATTTGTTGTGTAAATGTCCTCATGTCATCAGGACCTCTTTATGTTTGGAGATACTAATTTATGAAAGTTTTGTTACTGGGGCAACAGTGGAGTCCCACTGGACCTAACTTGTTAAAAAATTAGACAACTTAAGAGATATCTAAGAAAATCAGTAGTGATCTTTTCTTTCATGTAATTTCATGCACGAAGCATATAATATTCCTGTTTATATGACCATAAGAAATAAAGGCAAGTCTTGACTCCCAAATCCCAAAGACTATGATTGCTTTTATAAGAAGATATCTCCACAGCATTTCTTTCAAACATTTCACTTAGGCACAGTATGAAGATGCAGGCAAAAAACCACAACCTTCAACAAAAATCTTAATGAAGCTCTTGAATATCTGGGTTTGTTATACCAGCATTCTTCCAACCTTTGAAAAACAACGAAATAAAAAAAAACACAATGCTTCAAGTACAAAAGGTGATGTCTATGACATAGATCATTATCCCTTGTGCTCAACCAGTTGCTGAAATCACTTACTGTTGAAAACAGGCAGCTAGCATCTGCAGCACTGTTTCAAACTTCCTAAAATTCAAATAAGTATTCATTGAGGTTGAGGGCTTTTTTCATCATTACAGCAGTGCTGTTTCCATGGTAAGTAAAAACAAAGAACAAGTCATATTCATTTGTCAACTCTCAAAGTGCTCCACCTGATGAGAAATGCTGGATTAAAATTTACAGGGTCAGTATATTTACCTCTAACCCTTCATTTGAAACAGAGAACACTCATTAGTATTTACTAAAATTGATTTCAGCTATGAAATAAACACTGTTGCCCTTGCTAACTGCAAATTATCTAATTGAGGGCTTTTTGCAGTGAAGACTATACACATAGAAGGTGGCGACATTTGCAGTCTTATTTTCGTAACTGCTGAGCACAAGCCAGACGTGCAAGAGCAAAGTTTTAGGTAGTACAGACTCCTAGAGCCAACATGAAAAAAGAGGATTCCTGGTTTAGAGTGAGCAGATAAGGACTGTCATGACTCTCTGTACCACAATGACCCAAGAGATCCTTCCAGAGAAATCGTACATTCTTCTCCACTCCTAGGTGTAAAAAACAATATCATACTGTCGGGGCGCTTCACAAATGGACTTCACACAACTTTATGAGAGTTATAACTGAAGACCTTTATTTACAAAAGTGACTGCAATTTATACTTTTCTGACTCCTAAGCACACACCTCTAGTACAAACCCCATTGGTTACATACATTCTCAGCTTATACATGATTGCCTACATGTTGTTTTTTTAAGCTAGCAGTCCAGGATTTTCAAACACTTACAGTTTTTTCCAAAAAAAGCAAGAGAAAACTTCATTCCCAAGATGACCACTTTAGACAATACTCATAGATGTGTAGAGACTTCGCTGTTCATAGATTAGCTAAATTCCCACCGTAAATGACCATGAGTAATTGACTGTGTGTATATGCAGTATACTGTGTGGCACATACCTGGGACTGGAGCAGTGTCAGGCAATTAAAATGGGCACGAGGCTCTGTGAAGTATGTCACACTCACCTGACTGTCCTTCTAAAATTAAAACTCTCATTTAGCTCTATTATGTGCATCTGTACCTTGCACAAGAAAAACATACCCATGGAGAATGATCACTGTGTTCCCGTTAGAACAACCACTTCACACCACCAGTTTATGCACTTGGGTCAACAGGTTTAGGTGAAACTGGACTCAATTACATGGTCCCACCCACACAAAGTGCTGCTGGAGCCATAGTAAAGGGAGAGTTTCTTCAGATGAGTGGTTTCTGGGTGGCTGCCTGTTAAAGCACAAGGCCACAGTTACCAGAGCAGTGAAAAAAGGCATAAAAGGAAAGACAGGAATTTCAAGTCTTTCAGGGCTATGCTCAACACTGGTAGAGTCTCACTTTATAGAAAGATTTTAAATAATAATAAAATTCAAAAATGTCTCAGTTGATAGCATGTTCTCCTGCAACTCTGTACCTTCTTCCTAAAGACAGTGGCAGGAAGAAAAGTTTTTTTCCCCAATATCCCACAAGTACATCACTCTCATCAAATACTGGGGTTTTTTTTTCCCTTTTCTGGGGTATAATGAAGTCCAAGTGAAGTCCCAGGAGCAAAAGAAAATGGAAATTAATAACTAGACTAAACTAGCTACCTCACTCCTCCTCTCCACCAAACAATCATTAACTCACTTCTAACACAGACACTGTTCTCTTTCCTAATAAATCCAAGAGCCAAACTGCTTTTAATTTGACAACACCAGAAGTAATTTTCTGGTTTATATTGTCTTTAACATAAAGTCATATCTTTATATTATAATAATTTCAGCAAATACTTGGTAGATTATACTAAGGGAGGATGATCTCTCCACCACTGAGCTTCTGCATTACATTTCCTACTATGATGAACATTTTCATTTTAATTCGGAACAGTAAATTTGCATCTATAGTTGAGAAACCTCTCCTCATCTTGATGTAGGATTTCTTTCTCACATAGAATATTCTATAAATATGCATTATTGAAAGGATTGCTATTTGCAGATTCCAAAAGATATAGCACAGATTATAATAACTATTGAATTTTTTTTAAACTACTTAGCACATTCCTAGGCATAAAACTTAATCTCAAAATGAGCAGGGGTGTAATCCCCAAGGAAAAAAAACTTAATTATAAATTATAGGTGGAACTAAAGAAAAAACCCAGTCATATTAAGCATGTAATTCTGAATCTGCTAAGTACTTCAAACACTTTTCTTACCACTAGGGCTTTCATAGCACATTTTCATAATACTCCATTTTATAAAAATAATGAAATATTTGTTTTAGGAAGTGCACTGCAGCTAAGTTTAATTCCAATTTCCTAATTTTGCCTTCCCAGAAGGTTTCCAATGTCTAATGCATTCATGTTCCTTTTTGTCTCTCAAGTACGATACAATGTGAATTACAAAACGGAACCCTCAGAAGGGTATGTGAACGGTATGGTGTCACTGACGGACAGGAACCTGACAGGAGAGAAGACAAGGTCTCCCAAGAAGACTAAAAATGCCCTCTGTGATGTCTGAAGTGCCAAGGCATGCTGGCCTTGCAGGAGCTTGGCTGGTTGTGTTTGGGGCCAGCTCACAGTCAAGAACTGCTTTCAGGAAAGCGCTGGAAGGGGAGCCTCAGTGGCTTTCCTCTTCTTCGTTGGGGAGGTCCCACTGAGCCCCACCTGAGCTCTCCTGCAGCTGTGCCTCACCAGGTACCTTTTTGATGCAGAACCTGATGTACAGATTCAATCTGGACTTGCCATGTCACTCTGGGCTCGTTTAGCAATCAGGACCCTGGTTGAACCTGGGCTTGTCCTGCTTCTCTCTCAGGTACTGTGTCTGCCCCCTTGGAGAGGGGGGCAGCCTGTCACTGCCCATGGCTTCCAGTTCCCTTTCCATGAGGAGCTCCTTGCCCTCAATGCTGCCAGACAGAAAAGACATTGCAACCTCTCCTGTTTTTCTACAGAATCATCCTATGGACATAAGACACACACCCCTGTAAATCATACTGTAACTTCCAGAAAGCTATAGCTCTTCAAGCCAGGTCAGCTCCTCTGAGGCTTGAGAGGCTCTCTTACTGCTGAAGTCTAAGACCACTTCACTGAAAGAGACTAGTGGTACATATACAACTTGACAAGGCCATTAAACCAGGAGGACTTGTTAACTTATTTCACATCAGCTCAGAAAGCATTTAATTTCTGAATCCCAGAAATTTGTTGCTTTAAAAATTAATAATTCTCTTTCAGGCTAAAGCAAAATTTATTTGATCATAACCAGTATATTAAGGTTATATGAACATGTATTACCTCCTTTCATCTTGGAGATGAAGTTCAGCCATTGGTATCAAACTATTCCTGACTCATTTCAAAGAATACTCATGAAGCCATTATTTATTTCCATAGCTTTCAAAGTGACAGAAGAACTGGCCAACTTTAGATGGCCAGAATATTATTAGGTATGTTTACTTCCCACATTTCATGAACTAATTGCTTGAAGAAGAAAAGAAGAAAAAGAGAAAAGGAATAATATCTTTAATGAAGAATTCCTTTAAGGTGTCAAAATGGCAAGCAAGCCAAAGACAGACTCATGACACGTTAATGAGGGAGAACAAATGGAACATTAATACACTGCAGAATACTGCAGGAATCTGGAGCCTATTGCTTTGCTTACTGGACCAGCACTGCAGCAGAAATTATACCTTCAAACAGTAAATAAAATAAAAAGAAATATAAAGATATTGTCTCAAAAATACCAAGGCACCTGAAGCAAGAGCTAATATGCTACAAGGGAAAGGGGAAAAACAAAAGGGAAAAACTGGGTAGGTATGATGCCTGTATTTTTAATTCTAAGCTAAATCAGTACATCTTGAACAACCACCACTCTCATCTAACAGTACTCAAAGGACATAGCTGTTACTATCTAGCTAGTTATTTGTAGTGGATCCTAAAGAAATTATTTCACTGTGTTCTTGTGTTTCTCTCAAGCTTTTTCCTGTAAGACAAATTTAAGGATTATATTTGCACAAATTTAAGAGTAGTGCTGATTTTCAGGTTACACTAACACTCATGGACAGTCCTGAAAAAAAAAAATATTCCCAGTACAGAGAAAAGCCAAAAAACCCTATAAAAGAACAACACACGTTGGCTCTTATAGTGCCAAAACACGGGTTACTTTACTTTTAAAAGGCATTCCAGTTAAACAGGATTCGTGATTTAAAAATACACTTTGATCCCAGTAATTATGTGGGAGGAATATTTTGTATTTGAGAATTAGCGTGTAACTGCAATGATAATTAGGCACTTCATTATCCTTGTATAGCTTATTTTTAAGAAGGCAAAATACTTTCCACATGTTCTGACCAAGACTCCTCTTGCTAATAAGTTGCTGAAAGTGAAAACCATAGCATAGGAGAACTACCAAATAAATTTTTCTCCAAATCTCCAATTAAAGAAGAAATGCAAATATGAGTAATGTGCTCATTAACATCTGTGAAAATATTATGCAGGTAATCTATTATTGAAATGTGCAGCTTTGACATAGGGGTCTCTTTACTGGGACTGGGAGCTTGGACATGAAAGGATATGAAAGGCAGCAGCATCATTTTCTAATCTCTTCAGCCTAAACAGAAGACATGAGGCCCCTTCCAGTAAGTAAAAGCATCACACTCATTCATCTCTTCCTAAATGATCTGTCACCTGAACATACACCCAGTTCCCCCTGAAAACAAAACATTATTTTGTTAGTGCCCCACTGTGCTATTTCACATGAACAGCAAACCAGTTAAAACAAATGCTGTAGGACAAACCGCTGCCTGCTAAGCAAGGCCTGCATCATGTCATCAGTTTATCAACAATTTCCATAGTTTCTTAAATTAAGTTATAACATCTATAAAAAAACCCCACACTTTGCTTACCTAGACCTCCTGATTTATTTATAAGTGCCAATTCTTTCAAGATGCCATATGTTTTCCCAATAATTTGCACAGGAAACTGAGAGGAAGATGACAGCAGCTACAGCAGCCCAGCTAAACAGAAGGCCAAACTGAACCGTGGCCTCTGCAAATGCAAAGCTGTAATAGCACGAGACATCTGCAGGTCAAAGAAACCAGAGGAGTCCTCAATTTCTTTTTAATCAGCATCAACAGAAGAGATTAGTGCAATTATAATAATTCAAAAAAGACTTCTTTTACTGCCACATGACAACATTCTACATTTTAACGTTATTACAAGTTGCACTTGGCATAAAAATCATGGGCAACTTGGAAAATAAAGTTTCTCAGAGCTCTAAAACAGCTAAATATTAATGCACTTGACATGATGGATTCAGCAATTCCTACCCCACTCTTACAGAATAAAAGCTTAAGGAATAGTTTCTTTAGCAACAGTAATATCCACAAACTTCAGAGCAAATCCCTACAAAGCATACTGGCAACAGCAAGGAAACCAAACACTACAAGATTCCCTACCTCACATTGTGTTCTACAGCTGGCAAACCTAAAAGTGACCTTTCAACTTCAATGACTTAAGTATTTCCATAATACATTCTTCTTCATCCTGTTATCATATAGTTCGGTAGTACTTTGGGACAGACTTTCTGTGGACTGTGGTTTAATGTAAAGACCTTCTGAATGAATTTAGACAAGTTACAATGTTGCCTTGAAAATTTGAAGCTAGAAAATTCAATTTCATTGAAATTGGAGTAATCCTAAATACACAAAAAAAATCCCCCACAAATGGGAAAAACACAACAAAACAATAAAAACAAACCCAAAACCAAAAAACCCAACCCGTAAAACCCCACATGCTTCCCTGAAGTCAAGAAGTTTATATAGCAAAGGAAGAATGAGACTTCTCACCTAGAAGTTCGCAGACTAAGTTCAACACAGTGATAAGGAGAAGAATACAGAACAGACAGAACCAACAGTGTTTGTATGTGAGAAAGAAAAAGCTACCTTAGAAAAACATTTTGAAAGGGGACTAAGTAAAGAACTGAATCTAAGGGATCCATAAACAAAAGAAAGAACTGATGATGAACAAAGGAAACAAGAAAAAAATATATATGGCAAAAGTGGGGCACTAAGACCAACTTGTACATTTTCCAAAGCAGCTGATAAACTGAGACTTCAACCAAAGAAAGGTGCACTATACAAATCCCAAGTGCAAGTTTTTCTAAGAAATTAACTTCCCTTTTTCAGTATGTCTTGGGTATGTAAAATCAAAACAGTCTATTTATGACAGCAGTAAGTCAGTATTCTCTTAAATGAATATAATGTGTTGGGTTTTTTTTATTTACTAAATTTTGATTCCAGGGTTTGGCATAAAAATATTCTTAATTTACATGTCTGTATTTGTTTGGATAACTGTTGCTGCACAAGACTACTGCTCCCTTACAGAGGGAATGTCAATCTTGTTTTTACATTCACATGAAGGTTATTAAAAATTCTAGAGTTCTTTAGTGTCTTCAAAATAGTTTTGATTAAAGTTCTCCAGAGACCAGAACAGGATTACAGACTACTTCACAACTGATTTATCTGTCATTTAAACAGATCTATACTGAAATAAGTTCTGACACAATACAAATAAAAAAAAATGCATAAACTGAACAGCATTTCTGGCAAAACATTTATTTACTGTTTGCCCTGGTTTTGCAGGTGCCTCTTATTGATTGTATTAACTATTTTAACAGCTTTGGGCTGGAGCAGCTGGATGGAGGGTGGAAATGTGAGATATGCTACATGAATAAAGTACTGTGCTAGACATGGAGCACACCAGTTTCAATTCCTGCTGTGAAAACAAAGATGCTTGACATCACAGCTGAGAGGCACAACTAAAAACAATACAATGCACATCCCAGAGACATGGGAGGAGAAGTAGTTGGACAGAAGAGATACTGCAAAATATCGTGGTCTCACTATACAACAACTAGGAAATCAGTACAAATCTGGTTTTGTGAATTTTTTTTCAGTATGTTGTTTCACGCTTCTCATAGAAATTAGGTTTATCTACAGCATAGAACACAATTCTGAGTAGTTTCCTGCCTTTGAGCAGAACTGCCATATTTCGAGCAAAATAATCCTTCTGTAGAAACAGGCACACTAAGGCAAAATGTGAAAAAGCAGTCAAGCACGTACACCCTTCCCTAGGGCAGGCGGCTGCAGATTGCACACCACAACAGAAAGCATTAGTTTCCAAGTAGAAGGTGACTCCTTGGCAATTATTAAAAAAAAATTACATCCTATCCAGGGATTTAATTACTTCTCTAAATATTACTGGAACCTCGTCCACCTTCCACATTAGTCACAAGTACAGAAATTCATTTGATATCTTGAAAGCAGGCAGCTGGACGCAGACATGCCAAGATTCAGCACTGAAAAACTTCCAAGTGTGTGCATCTATTACAGAAGAGCAGGGAGCAATTAGACCAAACTATCAATTCTAAGTGTGTTAATAATACCAGATAAGTAGTCCGAACACAAAGGTGACAAAACCTACATCTCCTGTATATATATGAGCCCACACACAGCTTTTCCAAGAAGACAGAAGAGAAGCTGGTGCCAAAAGAGAGGAGCCCTGAGAAAACACTTCCCTGGCGCTGTAGCCAGGTGCCAGCTCTGGCTCTGCTTCCCAGCACCAGCCCCACCACCTGCCTGCTGCCTGTCTTCACATACTCCCAAAAAGAAAGTTTGGTGGAGAAATTTCATAAGACTTTTTTTTTTTTTTTCCTACAGTAAGATCCTAACCAGCAGGATGTTGTCTGCAAAGCTGCTTGCCCCATTGGTCTTCAGAAGGTCCTGCAGAGTGCTACCAAGAGTGCTGGTAGCCCACAGGTTTCTCTTGTCAAACATGGAGGCAAGCTTTTCAGGATGCTCACCACACTACTGCCAAGGACCAACTAACTGATCTGCATGGAAAGATGCTGTTACTAAAAACATAAAAAGCCACAAGGGACAAAGCAGTGAAGAGGCTGGGAGGTGGTGGTAGAAATTCAAAGTGAGTGGGTGCAAATTAGATCATCATGCCACTGCATTTACCCACACTTAGCATGGGAGCAAAACCCCACTGCTGTCGTACCCAACACTTGATGTGAATCCCATCACCTCCCAGATGAAGCAAGACTTTGCAACTGTACTGAATATAGTCACAGATACTCATATTTTTATCATCTCATATTCTTTAACAAAACCTCATTTACTTGAGAATGAGCTAATCTCAGTTAAATGAGCTGCTGATGGTTTCTTAAATTCTACAAGAAGAAAAACAGAAATAAATCTAATGAAGTATATCGCTATAGGCAGTTTGATTAAGGATGTAGCATTTTTGTTTCCTTTAAGAAGATGGACTGCAGGTAATAAAACCAAACAGATGTTTTCCTTACCTGGTATTCTTTTTTAATTTGAATTATATATGTTATTCTTGTTAAATATATCAAAATATATCAAGCTCTTAAGTTATTTTACTGTGAGCTATTCACTGCCTACATTTGGTGTGCCTGCTGCAACCTGTGTATTACAGCAGAAGTGGAAACAGTATTTGCTATCTGCCTACAAAGAACTCAGAAGGAAGAGGCAAAATGTGTGCTCTATTGAATACTTTGTGTGCTTCTGTGAACTAACTCAGTAGGATTAATTGTCTAATAAGTGTTTGAAGGATTTCACCTTTGAAGTGTGGGGTTTATCCTAATGAGAAAATGGAGAAGGTGAGTACAGCAAGCAGGTCTTCAGCAAATTCCTCCAGTGTTTGAGCCAAAGCACAGCACAATTAGCTGTGTTGCTTCAATTACTTCAATACATTATGGATAAAATCTTCCTATAATATTCCACAAGACTAAATGACCTTCTTTGATGGATTAGTTGAACCCCAAATTATATCAGTTAAAGAGGAGCTTCAAAAATAACAGACATGCTATGCATTCTAGCTTCTTAAATCATGTGACGAATATTACAAGTAAAAAACTCCTAAGTACTATGCATTAATTGAGCATTGCAGTACCAGCAAGATTATGAGGCAGCACATGTTAAGATTTCACTTATTTTCATTAGAAAAGATAGAATGAAGTTAGTTTAACATTACTAACAAAAAAAAATAAATCACAACTTGTATCTCAAGGTGACTCTGCAAATCTAAGATAGTCTTTGCTGACCCTCAATATTCTTGTATTTGCTTATTATGTGATGACTGCATCTACTTCCTAGCATGCTGACACCAAGGAATGATATTTAGAAGCAGATCTCTGAAGATTAAAACCAAGGAAGCTTATTTTGGTTTTAGACAGCAATTCTCTTCATTTTCTAGAGATTCATGTCAAGATTTATCACTTTCTTCATCCATCTTTAAAATTGTAAGGAAAAAATAAGAACTGGCAAGTTCTTTTAATACAAATCTCTTTATGCTGACAAGGAAAGTGAAATATTTTGAATTGCATGTTTCAATTGCAGAAGAGCTGCTGAAGCCTGTTGTAGCTCTACCAGATATAACCAGCAGTTTAATATTTTACTGACTGCTTTTCTTAGCCATTAAATATCAGCAAAAATTATATGCTTAATTGCTGTAAGGAGTGGCCGTGAAAGGACTATATTTAGTTCTACGTAATAGAACAACAGTTGTAAAATTTTTGATACAGTCAAAAAGTTGTCACTACTTTCCATGTCCATTTAAAAAACTGAAGTCTGTGGTAAAATTTTGGAATTGCAATTCTGCTCCACTTAAGTTTTGTATCTTCTTTCCAAATCAACGTTACAAACCACCTTATCAGCTCTTCATTTAGGCAGAAATTTTAGCAAAGACCAAGAATGTAAATAAAAAGGCCTCAGTATGTGCCACAATGTAGGACATAAAACATGTTTTGCTTGATAGAAAATAAAATTTGAAGATTTTAGATTAGAATAACCAAAGAAAAGCCACGATTTTAAATTAATAATATTGGAGTTGAAAAATGAACATTTGCAAAAAAATGTTTCAAAAAAAATAAAGGTCTGTTTAGCAGGTTCAATCTTTTCAGTTGCATTTCACAGAATCTCAGTAGTAGTTCTGCAATCAGCATCATCGTAAGTAGAATATCAGTTACTTTTGAGTGAAAAAAGCTGAATAATGGTAGTAATAATTATAAAGGTGGTTTTCGGCAATGCAAAATGTACTTGTATATTACTTATAATTTAGATTTCAACTACTCATTAGCATTACTGCATTCCACTGGTATCACAACATTCCCTTCATTTTCAACAGCCTATTTTAAAGCAATGCATCTTAATTAGCAACTTCATTCGCATACAGAAAAATGTGGCTATTTGTCTGGTGCCAGTGGAATAAAAATATTTCCCTTCCATTGCAGGAAAGGATATGTCCTTTATACAGGGTATACACGTCAATAATCACAAGACTTCCATCACAGCAGGGAGAAACCTCAAATCTTCTTCAGCTCTTCTTTCTATTGCTATCTAGTAAAATCAACCTAGGATGGTTTGTTATAAAGCAAAGGTTGAGAGGGCTGTTCAGGATTCAGGTTTAGATCTTTTGTTATACTTGTTATCTACCGGAGAAACAACAACAAGTAGAAATATTCCAGCTACATTTCTTATTGCATGGGATTTAAAGGTTATTTGCATGAATCCATCAAGAGCTTGACAAAAGCCTGTTTTTATAGTCTTAAAAATATACATTATTTATTGGTATTTCAGTGGTGAAACAGAATGCAGAAATGGCTAACCTAACTGTAAGAGTGGAGGAATTTTGAACAAAACTGAAGAGGTGCCTGGAAAGATTCCTTTGAAGACAGTTTGATAAGACACGGCTAGCAGAACAAAGACCATAGGATCTTCTTCACCCGATTCCTGTCTGACTGGAGTATGCCCTTGCATCAGATGACTGGAACAGAGAATTCAGTGTTACTCATTTTGCCTTTCTTTTATCTACCTTGTTGTCCTGTCTGAATTTTGCTAGCTGGTATGTTTTCTTGTGTAAGATTTTATGCAGCTCTTTCTTCCTAGACTGAAGATGCCTCTTTCTTGGACAGAACCTTTCAAGGATAACATGGAATAACAATATAAAGACGAAGTGTTTAGTCCCTCTGGACGACAGCTTAAAACCAAACTTAAGTTGTCATTTAACTAAATGGTCTGTTCATACCTTCTTTTGGTTAAGTGCATCCATGACATACTATGACAAAAATACTGGAATGGTTTTAGGATATTCTCTAGAGGTTTCTTTAAGATGAAATATAATTCAATGCCTTTGTGAGAATTCTTCTCTTTGTCCTGAAATGCATTGGTCATTTGCATTAACTCTCTACAGAATTTGACTGTTCAGCTCCACATGCATATGGCATAGCTGAAATTATACTACTTCTTGTGCTAGCTAGAGATGCAGGTTCCAAAGGATAATTTTGAGAATAAAATGAAGTATTTAATGGGAAAAAAAGGTTACTTTAAATGAGTAAAGTTTCCTTCATGCTTTCATATCCAGCCAAAGATTAAAGTGTCATATGTGCGTTCTCTGTGTTTCATTTACATATTATTTTCAATAATGCCTACGATTATGATCAAAAAATGCTTATACCATGTCTTATGCTAAGTAAATACACTCCCAGTATGTATAAGCAACTAGTAAGTATCAGAACTACATTCCATTATTGAACTTCTACTAAATGTATACAACTCATACCTCTCCAGTTTAACTTTGCAAAACTGGGGCTCTTCCATGTTTGTACAGCCTACAGACAACTACACTTCTTGTTGAATTAAGCCAAAAACCATCAGAAGTACTTTTTATAAAAGAAGATACATACAATTACTTTGGATTATTGGTCTGGCTGCTGTACAGTAGGTTTACATCTAGCTTCACTGTACTACCACACTACATTACTACTGCTGCAACTACAAGAGTATGACAGATTCTCTGTTTTACTCCAACTCAGCTTTAAAAATACTATCAGTTCTCAGTAGATTTGAAAAATTAGCAGCACCATTTAGGAAACTTCCTTCTTATAAAGCAGTATCACTCTTCTGTGATTTCAATACCTTAGTCACACTCAGATCCTAATAGACTACTGTAGTCACTATTCAAATCCCCCAAAAAAGGAAATGAAGAAACAAATGCACCTCCTTCTTTACATCCAGCTTCATGCAGTGTTAAAAGATCCCTGTATGAGCATTTAAGTTTCCATTTTGAGAAGTGCAGATGAACTCATTCAAACTAATAAAGCAGGAAGCTTACAGTAAATGAGATCATTTTTTAAGAAAGTACTCAAGGCTAGAGATGTCAAACCATTCAGGGTCTATACACAGATACAACATTTTAATTTCTTAATAATATTACAGGCTCGTATCTATAAATGATATGATAGACCATCCCTAGCAGAGGCTGATTACCACCAACCTTTCTCTTAAGTCATAGAAATGTAGTGAATTTATGTACAAGCTTTTCAATGTTGTTGGTATGATTTAAAACCAGAGTGATAAAAACCATGGGAAATTAGTCATCATCTCCTTATTAAGTAAATACACATGCCCTACTATAAGGATATAGAACCCAGAGCGCTGCTTTGTTCATAGTATAAACTTGTAGCAGTGCAGCACCACCATGGCCAGACCAGCATGACTATCTCCTTGAATGGAATAACTCTTGGGATAAGCTTAGCAAAACCAAAACATGCAAGTTCTACAAAGGAACAAAATAACAATGGTAGCAGGAAATAATGAGAAACTTGCACTAAATATCCAATAGGCAGAAAAAAGGTCCAAATCAAAGCCAGAGATGGATCAAGATTGCTTCACCTATTAACTGATTCCAGCACAAATTTTGAGAATAATGAAGAGGAATTAACTCTTGATTAAGAGTTTATATACCTTAAAATTCCATAATCAGGTATTGCTTCTTTCTATAGTTTAATTTATCAGAAATTAAATCCTAAAGCAACTCAAAAAATGGATTTAGCCTTTCATATTTTTCAACATTTTTAATAACCATCATAACTCAGTTCTAAGAATCATACTCTATGCTATTTAATTTTACCTCTTTCCTAAGACACCAAGATGGAATCAACCAGTTTGTCAGCTGAAAAGTAAATTCTCTGTGATCTATTGGAGTCTACATAGAAATGCAGAACACCCCTTCATGATCATTTTAGACACCTCCTCAGCTCTCACAGTGGATGAGGAAACAGTTGGAAACAGTCTGTACTACAGGGCAACTTGGCCTGGATATGTCAGAGATATGAAATAAGAGGATCTAGCTAGTTCATCAATTTTACCTATCACTGGCTCAACAGCAAGACTAGCAGCTGTGGAGAACACTGAACCAGTACACCACTCACTCAAAAGGACAAAAAAATCAGTATCAGCTGGACACATTATGAGAAGCTAAAAACAATAATAAAATCAAGGAGGTAAGTAGATGCACATTTCCTTTGGGTATTATCAAGGTAAAAGGCCGGGGAAATCTGAAAAATCTGAAAACAGATCTGAGAGTGCATCTTCATTTGTTTCCTACATGTCTTTGTTTAAAAAAGAACTATACAAGACAGACAAGAACCTTCACTGTGGTTCCAGCTATCAAATCCTTGGCTTTTTTACAAATCCAAATTAACCTTGGGAAGATGTTCCAATTACATTTTCCACTGATACAAAGCTCCAGAATCCATGCATGTTACAAACAGATGATTGTCCACAGCTCACATGGAAAATGCCTCAACATGTGCTTTTCTCTGTACCTAAACAGTCCAAGGAGCTTCAGCGAGTTTTCTGAAGAAACGTCTAACATCACCTGCTTTTATGATGTGACCTAATTTACAGCAAGCACATACTGTGAAGACCTGTGTTAATGAACAAACTGCTGTGGTCAGTGTTCTCTGTCATTGCATTTTTAAGTGGGATTGAAAGAAGATATAAAATGAGACTCAACATGCTATAGGTTTCAATAGCCTCAAGGGTTTGATTGCTAGGATTTATGTTGTGGGCAGGGGGCAGAAGATAATGTTCCAAGCTTGTAAAGACAATAAAAAGAAAGATTGCCCATGACATCAAAATAAGCAAGACCCTTCTCACAGTCCTGTCTATATTTTTTGATCTTAGGTGATATTTCAGTGATCAGATTTCATTTACATGTAGCTCATTTTATTGACAAGAAAAATAAATAGAGTTGAGGTATGCTACATACTACAAAGTTCTCCTCTGCTTCCAAGACATCCTGGTATCAGCATGTGCCAGTGATTCTCACCTGAAATACACTGATCCCCCCCAGAGATATCAACACATGCTGTTAAGGATTAACTATCATGAACTAGACAAGATAACTACAACACAAAGGACAGTAGTTTTCTAAATTTGTTTTCCACATGTGCCATTACAACTTAACCTGAGCAAAAACTTTTCTCGGAAATAGTGATTTCACTGGAAAAAAATCAAGTTTAAAAGCACTTGGAGCTACTTACACATTACAAGATTAATATTCTACACAACTGGAAAACAAGAAGTATGATTGCAGAATACCAGAAAAGTCAAAGTACAGTGGTTTGACATCTTCCGAGATATGCTAAAGGAACTTACAATAAAGCACAGTAACAAACTACTAAATTTGCGGAACTGGAAATAAATTTTGCTCAAACTGCATTTAGGATAGGCAAGATGCAAGACTTGCATTCAGCTTTCCTTCACAGGTTCCACATCTGCTCCAAAAATTTGTATCTACACATTGTATGAAGTATCATGACCATTGTGCAGTAAAATATCCTGTGACATTAATCATAGAATGCCAGGTTGGAAGGGACCTCAAGGATCATCTGGTCCAATCTTTCTAGGTACTACTATAGTTTGTGTGAGATGGCTCAGCACCCTGTCAAGCTGAGACGTAGAACTGTCCAATGTGGGGGAATCTAACACTTCCCTTGGGAGACTATTCCAGTGGTTGATTGTCCTCATGGTGAAAAATTTGCCTCTTGTGTCCAGTCAGAATCTCCCTACGAGTAACTTGTGCCCATTACCCATTGTCTTTTCTAGGTGACTCCTTGTAAACAGGGAGTCTCCATCTTCTTGGTAGCCACCCTTTAAGTACTGAAACATGGTCATTTTTTCTCAAGGCTGAAGAAACCCAGTTCTCTCAGCCTTTCCTCATAAAGCAGGTCCTCCAGTCCTCTGATCATCCTTGTGGCCCTTCTCTGGACCCTCTCTAGCCTGTCCACATCCTTTTTGTACAGCAGGGACCAGAACTGAACACAATACTCCAGGTATGGTCTGACAAGCGCTGAGTAGAGTGGGATGACGACTTCTTTTCTCTGCTGCTGATGCCCTTGTTGAACATTCTGTTCTTCATCCTTCTGTTCAACCTGTTCGTATTTGTAAGTGGTTCTTAAACACTCCACGAGACAGTAAAGAACATTTCAATGTTGTTAAATGTTAAATGACAATACTACAGCTTGCACTGAACTGTTCAAAATAAGGGTAACCCTCTAGAAGTCACAAAGACTATTTAAATACTTTTTTTTCTTCCCTTCTAACACTACAGAAAGAAATACCCACAGGCCTTCTGCCTCCAAAAAGGGTCCCTAAAAGAACCTTAATAAAAATCACACCCCTTGAGATGTTTTCTAATGAGACAACAGAAAAATTATAGTATATAATAGCTTCTGAAATCTGGACTTCAAGTCTAACTACAGTATCTAAAAAGTTAGTAAATGGTTTTGTGCAATTCAGGATATTCAAAACTGGAAACATAGCCTGAAAATGTTAGATTAAGACATTTCAGAAATCTATGAGATGACAACAGCATTTGGAATAAGATTCATCCTACACTGTTGCCACAGTAGAGTCTCACATCATATTGCCAGCATTTCCCCTAATGAGCCCTTCCCAGAGCAACCTCGTCACAGGTTCCTAGGCAAATTCCACTTTAGAGCATAAGTGAATGAAGGTGCATGTGATTTGAGCAAGGGCTGTCTTCCTGGAGCTCTGCAATCCCAGTTCTGGACAACCACCAATGTGTAGTTAACAATTCCAGTGGTAGTGTCTAAGTTTGACAGGGTCATGGTCCAGGAATGCTCTCGGGCAGAGTTTATAATTAGTATCATGAGCCAAACAGCTTTTTAAAAAAATATCTGTATACACCTCACGACGGGATGCTTATGATGGGATAAGGCTTGCATGTTCCTACATGAAAAAATAATTTTTCATCAGTATAACCTCTGAACAAAGTCCTGTATCAGCACATACATACAGCTTTATTCTGACTGCTGTGATGGCAAAGCATTTATATCCTGATAATACATTCTGTAGCTTTAAATAGATTTTTTTTTTTAAATCTCATTTATTTAAATACACTCATGTTACTATGTAAATACCCATGGTCTGAGTCTTCGGATTTTGTTCTCAGACATCTCCTTTTTGTTAAGATTAATCATGACAGCTTTGCTGCTTCTCCCAACGTTCAAAAATACACTAGAGAAATTAGAAATGTGCACTCAATTTATGTCAGAGAAACATGGTATGTAGTTACTGAGAACTTACTAGACCCTATGGAAGAGCTGCACAAACAGCTGTCCCTCAAATTTGCAGAACAAACAGAACTAAGCAAATACAAGCTATACAAGTCTCCACAGATCTCATGCTTTGCCTGAAGTTATCATATCTTTTCCCTGATGTCTGTGATCCAGGGATTGTGTGTGACAAATCCATCTTGTCATCACATTGTTTGGAACAAAAACAGGCTTAGCTATTATTTCCCATCTTATTCTGATCTGACAAGCCCTAAGCCAAAGTTCTTATGCCTACAGAGCTACAGAAGTGCTCAAAGACAGCTGTGCACCGAGTTACACAGCTCCATTTCTAAATTTAAGCCTTCCAGCTTACTCCTAGCAATGCATTTCAGACTTTCAAAACTCACTTCATTGTTGTGTAACTTCTTGTAGTATAGCTATACATTATTCTTAAATTTTAACAACAGTTTTGCTCACCTCTACCTGTCACAGCTCCCAAGAGGCCATTCCATGTCCTGAATTTTTGAATTACACACTAACACCAGAGTCCTGTTTCAATGTGTTGAGCGGATATGGAATGGAGGTCTCACACTTAAACCACATAAATCAATGGGGCATTTCAAAAAGGTACCATGAAAGATTTATTATCAAATTTGCAGGGTTCACATATATTGCTTCCTAACAATAGCTTAACAGCACTGTAAAACATAAATCTTTGAAAATCATTCATCATATTCTGAGAGGAATTTAGTTTGCATTCCAGAGTAACTAAAATCTCAAGCTTGACTTCATACTGAAGTCTGAACTCCTCACCCTGGTCTGAAATCCTATGTGCTTCCCATTTTTAACCTTTCCTTCCATACTATCTCCTCCAAGCTCAACAAGTGCTTCAGCCAGCAGCTCCCAGAAAGCTGTCACCAACATCATGGTTGACAAACCACTGGGACCAACAGCATCCAAAATGAACTGACATCCAAGATCCCACTTGTGTTAATAGCTGTTGATGTCTCTCAACAAGGCTTTCTTAGTGACCAGTATTATTTGCCTCTGTTCAGACAGGCTCTCCATCCAAATAAGCAGCTCCTTGTGATCTTTTGCATTAAAAGGGCAGCAGCAATTATTTTCCTATGACTGCCTAAATCGAAAGCAACACAACTGCGCTAGCACAGAAGTGGTAGCAATCATCCAACATCCAACCCCACAGCACTCTAATGATCTATCCATCATTCAAGAATCAATTCAACAGATGGGTCTGCTTTTAAATGAGGTACGAAAGCCATACATGAGCTGCATTAAAGTTTTAAGTAAACAGCTGAAAACACTGGGTTCTACAAATCACTTTTAAAAAAAATATCTATACTTTTTCTGTTTGTTTTTTTTTAATCAGAGATTAACTTAACCCCAATTACAAACATAACAGCTTTAAAAATCACAACCTGTTGGACAGACTTTAGTTTAAAACTCAAGCAAAGAATACTGTCTTTCCTCACAGCCTTGAAGGTTTCCTGGACTTTTTTTTGCCAGCCTACTGTGCTGGGCAAAATAGCTATTATTCCCTTTCTAATAGAAGAAAAATGGAATTGAGGAAGTAAAAATCTACCCAGGTCAAATCACTAGAGTATAGTTAAATGAAGAAATTGAGAGATTTATACTCTCAGGAAGTATCTAGGGATAGAGAACATACAGAGAATAAAGGCTGAAACACTGTACAACCTGGGTGCTGTTTCCTTTTAACTGAACACTGACCAGGGACTCCAGCCTAAACAGCAATGAGCAAAAGTTAACACTGGAAATCAGTCTTCAAACATATATCTACACTTTTCAAAGATGCTAGCCTTTAATTTCTCTGATAATGCTATACTGCTATTATTGTTATAAAAAATGCTGCAGTTAAGGTCAGCTTATCTCCTTGATTTTCAGGCACACAATTAAATGTGTTGGCCAATACATAAGAGGCCAAAAAGATATTATCACACTTTTCTATATGCTGTTACTTTTAGCCTGCAACATATAATTTCTGGCTGGAAAATATATTTGTTATGGTGTGTTCAGCACTCCTGTCCAACAAAACTCTCCCCTATAAATCTGTTCCAGTACATGAGTAGTGGAAGCACTTCATTACAATACTTCATGCTACCAATATTTTATGGCAATGTATTCTCATGTCAAAAATAGGGAAGATGCACAGCTTGAACTCAAATAGCATCCATCAATACACCATCTAGGTTAGAAATGTAATTTATTTTGTGCATCTACTGAACACTGATGGAAAAAGGGTTCAGCTGTGCAAATAAACCATTTATTTTGTTGCCCATAAGAAAATAGAGTAACACTTAAGCATAATCAAAAACTATGTATCCCTTTGCTTAGACACTGAATGGACTTCTAGTCCACTGGTAAGAATGGAAGGTTCCCACTAGTTCTGCTTCCTCTGAGCCTATGAAAGATTAAGCTATCATAACTAAGCTACAAGACGCAGAGATTGGTTACTAAAATATGTTCCAAATTTTCATAGATCTTAATCTAGTAAGAATCATCAGTTTTCAGGAAAAACATGGGGACTAGTGTTCTATGTCATGCAAACAGGCCCCTGTAACTGGGAGTACATCCAAATTTCTGTCACAAACTCAGGTTGTTGCTAACGCAAATATACAAAAGCATTCACCTTGGATTCCAAAGTAGTTAAATACTTTTCCTACACAGGTCAAGTTTTTCCTTCAGTGGCAGGGGAGCAGAACACTACAAACTGCTGGGCCTTCCCTAAAGGGGTGACTCCATTGGACCCAACATTTAAGTGCACCCCTCATAACTACAGCATACTACTGTGCTCTCCTGCACTCACATGCTTCTAGAAACCTGCCTCTCCTGTCAGGTAAAGGGGAAGTTGGGCCTCCCGGGGGGCTACTGCTTGTTTCATTATGTTGGATTACTTTTGTTTTATTTGCAATGGCTGAATAAAACAGAATAGATTAAAGCCACTGCAGTGTATCCAAGTTCACCTCATTCCACGGTTTGAGCTGACAATAGCTTCTCCCCTCCTCCTCTTACAGCTGAGCCTTAATTGACCAATGCATTTCCATGACAGCATGTGTTAGAGAGAGAAGAAAACTGCAGGTACCAGGACAAATCCCCACATGCCAGGACAATATGGTCCACAGTCACATCAGGTAAATACTGTAAAAAACAACAACGTAGCCATCTGCTACTTTCAGGAAAACCTATTTCTAAAGCAAACAATATTCCAGGGAATATCCCACTTGGGAAGTAGCAGGGAGAGTCTCTCAGAGTCTCTCCTCTGAGACAGTCTCTCTACTCAAGTAAACACATTGTTACTCAGGCTCACCTGAGCCTGGGGATTGGCAGCTAGAAAAGTGCTCATGTTTCCACTTTACCTTGGTTCAGTAGCACCTTAAAACAGACAGAACAATAGGATTAATGGTTATTTTACCTGTATTGCCTGAGGGTAATACACACAAAATATGCACAGCAGAAAAACAGAAAAGCTCAGAAGCATATTTCAAGAAAGCCAGGTCTGAGGCAGAGGGGTTAAGATGACCAGGAAATTTATATCTGAACTAAGATGTAAATAAACACCAAGAATTTTACTCCCCAGTAATAAAATAAATCAGTTCCACTTAGCAGATATTATTTCAGAATATCAAAAAGCCCCATAGATTTACAGTAACCTCCTAAATTAACATTTTAGCACTAATTATTTCCCTTATTATTCAATTTCCTGTCTTTTCAGTAACAGGTTTTTTTAAAATAGAATCTTAAAAATTAAGACTTAAGATTAAAAACTCGGGAAGAAAACTTGCTTCAGGAAAGGATGTTTTGCATCACATAGATATGTGTCAACTTGTCCCTGTATCCAACACTTGCTCTGAATCCAGGTCGCAGAGGAAATTACTGTAATCTGTCTTCCTTTTTAACTGGACAATCACTGTAGGAGCCAATTTTATACTTTTAATTGTCTGTAGCAACTAATCTACCACAGTTTTATCTTGCAGTAATATATAAATACACCTATCAAGCAAAGCTGCAACTGCTGGCATACATTTTCCCAGAGCTCAAATACAACTTCTTTGGAGTAACAAAACCAAATAAAAGGCTGAAACTGGCAAAGGGAAAACTTATCACGGATATTGTACCAATCCCTGCTTGTGGGAACGTTAAGCAAGTATACCCTATTTAGGCAAGACTTACTAACTGAAGTAATTAAGAAATCTGCTGCAGATTATAAACAGTTACTCAGTTTGCTATTTAAAATTCCCTGGTTTTCCCCATTCGAGCAATCTTTCCTTTTAGCAGCTAACAAGTACCTAGTTTTCATGGTATCTAACACTAATGAAGGATTTCCTTTTTCCCCCTTGGCTGGAGCCCTGAAATGCACTTTATTTATCCTGTTAGTTCAGTAAAACAAAGGCAGTTAATATACTGTGCTTTCCAATGTTTCATCTTCTCCAGACTAGTGCCTCCTCCACAAAAAAAAAAACCTGTTGCTTATTCTGTTGTAGTTAAGGAAACCTCCTGTTCACCACTGAAGAAACCATACGCAATTTTCATGGTAGCAACAATCATCATTACAAATAAACTAATTCTATACCTTTATTTCCATGGTATTTCAAGCAGATTAGCAATTAAATTCACTACTCTTTTCTATATTAAAGTGATCATTAGCAACATGAAAAATACTTCTCTTGAATTTTCCAGGAGGTAGCAGCAATGAAGCTGTACCCTAATTACTGTACATCATCACATCCTTTCTGCAGTGATTCCTTGATTTAAGTAATATTGCTCCTGTCCTCATGATCCCAAAAAACAATCTTTGTACTCAGCTAGAGTGGAAGAGTTTCCCCAATTATTTTCTTGCTGCAGCAGTTCTACCAAGATGAAATGAACTTGTCCTAAACTGAATCTCAGTACTGAAAAATTGCATAGAGGACCTTGGGATTCTCACCTCTCCCTCACTTCAGTCAAGCACTGGTAAACGCTCAAGACCAGCATGATTAAATGCTCCAGCAGCAGCTGACAGCACTCAGACTACGGTCTCCAGTAAGTATTTTCTAATTTCACAACTACCCATGCAGACAGAGCAACAGCTTCATTTATGCCTCCTTCACAGTCCAACATGCCATGACATTTAGAAAAAACATTTCTTCCTTTTGATTTTAAAAGTTCTTTTTAATAGACACGTTACCAAATATTAATTTCTTTTAAACAATTTCTTTTTTTATTTAGGCTTTCATGTCCCAATCTTTTTTGGACTACACTTTTCTAAATTTGTATGACTCACCAGTGGGCTACAAATCAGTGATAGACAAAAATTTCCTTTGCCTTATCCTGAAATTTACTGCTTTGTCTCCAGGAAATCTTAAAACATTGCATGACAAATGGTCCATGACTTAATGGCATTTTAGCATGCCACAAAGGTCGAAGCTGAAGGTTTTAAGCATTGCTGAGCCAGCCCATGGTTGCATTAAAGACTTAGCAATTCAGAGCTGTAAACTACAGTTTATTCATTTCTCAGTCATAAGCTAAGAACCGATGCCTGAGCTCTGGAGTAAAACACTAATGCTAATAATTTCCATTTTATAGTCTGAGCTGTTTATCTGTTGCTTACATGTAAAACTGCAATCAAATCCATTTCAGAAAGGTCAAAGAAATGGAATAAGATGGGGCTGAGCATTCTGCATTTTAAGATGACTCTGAAAAATCAGCATACTTTGTGGTGAAGCTGAAATCATTTCAGCCTCTCAAAAGGAGTGCGTTTTGCTTTGCTTCAAGACCAATAATTCATTTTCCATTTGAGCAAACCTCAAAATACAGAGAAATTTAACTACAACGAGCACTCATGGCACTGTGATCCTGCTAGCTAGCTACAAATTACTTTGTAGAAACAGAATATATACAACTGGTTTGGGAGCTATGCACATATTTTGGCATCCTCTTACTCCACGTGGTTAAAAATCTAAGACTCTATCCAAGCCTACCACCTTGGCTGGCTTTTAAAAGTATTAACACAGCCACCATACAGAATCTGTGATAAGACAAACCCAGAAATACTCCACAGCTAGCACAGATGATGCTGGTAATTGCTTTGTACTTCTGTTTCACAACAGCAATGCTGAGCACAGGGCTACAGTGTAGACAGAAAGGCTGTAAGAAAATAATGGATTTTGATTATGGCATTGGAAACACACAACTCACCTCCTTTTTCTGTCTCAATTGTCTGGACAACTCATTCAGTATCTTGGTACGTCAGATCCCACATATCTCAAAGTCCTTCAGTGTATAAGATGCATGTTGTGAAGACTGATAGAACAGCAGAAAAGAAGCTAGCCCCTCTGGTGATGAGCTTAAATATTATGTATCAAATATATTGATATTTACCACTGTTAACATCCTAAAGCTCTAAAAAGAAATTACATATATACAACAATGTCCAACCTTCCATTGCTCTCTGATTAAGATATAGCAGATGTTACAGAGAAGTAAGATAGGCAAAGATTTGTGCGTTATTTTGCTTTATATGTATCTTTACCATCGTCTGTGATTTACAAGGCTGAGGACATTCACTAGGTTTTTCAGCAGGATGTGAAATGAGTAGGAAGTAAATTAATGCAAATCCTTGTGGATATAATACACCTGAGGAAGTCAAATCTTTACTAACTTCAAAATGGTCTAACAGATTCAAACTTCATGTAAGATAACAAAAGATTTAGGAAATTTCCTCTATGAAAATTATTCATAAAAGACAGATTTAACATTCAACTCCATAAAATTACAAACTGCATTTAGTGTAAAGATTTAAGATTTACTGTCACAATATTTCTTTTAAAGCAATTTTATACTGAAGCGTGACTTTACAAATACAACAAAATCTATGAATTTCATCAATTCAAGTATCTACTTCAAGAAATTCAAACTTGATGTGCACCAGTTTAGTAGCAAGTTAAAAGCGTGCAACATGCTAATGCATATGAGATCATGACTGCACTGACAAAAAAAGGACACAGGAACAAAACAGTGGAAGAGTGGAAGCAAATTTACTCCTGAAGAATTCACTGCAGTATCCTTGTGAATATGCTGTTTCAGTGTCATGCTCTCTTAAATGTTGTTTGTATGTAGAATCACTGTGCAAGTGTCATAACTGGCACAACAGTTGTGGGTACATGTCAGCCTTTGGAAATTAGAATTTCAGGTTGTATCAGAAGAAAATTTTGCTAGACTATTAGCTTTGATATTTCCTAAAGGCATTAATGATACACAACGCACAGCATTCATCAGCTGAAAGAAGTCTGATTTTCAAAGACTTCACACGTGTGGAGGAACACACTCCAACATCAACCCACCCATACAAAATTGACCATTGTGTTTTTTTAAAATCTGAGTCAACTTTTGGCATGCTACATTTCTTGTAGTCATGGACCTCTCTGCAAAAGAGCTAAAACATCCATTCAGAGACTTCTTAGCTGAAAGACAGCTGGATACATTCTCCCTTCCCCACACAGAGCACATCTGACACAAGCATAGCCTTTGATTGGAGCCATGATTTCCAGTCATAAAAAAGCAGGCATGTGAAGAGAAGAAAACTTAAAAATTTATGAAAAGTTAAACAATACAGCATAACCCAGGAAGTGTCCATTAAAATATGCCAGAAAAATGGAGACAAGACCAGAAGGTACTCAGAACTAAGTACAGCAGAGACATTTGCCCACTCTCATGTCAGCAATGAGAGAAGTATAAAATCATTAGGCACAGAGTGTGACAAAACAAGTTCAACCTGTAGGAGGGATTAAACATGCAAAAAATCTGAACTGACCAATTGTAAATGGAGATCACCTGCTGCTTAGAGAACTATAGTACTAGAATTCAGGTAAATATATATGTGGGTATATATATATACATGAAGATAAACACTTGTTTAAACTCTGCTGAATCTGCCAAGGAACACAGCTTCAACCAAATAATGGAGAAAAAATATGGAAAAAAACCACACATCTTGTGAATTAAGGCAGTAGAATCAAAATCTTTAGTCTTTTAAAGAGGCAAACTAGTGTTTAATAACACTAAACAGATGTAAGTTGTCTGTAGGAGAGAACACTTATACTGAGCACTAGGACAATTCTGGCTGGATTTTTAGGTGCCTAGACACTTCTAAAAGGCTGCCAATATCACACATTTCTGTTCATCATCTTGTTGCAATGAAAAAAATAAGTTAATTACCTCAGTCTGGAAAGGGTACCAATGTACAAACGGAAGGACAGGCAGCCATGACAGCCACGTGTAATACTGAGAGAATTCTGCAGTGAAGAAATCAGGTCTGGGATAATAGGGTAAAGGGGCAGCTATAAATTTAGTTCTGTCCAGAAACAAGAAATATAGGACAGATATAAGATAGAAAAGCAGGCCTAAATATTAAAGATACTGTGGTAAATGAAGATGACCAGACAGGAAGGTTACTAAAAATAGCTCTTGGTGCTATCTTCTGAAGATAGTTTCCAATTTAACCATGAAGATATTTGAGTAAAGATTCAGAAGCTTTTCTGACTGAAAATCAAAGGAGGCAAGATAGCAGAAACACTGATGAATAATAAAATTACTGTTAACTCGGAAATCAAGAATCACAAAGATCTGGGGACGATCATAGACCTTTCCAAAATTTCTGCCACCAATGGTCTCTATAATTCTTTCACTTAAGGCATTTGCTTCAAAGAGGCTAAGAGATGCAATAAAACATTATGAAATTCAAGGAACTTAGAAGCAGCTCATTTTGCATTATCTCGATTGTAACATGCTGGGAAAGCAGACCATTAATAGTCTGCAAATAGGACTGGGTGCTGTTTTATTACAGGATGGTGTTCTAATTGTCCTTGCTGCCAGAGCAATCACTCATACTGGAAAGCACTTAGCCCAAGACAAAATAAGAGGCAGTTGCTACACTAAAAGCTGTGAGAGGTTTCTTTAATATGTTTCTTTTAAACAAAGTACTTTGAGGAACTAATGTGAAGCAGATGTTTCTGAATTACCCCAGAGAATACAAAAAGACCTATTTCATCATGATGTGGAATAAGATATTACCCAAGGCAAATGCTGGTAATAAAATTTCCCCCCAGGATTCCTGTTGATACTAGGTATATTATCTTACACTAAATATAACAAGAGTTTAATTTTCATAAACAAAGAAAGTACACAAATTTTCTAGAAGGCAACAGCAAAGACATTAAAGCAACTTTGAAAAACCAACAGGTTTCTTACACAGTTTGCAAGTTGCACTGGTTTCCAAAACTTTTCTGAACAATTTCCTCAACTCTAACAACTCCAAAACTCAAAAACTATTCCAAAACTTTACTGTTTAAGAAACAGGGATTGCCTGGATCCTAGTCATTCCAAAGAAATGTCACATCCTCTTCCCACATATTCCTCAAGTCTCTAACTTCCCTGTGCTATGATTAAAACTGGTAAATTATTTTGTCAAAAAACAAAGCTACTTGAGGCTTGTGGGAAATCTAATAAGAAGTCTTGGTCTAAAGAGGTTGATGTGGAAGCTAAGAGGACCATGGAACACAAAATTCTGAGTCAGCAGGGGGCTGAGGTAGTTGTACAGGAGCACTTCTGCTACAGTGCTACTTTTTAGTTAAAACATGGTAGTTTCAGGTGAGGGTACAGCCAAGACAGCCACCTCAATAGCTCCAAAAAATGAATTTGAGATAGGAGAAACTAATCCTCCCTCCCAGCCTGGGTAGCCAGGAGCCAGGCCCTTCCCCAGAGGCAGGCTGAGCAAGGTGGGCAGTTCATTCATCGTTGTTCACAGCCAGAGACATGACCACCACAGCACTCAGAGCACTGCTCAGACACAAGTGGGCCAACCTGAGAACTGGGAAATCACAACCAGTTCCAGGGAGACAATTACCTCACACTTCTTTATGTTGAGCACGTCTGATTCAGCAGACAACCAGACCAAGTAATTATCCTTTAAAAAGGCACAAGGCATAGCAATGAATGAATATATATAGTCCACCTAAATCACCTATAACACTTATTTTATACTCAAGAATCTGCAAACAACTGACAGTACATTTTTGCAATGTCACAGAGGGCACTGCTTCTCATGACGTTGGGATTCTACACATTTCACAGATCCAGCATCAGGAAGTAAATTTGGACCAGAGAGCTCCAGTATAGGCTCACTGAAACTATTCACTGCAATCCATTTAAGCTCCTGTTTGAAAAATACAAACATTTGATGACCTGCAAGCCTACCAGTGAACCACAGAGCCTAACACCCATCAATATATCCTTTGTAAAGGAGACATACATATAGTGCTGATTTCTCCTGGGCATCAGACCCCTGACTTGCTTTCACACCTCACTTATTAGTTTACTTTTCCAGTTATTTGCAAAGATAAGTGATAATACAAACTGAGGATTCTGATCCTTGAAACCATCCAAGTCAGTAGAAGCATTTTGAGGCCACAGACAAGGTCCTGGGGGGTTTGAAACATACAAAACCCTCATACAAGAACTAGAACAAAAACCCCTTTCCCTCTTGTTTAAAAAAAACAAACAAACAAAAAAAAACAACTAAAGAAACAGTTATTGCTAATATGGCTTAAATACTTCATTGCTCTCTGTCTGTCAGATACGAAGAAGCAGCAGCAGGTATAATGTGAACATGGATGAAAAATAAACTGTTGTCACAACTATTGATGATGCATTGTTGTTATGCAATTTCAGGGATACTAATGCAACACAGAAGAACGACTGCTGCTACATTGCTGCAGAAAAGTCTGTATGAAGATCACAACTTTGTTTTTATTTTTCTCTGCTTATTTGAAACAAAAAATGTCACTTCTTCCTTTAGACACTTTTTTCAGCTAAAAATATTTTAAAAATAAATTTCTATTCTTAGATTAAGGACTACATATTTTTAAACAAGCATTTCTGAATTTTAATCTGAATATTTCAATGTAATGAAAAAAGCATTAAAAATCCGGGGAACAATTACAACCATATCAGAACACATGGTTTCAAGACAGTATTGGTTATGTTATAGAGAGAAATTAGTGAACAAGTTGGCCTTAAACTAAATAAGCTAAAAGCTTTCTTTTAAGGATTACATAAGCTTATTACAACACAGTCTACAGTCCTCTCTCTTGCATACAGTTATGCTGCTGAGGGTCCAAGAGGATTTTATGACAAGCACTGACTGATGGGGTAAAAATTGCTTACATTTTTAATCATCATCTACCTCTTGCACAGTTTATAAAATACCTGCATTTTTATTTCCCCCAAACCTATTTTTTGAAATGCCATGATCCTTTAAATCGTTTTTTCTGTTGTATCCAAAGGCTTTAACCATATGAACGTGCAGACACAAAGGAACTTTTTGCCCTTCCTTTTGAGCTCTCAGCAAAATCCATTATCTCCATGGAATCAAGGGTATCTTTTTACTCCAATGAGCCACCAACTGACTGACTTTTTACATCCAGTTGCTTGATTATTTCAGCAGGAAAGATTAGTTGGTATAAATAGAGGTATTTGTGTCTTAATTTCCTCTAAATAAAGCTGAATATATATCACCCATAGTCTGGTGAAAAACTAGAAACATTCATCGATATGGTTGAACAAAACTTGAATTTTAGAATTTGATTCTTCAAAATACTCCAAAAAAAGCACATGCATTGAGATAACCTTGGGAACTGCTATGCTAGGTCAAAAACAGATACTAAATTAAGAGAGCATTAATTAGAGAATAAAGGTCCCCTAAATCAGATTTGATGCTCTGGCACTCGTTATTGACATTCCTGTTAGTTTGTGAGAGAACAGTAAAGTCCTAACAAGCAAGTAATATTTTGTACATCACTTCTGTCCCTGCATGGTTGAACTTAACACCTTACTGCCATTTACTAGTAACAAAATCAAAAAGTGATGACCCATTCATCCACTGGTTGCTTGTAACTATCTTCAGTATAGTTCACATGAATGATCACACAGTTACAAAAGCAGAGTCACTTATGATTTATGTATTATGAAATGCTACTTTTAAATAATGAGCTAAGTGAATAACAGCTCTAAGTCCAGGTGGTCACATCTTGCTCACATGTCATTTTAAGAACCAGTAAAAAATTATCTCAAAGATTAACAAGAATGAGGAAGCAAGAGTAAAGAAGGGCAACTACTTTAAACTGTTTCATAAGAAGAAAACCAAAAACAGAGAGTCAAAGAGATAAACTCTTATAATTCTGTTTTAGAAAAAAACTTTCCTGTGGTCCACATGGGTTCATATGGTTTTGCCACTCTTTCTGCTATAAAAAAGTCACTTTCAGATTTACTAATCCCTCATACAGACACTACAGTTTCTTCCATTCTGAATTCAACCTAAGGATTTCCCACAACTGCAGGTCAGACAGTAGCTAACTCACATTTAATTAGGCTACACGTATTACAAATTAAAACCACAGATTTATAGGAAAAAAAAACTTCAGCTAATAAATACTAGACAAGCTATACTCATTTCAGTAGCAGCTCACATCGTATTTCTGTCTTTACACTAATCTATTTTCTGGAAAGCAGCATCTTTAAAAGTACAGTTGCTGTGATAATCCAATATATACAGGAAAAAGAATTATTAAGACAGATCACACCCTTCCATCCCAGATTCCTAAGCTACTTGATAAAAAAAACTTGACTGCAATGTATTTTCTTACCTAGAAAGTGCATCCAGCTACAAACAGCTCTGTGCAGAACAGTAGCACAGCAAAAGGAAATTCTGGCAGAGGAAGTACAGAGCCTGTGTTTACACATAGCAGGATTGTTTGGACTCCAGGGTTTGTAGCAAAGAACACTGGAAAAAGGCTGTTCTCCCTTAATTTCTTGATGCAGCCTTGCTTTAGCATGGAAAAATTAGGTTTTCACGAAACTTTGGTGCAAAATTCCAATTAAAGAAGGACTTCCAGAACTTTTTTGCAACAACTGTTTTGCCAGGCCCCCTTTGTCTGCTGTCCGTGGTTACACCTGATCTTTCCCCATTTTTCTGTCAGGATGCAGATGGCCAGAGGGATCATTTGTTACGATTCAATGACATTGCCAACAGGCACAAGCCCCTCAGATCAGTCTCAGTACTGTTCCCAGCAGTTTGCTTCTCGGGCTGAACCTGTCAAGTGCTGGCACCGGGGGTCCTACCAGACATCTGTTTAAATCAGGAGACCCAAATTCCTGCTGATTAATTGCCTTTTTCTGTGCATAAACAGGAGTGTCATGAGTTAATCAAGGTACATGCTCAATTAATCTAATTGGTGTCAGGTGCACTACTTATATCAGATGCAAGGAAACAGAAATGCTTCACTGCTTTAGGACACACATACAACACTACATGCAGCTTCATCCAAGTACCTGTTGAGATAAACGCTGGGCAAAAATTCTACAGATGCTTTTGCAAACCACAAAATTAAACAGCTGACAAACTATATTTATCCTATCGATGACTTTAAAACTTTTCAAATTAATTTGACTCAGTCATAAAACCTTGTATTACAAGCAGAATCAACCAGACATGAAAATTCTAGCTGGCTTCCTGCTTAACGTTTCTAAAGATCACTTTTTTTTTTTAACATGCATAACTTGAAAACTGAAGTTAGTAACTTCAATGTATTAGCTTTGAAGAATTAATACAGTAATGACAACTGAGCTGGTATCTCCTATGAATATTCATGACCTGAACTATTAGGGAAAGTTACTTTCAGTCTGGTCTAGGTCTTCAGCATACCCTGAGGAAGTTCCTGCTGCCATCTGAGCATAACAGAGCTGCCTGGGTGGCAGGCATCTCCCAGGCAAGCACATCCTTCAATTACTCGTACTGCTCCAGTGAGTCATCAACAGACAGTTACAGTCCTACAAGTTCTGCCACTGTTCCATTTGCACAGTCCATTTGCTGCCCAGGCTTTCCTTCCTGCAGCATCTCCAGTACTAATACTGAATAAATGATATAGATTCCACTCCAAAAACCATTCTATCCTATTCTACACTGAAGTGT
Organism: Hemiprocne comata; assembly: GCA_020745705.1. NCBI lineage: Eukaryota > Metazoa > Chordata > Aves > Apodiformes > Apodidae > Hemiprocne > Hemiprocne comata. Next base: position 6,619,629 of record CM036594.1, on the reverse strand, counting down.
GTCATAACTATTTGGTCAAGATCATATCTCTTCATTCTGAGCTATAAAAATAGACTTCTTTTTTTATATATCAGCAATAAATCTACATGTTTCTCCAGAAAGCTAACCATTTGAAAATATTTTTCTGAGACTTTCATGAAGCGTATCAGAAAAGATCAGAAATATAATATGAACTGAGCATCCAGGGACCCATGTCATACTCACATAAATAAAATAATATCAATTTTTAAACCTGGTCTTTTTGTACAAAAAGACTTAATTAAGGGCTGGAAGTTCATACAGGTGTTTACAGCTAGGAGAGCTATGAATGTCAGAGCAAAAAAGTTAGTTTGCTAAATAAAATGTGAATTATAAGAGCTAGAATAGAAGAGCTTACGAGGTTTTATATGTGAGTTTCAGAAGAGGGCATTGTACATTTTTTCAGGATCATTAGGCTAGATTACTGGATTGCAGGTCATCATTTCTACAGCCTGATACTGTAAAACAGAAGATTATCACTGTCATGTCTACTGGAAGAAAATATGATAAATCAATACAAAAAGGGCTCAAACCAGAATCTTCAACCTGGAATGCAATAAATTTCATATCTCTGTAGTCATAAAGGTCTTCAGAATGAAATGCAGCAACATTTTTACTAGTCTTGTATGTTCTTTAATACAGAGGTTGCTATTGCAATGTTTTGCACCAGGTTTCTTGGCTGCAGCTGGGGATTGTTTTGTGAAAACATCTCCAAGTTATTGGGCTGCTAATCCAGCTTTTTTCAAGAGTCACTGAAGTAACCCTAATAAAACCACACATTTTTATATGGTTTAATCAGATGCAGACAGTTGTGATGACCATAGCCTTCATTTCAGATATACAACATGCTGCTGCAGAACCTTTAGCACCTGTTTCTGTAAGGCTTTGGAACCCTCTATAGTCTCAACTAGTGTGACAGCAAGGTGTGCAAGAATGAAACAAGGCGTTGCTCTGAGTACACCGGTTTATATATTTAAATGGTCTTCCATTAGCATTCCTTATTTAAGAAATAAGAACTTAGGAACTTGATATCATCACCCTTTCATCTCGCTCTTTCTACTCACTGCAACTCCATAAAAGATAACAAACCCCCCTTTAAAGCATAATTTTCCATGAGTGAACACACCACTAGGGGCATCTTAACAGAAAAGAACTGGGAATCTTTCAGAAGGGTATTTTCAGAGAAGCAAAACTAATCAGTAAAATTGGATAATATGGATTATTTTCCATCCTGAAATTTATAAATAAAAGTGTTTGGAGGCTTTGTATTCTGCTAAACTTTCATACTTTTATCTCATATTTCTTCTCATTAAATAATGGCTTAAAGAAAAATTGCTTCCAGAAAGTTCACTTTTATTTCTCTACACATCTTCTGCACATGTTACAGCAGCTTATGATAAAATTCACTCATTGTCACTTTCTGTCTACTAAAAAAGAAACTAAAACATATTATAGTATTGTTGTCTTTCCAACAATCAGCAGCAAGTGTTGAACCATCCTTGTGAAAACTAAATAGCACCAATATAAAGATGCTAAAAAGCATTAAGTGGAATCATTAAATTCCCCTAATCAGCAGCAAAGAATTTGTTGTTCTTTTAATTATACACAGCCTGTTTTAAGTTCCAAGACTATATATAAAATCTTTTAAAATAGCTCTTATATTTAAAGCCAGTTAAAGTCAGTCTCTTGCTCCTAGTGATCTTAGCATCTGCCAAATGATCAGCTATAGGTCTACATTTCTAACATATGTATGTGCAAATAAATACTCTTTCTGTACATTGTTTGTGACATCATGTCATACACCTCAAAGATTCCAAGGACATTTATTGCCTCTTCTTAAAAAGGAGTTGTGTCCTCCATTCTTCAGTCTTCCTACTTTGTAAGGCAGATGCCTGTCTCTTCCATTACTATTTTTTCTTTCCACTTTCCTCCAGCTACAAACAGCTCTCCTTCTGCCTCCCTTCTGCCTCAGCTTCCCATGGCTGCCCCTCCTCCTGTCTTTCCAATTATACATCTATCAGCCTCCTCTCTCCCAGAAACAGAGAACTACTGCCATAGCGCAAGCCACTCTTGATTCCAAATCATGCTAAATCCTCCTCCTTAAAAAAAGCTGGTATCCCTGAGGGAGGCCCTGCCCTTATCCTCTACAGATATTTGTGCTCTGATTTTAGCAAACTGGAGGAACCGACAATTGCTTGAGCTAGAAATGAGAGGTACAAGAGCATACCTGCTTCAAGGTCCATTTTGTATCAGATCTGTTATTCCCTTATCTTTTACAAAGCCTAGAAGTGGAAAATACCCTTGTTCAATCCACAGCACAGTTTCAAATGGTAACCCACAAACAGGTCAAAGGAAAGCTGTTACTAGTCCATTAGTGATCTGCATCCACACTTGGTCTCTTCCACATTGCAGAAGGGCAGGCACTACATTGCATCCAAAGTGGATGAACGAAGGGTTGAAGGAATCATTGCAGTGACATACTACATTTAAGTTCCAACAAGGAAGTAAGAAGAGGGAGAAACAAAAAAGCAGGTTCCGTTGCCAGTGAGAAAGAGAAAAGCATGTTTCTTGCTACCTGTTGTACTCCAGGGAGCTCTCCATCTTACTCAAAAAGCAAGTCATGTTAGACAACTTTCTCCCACCATTATCTTCTTTCTTTAGTTCAAATCACAGACTGAATTTTCCTTCATACACAACTACCCCAGGGAGAGATCCTGATTTCTGAGCTCCTGAGAAACCTACTGAAGGGAGTACTCAACAGAGGCTACACAAACTGTACTCGATGCACATGCAAAAGAATTCCCTTCAGTATGGTCAGTGGGGCTCCCCATTGCAAGCCCTAGCTCTGACAGCAAAATAAGACATCCACTGAGTTACATTCATATTTACCAGATTCAGGACTGAACTTCATGAACTTCATGAACTGAAACTAAAATGAACTGAACTGAGGGAATAACCAAGTTTTTTAAAACAGGAAATTCTCATATTTTCAATGACAAAATCAAGATTGCCCTAAATAAATTTATATTTCATATTGAATGTCTGCTGCCTTTACATGTCAGATGGCTTTCAACCGTATTGAGAATTTAACCCCTGATTGGCTGAAAGCTGAATTATTAATAAAAAAAAACAAACATTAATCTCTAAAGAGCATTACTGCTTCCTAAATCCTAGTCTGGGCTACTAAATCCCTTTATTTCAAATATAATTTCTGTAAATACCTTATGAAAAGATGTTTAAAAATACAAGTGTATGCTTTTTATAGTTGTGCACAAAAATTCAAAATGCCTGCTTATGCACTTAATCTTGTTAACTTCTGGCAAAAGAAGGAAAATATGTTCATCTGAAAAGAAGAAAATACTTAATGAAAAGTCTTTTGATTACTTTGGTAATTTGGGGGTATAAAAAAACCTGAAGTATTTGAAAAAAACTGTACCTACTAATTATTTAAAAAGGAAAATACTCTGTATATAAAAACCAGGCAATTCAGACAAAACTCTGCTTCTAAAAATTCACATAGTTCAGTAGGTATCAGCCATAATGTATATACTGATTAAAGTACAGGAACATGCACATTAAGCTATTTCTGACTTTTTAACCACCTCAAGCTTTGAAGAAAAACATGGTAGAACAGAACTTGCTAAAAAGTCTGTTCTTCAAGAACTATCAGCAGTTACAGACATACTTCTGTTGTAGTTTCAAAACTTTTTGCTTTATTCTCAATTAGCTTTTACCTCCTTTGGGGTAGATAAAGAAAAAATTGTAATGGAATCTGTTTAAATTTCCTCAAGATTTTATTTCCTCAAGTACACTATCACAGAAGATAAACTCCACTGTACGCATATTAGTTTTACTACATAAAGGAGTTGCAAAAGAGCAGACACCAGCCAACAGAAAGTTCTCATCTAGTAACATTGAAAAAATAGTCACTTTTTCAAAAGTGGCTTCACACCACATCATTTTATGCAGCAGTATCCTATCTTTCTTCTTCAGTGATGATAGAATTCATATGTATTTTTCCAGATGCTTTTGATCAAGAATCAATTTAATTTGAGGGGAAAAAAATGGATTTTGTTCTGCCCCAGGTACATCATACACATTAATCATGTTTCTGTTGCACAAGTAAATTAAATTTTCGTTTACTCTGTTGGATTTTCACAAATGCAATTAAAGGCAGCATATTTGAGCACAAAAGATGATGATGGATTTCATAACCACACCTTAAGGAAAAATAAATATTTATGCCTTTTTATTCCCTTGTTAAGAAACTTTATTCAAAACCCATGCAGGCACAATAAATTAATTTTAAACTAAGTCTCCAAAGTGGCACTATTCTTTAGCTCTCAATACTTTTGTAGTAACAGTGCTGTTTGAAAGCATTCGGTTACCCTGTACAGTCAGGTAATTCTAAAGAGTGCTAAACCTATATACCTAAGTGAATAACAGCGAGAAGTAGGGAAGATTATCCTGAACTTTGAGAAATCACAAGAGAAAATATCATACAGAGGCCAAAAGTGTTCAGGAGTCTTTTGATTGACACAGGAACATAAGGGCTCTCTCTCAGGTGCAAGCTGGAGGTCATGGTGGACCACAGAAGACAGTTCAGAAATCTAGTGTAACACATCCTTGTTCTTCCCCAGGGCCAAGCTGTGAAGCTTTTCTGCGTAGTTCTTGATAAAATATGCAATTTTTGCTAATCCACCTGAAACCCGTAATTTCACTTTGACTGTAGAAGATGCTTTTAAGTTTCACTTCCCCCCTGCCATATGAGAGAGGAAAAGAGAGAGATAAGTTTTTCTAATGAAAGGATACACAGATTCCTTCTTTAACTGACAAGAAACACCATGATTTTCCCATGCAACTAGGATACATAGTCCCAAAATCCTTGAATAAAGAAACAAAGAAATTGTTTCAGAGTTTATTTCTTCAAGATAGTGGGGTAGCTAAGAACTAAAATTGAATTTTAAAATAGAGGAATTTATGCTACATCTTTCTTAGCATGGTGAGCTCCTTTAACTGCCTGGACAAGTTTAATGTCTGAGTGGGAGGCTGCAAAATCCATCGCTTTTCAAACCAACTGTCCCCAGTGGAATTTAAGTCTTTCAGGCAGATTCTAGGGCCTATTCAGAGAAATACATCTCAGCTCCTTCAAGTGAGCAAGATGGCATTCAAACACTTGAAGAGTGAATTATGTTCTTTCTTCCTCCAAAATTAATGTGAAAAAATTCAAAAGGCTTCCAAAATTGGTATCTGCTCCAAGCTTCCAAGTACAACAATGGGATATACCTACAAAGCAGGAAGAACAGGCACAGAAGAAAACTGAAGAGCAGCAAAATGCAAATGAGTGCTCCATTTTTTATCCTAAACATGCAGGTCAGACTCAAGCAGATGAAAAAAAAGCAAAACAGAAGTTCTGTAGTCCATGGCACAGGGAAATGTGAACATCGATGACAGTGTAAGCAAGTCTCTGAGAACTCAGCAGAAAGCAGAGTGTTCCATGAAAGTGGCAATAAAAATAACCCCTTAAATATCAAGTGAAGCAGATGAAACAATAGAAATGTCAAAGCTGTGCTTGTAACACTAACACGTGCCTGTGCACACATAGCACACGAGTACTCACTCGTATGAAGACAGACCACATACAGAAATCACTCCCGGTATATAGTTCTTACTATATTACCTCCAGGTTACTCCTCACTATGAGAGGAAAGAAGAATATAAGAAAGACTGAAGGTGCCTACAGGGTGCGGTAAACTCAGCCTAGTTGACAGAAGAATCATAGATTATCCACTAGCAGGTTTATGCTGAATGTTTCTATTACTGTTTAATAGCCCCCATGATGTTTGGGACACCAGGGTAGGAAGTATTTAGGACAAGCTAACCGATAACAGGAAGGCTGTCTTGAAAGTTACTACACTGATATTTTTCATCTCTTCTTTTAGATAAAGGTGAATAAAAATTGAAGGTAATTTTGAAAATGTAGTAACAGTAACTAGAAAGTCACAGAAGGAAATAGTAATACAAAAGACTAGTTATACTAACAGAAGAATCAGTAATCGATGTTCAGTACCACCATCAATAATAAAAATAGGTTTTTAGAGCACCATGTAGGAAATGCTTCTCACACAGTAACAGTTACAGAGCCCTTGGATTATAAAATTTTAAATAAAATAGAAGGATAATATAGTTACCAGAAGAGATAATGCATTTACAGTCAGGTGATAAAAGGCCTCAAATACAATTAAGAATATAGTATTCTATTTTTCTTTAGCAAAAGGAGTTAGTTTAAAGTGGGGTAAGAGCTGTTTTTTCTAGCATTCCTTTTCTCCTTAAGCATAAAACAATCCATATCAGATACTTTCCCCTTCTCCATCCTCTCCACACAAGATTTCAATTTTCTTTTTTTAAAGAGAAAGCATAGTAAGAAAAATACTTCTTCAGCATACTTATAAACAAAGCAGATGAAGTAATTTAACAGCCTCTTCTAGATCAGACAAATGAGTATGAATTCTAATTTGGAATGAAAACCTCTCAGAATTGACTGAAATAATCCTCAGGACATGGAGTATGCACTGATTTATTTGACATCCCTACCCAAGAGACTCTTCTGATTTACACTTTACTGTCTGAACAGGTGTGCAGCACAGAGGCAGTGCTAAGAATACACATATTGCCAGACTTCACTCTATTCTTGCTTTGCCTACCAAAATGTCTCTGTCAACATACCATTCATTCTTGAAAGTGTATTTTGGAATCCCTAGAACATCATCTCTGGAAAAAAAAACAACTAGGTAAGAGGACAAGAACCTTATCTACTTTCAATGTAATGAAGCTAATGTTAAAAATAAAGTGTGCTGGTTACACGTAGATGGCAACAGAGGTAATTTACTCAGTAGAATTTAGCAATTTAAAAAGAAAAGGAAAGGAAAGCGAGAGAAAAAAAGAATCTATCTTGAGAAGACAATGTATAGACAGGCCAGTTACACAAAAAAAAAATAATCCAAAGCGTAATTTCAAACAATTGAAACAGAAGAAAGAAGTTAAATATCTTATAATTTTGCATCCAGATCACTTAAAATACCTGAAGCAGAAGTATTATGAGGAAGGACAAAATGGCTAATTGAAACCAGTGTTTCCTGGGAGACGAAATAACAAATAATTAGCACAAAACTGTGGTGCAGCCAAGGAAACAGGTAGTAATACAATTCATTCACCTTCAGCTATCCAATAATTCTAAAACTCAGAGGAGCACAGTGGACCCTTTCAGCAGAGCCTAGAGTCACCCTAACTCTATTTTCACTGGAGTTAGTAACCACTGATACGAGCAGAAGCAGTAAAACAGCAATGACCAAATTCTGGAAGTCCTAGATCTGGCTGGGGAGAAAGCAAAGGGAGACATAAACCTTACCCATGTCCTTTGAAACACACTGAATTTCATCATATAAAATTAAATAGGCTTACTTTATGAAGGATAAGGAGTACAAAATTACAGAAGAATGCTAAGGGATTATCCATCAACGTTAATTAAAGGAAGGCTTACGTGTGTTGTTAGCAATAGATGGATAGAGAAAGTTTTATGAAGTAGAAGAGAGAGAAATGCTTTGAATAATACAGAAGTGGACATAACTGTCTCAGATGGATAAAATCATTTCCACATAAAGGAAAAAGGGCATTTTTATTTTTTTAGGGGGTAGAAGGGCATACAAACAGCTACACACAGGGCCTCCATAGTACTTTGGGCTGGAAATTACTGGAAAGATTCTGCTGCAGTTATACAGCTGAAAAAGCACATTACTCTGAACACCCACAGCAAAACTGCAATCTGTGGTACTCAAGTTGTTAAGATCTCATTCGACCTTCATAGTTTGCATGAAGAAATAACTCACTTGTTTTGGGATTAAGGCAGGATATGTTTAATCCAGCTATGACTGAAATAGCAGGTACAATTCTCACATGTTGTAAAAATTGAGTATACACTCTACCCTAAATTACACTTCATTCTAGTTAAAAGTTTTATTAGATACAAATAGAGGTGCACACATCTGTATGTGAGATCTTTATTTCATTATAGAAACAAGTTTAAAACAACACAGGAAAAGAAAGGGCTATTTCAGAACAGAACAACAGCAACCAGAATGAGCCTTTTAGTTTTGTCAAATCTGACACGCTCAGGAAAGCAGTCATGTGCTGAAGACCCTCTAAAATTCTATTACACCTTTCTACCGGTTCTTATGTGACTGACATCAAGCTTTTCATGAAATGTGGCATTTCAGTTTCATGTGCTATGCATTACAATAGAGAAGTGGGTGTGAAGAGGTCAGCAGATGCACACCATAAGCCAGCAAAAGAGAAGATACCAAAGATACTTTGCATTATCTTGCGTAATTACCTTGCTAATGTGTAATACCACCACTGGCAGCTGACAGAGTGCTGCCTATCAGAGAATGAAGCAACCTTATAAATAGTAAAAAGGGTCTGGGATTACTGGAAAGAAACACAAGTAACTGAGCACAACACCTGCCCCCTTATATCTTTCCCACGAACTACAGGAAAAAACCCAAGCTTTTCCTACTTGTTCTTCACTGTCAGCTCAGACACCTCAGGTCACAAACAATGCCATGCTTGTCAGGGAGGAGACACAGGGAACAGAAGAGAGAGCAGGAGATTGGAAGATGTAAGACTGGACCCTAGAAGGGAATCAAGTTCTTCCTTTGGGAATGAGAAGACAAAAAGAAGGTAGTGAATTGTCCTTAGAGATTTTACCTCAATATGATAGGCAATTGGTGCAGCTCACTAGCCATTAAACATCTATTCTCAGTTTAGAGACAAAGGGGGCTTTCAATAATCTTGCTCTTTGTCTCTGGCTTTTATCCAAGCTGAATAAAAGAAAATGAGCAACCCTCCCTTTCTTCTTACAGGGAAGTAAACAAATGTCAATTGAGATCTGCAAACAACACATTAATCTTTAAAAATATTTATGAAGTACTGCACAGTTTTATGTACTTTAGAAACCATGTACTTAATACCTTTAATCACTTTTTATTTTCCCGTTTCAGAAATTTTTAAAACCTAATTACTGTATGGTATCTGGAAGACATTCTGCAATATGAGTCTTTCATATGCTGTGTAGTAGTTATTCAGATAGAATTTACAGAAACATGTTGTATAAATATATGCCCTTACATCACATGTAAATAATAACTAAAATTAAGAGATGCAATTAAACTGTACTCTGCATTGTAACCAACACAACCAGTGGGTAATTGCAGTGTATGTCTGCAGCTGGTATCACTGAAGTGATTTCAGCTCAAGTGGAAATTCCCAACCTCGCTGCAGAATAGTCACCTGCAGCTTGATGGAACAACCTCCCAGCAGGCAGCCAGGGTTGCCCAGGATGCCCACACCATCCAAGATGTCCACACAGTGCTGGCAAATGGGATAACAGGTCTAAGGGATAACAGCAGCAAAAGGACAGGAGAGATTCACTACACATTAGACGACAAAGTCTTGTCCCTAAAAACATCTAAAGCAGCTTTAAGATACTGAATACCAGTGAAAAACTGAGAGGTCATTTTACCTGCAAAAATCAATTTAACAGTTCAAGTACGTGTTCAGGCAGTTACCCATGCTGAGTTCAGTGCTGTCTCAGCTTCACCCCTACTGCTTTAGAGATACTGCAAACATAACTGCACAAGCTGCAGTAACAACAGCAACAAAAGCCCAAAGCCCCCCCAGGGCAGCACAGCTGGAGGTGCACTGAGCCAGATGCTGCTGCAGAAAAGAGCATCTTCCCCAACCCGCATCAGCTGCTCCCAGGCCTCTCACAGGAGACCAGAAAACATAGCTGCCTTGTCCAGCTTGTAGTCTTCTCAGAAGAAATGGCAAAGAGCCAAAAGAAAAACAAGGCAAATCTACCTGGAGTTATTTTTGCACCTCATTTGTTCATTTCCGTATCACTAGAAACAGATCTAGTTTCGGATGTTTCTTGTATGTCTGGCTTAACAGTTTCCATAAATTTGTTCTCTTAAGCATTCCTAAGAATGAAGTAAACATAGCACTTTACCCTTGCTTTACACTGACAGACCGTTCACAACAACACACATTTCCTCTGGGTCCTGAGATAAGTATTAAAGTTAAGATCCCCTGAATTAAAGAAGTGTCAGTTTGTAGTCTTTAATATTAATAAAGTTAATTAGGCAGAAAAAAAGACAGAGCATATTAATGAAATAAAAAAATTACTCTACTGGTATATTTTATCTGCAAATCCAAGCTAACCTTTCATATTTTGTGTGAAATTTTTTTTTTCATGTGTATATTCAGGGACTTTGGTAGCAGAATATTGCAAATGCAATAAAGACAGTGATAAATTTGCAGGGACAAATCAAAAGCAATCTAATTGTGTTGTTTCAACTAAAGCCAGCTCAATGACTTGGCTCTCTAAGGACATGGAATACAAAGCCTATTTTTTTTAATGACTGCAATTCAATTTCTGCTACAGTTGGTCACCTAAGGAAATCTCAAATGATACAGATTTTCTCATTCTGGAGATAATGGAATAAAAGACTTACCTCATTTGAGCAAAAATTACAATAAAACTGAATTTAGGTTTTTCAAAATTTGGCTAAAGAAATAAAAGATTTTGTTATTTCTAGTTGGTTGGTTTCAAATTTCTGTGGTTCGATAACAGCCATTGCAGCCAGAGCCCCTTATCTAAATGTTACAAGTGATAAGGTATTAGATACGAAACCTAGATCTGAACCAGGACCTACTGTTGTAAGAGATGGCTTTTTTCCAGCTTTCACAAGAACCGCCTTTGGTCCAAGAGGACCAAAAGTGTTTATCATATATAATATTTATTACTTGATAAATTTGAACAGTAAAAATATTAAATCATCCCATAGACTCATAGAATGACTTGGGTTAGAATGGAATTCTAAAGGTCATCTAGTCCAACCCTCCTACAATAAGCAGAGACATCTCACACTAGAACAGATTGCTTAGAGCCCCAACAAGCCTGACCTGGAATGTCTCCAGGGATGGGGCCTCCACCACCTCTCCAAGCAACCTGTTCCAGTGATCCACCACCCTCATATTAAATAACTTCTTCCTAATGTCCAACCTAAATCTACCCTTCTCTAGCTTGAAACCATTACCCCTTGTCCTATTGTTACATACCCTAGTGGACAGGTCTTCCCCAGCCTTCTTATAGGCTCCTTTCAGGTATTGGAAGGTCACTTTAAGGTCACCCTGAAGTCTTCTCTTCTTCAAGCTGAACAACACCAGCTCCCACAGCCTGTCTTCATAAGAAAGGTGCTCCAGCCCTCTGATCATTTTTGTTGCCCTCCTCTGGACACACTCCAACAGGTCGACATCCTTCTGGTGTTGGGGGCTCCAGAGCTGGATGCAGTACTCCAGGTGAGGTCTCACCAGGGCAGAGTAGAGGAGCAGAATCACCTCTTTTGATCTGCTGGCCACATTTCTTTAGATGCAGCCCAGAATGCAGTTGGCTTTCTGGGCTGCAATTGCACATTGGTGGCTCACATCCACCTTTGGATCCACTAGTACCCCTAGGTCTACCATGTCTTCTCCCAGCCTGTATTCGTATCTCTGGTTGCCCTGGCCCAGGTGCAGGACCCTGCACTTGGCCTTGTTGAACTTCATGAGGTTCACCTGGGCCCACTTCTCCAGCTTGTCCAGGTCCCTCTGGATGGCATCCCATCCCTCTGGCATATCGACCGCACCACCCAGCTTGGTGTTATTAGTAAACTTGCTGAGGGTGCTCTCAATGCCATTGTCAATATCATTAATTAAGATATCAAACAACACTGGTCCCAGTACGGACCCCCGAGAGACATCACTTGTCACTGTTTTCCATCTGGACATCGAGCCATTGACCACTGCCCTCTGGATGCAACCATCCAGCCAGTTCCTTATCCGCTGAACAGTCCACTCATCAAATCCGTATCTCTTCGACTTGGAGAGAAGGATGTTGTGGGAGACCGTGTTAAAGGCCTTGTGGAAGTCCAGAGAGATGACATCCATAGATCTTCCCTTGTCCACTTACGTAGTCACTCCATTGTAGAAAGCCACTGGGTTGGTCAGGCAGGATTTGTCCATAGTAAAGCCATGCTGGCTGTGCTGAATCACTTCCCTGTCGTCCATGTGCCTTAGCATGTCTTCTAGAAGGATCTGTTCCATGATCTTCCCAGGCACAGAGGTAAGGCTGACAGGTCAGTAGTTCCCAGGGTCCTCCTTTGTACCCTTTTTAAAAATGGGCATAATGTTTCCTTCCAGTCACTAGGGACTTCACCTGACTGCCATGACTTTTCAAATATCACAGAGAGTGGCTTGGCAACTACATCAGCCAATTCCTTCAGGACTCTGGGATGCATCTCATCAGGTCCCATGGACTTGCATACATTCAGGTTCCTCACATGGTCACAAACCTTGTCTTCACTTATGGTGGGAGGGAATTTGTCTCCCTGGTCTCCACAATGTGGGCCATCAACTTGAGAGCCATGAAAAGAGAGGTTGCCAGTGAAGACTGAGGCAAAAAAGTTGTTTGAATCTCAGCCTTCTCATCTGTTGTTACCAGTTCACCACTGTAGTTCATGGGGGGGGGGGGTGAATGCTTTCTTTAACCTTCCTTTTCTGGTTTACATACCTCTAGAAGCCCTTCTTGTTTTTCTTTAAATCCCTTGCTAAGTTCAGCTCCAGCTGCGCCTTGGCCTACCTGACCTCATCCCTGCACAACGTCCCTATATTCTTCCCTTGATACCTGTTCCGACTTCCACTGCCTGTGTAGTTACATCTTGCCTTTTAGTTTGACCTGTAGGTCTTGACTCAGCCATGCTGGTCTCTTGCCTTCCTTGCCCAATCTCCCACACCTGGGGATTGAGAACTCTTGCACTTACGGAAAGCATCCTTAAAGATCTGCCAGCTCTGTTCTGCTTCCTTGTCCCTGAGGGCTGTTTCTCACAGGGTCCTACTTACTAACTCCTTGAAGAGATGGAAGTTTGCTTTCCTAAAATTTAGAGTCCTGACTATGCTTTTCATCTGCCTTATACCCCTTAGGACAGTGAACTGCACTAGTGCATGATCACTGCAGCCCAGGCTGCCTTCAACTTGGACATCCCTGATGAGTTCACTTGCATTTGTGACCATCAGGTCCAATAACGCATCCTCTCGGGTAGGGCTGTCAGTTTCTTGTCCTTAGAAGTGTCATCGAGGCATTCCAGGAGTCTCCTGGGTTGCCTACAGCTTTCTGAGCTACTTTTCCAAGATGAAGCAATCTCAACCATTAACTAACCTTTCATTTGAATCAGTATGCAAATACTTACACAGGTAGTTTTATTTCAAACCTATAACATAGTCAAAGTTCAAAATACCACTAATTAGCAAGTACATTATCCTATTTAAATAGGTTTAGGGAGTGTGCAAAGTGACTCTTTCTTAATACATTCTCCCAGTCTTTTTGCATAAAGACATCTATCAAGCATTAATTGCTGAGTTTTGTTTATACAAGACTGCTCAGTAACACTCAAAAGGCTCTGAGTAGGCACATCAGTTTATGCAACCTTCTTTTTAGTCCATTTATAATTATGCAAACACATTTGATATTTTTTCCAAAACATTTTTGCTATGAATTCTACAGTGCAATGAATTATGAAGTGACAGATAAAATACAGACAAATTATTACACTTTCACACAATAATTGAAGAAATTGTGCACCTTTACTTTTCTGTCCTCATGTAAGGGAGAATTCTTGATTTTTGTATACTTTCTATCCCCATCACTCATGTTTTATCCCTACTCTAAAACTGATTTATTTAAAGGACCTGTCCTCAATGCCTCTGAAATAAAATTTGTGATTGGCTACAGATCACTTAGGTTCCATCATGACCTATTTTACGAGTTTATTCTTTTTTGCATGTTTCAGCAGAATTTGCAACCTCAATAATTTTCAAGCAATAAAGGTACCAAGCCAAATTTTCTAGTATAGAGGATCTCACCTACTACTAAAATTATGCTCCATCTCAGGTTTGACCATGAAATTTCTTCTTTTCTGGGAGACTAGAAAGGTTTTCAGAACTATTTAAGGACTAGGCCAGAAAGGATATTTCCCAAACCAAAAATAATGCAACAACCTGTCGCAAACCGAGATAGGAAAACTGCGACTCACTGCCCTACAAAAAGGGAATTGAGGGCTGAGGACCACTCCCTGTCACACTCACAAACACTGTTTGACCTGAATTTGCCCATGATAAGTCTGCAGCTGTGAAAATGGACTTTAAGTCTCATAATTAACTGAAATTGTCAAAATACTAGTTTCAGGTTTCATCTAAAGCATTTTTCAGTATTATATACACACTCAGAATACACACACACACACAATTAATTACTAATGTTGGTTCCAACACCTCATGCTCGAGTCTTCCATCCAAACCCTGGCAGATACTATTTATTCTCTGTGCACAGTCCACAGTAATATTGATTCTGAAATAATGAACTTGATTTATGTTTACTCTTAATTCGACAAGGGAGCAAGCAAAGAAAAGTAAAGCCCACCTCTAACAAAGCTTTGTTCATCACAGGTTATTGATATCTGGAAACCATTATGCTGATCATATCTTACACTAGTGTTAAATGAACACCCCTAAATGAGTTTACTTAACCTGCAGGAAAAAGCTGCTTGTGATTCTTCTGTGACAACCAAGCAAGGTTCACAATACTGCTCTACCAAACATACCAGTATGTGGCAAAAACAGTGTAGTACGTGGTGACCCATTTGTTTTCACTTGAATTCATTTGTATTGTACAAAAGCCGTAAGTAATTTCTGTTGTGCATGTCCCAGTAACAGATGGTCTCTGCATAGCTCAGAAGTCACAGTCTCTCTCTCCCATAATACTGTTTCTCTTAAATTTTATTTGCTTTCACATAGGATGCACAGACATCTGGCATTCTGGTCTGGAGGTAACAACTGATCATTGCTTTGTTTAGAAAAAATGCTTTGTACCTGAAAATTCCTTCATGAAGTCAGTTTCAGTGCACAAATCCTTCCCATAACACAGCAGCAGGTCTGGATGTACAGCAGAGCTGCATTAGGAATCCTGGCATCAGGGGCAATGCCCATCAGAGCACCAGAATCAGTCACATCAGAAAAAAAAAAACAAACTTCCTTACTCTGAAGAGCACTAACTAAATCATTTCGAGAAGTTTTCACAGGCAAAAAATCCCTAACTTTTAAGCTCCATTGTTAACTTTATTAGTTCGGACACATAGGCAATAACTATGTTTTTTCCCTTTTTTGGGTGGGAAGGTAAGTACAAATTTGCTAGTTTTATTGGCCTGGACTCCTTACCTCAACAGCTTTGCATATTCCTGTCAATTACTCCCTCTTCCATGATTTATACCTCATTAGGTAAGTTCCCCTTCTGTGTTTGGAAAATGAACCCAGACTGCTCTTAAAAAAATTCCCACACCCACCAGGAGTACACACACTATCAGTTCCTCTTTACTTACACTGGAGTGAAAATTTAGCCCAAATAAGTTAACTAAGAATGCCTTAATATTTAGCATCTTCTAGCATGTAAAAAATCTTTTTTTTTTTTTCTACAAAAGCAGTACCTCCACAATTGTGATGGGCTAAACCTAAGGATTTGAGAGGCATAAGAGTGCAACATGAAAAATCCAAGAATCCACAGAATCAGTTTCCTCTAATGCAGGAAGCTACTGTAGTGTAAGTGTGACTAAGTTGTGTAAGAAAATGCACTTTAGAAGTTTCTGTAAGATTTTTTTTTTCCATCTCCTCTCTTTTGGTACTAAGCCAAAGATAAATTGAAAACTTTGTTCAAATTTTGCAAGAGCCAGTGTCCCTCCAGCAGAGCTTGTAAATTGTGGGAAAAGTGAAGTAAGGAGCTTGTAAGTACCAAAGATGTAACTGCAGCACTTGCTAACATAGACACAGTGTCTACACAAAAGCACAGATTATATCTGTATCACCAAGTGGTATTGCTCCATAGGAGACATCCAAGCAGTGTAACAGTTCAGCCTGAGGACCAGAAATGAATGCTACGCTTGTTTCAGAGGACTTGAATTTAGACTAACATTAGCCAGACCCAAGAGGTAGAGCACCCATCCACAGCTTGAAGCACTGAGGGTGCTTCTGGAGCACACCTTTCCCCTTAGACTCACTCAAAAGAACATAATTGGCACCAAGCAAGATCTCGTTACGAAGGAAAGCACAGTAAGCGATCTCCTTCCAGCAATTCACTTTGAAAGTTCACCTCACCCAAATAAAGCGTTTCCAGAGCAAGCAGATCCTGTTACCTGGGGACCTCTTGCGACCAGTAACTTAGGCCTCATCCCTACGTACAGCATGTGGCTAGAGTCATTTGTAACTTGCCACAGGTTAAGGTCATAAAGAGTAGAAGAGGGGGTTTGGTTCATTAAAGAAAAATTCCTGAACATACAACAGTCATGCCTCAAAGGTAAAATAAACTTTTTAAACTTGGAAACAGAATCAGATACGTAGAATTCAACCAAGTTTTTCTCCTTACCTCATGCAATGTCCTCTGAGCCAAACAGGAATTGCTTGATCTGTTCTATAGATAAGCACCGTATGCCAAATTTCCTCCTCTTTTACTGGGAGAAATAGTTAGATTTTCATTGTTCCATTTTTCCAGTTCCATTGCTGTGAAATGGGTTGTCCTCATTAGCTTTCAAATACACCTTCAAGCCTGATACTTCTTAATTTACCACTCTAGCTCTACTTATTACCTCCTTAAATTTCATATCAATACTTACTATGTTCTTCTACATAAAATTCCAGCTCTTTTTAGGCTAGCTGGGAATTTCTACATAATAGCTAGATAGAATTGGATTCTGTATGTAAAGCTAAGGAACCCAGAACATATCAGAAAACTTTTTCCTTAATTTCTCCCACTTAAATTTCCTCATTTTTAATCCTGACTCTAACAACAATACCTCATGATAGTGCTTAAGAATCAGAGTGCCCTTCCCTAACAACATGGCTTACAAACTGTAAAAAACCAGTTCTGATATGCTGAATCAAATCTTAAAAACAGTTTCTAATAGCAGCCTAGCACTTGCAGCAAATCATAGACATTACTATGCATTACTTCTTTGTACAAGAAAACAGTACCAGCTTATGTTTTCCTTAGGCTAGTTTGCTCATCTCACTGTCTGTTGCTCTTCCAGAATCTAGAAGGATGAGTGCTGAGACCAGAGGGTAGCAAAGCTCCCAGGAGGCTGCTGGCAGTCTAACAACCCCAGTCAGCTCAGACTAGAGAAACTAGTTCACCTTTTCAGTGGTACCTGTCTGCTACCAAAAGCTAGGTTTGCATTACTCACTACCTCTGCATAGAGCAGTACTTCAGATGTTTGCTATGAAAGTAATGATTCTCCTCACAGAACTCATGTAATCATAAAGCAAAGTGCAGGATGGGAAACATTACCCCTCATTAAGTGTTCCCAGCATGCAACTATGACCCTTTGAAAAATACAGCAAATCAACTATTTCATATCCTGACTTGAACCAACTCCATTCCTCCCCTCCCCACTACAAAGGAACTAAGTGGTCCTTGAGAGCATGATTATATTGACAATACATCTCCTAAAAGCATTATTAAAATTTTTATTTAGCAAAGTAATAGAACAGTAACATTGAAGGTACAGCAACAGACATTAACTTAATTCTATAATGCAGTTCAATACCAAAATTAGACAATTACCAATGCACTTAATGAAGTTACACCATTAAATTATGGCATAAAGACCCAACCAAACACCACAGCCTTTACTCATTCCCACAGTATTTTTGCTACTTTGCAAAAATGCTTCTGCCACTTAGTCAAATTTGAAGTCAGCAAGATTGCTCTCACATGGAAAGTTGGAAAAGTTAGGAAATTCTCACATCCACTAAGAGCTAGAGAAAAATCCTGCAAATTCAAACAGGTTATAAATTCACATAAAAAGGTTTTATTCTTTACCTTTCATACAGTGCCATTAGGTGATGGTCCCACATGTGTATGTAGACACTCAGCCAAAACCTGTATCATCTCTGTTACCTGTAAACTGTTTCTTCAGATATTTTCTTGCTGCTGTTGTGGTTTGGGGACTGTGAGTGGAACTTAGTGTAAAACACAGCAGACAGCCCTGTTGCCAATACACAAAGTTATAGAACCCACCTTGTTATTCAGCACTTCTTCATTTGATTCTCAGATTAGTGAAGTATCTTGGTTTCAATCCCTGTTTCAAGTTGTTATTAGTTCCAATGTAGTGCATCTAGACGACTAGGAAAAATTATGCAGTAGCTGACAACCACTACAAAACCTCTTAGATTTGGTTTTGAGATTTTTTTTTTTCCTAGATCACATTGTCAGCAAGGGACTGGCAGACAGCACAGCTGGAATAGAACTGCATCATTACATTGTGAACACAAGTAAAATATAAGAAGAACTTTGAAGTTACACAAATAGTTCTATACCTCTGGAAAAATAAAAAGTCCAAAACTTACTTGAAAAAAACATAGCACTTAGGAAGGGTCAGATGCTTATTTCTCAGCCATTTTCTCATCTGCCAAAGGGCACAGGCAATGAAGTGTATTTTCAGGGAGCCCTTAGAATACCAAATATAACCCCTCTCATTGCATTTCAGATAACCGATCTCGCAATATATTGGATTCCTGAACCATCCTATCTGATAATATAAATCCCTTATTACAGTCCACAGACAGGCTGGATGAAGTAGCTCCCTTCTCACCAAAGTAACAAAGCAGTAAGAGTACCCACAGCAAGCTAGATGCAAACCAGATGTGAAGTTAAAGCACATTATGCTGATTTTTTAATAAGACAGCAGCCACATAAGGGTGAAACTTTTTCTAGAGAAAATTGAATTACTGGGTTGGCATCCAATTACCAGTTTACACAGCTTTAAGTTGCACAAAAGACAATGAATCTCTCAGCCATAGAAAGGCAGGTATCTGTAGAGAGCAATAAGGTCTCCCCTCAGCCTCCTTTTCTCCAGGCTGAAGAACCCCAGCTCCCTTAGCCATTCCTCATAAGACTTGTGCTCCAGACCCTTCACCAGCTTCACTGCCCTTCTCTGGACTCGCTCTAGCCCCTCAACGTCCTTCTTGTAGTGAGGGGCACAGAACTGAACACAGGATTCAAGGAGCAGCCTCACTAGTGCCAAGTACAGGGGGACAATCACTGCCCTAGTCCTGATGGTCACACTACTGATGATACAAGCCAGGATGCTGTTGGCCTTCTTGGCCACCTGGGCACACTGCTGGCTCATATTCAGTCTCTGTTAACCAACACCCCTAGGTCCTTTTCCACTGGGCAGCTTTCCAGCCACTCTTTCTCAAGACTGTAGCCTTTCATAGGGTTGTTGTGACCCAAGTGCATGACCCAACACTTGCTCTTGTTGAATCTCATACAACTGGCCCATCGATCCAGCCTGTCCAAGTCCCTCTGTAGAGCTTTCCTACCCTCAGGCAGATCAGCACTCCTGCCCAATTTGGCATCATCTTTAAGAGAATAATTCTCTCCAACTACATTCATATCTCCACAGAGTACCCAGAGCTCATACTAAGGGCTTCCTGGAAGGAATCTCTGTATTCCTTTCTGCAGCAGACTGAAAGAATGAGGTGCTTCCTTTTCATCTCTAGATGTTGTGAGAAATCAGAACAAGTCTGTTGCAACATAATTGGATTGCAGCAGTTGGTACAATAATAAAACCTGCTAATTATGCAATTAAACTGTATCACAGGCAAATGCCTGCCTATTAAAGCCTTGCCAGCTTCCTATCTTTGTCACTTTACGTGTCCCACAGACTCCTTTTTCATCTTGCTGACTGCTAAAACAAATGCTCATTTTGGTTACACATCTCCCCATCAGTTTTAGTCATCTGATAGTAGTCTACTTGATTACAATCTAAAAGGCTACAAAAAAAACATAGATGTTATATGAGACAGTACCAGAAAAAAAGCTTATTTATTTCTATAGGCTCACCTAGCCTGTTTGAGGCACAGTGTTGTTAAGGAAGGTGTAACTTGACTGAATAGCACCTAAAACTCCAGCCAAATTTCATCTCTCATTTAAATAAAACAACCCTCAAAGTTGTACTTCAGAAGGACCACAAATCTTTATGAATGTAATTAAAACTGAATTAGCAAATGCAAGATCACCATTTGAAAGAGTGAAATAACTGTGTTCCTCTTATTTAGTCTCTCTAAACTCACTAACCATTTAGGTCTAATTAGATATGGAAAGAGAATTTAACTGCAAGTCATTGACATTTCGCAAATGTCTGGTGTTCCCTTAGCAGAAAAAGAAAGCTGAAGTTATAGAATGTTAAGCCTATACCTTTCCAGAACAGCAACAAATTAACTATTAAATAAACTTAGCAAACCTTACAAAATATGATAAATATAGGAATAATAAGAAGTTTTACCAATAATTGAATTCAGTCTACTAAAATATTTAACATGGCAACTTTTCCCTCAACTTTTTTAGATTTTATAGACTATAGCAGCTGTTTTGCAGCCGTGGTATGTCATGGAATAATTTTGTTCTCTTGCTACAGGATCCTCACAGTCTATTCTCATTTTGGGAGGGGAAGCAGCTCTTAGGACACTAACTTCATGACCTCAGGTGGTGGTGTCATCCCCACACACTATGAAAATATAAAACCAGTATTTGTTTGCAGGAAACATCCAATCCCAACTCAACAATTTAAATGTGATGCTCTGCAGATCTAGGGACACACTGCCACATTCTATTAATATATTATGTTATTACACCTATAAGTTATATAACCTGGAAGCAATTTTGCTTTAAGATGATACTTCATAAATTCAAATTTAAACAATCTGCCACTGTTTTAGACTCTTTCTACTCACAAGTTATTGGGAAGGTAGATACAATTCTCAAAAAGAATAGTCTTCATTCAAAAATCTGAATTACTTTATTATGTCTTAGTTGTTGCATTTTGCTAGATAAGAAATTATTCACTGATCACTCAGGGGTTGAAGAGACCCTTTTCATGCACAGCTGGCATTGCCACTGATAGTGCAGAAATTCATGTCATATAGAATCAGAGAATCATAGAATTGTTCAGGTTGGAAAAGACCTTTAAGATCATCAAGTCCAACCTTATCCTAACCTTACTATCCCATTTCTGATGACCCACTGTTAAGCTTGTATGATTGTATGATGTCAAACTCCAGCTGATCCTGGCAAGCTTCAGTTGGACCTGCCTAGAGTATAACTGTGCAGTCAAGAATTTCCTTACAAATACTGACCCTCTCCTACCTGACTGCAAGGCCAGGGCAGGGCTCTGTTTGCCAGCAAGCCTCCTGGTATTCACTGACGGAACAGCATTCCTTTTTATACTACTCCCTGAACAGTGTATTTCCTTCCATTTGTCAATACTTTTTCCAAAGACAGGGAGACACCCCATTGTAGGTGCAAGTTTTAGACTTTCTTCATTATTTTAATACCAGCAAAATGACCTTTAATGAAGAATGCAGGGAGCCATTTGTGAACAGGGTTTTCAGTGTCTAGTAACTAATGCATATCTAATGGTAAATTATAATAAAACCTTTATACTTTTTTCATAGCACTCTCACAGGAATAGTGAATAAGCAGATTGTTAATATGCAGTTTTATGACAAATTTCAAAAGAATTCCTAATGAGTGTACACTCGACATTAAATGAACTCCTTAGGCAGGGACTGTGTTCCAAAAAGACAAATTTTTTGCTGCTGTATAACAAAAAAGCTTGTACTGAACATTTATCTTCCACCTCTGTTAAATCTTTCATTATGGAAAAGGTAATAATACCTAGAAGTTATGATCTTGTAATGTAGCAAAACACAAACAACACTCACAAAAAATCTTTCAGAAATACAGACATATTAGACCATTGTTTCACATCTATTAAATTTGAAAAATCTGTCATTAGAAATTTGGAAAACTCTTTCCATATGAGGGTCTTTAACTGAATACTAGCTGATTATTTTAAAGAAAGTATTTCTTCTCCCCCCTTTAAAATGCAGATCTTGTATCCACAAATAATAAACATAAGCCACATTTTTTCTTATAGACCAATCAGCGAGAAAGGGTTTGTCACAGTTTCACTAACTACACACTTCAAAAGTATTCAGCTTAAGGTATTTGTACATAAGTTTTACTTCCAACCACCTTCCTGGTCCTCTCTTTCTTCTTCTCCCCTGTCATCCCCCCCACTGTAAGATAGGTACCAGATCTTGCTGAAACACAGGTGGCTCCCCCTGTTTGGGCAGAAAGAAGAACTCATTTCCAGTTAAAACCTGCTTTAGGAAGTTAAACAGAAGGTTCATAACCTTTCCATCTCTAGATATATGGGAACTATATTTACTTCCATTTAATTTGATGAAGTTTGACCTAGTCTCCCACCACATGCCACCATAAGTTAACCAAATTGAAATAAAAATGTGAACGGCTGTAGACCAGTAAAAGAAATTGGGACAGGATTACCTAGCATTCTCACCTAGGCAAGCTCTCCATGTAGTCTGATGTCTATCACAATGGGCCTGACTTTTGGATGTATCAAAACTCCACTGCTGCCATCACACTTCCAGCTGGGCCTTCTCTGTTCTAGTTATTAAAAGTAGTATTATTGTACAGGGACTAGAACATAAAAAGACTAGTGCAATAACCTGGCTCCCTTTTAAGACCAGTTATACTACAGATAAATAGACAGATAAATACTATAGATAAATAAATAAATACAGATAAATACTATAGATAAAATACAGACAACCTGATGTAGAATGCTGAGTATTTTTTAGAAGGAGGCTGTAACTGTAATCTAAGTCCCAATTTCTGCTGCTGTAGAAGCATAGCAATATATTTTCTTCGAAGGCATACATCATTAATGCTTCAAGAGAGTTTTAGATAATGGATGTCAACTACTACTGAAATCAAACACTTGAGAAATTAAAGCAAAACTTCCACATCACTTCAGATTCAAGTCTGAATTCCCAAATAGCTCTGAAATCCAAACATCTAAATATACTTAGAAGTGAAAAACTTTCTGCAAATTCAAAAGAACAGTCACCGGTACCAGTCCTGCTTCACACCATTCAGTTCTTTAGAACTTGTTCATCTTCAGGCTACTGCACATGTTGAATGGCTCATGTTCATCCACCAATTTGTTTCAGAACAGTATGCACAAAAGTGTTAAATAGTTATTTCTAAGCTCTTGAGGACACAAGTGATCAAGAGTCAGTTCTACTAATACCATTTCCATCTTAACAATGATCATAAGAAACACATTTTAAAGACTGAGTTCGATTTTATACCACTTATCTTAGTCACATTAAGACACGAAACAGTTGTGCTTATTTCCTTGAGTCAAAAAAGCTGTTGGAGTTTTTCTACTACATCACCCAGTAAAACCAACAGGAGATACGCCACAACTAATGTTTTATCCAGTAACTATCAATCATGCAGTAATGAGTATTGGAACTAAAAAATTTGTCCTAGCATAGGGTTTTAATGGTTACAGTAGCTCCAAGGACCTAGTAACCTACAAAGCTCATTTCCTCTCCTGTAACTTACAAGACAGCATTTATGATACAACCTTATGGAACAATCAGAGAAGAAAGCTATAGAGCATCTGGGCCACCTTCAGAGATTAACTGTATCTACTCTGAAATAAAAGCTTGCAGAGCAGTACTCATTTGTTTGCCATCATCTTGTTATAGACCCTTCATGACTTGTAGTGGTATGACAGGAAATCAGTAAGACACAATAAACAGCTCTGATTTATCCTGTGTCCAGCCCACTACAGAAAATATATTCACATTTTTAAGAACACTCTTAAGTTACAAGAATGAACTTAAAAGAATTTAAGTATCAAAATTTTAATAAAAAGTTACAGAAATAATTTTCACTAGCATCTTTCCAGAAAGAGGATGATGACTCTGCTTTAACAACTGAATTTTGGCAAAAAAGCCACAAGCAGTCTGAAGGCCTATTTAAGTCTCTTGTTATGCTAAGCAATTTTGGCAGTCAAGGTTTGTCCAATTATTCTGTTAATAATTAAAACTGTTGATAGAATACAAAAAGTAGAACAAGGGATACAGGCAACTTGTAAATAGACTATACAGTACTGAGAGGTCAGACCAGTAACCTTGGCCTGCAAGCTCCTCTTCTGCTGGAGTGATCTGTAACATGTGATCTGGTGTTTGAACAGGTTTTTTGCCCTTTCTTTGCAGAGAACACTTCAGTCTCTCATATCTAAAGTTAGATTTATTCAGCTCAGCTATCAGAGCTGCAGTTACAGATTTCTTCAGGTGGATCTAAAGGTCATAACCATGACTCTTCAGCTTAGGTCACTCTTGCTGCTCTTTTACTGTAAATCAAGGTCAAGAAACTTAATTTCCTCTCATGCAAGAACAGGAAACAGTTAATTTCACAGCTGACAGCAATACCAGAGTAGCACAAATAGCAGCAGTTCAGAAAACTGGGCAGTCACGTCCCTTCCCAAAGATCATTTCTGGTGGTAAAGAAATACTTGATATCAAGTTACCTTCTTACGCCACATAACCAAGACTGATATAATTTGAGAGAAACCGAAATTATTCTTGTTTAAGGAAAATATTTATCAATATTACATAAAAATATTTCCATGTGTTTTCTCAAACCGTCTTTTCCCTACAGCACTTCAATTTGTTTGCCTATAATTATAAATTATAAACAAGTAGTGCATGTGAACTAAGCTCCTCTTCCCTCTCAGAGAAAATCAACCTGAATAATTACCAAAAACATACCCAGTTGTTTCTGCAGCAGTAGCACACTGCAAAGTTCAAAATATTTCAAACTCACTATTTCAGAATCTAAACTTAAGCCAGGATCCAACTCTGCTTATTTCATCTGTCAAAAAGAACAATTTGTTCAATCTTCACGATGAGCCTTCCTCTCTGTATACTGATTAGAAAAACAGTTTAGAGACAATTTCTAGACAGCTAAAGCTCATACAACAGGTGCCTGCTGCAAAGCACGCATATCTGACATACCACCTGAGTTTCAGTGAGGAGTATTCATGGTTCATAACTGGAAAAATTGATGGAAAATCAACTGAAGTTGTGATTTTAAAGCACATCAGCATGAAAACTGGAACTCAGGTCTGTTAGTTCTGATGTACTGCATGTGGCAGTCACTCATTTAAATCCCTTTTTAGGCTCTGTGTCACTCTAGAAGTCCTGCTTACTATGCAAGTGCCCTGGTGCATCATTTTCCCTGTTATCCAATGTACCACAGGTGGCTGGTAGGGAAACTTCCACTGGGAGGGGACAGGATGTGGTATTTCAGGAGTTTCACCAGGTATCCCTAGCTGTGGATATCAATCACCAGACATAACATGGGACTGGGTAGAATACTACTTCTCCACTTTTCCAGCATTTCAGGTTCAGTAGTTGTGTAAGCAGCTGCAAGAACACAGCGAACAACAGAAGGTGACTGCCAGCAACACGAGGCACCAAAGATGGCCCACAAACTAGGTGTAAGTCACTCCAGCAGACTGCAACCGTATCTCCATCAACTCATTTCAAACTAGAAGCATTGATGGTGTGCACACACACATAAATACATTATAAAAGTAGACTGGTATTTGATTACATTTTAAAGTGGATATAGAAATATATGTAATCGAACTGTTAAACTATGCCCATTCCACGTCCACCCAAATAATACATCATTATATTAAAATAAACTTCTTGTGCAAAAAACTTCTAAAATGCTAGATTGATCTGAAAAGACAAGACAACCAATATTCACTGGAAAAAATCAACCTTAAAATTTTCAGAAAAAAGCTTTACTCTGTTCAGCAACATTACAATTACTTTGGAGAGTTTTTAATGAATCGTATCCTTACGTTTTCTATTCCTTTTGATCATGTCATAGTAAAGTCATTTCAGATCAATATATTGCCCAAGAGGTCAAAAGAACTCAAAGCAAAGGGTTATTTAGACATACCCTATACTGCTATTAATCTTCAGAAAGAAATACTGCTTTACTCATAAAGCAGATATCATACAGGAATAGACAGATCAAAATTGAAATAAATCACTTAGTCCTTAAAGTTAATAGCTTCTCAGGACTTTCTGGTTTCTTTGCTACTACAGTTGACAATGGATGGCCTCCATTATTTCATATTATTAGAAACAGTACTTGATTTTGTGAACATTTTATTTAGTAGCAATTGAAAGTTGTCTTTTATGTCTGTCCTTCTATTTTGTTTTAGGAAGGTTTTGAGAAGAGTAATGTTCACCTTGCAAATAACTGTTTGACCAGGGAAAGGGAAAAAAATTTCATGAATGAGAAAAGGAGAAAGATGAGACAGAAGGAGAATTCCTGAAATAACCAAACTGGAGCTAAACATGTTTACATCTACAAAGAATGGCAGTTGTTACCTAAGTTTCTAATAAATCCCATAATACTAAGGTCTGTCATTACAAAAACCTACAAGTCTGCAAAGCACCTCAGTGTCCTCAGTATTTCTGCAGAAATCTACTTAAGTTACGACTTACAAGTTAAAGTGTATATATTTTCTCAGTAGCAAGCTGGCAATCTAAAAACCCTGTTTCAGTACCAGAATTGAGTTTTGATTCCTTAACTTTCCGCAAAACAGGTTGAAGTTACTTTTTCAAATAGTAAGAAAAAAATTCTTCGCTACAAGAAAATAGCTAGTTTGGATCAGTAAACCAGGACTAACAAAAATCTTAGACAACGATGCAGTTAGGGTTTTAGTCTGAGTCTTCTAGATATTTAAAAGACAAACACGTTTTTCTTTGGTTGTATATCCATATACAACAACAGATACATCATGTTCCTGCTTTTAGAATCCACACTAACATTTTAAAGCTGTAATTACTCATATCCTCTTCGTAGAAATCTTGAATTAAGTGGAAGATTGATTCCTTATTGATTTGGTCAGTGGTGTTTACACAGTTACCAAATTTTTCACTTGCTTTCCACAAATATCCTCTCCTACTTATCTTTACCGTTAATTTCATGGACTTGATCTCCTCAGTTCTCCTTTTAAAAGGCATTAGTATAATTGCATCAACACTATTTGGCAATATTGGTTCACAGCTGCAGAAAAGTAGTAATAGGAGTAATTGTTTAAGACAACTGACAGAAAAATGGATTTTGGAAGAACACAGACCCAGCTGCGTCAGGTGCTGTGCATGGCCCAGATGATAGCATGAATAATTCCATGAAAAACAATGAGGCAATTTACAGTTTCTTGAGCTAAGACCAGCATATCCAGAAGGCCTGAGCCCCAAGAATGCTTCGGAAAGGTAGAAGATTCAGAGAGAATTCCATGGAAGTCAAAATTTTTAAAAGAGAACTGTGTCAAGGGAACAGAAATGCTACAACAGAAAATCAACCAGATCAAACCATTTCAAACACAACACAGAGCACTTCATATGAGTTCTTTGAAAATATTTTACTTACTTTTCCAGATTAAGTCATGCATCTTAGAGCATTACATAGTAACATCAGAGCTTATGACTGGGGGACAGAGAGACAGAGAACAATCAGAAGCAGACCACAGTGATCGGAGCAGAGAAAGCTACATCAGTTAGGTCAGCCTTGTTCCCTAGAGCAAGAACTGACCCTAAATTCCTTTCACTAGTTTCTCTGTCATATTCACTCCCAAAAATCAGACTGTTATGAGCAGACAAACAGATAATCTTAACATTCACAGCAGTATCCATTTTTTTCCCTCCGTGTTTAGGGTATAACATTATCCTAATTACAGTCTATGCCCTCTCATCTGCTTGTGTCCTACATCTGCACTGCCCATGCAAAACATGAAAGCCTGTACTAAATTTGTGCTCTATACTGTAGGCATTTGTGCAGGAAGGAGGATGGGTTAGACAGCTGTCTTTCAACATAAGCTAGAATGTCCCTTGAGAAAGACATGGACAATTCTGTGCTGACAGTCTTGATGTGTTTCTCATAACCTCTCCTTGCTATACTATCTGAGGAATTCACAAAATCTCTTGAAATTTTTTAAAGGAAAGGCCTCCACACACCTCTGGACAAAAGTACCAACAAATATAACCATGGAAACATGCATAAAAATACAGAAAACACAGACATGCAATAGGCTCTGCTTTGGAATAGCTTATACATTGCCTGTTCTACTCAAACCGTTCAAATTCAAGTGCAAATCATCTGGGCTACCTACAGAGCAGAAATACATAGAGCATAGAGAGCAAATGCTTCTTTTTCTTCCTTTTATGAAACCACACTCCCTTTGCCACACAGATTCCCCAATAAACTACAAATTTTGTTTCTCTTTTCTAGTACCTTTCTGCCCCTGCATACCTTGTATTTACACCTCAGCACATCTTCCACACAGAGGACTGATACTGTTACTATTTTTACAGCAGGACTTCAACCACTGGCAAGAAATTGAGGAGTGTTTCTGAACAGAGGCTTTCTGTTCTGATCCACGACAAAACCCTTTGCTGAAATTAAACTCTTTCTTCAGAAAGTGCAAGTCCTACTTGAATGAGGACTACAAGTAATCCCCTGCTATATAAGATGATATCATATAGGGCACACAGTACCTCTAGATAATTGCAGAATAGGATACAAATGAAAATTAATCATTTTCACTTTGACATGAAGCAAACACCAGCTGGGGGTTTAAATTATGTCATCAAATTCACTAAGATGTTAGAAGCTTAACAGTATTAACACTGATTTTCAATTTTTAAGTGAAAGATTATGTAATCACTAAGACACTAACAGATTTTAACAATTTAGGGAGAGATGCCAAAACTCAATTGTAACTGCCCCTGCTTTTAAGCCTTCTCAAAAGTATTGTTATGCTGCAGGAAATGGTTCATTGACTGTAGTTTGTTAAGCCAAAGAACACCTAAAATACATAGATTGATACTGGGAAAGCAGCTAAACAATTACACAGGGATTTTTGATTACCATAGATATTTACTTTTATTAAAACCATTACTCAAATTTGAACATGGACTCAGCATTTCACACTGTGTTCAGTTAACAGCAATGTTTTCACCTCCCAGCAGGCCACAAGCTAAGCTGCAGCTTTGTGGCACAGTGTGTGGCGCAAGAATCTAACCACAGAATTATCCCATTTATCATCCTAATCATGCCTCAGAAGCTGCTGCATTAACATCAATATCTGCATCAAACTCCAAGTGTCACTACAAATTCTCAGGCAACGAGCAATATCAGCATGTGAAAGACAGAACTGCCCAGGCAGAAATCAATGGATTGTTACTTTGTTCCCCTTTTTCAAGATCCTGATCAGATGAAGAAATACCTGTGTTTCATCCTTACGTTTAAGAAGGAACCCTGCCGACATTACATGCAACTCCACAGAACTGCTTACAGAACCCTGAGAACAACCCAGATCAACAATTTACCCTTTGTCATGGAGTGCGAAAAAAGGTTTTAAAGAGACATGGGAAAGGAGCCAAGGAAGATCCCTTACACAGCAAGTATATTTAGACAGCTAGAACAATAAACAGACAATGACATGTTCTGTAAGATGTGCTACGGAAGCACACGAATACTGGTGACACAGCTAGTTGTGAGCAGTGCCAAAGGAAGACATCACAAAAAGGTCACAGTGTCCAGTGACTGGCCATGAGACTGGAACCACCTAATGTCATGATAAGAAGTGGAAAGGGGTGAGAAAAGATTCATAGGAAAGCTATGAATAACATTCATTTGAAAGCAGCCCCAAATCCACTTGTGGGTATAGGGTTTTGTATTTAGTGTTGGAACAGACACTAGCTAAGAAAAAGTTATTTGAAATAAACTTGCCCATCATCTAATTAAGGAATAGCTACAGTGACTGCAAAAACAACAAATATTGCCCCATACTCTTCACTGAAATACTATATTTTTCCACTTATTGTGCACACTATCAAGGTAAAATCCCCTAGCTTCTTGCAACACAGCTACAAACACCCAGAGCAGCAAAAGCAGGAAATTGGAACCTTCAACAAATTATTTTTTCTAAGGAGAAAAATGTATTTATTTCCCACAGATTAAATAAATTCTTTGATTCAGATCTGAGAGACCCTTTACATTCAAGAGCAACAGACTTTTCACTGCATTTATACAAAAATTCTCAGACAGGAAGTTTTGCTGTTGAATATTACAACAGCCTTATCTTTTGGTGTCTGAAAATGAATCAATTCTAGCCCACCACTAAAGCCTGTAATATTTTTCTCAACTCAATGTACTACTCCATACTTGTGCAAATGACTAACACTTCTCTGCCCACTGTAATAAGAAAAAAACACAACACAAAAACCACAGCCAAATTAATCAAAACTAGCATGTCTTGCAGGTCATAAAATGAATGGGGGAACTATAGGAAAATGAGTGGAAATAGACAGCAGCTTTCCCTTTTTATTTATACACTCTGTTCAGATTTGTTTACTTTGGATGCTTCATTACAATTTAGAACTTTACTTGAATAGTTACTTGAACTGTGACTAAACTTGATAAAGATGTTGGAAATACATTAAGCTCTTACCAGAATTACCAAATCATTTTGAAACAGTTACCTAAAAGAAGGGCCACATTAAATGCAGTACTGTCTGACTAGCAAACCACTACAAATCTTGATTGTATTTAATAGTATCATAAACTACTTCAAAATTAACTTGGCCTTTTTATTTAGTACTATTTATTCTTAATAAAAGCTAAACTCAACAGCAGCATTCTGACTGCAGAGTAATTGTCTACATGGAAAAAAAGAAATATTATTGTGCTGATGTTGAAGTATGCAGGACAGAAGAATAGATCCCCCTAAGTCATAACAGAACCATCTCCTCTAACTTCATGCTGTATGAAACACTGCATGCTAAATACCAAAGACTCTACAAAGAGAGCAAATCTACAAATACGAGCTGTAATTTAAGGTAAAAACAGTCTGTTCACAGATTTATACCAAAAGACAAAGAAAACTTGCAGGAGAAAGAATCTCCTTGCAGCACACTAAAAAAGTTTTATTTTCAAGTTAAATGTATAATGCATTTTGAAAACAAGAAACATACAAGATGTGGAAAAACTTCTAAATTATGCTAAAATGAATTAATTTTATTCTTATGAAGACTAAAATAAAGTTTTTATTTTGTTCTGAGACCTTTTCTCAAACAAGGAGGAATCCCTGCTGTTGCACTCATTGCTACATTAGTCCCCTCTGTATTTTATGAAGAAAAAATTAATTTTAAAAATTAATTTTAAAATGGTTCACACATCATCTTAGATCCCCCATTTATCCTGCTAAAATGTTACCCACCAAACTTGATTTCACAAAAGGACATCAAGGGAGGTAAAAAGAAAGGAAACATTATACTGGGTCTTATTTTGTACATCAATGTTCTGTCAGATAATCCTGATAAAGCAACATGGTACTTCTATCTGAACAGTATTTACTGACACTTACTGCTTTTTCTATATTAATATTTCATGATATTTTAAAAAAACAAAACAAGAACAAAATCAGGAGTAAAATAAGAGAGAGACCAAAGAGTAATTTCTTGCCTCATTTTATATTCATAGCATGTAGTTTAAGAAATAATGTGTCTGTGTTTGATTTTATTATGTTACTGTGTGACCTGCAGAATCTCAGGAGACAGGCTAAGAAGAGAGATGAACATTATTCCATTAGTGAGGAAAATCAATAATAGTAGTTACATACTTTATGCAGGCGAAACCTTAATTCATATTAAGTTTTTAAGGAGAAGAACAAAAAAAAAAGTCTTTAGCTTTAACTAGCCAAAAAAAGGAAAAGAAAATTATGTTCCATTCAGAATCAAGACCAAGAGTCTTGTTGTGATGCATAAATACATAAAATAAAAAAGTAAATAGCATCTGTATTACAATACAGGGTTGCTGCTGGGGGTTGGTGGGTGTTTGGTTTTTCCCCCTTCAAACAATTCTTATCTCTAAATTCATATGTCTGGGGAATAACATCCATATTTTACACCATCTAGAAATGCTAAACTCTGAAAGCCTACACAAATGGAAAGTACAGATAACAAGAGCCAGATGTTCTTCCTGGAAAAAAAAAAAACCAAAAAATTAGCCTGTAAGCCTTACTCTCATTTCTGTTTTCTCAGGCTCCTTTAGCTCTTTTGCTCGAAGATAAACTTAACCGTAAATTGGTGTGATAGGAAAACTAGAAAGCCCTAAGAATAAAAATATTCTTAAGGCTCTGAACACCAGTTTCCAACCAATTAATAATCACTGTATGGTAAACTGCACTTTTGTACCTCAGTAATGACCAGACGCCCCAGTCACCAATTGGGCTCCTACTGTGCCAGCTGAAGGCTAGTATATTTTAATGACATTGTAAGCATATAAAACACAAACATGAAAGAAAGTTACCTTGACATAAATTGCAAGAGTAACTCGCAAACCAATAATTACCAGCCATTTTTAGCATATTTTTAAAATTATGTTTGAAATGCACACTAATATTGCAATTTAGTTTAAGGAAGAGAGTGGAACTACTTATACCAGAGCATAAACAACAAAATAACATTTCTCAGATGGTGAGGGAACGCTTAGAACAACAAAATTCCCATCCTCTCTTTATTAAATACTGCAAAGCAGAAAGACATGTGTTTGCAGAAAAAGCCACTGTGCCGAGTGTTGGGAAATCACTCACACATAGCACTGCTCTGCTTATTTGCCTAATTATTATTATTTCATACCCAGTTCTGTTAATAAACAGAGTGCACAGAGCTTGCTTCCTTATCCATCAGTTGATATGGCACTATGTAAGGAAGCTGACAGAGGCCTTTTTCTTTGTTGAACACGGAGGATAGCACAGACCTGCAACAGAGAAGCTGCAAAACCACACACTCCAGGAGGAGCTTTCATCCTTTGGACCATCTGGAAACCAAGCCAGTATGCTGCTCAAATACTTTGGCAAAGGCAGTAAACATGCCTCTCAGCCCCAGCTCTGTCAGGGTCTGTGAGAAGGAACTGGCTCTGGAGACTGCTGCAGGAAGGCTGCAACCAGTGCTATTAACTCTCCGAATGCTTGGTACAGAGCTGGCACCTTCTCCAGTCCAGTGGAGGGATGCAAGGTACAGACACACTCTTCTTGAGGTGAATAAAAAAAAAAAAAAATCAACTTTCTCATATCTACCAGTGTCAATAAAACACAGTGGATGAGGAAAATAATTATTTAAAAGCTACCAGAGTCACAAAAGAAAAAAACAACCAACATTGAGCAAAAAAATCCAAAATTGTTTCTCAGGAATAGCATAAAGTCCTGAGTGAAACAATGGGAAGAACTGTAGACTGAGACTAAAAAAAACCCACAGTGCCAGTATCGCTGATAAAGTCTCCACATCAGTATTTGGAAATGCAAATTGACTTACTGCACTAAAAAGAGAAAGTCTCCAATGTGTGCCATTAAGGACAGCTCTTTACAGAAGCAGTTCCAATTAATACCATCATAAGCACAAGATATTACTGCTTCTTGCCCCATTTGCAGGGACAGCATGCCAGGCCCTCTAGCTGAAGGTGTTAATCCCCAGGGCCTGGTGGCCAACATGCTTTGGCAAACTAATGTCACCCATATCGCCTCTTTTGGCAGGTTTAAATATGTCCATGTATCTGTAGACACTTACTCTTGCTTTTTAATGGCGTTTGCACATAGGGGAGAAAAGTCCCGAGATGTTTGCCGTCATTGGCTTTCTTGTTTTGCCTATTCAGGTATCCCTGCAGAAACTAAGACTGACAATGGACCAGCATGTACCTCTGGATCCATACAAGCCTTTTGTCAACAATGGGGAATAAGCCACACATTTGGTATTCCTCATTCCCCCACTGGGCAGGCTATCATTGAATGTGCCCACAAGACTCTGCAACTGATGCTAGCTAAACTAAAAGGGGGAGATGAGGTCTCACTGCATGACCAATTAGCTAAAGTGTTTTATGTTTTAATTTTTTTCAATTGTGACACTGCAGGGCAAACGGCTGCGGAACAACACCAGTCTGCAAACCCGCTCTTGCAGCATAAATCACCTGTCATGATACAAGACCTGGTCACTGGTCAATGGTCTGGGCCTCATGAATTATTAACTTGGGGAAGGGGTTATGCTTGTGTTTCCACAGGTACACGTTTACAATGCATTCCAGCCCGCTGTGTGCAACCATACATTTCACGTGCCCGATGTTCTTGACGAGATGTCTCGCCGCCCCCTGGATGGATGTGACCCACACCAACATATGGATCACACTAGTCAATGCCACACACAATGACACCTTGTGTCTTTCAATGTCTACCCCAAGTGATCCTTTTCGTACCTGTTTAGTAGCTATTCCTCTCAGTATAGCCCGCATGAGTACCTTACATGCTGACACAGTGACACAGAACTGCACTGCTCCGGGTAAAATGCAACCTAACTGGTGGTGCAGTGGTAGATGGCGACAGAGCCAGCTGATATGGAAGGGCAGTGCTCCTTGGTATCTAGACATGAGAAAGATAGGAGATTTCCCTGCCATACCTGTGCAACCCCAAGAATTGGATCTGTTAGGTACTCTGCAAGCACCCTTGTGTTTTTATGCTGATTTCCCCTCTGGCCTGCATATCAAAGATTCTGGCATAGATATCTCACCCTTATAACAATCGCACATTTTGGTGTCACTATACTGTGCAGAATGTCATTACTCCAGGATTTGATCCTATAGAAATTCTAGATGATTTGGTTTTGATTTGTGGCAACAGTGCCTGGAAACGAATCCCAGGTAAAGCAGTTGGTGGGCCACGTACTTTTGGACAGCTTACACTTTTTCACCCTATTCGTATCTCTATGATTCAGCAGTGGCAGAACCATACACACCGCACCCGTAGATCAAGCCATTCCTTTTCATCAGACTGCAACTCTGAAGTCACATTTTGGAACACAGCTGAACGCATCTTTGGTAGCCTTATCCCCTCTAATGGTACACCTCACGCGTTATCCTCACTGAACAAACTAGAGTGTTGGTTGGCAAAAGAAGTCAATGCCACTAGTGCCACCCTGACTGACAAGGACATGCTTGTAGATATAGACTCTGTGTGACATGCTTCCCTCCAGAATTGAGCAGCCATAGACTTCCTGTTATTAGCACAGGGCCATGGCTGCGACGATTTTGGGGCATGTGCTGCATGAATCTTAGCGATCGTGCTGAATCAGTACACAAAAGCATTAAGCAATTGAAGGATCTCACACAGCAGCTAAAAGTAAACTGTGACAATGACATCCTTGGGTAGCTCTTATACTTTGACAAACTAGGTGTAGGAACATGGCTTAGGCAACTCGTAGCAGCAACTGTGTTAATAGGAGTGTTTCTGTTAATCTTAATTGGTATCCCTTGTCTATTGTCTTGTGTACAACGAATGATTGATCATAGTTTAAATCAGGCAATGGCTTTGCAAATGACAACCATGTTAGTTCTTGATCAATTAAACAAAGAAGGGGGAGATGCGAGGGATAAGTCTAAACTGCTTTCCTAAGTGTCTATTGTTAGTTTTCTGTGCAGCACATAGGATACAGCAAATGTGAGCTGGTACACGCAGAACTTCAAGGAGAATGCTGTGCAACCAAGCCAAGGGGCTGCGTAAAGGATGCGTGATCAAGACACTGATTGGCCTCTAGCGGAGTGCTCAGGAGCGTGCTTTGGAAATGGGACAAGAAATAAAAACTTTTCTAAAGCAGGCATTGTTTGAAAGTGCTTGCACTAGCTTCTGTAACCATATAAATATCTCCTGTATGCAACAATAAACGTCTCTCTCCTTGCTGGACAAACTGAGAGTCCGTGCCTCATTCACTACACCCACATCAGTGCTTGGAAATGCAGATTGACTTACTGCACTTAAAAGAGAAAGTCTCCAATGTGTGCCATTAAGAACAGCTCCAGACTGTAATACAGCAAGAGTACAAAAAATTAGGCAACCAGCTACCAAAGAGCCAACTAGTTTGAGTGCTTTCAGCTAACTAAACCTCTTGGGATAGGACATCTGGGCTGTGGAAGCTCTTTTCTTAATAAATTTTAGTGAAAAATAACCAAGTTTTCATCACACTACTCTATAAATGAAGGTACTTTTTCACATTCGCTTTAACAGCGGAGCTGAGAATGAATGACAAGGTACTCCTTCTGCCACCATTACTCAGTTAGTTTATGACAATTTAGGGATCATTTTGCCCATTCACAAGAACAAAAGGAGCCAGATAAAGTCCATGTCCTGGGTCCATATAAGAAAGCATGCCTTGCTTGCTTTCCTTGCACACTATCGCTCATCCATCACTCCACCAGCTACATTAAGTTAAAACATCCAAAGAAATGGCCTGGTGGAATACAGCAGATGACAGGTAGATATTCACTTAATATAGCTCCTGTTTTCATACAGTGTATAATTCAAAATGGAAAGTGGAACACCTCTTTTACAAAGAATAAGCAGCAAAAGAAAAACTTCAAGCAGGATCCCACCTGCAGAACGTCACACAAGCAAGAAGGAAGCATGAGGACCAGCAAATCCATACTCTCTCAGGAGTGATGTCTTAGCCCTGCACCCAGAGCTGCCTTTCTTTCCAGTGCCACGTTTTCAGGCAAATTCTAATGCAAAGTCATCTTATTAAAAAATAAGGGTTTTTAAACTCCTTGGAAAACCCAGATATTACTGTTTTGTACTGCCTTGGACCCTAGTCTGATCTGTCGAACATGCAATACTGCAATTTTATAACTGAAAGCCCAGTTTTGATCCCTTTTCTTTCAACTTCATTCACAAGCCACCCTACTGACTTCAATGAGGCAAAAAAAACAGGAAAAGACATTAGCCATCATAATTAATGGGATAATTATGCATACTAATCCCAAAAGCCATCTGATTACAAACAAAAAATATTGTATAACGAAAAGGAAGGCATGACTTGATGTTAAAAAGCTTGCCTTTTCACCAAGTTATGAAGAGATGCATGAGGCATATCTGGATTCTCTGCATTTCAAACTGTTTCTACATTGTGCCTGCAAGAACTTCAAATGAAATATTAACAAGCTATCAAATCCATAATTCTCATCTGCAAAAAGTTTCCAAAAGCTAATCAATCCATTGGTCTATACATCCACCAGATCTACTTCTAAATGGAAATGGAACAGCAAATCTGAACTTCATATACAATAATATATTCAGAACATGCAATGTATGTAGTAATGCTTCACAATGTTTTTACTGAGTGCTTAAATCTTATCAGTCTTCTTCAGTCTTCGTAAGACAGCAAACGCTTCCATGAGTCACTCTTCAAAATGTATTTTAAAAGAGCTAGCAGTATGAAAATCCTTTTAGAGTAGAATTTAAATTCTCTTCAGTAATATATACACCTTAACTAAGCCTAAGCCTTGAACTGACTAATTTCCCTCAATTGCTAGGTGCAACATTTTGTATGAGAGGTTTTTGAGTTATAACACAAACAACTGCACAAAACACACACAGTGAATTTCATCCTGTTACCAGCTGCATTCAAATGTATTGGTGATGTAACTTTTAAATTCATCTTCTCGTCAGAAGGCAGTACCATGCTGAGAAACAACCTTGTCCATCAAACAAATAGTAAGCATCTTAAGCTCAGAGTGTTGAAGAAACCAACTGCCTTTTTAGTCTTTTAATAACACAATTTTCCTTCTGCAAAAGCTATTTTCATAAATCCCACTTCTAATTTTAATATCCTTGGCAATTGCTTCATGATATTAATTACTCTTGTCAAGATGCAATCAGAAGTTCACTGGGATGAGTTAGGAGCGACAACAATGATCTCCTGTGCAAAATGCTATATAGTTTCATTTCACTGAACTCCATAAATAGTCAAGGATTATATCACTGACTGAAAGGACCTGGCAATTAAATAGATAACCCAAATACGTTGTCAGCATCTAAAGAACAAGAGAACGACAAAAGGTCTAGGTAGGCTAAACGATTTTTTTCAGAAACAGAAAAATTTTCAGCCTAGGACAAGTATAAAGTACACTCTCTCATCCTCAAACAATATTCATCTCAAAGACCTCTTAAACCAGGACAATATAATAAATTTTGTCTTCTTTTCCTGCACATTACAATATATTTGCTAAACTAAAGGGTGGCTTTAACTAATGTAATAACACTTCCCAACACACTAGCAACCACATTACTTGGCCAGGTACTATTTGATCAACACAAGATTTGCAAGCAGATTTACAATCTTGACTCATGTAAAGATAAATTTCTTAAATAAAACAACTCTTTTGTTTCTCTCTACTTTTATAAAATTTTAAAACTAATATTTTACTCTTTACTCTTCAGAAGCCATCAAATATGCAAATGCTCTCCCATTACACTTACCTGAGTTACAAAGAGGGCATAACAAGCCCCAGGAGACTTCAGCCCACCTACCCTGTTTGTCAGGTGAACAATTCAGTAAGAAGCTGCAAAGTTCTCTTAACAGTGCAGAAAGCAGGTGTTTTTTATTTTAACTGAAAATAAAAAACAACTTCACAATTGGCCAGGAAAGAGAAACATTAACTAGAGAAAGAAGAATAAAGTCTACTATAATTTTTAATTAGCTTTCCAAGCTATTCAGTGAATGTTGGTACTAATGAGTAGCAATCAATACTGCATTCTAACAATTTGTTATGCAAATAAAGCACTTCAGCAGTATTATCCCATCCAAAGTTAATACCCTTAACGAAAATTCGAAAAAAAAAAAAAAAACAACAAAAAACAACACACTATTAGCCCTTTTATTAAAAGAGAAGGAAAGAACAGAGAATTTTACTGGAATTTGACCTAGCTCTACAAAGGTATCTAGTTACATTCAGGAACAAACCCTAGAAACTGAAATAGAAGATTTTGATACTTAGATGCTTTTCACACACCAAGTCCAAATTCACAAGACAGTTTGTTCAAGAATTATAGCAGAAAGAGTGAATCATTAGCATATGTAAAATGAGTTTATAGTCTTAGTATAATAAGAACAAAGCAAATATCTCCACTTTAAATTTTAAAAAAAAAAAGGTCATTTGATTCCTGCTGAAAATATTAGGAAGACAAGATGGGCCATGCATTCTTAGCTGTTTCACATTCATTATATAAGCAAAGAGTAAGAGCTGCTAGGGCTGCTGATGCACACTTTTGCAGGCACACATAGCAGGATTTCAAATACAGCCACATATGAATGTACAAAGAGAAATTTTACCCTTTCATGTTATTTCCACTGGTATTTAAAAATATCCCATATGCAGCTGCATGTTAAATATACAATACACAGCAATTTGTAAATAGCATCAAGTTAGCCCTAAGGTATTGCAGTGGGGAGCTGACAAGAACGTATTTTAAAATAACCTCATCAAAAGCTTTTTTTTTTCCTGCTGTTCAGCTGAAGTCCATACTAATGATAGAACATGTTTACCTCCAGTAACAGCCAGGTGTTCTACTGGTCAGCAGACCCAGACATACAATATTGCAAACATCACTGGTAAATCTTTAGCATTTCTGCAAACACGTAAGAGCATGAGATCCCACGTGCTTTGTTTGGTTTTCAGTCATACTACCTACTATACTCCTATTTTAGGTCACAAAAAGTGCAGAACACTGTATCCTGCAAAGGCTATGAAACATGGCCAACCTATCAGCACAGAATGTCTAGTTCTACATTTATTGACAATTTCTGTGTGCAAACTTGCAGATTAACAAGTGTCTGCGCACAGAGCCTGATTCAATTATTCTATAGTTAGTAGAAAGATACACTATTTCAATGCGAGCTGACGTAACACTGAAGTAAATCTGTACTTCAGAATAATACTTTGCCCTTCCAGAAAAATCAGGATTTTTTTCCCATTTGTTGCAAAACACTACTGAAGTTCCCATGAAGCAAGTGTCTTTGATCGTATTACTGCAGTGAGTAGTACAGA
Source organism: Hemiprocne comata (assembly GCA_020745705.1). NCBI lineage: Eukaryota > Metazoa > Chordata > Aves > Apodiformes > Apodidae > Hemiprocne > Hemiprocne comata. Next base: position 6,579,584 of record CM036594.1, on the reverse strand, counting down.
AAATGTTCAGTCACACTTCCTAAAAACCATTTGGATACATCAGCTGACAATGACATCTCCACTCTCTTTCTGCAACTTGGTGATCATGTTCACTCTCCATCAAACCCATCTTTAAAAGAAAATACTGGTGTGAGTACATGACCCTGGAGCTCCTGTGCAATTTGACCAACCAATTTTATGAGGACTAGGGGAACTCGTTATCCTCCCAGCATAGGTCTGATTTTTCTGAGACACCTATCTTGAAAAACATATGAAGTGCCTTCCAGTTAAAGGACTGAAGTCACCCTCAAAGTTTCACTACATACAACTCCAAAGTCTAGAACAAAGCATACTGGCCAGCTGATGGGTCATAATAGAGCTGGTGGGAATTAGTTCCATTTAATAATGGGAAAACCAAATGTAAGATGACTTATGACTACGGAAATGAAAATTGTTATCAACTGTTCCACCACACATTTCAGATCAAATTCCTGCAACAAGCACCAAGTTTAGAGCAAAGCCCTACCTCACAAAACATTAACTTCAATATGTTTGAGAACACAAAAGGCCACAGTTCTATTTAATTTTCTTCCTACTTCTTGGATCTCATACAGTTGACAAGGTGATGAATTTTGATAGACTTACTATATACAATAATATGCATTAGGAAAATATTGCCCAGTTTAGAAAGTTCTCACAAAATTTTATGTTTAGACCTTGTGATTGGAGATTTCATTTGTAGTAACAAACATGAAACCAGCCAAAGTATTACACACCAACCAGGAAGACTTTTGTTTTTCTGTAACTGCAAAGGCCTTCAGTGCAAAGTTACATAGCTTTTGGTGACTTAATAGGTACTATGACATCTCAGGATGCAGAGCAAGAAGCAAGAGTAGAATATGATGCACAACATGCTGCTATCTCCTTTCTGCCTATGTGAGGGGGGACTAGCACAGCTCTTAGTGCAGGAACAAGGCAAAATAACTCACAAGTAGCAGCCCACTAGCGCTGCTCTTCTAAAAGTTCCTACTATGCATTTCCTTGCTTGCCTCCCCTCCTGTCATCAAATTTCTCCTACTGTGTATGCAACAACAGCTGAGAAAGAGAGCAGCGCATTAAACACACACATAAAGACCGCAAACAGCTCCCTTTACACAGATTCAGCCAGTGTTCTCCAGGTCCCTGGTGATTCAACTCCCCTGTATAATATTTGGCCTTCAATTTCCTCTTGTGCTCAACACAGTCATTGTACTCATTGCTGCAGCAAAGTTAAAAGGTCAAAAGTGTATTCTGGGATGATCATAATTTATATCAGAGTAATTGCTAATGTGGAATACTAGTTAAATCTCTCATGTGGAGTTAGCCTAAAAGAACTGGGTCAGACAAGATCTAGAAAAAGATACCCAAGAAACGTTGTGATGATAAACTAAAAATCCTTTACAATGATGCTACAGTCTGCACTTTGTAGAAGGTATTTTCATACAGAAATAGCTACACTAAAATTCATTTTCTTTCTGTGTCCCAGTTTAACCCTCAGGTAATCTCAAGGTTTCATTAAATCCACTAATTACCAATATTGGTAAGTTTTGCAAGAATACATTGTGTTTTATTAGCTTCCAATGAAACAGCAGCTGGATTATAACTAAGTTTCCATAACACACCTCCTTCCCTTGTCCTAATTTATTTTTAGGATTTATGGGCCTCAGTGAGAACCACTTGAAATATAGTCAAGGCAAGATAACCAAAAGTTTACAGAATGTGTGTCTTCCCATCAATCTGAAGCCTTTGGAGACTGAGCTCATGAACACCAAACTCCTGGCTCCCACCTCCTTTCTGTCTGTTAGGGTTTGCAGTGCTGCAAATGCTGAAGCCTTAGGAACCACAGAACTTGAATTGCCAATGCCTGCTTGTCAAAATACCAAACTTTTTTTCCTCCTTTGTTGATCTCACTGTAACTAAATGCTCTCTTTTGTACAAAATAAGATGTATTTGGAACGGTTATTGTGAAAGACCTCCTCATCAACAGCCTTATTCTGTACAGAAAGCATTTTTAGTGTTCAGTTTCATATACACACAAAAAATACCAGATCAGTCTCATGAGCTGTTCTGGCAAATATTCAGTCCAGAAATGAGAAAAATTACACAGAACACTTTTCTGGACACTTCTGAGAAGTTAAGAAACAAACACACTTGTGTATTCAATCATATCCTTAACACAGGACCACAGCCCCAGTTGGTTTAAAATGGCACTGCTAATTTATGCCATGTGAAATTTTATCCCCTCTTTTTAAAGGTGTACTTTTTCAGTTTGTTACTGAAAACATTGAAACTTACCATACTAATTTAAAAGGCTTCAAGCATTGAGACTTTTTTTTAAATTACAAATATTTGGAATCATGCAAAGTTGCAGTTTGCAACTTAGTGATTTCAAACTAATTTGTATTTACTAAAACTGACATTTTGAATACTATATGAATTTTTATTTTATATTCAGATCTACACAGATTAAATTTAAGTTATAAAAGAAGCAACTCATATTGAACTATATATATGTATTATTATTAGAAACAGTCACATATCCAGCTAACTGATTGACACTTGAGGTCATGTTGTTTCCACCAAGAATATTCTCTCATAGATATTTTTGCTAATCTTCACAAGTAGCTCCAATACTTTTTGATTTGCAGATCTCTATAAATTTAGAGATGCACAGCTGAATGGTAATACAAGCCTACTGAAAATAGACTTGCTTTTCTTTATTATTTTGCAGCCACTGGAAGGCATCTACAAACCCCACAACACCCAAAGACCACAGTTAAAGAAGGAGTGCAGAGGAAAGGGAAAAAATTGGTTTCCCAAAATAAGCCTTAAAATATTACTCTTCAAAGTGTTTTCTCTCAAGAACTATTTGTCTCATCTTGTGCCTTTTATTTCAGCAAAACACTGAAATAATTGCACTTTGATCTTTCCATTTTACACATCTATACTGTTTATACTGTTCTTCAGAAAGAAAAAGATGGAAGCCAACTAGAGTGTCCAGTGCTTTTCCATTTATGACACCAAATCAACAGTTTATGAGCCTACCCTAGCTACATTTATAGACCACTATCATAATGCAGACTTTTAAAAACAGTTTAGTATAAAACACACTGATTTGCATCTCTCTGGGTTTTATTTCTCCACACAAATTTAAAATTCTGTTGGCCGAGATCTTAAAAGTTCATTTTTTCTTTATAAGATTGACAACAATGGCAAATACCATCTGTTCAGCTGCAGTTCAGGAATTATTAAAGTAGCTTGGAAAAGGGAAAAAAGTCCTTCAGACATGATTGCCATACAGTTTCTTTAGAAATAACTTTAATGTTCTTGCCAACGCATATATCGACCTGTGACATTAGCCTTTGTGAAACTAACTCCAAAACAGATTTTAGAAACCAACAATGTTTATCACACACAAAACTCAGACTATTTTATTTCAACAACCCATAATTTTGCAGGCTTTGCTTTAAACAAGAAATTCAACCCAATTACCACTCTTTTTGCAACCCAGCATACACAAGGTGGAATGATGTTTTCCAGCTAGTCAGATTTTTTATTGCATTTGAAACAATCGGGTGTAAGAAAAACAAAACACGAAGTTAGGAGGGAAATGCTCATTGCTTCATTTGTGCTTGTAACCTTTTGTGACATTGCTGCATTATCTTTTCACTTCTCTGTCATATTACAAGTAGGGTTCATTATCTTTTAAGGAATGAAAGATTACATTTCTTTAGTCTCTTTCTTCCAGAAGCTAAGGTTTGAAGGGAAAAATATCTCTAAAGTCAATAAAAACATCACAAGTCATTAAATCCTTTCAGGCTGACAACAGTCAAAAACACATTTAGCACATATATAAACATATACACCTACATATAGTATTTATAAGCATGGGCATATTTTAGTTTGAAGAGCATCTTCTCAAGTCAAAAAACAAGAAATCAGTGAAGTCCAATTTTTCCTCACCTCTTTTACTCACTTTAATCTGCTTGCAAATGAGTGACAGATGAATGCTGACCAGAAAACACAATCTTAATATTTAAATTTGATTACAATTTTACTCAAATCAAATGAAGGTGTTCCACTGCATTTTAACTGTCCTAAGATACGTATAGGGAAGTATCAGTAAGGTAAATATCCCTCTTAATAATTGTTAGAAAAGCAGACAAGTATTGGGATACACAACTTCAAGTGATTAGTCTGATTTAAAACAGGAACAAAAAACAGTTTGACAGAATGAATAACATTGAAACCTTAGGAAACTGCAGCATTGCTTGTCTTTACTATACTCATGGTATTTAACTAGCAACAGACAGGAATCATGGGGATGGGATGAAGACAGTCAATGAGGAAACGAGGAAAGCAGACTGCTTCATTACAGGTATTTTGAAAATCAACATAGTGAAGAATTACCATACTTAAATCTGCAAGATAGCCATCTTCGTCAACACTTCACTTCATAGTTTTAAGTTGAATGAAAAGCACTTTGAAAAGAACAAAACCCCAAGAACTGTTCTATTGACTCAGTGAAAGTAGTTATAACACAGGAAGCCATTAGGAGAAAGAGATTAAATCAAACATTTCTCCTGTTTTGGATAAAGGCAACTATTAGCAGAAGAACATTAAAAGCTTTGAAAGACTGTTTACATTTATACTAAAACACACAAAGAATGAAACCCTGATTCTACCGAGATACACCACAGATCTCACATTGATTTAATGAGGGTCAAGATTTCCCATACAAAGACCACACATCTAAATAACAGCATTAACTGCTAGGAAACCACTAACTGCTAGGAACCATCTTTACAATCAATATAAAGAGAACTCACATTAAAATCAATTGTAATTCAGCACATTCACTTCTGATATCCAATTCAAAAAAATGCTTTTAGGTAATAGGCAAAAACTTCTTTCATAGCCCATTACTCCTAAATGATATATTGCTCAACCTGCACTCCGCCTGAACGGATTTGAGGATACCCAGTCCCATAAGGGCCCAAAAAACCTGAACCATTTTACAGTGCTTCATTACTGCCAACCTTGAACATCTCATACAGACCCCAACAACAGCAAAAAGCCAAAAGCAGGACTATTTCACCACCAAGCAACAGAACATAAACTGTTATATTAATCCCAGCAATTTCTTAAAAGGCAGATTTTAAGTTCCATTCATCTCCCACATTAAATAGGATTTCAGGGGTTGGGGGGGGGGGGAACATCACTTTTACCCCAATTTGTAAATTGTGGTTTACACATTGAACTTTTTTTTTTAAATGTTCGTTGAAAAGGAGAAATGTCAAATTAACCTATGTAGTTTAATACACATATCCATATTCTACTAACTAGAGCATTTATGCTGATTTTATCAAGAAGACACTTGTGGTTTTAATGCCATATTATACTGCATAATGTTTTTAACAACTTACTCAGCTTACTCTTAGTAACTCCCTTACTCAACAGCTATAAGCAGTCATCATATTCATTTAGAATGAACTCTCCTAAAGTACACTTTAGAAATCTACATTTAAACATCTTAAATATTTAAATTCCTCTCATTAATCTAGTAAATTTGCAGTTCATAAAAGAACACAAAACACAGAAGCATTACAGGCATCCTATCACTGTCTGCTCAAAGCCCCACAGCAAGCACGCACAATTCTCTCCAACGGGTCTAGTTGTTAGCAAGCTTAAATACTTTAACATAAAAATAAACATAAAACAAATTTTCACTCTACAGTTCTACAGTCATTCAGAGGAAGCCAGATTACATGAACAGAGCTCACAAAGATGTAAACAACATGGAAATGAAGGCTCAGTTTCTTTCAACAGCAGGGTGTACTGAAGAAATAATTGCACCAAAGCATGCTCAGCAAGTCTGCCCATCCTAGTCAAGGATTTCGGCACACTCCAATCTTACACTGCGACCTCGCAAGACACGGAACTCAAAAACGAATTGTGAAGTTTTCTTTCAGGTTTGTATCATTTCTTATACTCGACAGTTAAGTATGTAGGCACAGATGTATGTACACAAAATTAAAACTGTCTAAAATAAATATAGAGCATACATAGAACATGCTTTTATATACATATTTTCTAAACACTACATAAGTCATACTCCAGATATCTTGTCATGCTGTTCTGCAAGAGGTAACTTGGAGTACAGGAAAGTGTGTGATGCTGCAAAAAACACTTTACATATTACATCATAAAGTGACAGACAAGTAACCCTGCCTCTACATATAGAGACAGCTTTAACAACTATTAAAATCATGCCATATGCGTCTCTTGCAAAATTCCTTCTAAATTATTTTTTACAAACACCCTTTCCTAATCATGACTACTCTTCCATTTTTAAATAATCACAACATACTGAACTCACAGATAAATGCCTAACAAGACCAAACCACAAACTAACTTTAGTCAGATAATATTTTCTTTTTGATATAACAAAAGCCTTCCTCAAGTTTGACATTAGGCTTTTTTTCTTCAGGTGCATGAAAAAGTGTATCAGGTGATAAAACATTTTACTAAATGTTCGCATTGCCTCCAAACCTTTTCTTTCCCCACTGCCAAAATCAATGCAATGTTTTCTGGGTAGTTTGGAACTCAGCTTTTGGCATGACCCTAGGAGGTCTTTGCATACATTCTCCTCCCTACCAAAAGATCTGGTCCACTATATGTGCTAATATTGTTCCAAATAGTCCTTACAGCTCTCCTGCTAAAGGCACTAAAATATCATGAGCTTTTCCTTTAGTTTACCCTGAGTATTTCCTGTTACTCTTTACTTTTTATCCTACCCACAGAGAGCATGGAGAATCTGATTTTTCTCCTCTGCTTTGCAGGAGCTTCTTTATAACTGAAAAGTGTTTGCATGTTCCTCGATTCTTTTTCATTCAGCTAATCACAACTCCTTCAGCATGTCAGGTCACTTTTTCTAGACTTATCAATCTTGCTGTTCTCTGTTGAAACCAACTCCAGATGGTCCAGATTCTCCAGCTGAATCATGAATAAGGGATGTATCTTCTGGTTTGAATTTTTTTTTCCTCTTTATTTTTAATAAATCAAAAGGGATGAAGTTTAAGAGACTGAAAAACTGACATTTGAGCACAGTCGCTAGGGAAGACAAAGGTAAGTCAAAGATCCCTTAACCTTTATTTTCAGACTGCTCTGTTTTAAGGATACCAGAGGGGTAAAAAAAGCAAGCCCCTGAGAAGAGCTACACTTAGTTCATGGTCTTCTCCACAAACTACAAATTTGAGCCAGGCCAAATCTCAGTGCTACTGGGTTTTGAAATTCATCTTTTAAAACTGCACTTACACAACATTAAGTAATATTAAGCATTTTTTCAATGTCAGGACTTGATTATTTGCCGTATTTGTGAAAACAGCCTATAGACAACAGGAACTACACCTGCCACTAGCAATTAGCTTGCTATATAAACAATGGATTTTATCTTCCATTTTCCCATTACTTATTTCACCGTAGGGAATCCCTCTCTACTAAATGAAGTGCTAGCTACACCACTCAGACACTCTATAGGAACCAGGTAAGCTATTTGCCACCTTCTAATACAACCTTCTTGGAAACAAAAGAAACAGAAACAAATCACTTTGCGGTAACTAAGTCAAAATGAGGATCAAGAGGAGACCAAGAATATAAGGCCTAGGAGTAAAGAACACAAGGGAAGAAAGGAAGTGTTATTGAAGCTGCAATTAGACCTTTGAAATTACTTTCCAAAATGTCCTGTCAATCTGACACAGAAAATCTAATACAGAAAAAGTGTATGAGAAAATTTACCCTCTAACATTTTTATCAGATATGAAAGAACATCATCATGAATCTTTATTTTCAAGAGCCCTAGAAACAACAGCTGTTTCATAACACACACCAAGCTGCAACTATTTAAAACTAGCAATTTTCACTCTGCTTTTCTAAAGCCTAATAGATGCACAAGAGTATTGGATCATCAATAATTTTTTCAAGTTAAACAGTACACAAACAAAACAAGAGGACAATGTCTCTGACATCTTGTAATGAGATTTCACACTGTCCTACAAACCTTCAAAAGGTGGGAAAAGAAAACTGAGGCTGCTTTCAAGCATGCAATTTCGCCATGAGAAGGTCTATCTAGATACAGATACTGCTCTCGAACTTCAAGGGCTGTCACAACAAAAAAAGCAACAAAACTGACTCCACACTGCTCCCACACCACTTAATGTTTGATGACAAAAGACATGCCTTCCAAGGTGTTCTTTAAGTGGCACGCATTTGCTTACAATTGAAAGATGCTTTGAACGCTGTGAAGGTCTTAGGTTTCCAGTTCTGGGAGCCTTCCAAATAATGCAATTAAAATTGCTAACTATATGATCATGGCTGGCAAACATTCTCTAGCTTCGTCATAAGAACTTAAATACAGTTCTAAGTCTTCTATGCTGAAATATCTGAATACTAAAGCAGTTATCAAAATACTCCAGTTTTTGTCTTTTGAGACCTCTGAATCATCTCATTATCTTGCAACCCAGACTTCATAATCAGAAGAATCTTTTATTCTATGAGACAGAACAGTCAGTTTTATTAGTTGCTTTTCAATCAAAACACTTCAATAAAAAACTGTATTCCTGAAAAGGAATATTCCTATCTTCATTTATTAATGGGAACATGTAAATGGTTTCATAATTCCATGTCTTTTCCAGGGCTTCTTAGTGAGCTATGGAAATTACAATTGCTTCATCCCCCATCTGCCAAACATTCCTTCTCATGTATTTTGGATAAGTTTGAAAAGAAGGTTATTATTTTTTTATCTCTCTCCTTTGAACTAATATGAAAAAATATTCTATTATTCTTTACTGTGAAAAAAATTTACAAGAAACCCTAGTGTTATGCAGAAAAATTCAGACAGTGGGACCTGACTTGCACGTTCTCAAAGGTTTTCCTTCAATTTCTTCCCCCCAGGCTTTAAGCTTTCTTTCACGCAGGATATGCTGGCTCTGTCTCCCTGGGTGGGTTGTTTTTCTACGGCTGATAGTCACATCAGATGTATTCACATAATAGACTTGCCAAATGGGACTGAATGTTCCATTGATTTGGAAATGTCCTGAATGACTAGGATTTCAAATTTTGCCCACGTAATTAATTTAATTGGAATCAAATATTCTAAGTTAATCAGATTATTGAGATGCTTTCAGCATTACTTAAAAATAAAAAAAATGTTTGTGTTACTGAAGTTCAAAGACAGTCAAACTTGAAAGGTTGAGTAATTGAGTCTCACAAGGAATATGGACATGGCAACCTTTTTAGGACTTCACCGAGTAGTTGAATAGTACATACTAAAATAAGATAATAAATGATTCAAGAGCTCAGCCTTTTACACAGATTTGTGGGGAGACAGGAAGAGAAAGTGAAATGCTGCAGGTAGTATTTCTCCCTGCCTGCGACCACATGCACCTATGAATTCTGAATGTGCTGGGGAAAAAAAAAAATCTTCAGCATATGCTCTTTTACAGAACTGAAGACCATGAAAGACTGTCCACTCAGTTTCCAGACATCATTAATGCACTTCCAACAGTCCCAGAAAGTGTGCTTCTCTATCTTACTGAACAACGCTGTCTGAATCTACTTTGAAGAAACTATTTTTTCTGTACAAAACAGTGATTTAATTGGAACTTATGAGAAAGATCCTATGGTTAACAAGCTGCCAGAAAGCTAACAAAACCAGGAATTGTATAAGAATACTTAGTACACAGATTAAGATCCATAACTGACCATCTACTAAACGTTCTGGCATTATCTCTTATGTTTATTTTTCCATGGAAAACTTCAGTATCTTATTTCTTCCTTTCCATAGAAAGTAAACAATTTTTGCAACTTGGAGATATTTTGTGAAAAAAAAAAATATTTTTTACAGAGTGAATGGTAAGAACCAGGACTGCTTCTCTCCTGGTCCTTCTTCCCATCTCAAAAACATTTAGGGAAAGGAGGAAGCGGGAATCATGGGTTTGCTTTTAAAACAAAGAGCAGCACAGCACAGCAAAGCAGATGAGATAGGATGAGATTTGAAATAATCATCTTAGATTGCCTTTGCTACTCTCTACAACAGGATGCTTAAAGCACCAGAGAAGCTTTGTACACACTACATCCTACCCACATCTCCAACCAGAAAGCATCCACTTTCAAACTAAAAGTCAAGTTCATGGTTATAGTACCAAGCTTCCCAGTTGTGTGTGTGAGATACCTGCCAAAATACCTTCTGTGGAGTCCTATGGAAAAAATACAGAGCAAGGACAAAGCAGCACCAAATTCTTACTGAAATAAACTTTTTTTCTTACCTCTACTGGTGAGGTAGGAGGAAAAAAATGGAAGAGGACACAGAGGTACACATATCAGATTCTAACGGCACACAGTGCCAAGATACGTCAATTGATTATTAAGCCTACATTATTACATGTGATTATATACAATTTTAAGAAATATGTAATAAGTGACAATTTAAAGCACTTAAATATCGATATAAAAGCCCTTAAAATGTATATTTTAAAATATTAAATACTAGTAAATTGTGGTTAGTGCTATCCAAAAATGCTCTTTGCAGCCCTCCAGTGGTCTAATACAAAAGTTGAACCCAACAAGAAAACAACTCCGATTTGTCTGATGAATTATCTGCAGCATTTAAAAAGGCATCTCTCACGAACCAGAAACTCGCATGCTTGTATAAGAAGAATATCCATACAAAGGAGATAACTACTTCAAAATACACAAGAAAATAAACAGGAGGAAAATAATTCCCCTCCATCAAAATGTTCCATGTTATTTTTTATATCACACAGGTAACCCAGAAACCAATGTATCCCACCAGGACATCAAGATCTACTTTTGGCTAATAACAAAAGTAGTAATTCATTTCCTGTGATTACTCTGCTCTAGTCATACAGTTTAATCGAAATTTAAGGTAACGCTTGGCGGACACAATCAATTTCCTCTCACAGTTAGGACTCACGCGGTTGTATTTTTTCAAAACAAACATCAAACCCCAAACAAACACTGAAGTTTTTCCTGCTCTCTCTCTCACACATGCACAAGTAAAATTAAAAGGTAAAGCACCATATAAAAGTAAAAAGAATAGAACTGCTTTTAAAAATATATAAAATAAAACTGAGACGGAGCTCTCAAAACTAAGTTTTTTAAAACTTGATGCTAGAAAGTCAGCCCAGACTTCAGAGAAAACAATGCCAAGGGAAAAGAATACACCGAAAAGCCAGCAGACCCCGACCCGCAGCAGCTCCGAGTCATGCGGACCCCGTCACAGCCCGGGAGCGCCCGCAGACCTGCGGCGCGTCCCCACGGGCGCCAGGGCCACGGAGAAGCAGAGAACGGGATGCTCTGGATGACGTGGTGCCACGGCCTCACAGAAAACTTGCTAATTACTATCTATCTTCTCCCGTTGTCCTCCCTTTACTCCCGTTTACTGGGAAGCAGGAGACCCCCAACCTATGCATCATCCGCACCGGACTCCCGGAGCGGTTCGGCAGCACCTGCCGCTTCCAGTGTCCCCTCCCCCCACCGACGGGCACGCCCGAAAAAGTAGGGGGCAACGAGTCGTGGGAACCGGTTGACCGCCCGCCAAGGACGCGCCCCCGGCACCCCACACTCTCCCGCTCCCCCTCGAACTTTCTGCTTGGCCACCTCTGCGGGAGGAGCCCGGTGACCGCCGCGCCCGGCTTGGCTCTCACTGCGCAGCACAGCAGCCACCCGACCCCGCTCCCACCCGCCGGCGACTCGGGCGCCGCGGTGACCCCCCCCCCCCCCCACTGCCCAAGTACGCGGGCAGGCGGGCACTCGCACCCCGGCCCCACCACTCCCTCTCGCCCCGGGGCCGCCCGCGGTACCTGCCTTTGGTGGCGAGCAGGCTGCCCAGCCCTAGCAGCAGCAGCGCCGGTCCCCGGCAGCAGCAGCTCCGCCGCATCCCCGCCGCGGCGCCGGCCCTCCGCGAGCGACACGCCGCCCTGCGCGGCGGCTCCCGGCGGCTGACTGCGGGCGAGGCCAGGCGGGGGCTGCCACCACCGCCGCCGCTCCGTCATTCGCCCTCACTGCCGGCACCGGGGCGGCTCCGGCTCCCGCCCTGGGACCGCGGCGACGTCACGGGGAGGGGAGGCACAAATATTCATGAGCGGGGACGGCGGGGGGGGAAACTCCGAGCTCCGACGAGGTGGCAGCGCCGCTGCCGCCCCCCAGTCAGGCTGTGAGGGGAGCGGGGAGGGCGGCAAGGGCTCGCGGACCTGCTCGTGCACCTGCTCGTGCACCTGCTCGTGCACCTGCTCGTGCACCTGCTCGTGCACCTGCTCGTGCACCTGCTCGTGCACCTGCTCGTGCAGGTGCCGCCTTCCCCCGCGGGCGGGGCTCGGGGTGGGCGACCCAGGGCGGGTTAGTGGGATCGGAAACAGGGCCTGGGGAACGGCAGGCAACGAGGAGACGGGACAGGGGGGGAGGAAAACAAGGCTTTGGTAAAGAGGCGAAGGACACCAGGGAGGAGAGACACTGAGGCGGTGGCTGGAAGCAAGAGGTCAGAGAAGGCAAAGCAACAGTTTAGTAAATTTGGAGGAGAAATGGAAGACCTTGGAAACCCGAGGTGGGAAAAAAGCTTGGGAAGAGAGAGAGAGAGAATGTGAAACGGTTTTGTTGGAGGAAGAGGACAAGTTACAAAGGTTTTGGTAAAGCAGAGAAACGAACAAGAAACATACAAGACTTCAAACCTTAGAGATATAGACGGTGCTTGGCGATGTCGGAGCGGTGCAGGAGAGGCGTGGGTGGGTTGTGAGGGCAGGCACAGCTGTATGGTGGGGTCTCAGAAACCATGCCCAGGTGGCACTCGTATTCCTGACGGCAGAGGTCAGATATTCTGGAAGGACAGCAAACATAAGAGTGTAAACTACACTAGCTGTAAGATATTAACTACATAGGATCTGTGAGAGTTACCAGGAATTATATAAAAGTCCCCTCCTTGCTTCAACTATTGCCTTATTTGTACCGTATCGCAAAAACTGCTCGTTAAAGCCACCTAGCCCTGGAAAGCAAGTTCTCACAACAGAATCACAGCACTAGCCTGTGCCTGTTAACACCTTGGTTCTGTAGGAGTTGTCCTGACAAGAGAACAAGTTCAGACTGCTCTGATGAAATAGGAGTGTTAGTTGAATACTGGGTGCCAAAGAGCAAGTCCAGCCTACGTAACACAGAGGACATCACAGTCATTGGGTAAAATCATTTGGGTTTGGGTCTTCACTGTTATTCTTGATCTGTATTGCTGGATGCATGATTCAGTGAGCAAATCACTTTGAGTAGATGGAATGCAAGATTCCCTCCTCCTCCTGACCACACACACAGAAAAATCATGATGGGGCAGAGAGACAAGAAACTAAGGCCTTTTCCAAACTTAGGACATAACACTTTGTGTAGCAACCACAGAAAGAGGCTGGAAAATCATATTTACCGTTCTGCTTCATCCAGACAAAAAATATTTAAATTATACCAGTTGGGACAAATGCCTAATGCTTGTTTTGGTTGTTCCTGTAATTAGTTACAGAATGTGCTTTCCTATAATCTCTGTCGTGAGCTGGAATGGAACAGGCATAAGGAAAAATTAGGGAAAGTCACCAGTAAGATAATTTTGCATACCAGACAACTATGCACAGATAAATAATTTTTGCCACCATTCAGTTGTTTGTCCTCTTTCTACAGAAGATTTTTTGATTCAGCTATTATAAGTCACTTCTGTTAGTCAGGAGGAAACTCCTCTATCCACGAAGTGTTAAATGTTCCAGAACAGTATTTGCTACGTGTGCACAGAGAGGGCTACCTGCAGCCAGCCCAAAAGCACTTTCAGGATATGATACAAGGCTTGACCATGCTTTCTGACATCCTGACACCCAGCTGGGAGCACAGCACTACCTGCCTTGTGAAACCAGCCGTGCACACTGCAGCTGGTTTTTTTAAAGGTGCACTGCTGTGCTGAGTGTCTGATATTCATCACCTGGAGGCAAATTTCAAATTTAATGCAGAGAGGTTTATCTATCAGCATGAATAGGAATTACAGGGTAAATCCATAGGGTCTTGGCCAGAATATTTACAAAACATTTACAGCAGTCAGAGTGACAAAGACTGAAAAAGTGAAGAAGGAACTTCAAAATCTATAGGATTTTATAGTTTTTAATTTAAAGGAAGAAAAAAAAAAAAAGCAGCTCTGTGTCAAGCAGCAGCAGAATTTCATCATGCAAAATCCCACTTTCTGAAAGGTTAGAAATATGACCTATGTATGGACTAACACGTTGAAACAGTGTATATAAAAACACAGCTACATTATTTAGAGGTGGATATTTTCATAGAGTGAAGTGCCAAGATAGGAGGAAGCTAGAACTGGAAAATATTGCTATTTATTTCTTTTTATTATTACCCTATTAATAACAATCCATAATATAACTGATTTGGTGGTAGTATCTAGAAAGCAGGTTTGCAAGGTAGATGCTGTACAGGAAGATGCATCTCTCTTCTCAGCCAGCTTATAATCTAAATAAGAAAGGTAACAGAAATTAGAAGGGACAAATGTCATCCCAATCCACAAGCAGGGACCTGAAGTACAAAAGATGAAGAGACTTCACCAATAGATAACATTACATTGGTGTCACAATCAAAAACTAACTTCAGCTCTGGTACCTTAATCAAAAACTGTTCTCCTTTTTACCTGATTGTATTTTTTTATTGCCAGGACAGCCTGGGTGTTCTACAGTCTTATGCAAGTGATGGATGTAGATGGACAGAAATATTTACAAACAATAATGATTAGATAGAACTATGCAGAAATTTGAAGTAAATAATTGCCATTAAGTCCTGCAGTTTATCCTGCTTTGCTACCGTGTCCCTTAACTTCTACAGCCTTTACCAGGGTTTAAGAAAACAAGTTGAAAATTCTTTAGTTATTTTACCTCTTTGTCTAATCATTGAGCAATTGGAAGGAGTGTATCTTTCAATTTTTGCTTATATACATTTGTGACAGAAGCATTACAGTAAGGAAATGTATTGTTTAGTCCCAAACAGGACACTGCTGAAGGATTACCTCTGACCTGAGATCCGTCCATTCACATGTCTAGAACAACCACTTTGTTCTGATATGTTTTATAGGTCTTGTAAAATAGAAATTCTAAAACAAGGGGAAAAGGTCATAGCCATGCATTCACTGAGAATTATTGACATGGACCTGGCATCAGAGGCAGTCAATCAGAAAGATGCATTTGAGGCTAGAGATGTAAAGATTATTTTTATCGTAATTTCCCCAGTGTGGATTCAAGATACTGCTGGAGGAGGTAATTTAACCCTGTCAGACAGAGTTTGCTGAAGAAACCTGAGCAGCTCCAAGGTCATGGTCAATCCTACCTCAAGATTACCAGGATATTTAGGTGGGGGTTTTAATTATCATGATGATCATATTTGCCAAATAAAAATTGATACCATCAGGATGAATATCAGGTTTTCTAAGTAATAAAGAAGAGATAGCTTAGCAGTAATTTTCAGGTACAAAGTGGTATTCCGCTACTGTTAAAGGTGTTAGACTCCATTAACTAAAAGGCAACTTAAGCATCAAAAATAAATACTGAAAAAAACAATTTTTTTCAACATTATAAAAGTCACTTTGTCATCCATACAAAGGATTTCAGTACATAAATAATAAACATAATCCAGTTCCTATTGCAAACCCCATTGAAGCATCCATTATAGGATCAGGGTATAATGTTCATTGTTCTTTATTGGTTTATTTTAGGACATTGCTCTGTTTGCATAACAGCAAAAATGGGAAGCACATAATCAAAATTCAGTGCCTAAAACCATGATGCAAACAATGTTAAACTTAATATTTAACGCCACAAGAATTTAGATTTGATTACATTTAGAAGTTTGTGTTATGCAAGAAAATGGCACTATGTTTTCCTGTTGGGAAGACAAAAGGGAGGGGAGCATATATGCCATTTTAAAGAAGAGAACAGATTTAACAGATAATGTTATAGAGCATGTATTTTAATATGATACTTGAAAGTTTGGTATTGCAATCAAGTAGAGACGTAAGTACCCACATTTTTTCAATAGAACAGAAGAAAAAATTGGTTTTGTTAGTCATATATAGTAACAGTTTTTGCAGCAGCAATGACACTGATGTAATTTATGCTTCTTTACAAGAAGTTTGATCTAGGCCTCAGGTCCGATTATTTGCTTTTTTGCTCCTTGGGTTTAAATCTGCTTTGAACATCAGAGGACCTGAACAGAATGGTGTAGCACTTTGCTACTGCTCCCATGAGTTGCATTGCCTCTCTGGAAGTTTGCAAGCATTCCTCTACAGACTTATTCAGGTCAGGAACTTTTAATAAATAAGTAGGGTGGCCATCAAGTAGAACAGAACAAACAGCCTGAGAAATGAGTCTGAGTATAAACACTGCTTTCAATATATGCTGCAACTGCTAATATGTTAATTAAACAGAAGAAAAGAGACTTCAATTATTTATTTTTAATAAATGAACCATCTGAATAATAAATGCATGCGTTCTGTAATCATTGGGAAGTTTTTTCTTTAAAAAAAGACTCCTTTGCAGCAGGAAGAATCACATGGAAGGTGGGGAAAGAACTGTTTTGTTCAAATAGCATGAAGAACCCTACCCAATCCCAATAGCTATAATGTTCGAAATTAATACTAGTGACAGTCTATTGCATTGTCCCTTATAATTTGAGTATAATGTTGCAATTCCTATTTAAGAATGCAGATTGGAACTCTGGAAGTATACGTAACCCTACATTTTCTGATTAGTATAATGGAAAATGTGCAACTAGTTCCTCAGCTCTGATATTTGAAGCCTTAAGGCTGAAACCCTCTGCTTTTAAACTCTCCACTTTTGCCATGCCCTTAAATTGCAAGAGACATCAATCTTATTTTGGGCTCCATGAGAGGCACATGCTTTTACTTGCTATTTCAAAAGCAATAGTTGTTTTAAATGTGTTATGAAACTTGCTTGGTTTTTACAGTGGGAGGTCACTAAATAAAATCATGTTACATATCAACTCAATCTCACTGAATCACACCAAAATAGCCCTTTGATGGACACCTGTATGAAAGACTTGTGTCGGGCAGAAAACAAAGATGTTAATTAAATGGGAGGCAAGACTCAGATCTGAGCTAATGTCCTATTACAGTCCTGCTCCATTATGTACTTTGGAATGAATAATATACCAAGCCCTGACAGCACATTCTCTTTAACAATCCTGCAGGACTTCTTGCAAGAGTTGGGATCTTCCACCCAAATTCCTTCCGGGCTGATTAGATACCACCTACCTAACTTCCCCATAAAATTTTAGTTGGACATTGTACTCATTCCTGTTCACAGACACATGGATTTTATGCACGGCAGTGTGCTGAATCTCTAAAAAGATCAAGAAAAAAAAGACTATTCAGGTAAACAACTGATGGAATCTACAATGGAGCACTTAACTTGTATTAGTCTTTTTATCATTTTCCTTTAATGAAAATAACATTCTCACTCTATTGTAATATCTACCAATGAGATAACACCTACTAGATGTTTGCCTTTTCATTTTCAGTGGAGAGATAAATTATAGAGTACTGTTATGCTTCCTTTGTGTTATCTGGTTTGCATCTTCCATTTAAGACATTTATTATTTCATGTAATTAAATTAGAACTCAGGAGTGGAGATCACGGGGGTTTTTTATAGCACTAATGAGATTGTCAGCAGAGTACAAGAAAATTAGCAAATCTTTTGCAAATTTTTAATGCATATAGCACAGGGTTTCAACCTTGACATTGGATCTAAATTGGTAAAGGTAGAAATTAATGCATGAATCAGTGAATAAGTATTTTGCTTGTAGCCAAGATGTAATTTCAACAAACAAACCAGGAACACAGCGAATAAATATTTTTTTCATTTTGTGCAGTGTCTCTTTGAATTAGTTTTTGATGCCTTTTTCCAAAGGTATCAAAATAACTAGGTGTAAGCCACAATTAAGTCTACTGTTTGAGCTTCTGGCTAGCCAGATAGAGAGATGAATGCCTCCAGCATAACTGCAGTTAAAGCTTCCCGCATCCATTCACCACAGATTACTTCCTCTTCTAAAAGTGCAGGCAATGCAATCTTACATTTGCATTTAAACTGTTGGCTGTTGTTTTCAGGTAAGCTGCTATATTTTACCTTTGGCTCCCCCCACCCCACCCCACATTTTATTCTTTTGAGAAAGATTTCAATGGAAAAGTTAATGAATCATAAAAACATGCTTCCAAAATACCTAGGATTTTCCCCTTTTTCTTTTGTGAGAATGTTCTCAGTGTCATTCCTGTTATTAAAAAGGAATATAAGCCCCTTGCTATAAAACCTCTCTCATCTCTCCTACTCTGCATTTGAGCAGTTGAGCCCCAGAAGCAATAAACCAGTTTTTATTTGGCTACTAGTGAGCTACTGACTGATCAAAGCTGTTCCAGTGGGCCACAGGACCCACATCGGCACATGCCATAGCGTTGTTGTACCCCATTAGCAAAGTGATCACCACCCCATGGGGGCTGGCATCAAAAAGGACATGGAAAGTTAATGTAGGGTGCCTAGCACCAGCATATAACACTCTCTTCAGATTACTAGATCATGACATTGGTGCTGCTGTACAACCCACTGAACAAGGGCCTCTCTTTGTGACCGTTTTTCTCTACTCAGAAAAGCAAAAAGGTAGTCTGCTGGAACACTATGTCAGCTCTCCATGGGATGGACTTCATGCTTGCTGAACTTGGATGGCAGCACTTTAGATAACTTCAAATATCCAGAGGAAATGAGAACATCAACATGCCACCAGAACTACAGTAGTCTTAGTTCTTGGATGCAAATGTCATCACCTGAAGGCATAGTAGGCAAATTCTTTAACTCTTTAAAACATTTATTTCTTCTGCCTAACACTTGCTCTTTCTCATCTTATCTGCCTTCAAACCAACTAATCTTCTGCTCCGTTCCATTTCCAAGGACACACATTCTGCAAACGGCACAGTAAAGTTAGAGCTGTAAATTGGTACCCCACTGCTGGGTTTATAGCTCATGTTAATTCACTATATTCTGCTTTCAGCTTTGTATAGACTTTCTGGAAGATGTGAATCCATGTAGGGACATGAATATGGCTATTTTAATGTGTGGAGGGAGAAAAACAAATATCCAAAGGTGACCTTTGAAGCCAAACTAAAAATGCCATTCAACAAACTTTAAACAGTATTTAAAAGAAAAATTACAGTATTTCTATCCATCCTAAGTGGCCTTTTGGGGCCACTGTAGCTCCCATCGGACTGCATGACGAATTTTCTGTAGGATCTGTTTTTCACACCCTTTGCCTTTTTTTTTTTCCTAGACCTTTTTCAGTTCTTATGCCTTTTCCTAACATTTAGTTTGTTATTCACCTTCAATATTTTCCATATAAACTTATCAATTAACCAGTACTTGCTGTTCCTACCTTCTTCTAGTTTCTTAACACTTTCTGAAGTTCTAGAATGAAATGTCAGCCTCCCAATGAGTACAAACTAACCTACAATCTATGAGTTTTCCCCATTACATTTATAACAAACATGAGTAACTTTAAAGAAACACTTAGCTTCTATTTATTTGTCAAAGGCTAAGCACAGCTTCCCTTTAGCAAGTCACAATCTTCAAAATGAAAAAAAACACACCTTTGCAGGAAAGGTACATTCTAATACAGAAATGCAGTCAAGGCTTGGAATCACTACGTGGCTATTAACATCCTTGTAACTGCTGCCTTTCCTGGAGATTAATTACAAGCTTATTATACCAGACAGAATGTCAAAAAATGATGATGCAGATAGAGATTTTCCAGTCACTATAAAATTTCCTCCTCAAGCTAAATTTGAATCCGTTACTTTCAATAGCTGTTCTTTATTTTTTTGATTGATAACCTTTTATAATTTCCAACCTTTTAAATTATTTTTTTAAATACAATTTCCCATCTTATTACAATAATATATCTATTTTTTTTCAAATGCAAATTACTTAATAGTAACCATTTTAGATTTAATTCTCTTTGATTTGAGCTGCCAAGAGCTCTTGCATTTTGGCTGATGACTTAACAAGATGTGATATTTAGAGGAGCTAATAATTTCAGTAGGAACACAGGTAAAGAGTGCCATCCAGAGACACAATGGAGCTCCAGGCATTCTGGAAACGGAGAACCTGAGTGCTGGGAGTTGTAGCACTTGTGGGTTCTCCCCCACTTATGGGAAATAATAAGGCAATCTGGATTTTTTTTTTAAAATGTTTTTTCTTTAAAGATCAACAGATAATACGTCTGCATCACAGGAAATCCAAGTACCTGGATCCTCAGCAGTACTTCAGATTGTGCAGTTGTATAGTCCATTGGCTTCTACTGTTCTAACTGTAGTAGTTTCGTTTGGTAGTAACTGAACTATTGTATGTAGAAGAGAAACTACAGTGATTTTTGTGGTTTGAAACACAGTGACTGGATTACACTCAGATGAATGAAAACATGGATTGGAAACAAGTCAGAAAAGCTGTTACTGAAATACAGCATTTCCAAAGATGATAAATAATGGAAAATTACATCAGAGAGATTCAATCCTGAAATGCATCCACATAGCTATCCACATGAATCTCTGAATTTCATCTTTAACGAAATTCAGCTGAAACCAAAGAAATGAAGTGCAGTCAGGCCCTTCTGAAAAATGAGTTTGAGAGGCCCAGAGAGGAATCACATACACAGGGCAGAGATAGCAGATTCATCATTCCAGGAGCCGAGATGAATTCTTAAAAATATAACCTTATTCATTTAGTTTTCTGAACTAAAGCAAATAAAATCACGAAAGAGTTGAAATCCTAGAACAATTCCAAATGCAGTGCTATCCCTTCAGCATAGATTTAGATGGAGTAATATTTTCCTCACTCACAGGAACTATAAGACACCTAAGGACAAACAAGCTACTCATTTAGTCAGAGAAGAGATCTTCAAATCCACTGTATTCCTACTGTTGCTTGATAACTGAAACAGTAGCTATAGCAACATTCCACTAACCTATGTCTTGGCTCTCCATAAAGGCCTAGAGTTTCCAGAAGGACTAATCCTAGAACTGTGATAGTTGACAAATACTGTAATTATCCTCAATTTCCCAAAATGATACGTTTTAGTATATAAATACAACTTAAGTAAGGAACCTTGTCCCACACATGAAACAGGGAAAACATCTCAAGGAAGCAGCAAGGATTCTCTAGATGCATTCTGTGAGTGACATTACAGTGCACCAAAACTATCGTGCCTTGTGACCGATACTAGATGACATATTAAGGGGTCATTACCAACAGATGACAGTAACATAGTAGAAAATTAGTTCATTGAAACACAATATAGTCCTATCATCCCATTTCCATCATGCTCTTCAGGGCTAGAAAAATATTATTACCTGCTGCTTAAATGAGGTTACACAACTTACTATGCTCTTTCATCCACTCACTTTCTGGCAACACAACACCAGGACCCTAGATTAAGATGTATTTATTTTTCTATAGCATATAATTAGTGAAAATGCTCTGCTTTGGAAAACTACATTTTGTTGCACTTTCATGACAGTGCTGGTCTTCAAGTAATTGAGAATTGACTATTTGAGGATTAGCAAATTTCAGCGAAGCTTGAGGTAGGCAATGAATTTGAAATGAAAGTATTAGCCCACTAAGTGACTCAAACATTACAATAAATGGACTAACAAAATAAAAAGCAAAAGAAGCAGAGCTTTTTTTTTTGCACGAGCTGCATTTTCTTACTATCTCATTTAAGTCTTGCTGCAGAGACTGCAAATTTCCCACAGAAATCTCTCATTACCATAAATAGTAGGCAAGTATGGTTTAGCAGTTGCCCAACAAATGATGGCATTTAGATTCATCTGTCACTGGCAATGACAAATGGCCTCTCTGTTTTAGTCACTTAACAGTTTGAAAGGCTGCAATTTAGTTGTGCATAATACAAAAATTGTTATTCTATACAAAAATTGTTATTGTCATACAAAAAGTTATTACTCTCTAAAAGCTCTGAGAATTTGTTATCTACTAAATCACAAAGCAAAAATATATTATTAAAATACCAAAACAATTAAGCAGAGTGAAATTGTTTCAGGTGCCCATGAATCAATAAAGAATCGCCATGCACCTTAAGCAGGTTAAAATTGTACTGCTAATCATAAGAATGGTTGCTTTTTCCAAAAAATATTTTTTTTAATAAGTACATAATTATTTTCCCTACCTTGATTGGAAGTTTGCAATGTCAATAAAGCTCCCGGTAAGCCATGCTCTGAATGCAAGATGAATGCAATTCATCAGAGAAAGCAACCTCTCAGTCTCTGTTCCAAGAGGGCCATCAGCTCCTTCCTATCACCATGGCTCTTCCCCCAGGAGCTTCCAAAGAAGCAGCAGGGACCCCTTTGGACAGTAGCTCTATGGCTAAGCAGAATCATAAATCTCTGCTGAGTTCTAGGAAGACTAAGGGGAAAGGAAGTTACTTCAGATGAGCCATCGAAGCTTCATGTTTAGCTAAATTCTGTGGCAACAGCAACAGTTGTGACCTGGCAGAGGTGGGAGGCTGCTTTCCACCCAGGGATTAAGAGATTACAGTGCCTGAGAGGCACTATGTGATGGGGATGGTAAGTATGGAGGCAGATGTTGGCCGCCCACAGGTTTCATCAGGTTCATCCAACCTCACTGGTACACACCACCTCAGACAAAACACCTCTCACAAGCTCATAATTTAGCAAGTAAATGACATCACATCACATTGTGCCAAGCAAATTCACCAACTGATTGCTTAGAACATTCAAAACAGACTTTCCATTTCTCAGCTCTTCCTACCTTACTAAATCAGACTAATTTTCTTAAATACTAAGTACAGCAAAAGTTTGCTCCAAGTTTTTTGTTTGTTGGTTGTTTTTTTTAGTTCTCAGTAAAGGATCAACAACAAACTAGGTAATAAAGTCATTAAAACAAAAAAGATTTTTATAAAAGACAGATAAAAATGAAAAAGTGCATTTCCATTGCCATGTAAGTTTTGCTCAGGTGCACTTTCCAAGCAAAACTAGTTGTCCCAACCCACTGAGCTTTGGTCACGCTGTGAGACCATCACAGAGAGCATGAACTGGCTTCCTGTCAAGTGACATTAAAGCAGTGGATCTGGTCCTGGGCACAGGTAGTGCACTCCAGCTCTTAACTGTTGCTCAGTCCACAGGACCAGACTAGGATAAAACTGGAGGCTGAAGTTAAATTAATGACATATGTATAGTGTGGACAAAGGGTTCTCAGCATCACAGCTTCATTCATCAGATTTCTTCCTATTGCACAGTAGATTTCTTCCTATTGCACAGTACTCCTTAGTAGAGTTTAAGTGGAATTGAATGGTATCTAGTTAATTTCACATCTTTCTCTCCAAAAACAAACACCAATCTGACAAAGATTTTGTAAATTTTTCTTGCAGTCAAACTTTTTGAAGACCAGGATGTGGAAAATTAGGAAATCCAAGTATTTCTACTTGTCTATCATTATTCTTCTTACAGTTCATAGGCCCCTCTCCCCTAATTTCCTCGCCTGATGTATCATTTCTAGGGGTATAATTCAGAAGGGCCTCCTTGGTTGTAGTTTGCACTTATAATTCTCTCCTTACATGCACACTAAGTAGTCGTTGTGCATGTTCACCACCAAAGACGTACAAGGTGCTGTCAAGTATTGATCTGATTTGTTTAATTCCTTTTGTATCTTTGCTCTGGCACAGCAATTCCATAATCCCATGGTAACAAGCATTCCTACATTCGATGTAACTTAAATACCATTCAAGCACTTGAACATTTCAAACGTGTATATTTGAAGTTCACATTCTGCAAACCTTTAAGTGATTAAAACTTAATTTCCGAATGTTTGCAGAAGTTAAACAAAGTCAACTTGAATTAAATTTTCAATCCAAATGAATAATGGCAGAAGTATTTTTATCGTGGTTATCCAGCTTTGTCCGTTTTGCCTTGGTGAACATCAGCAGGGTAGCATGTCAGCAAGAAGTCAGTGACCAATTTATTGTATGTATTTTTATGTCCTAAATAAGTGTAAAAGGCGTTTGCATGTTTTTCAGTGCATTTGCTGAAGAAATTAATCTCTTGGGGGAAACAAAACAATTGAGCTGAATTAATTATGAACAAAATACATTCTTGGTAAAAAACAGCAGAGGTTGCAGCAACCCAAGGAATACCGTGGCCTTTTCTAAAAAGATTATATGCAAGTCACTCTCTGGTTTCTATCTGTATCTTGTAATACAAATTACTCTTTGACAGAGAGCTGATATCTCACCAAAAACCATTATAAAAACATAATTACTATCTCTGCATCATTAATCTGAAATAGCAATATGTTTCTGCATAAATGGAAGTGAGTTAGGAAGTTCTGCCAGTCCATGGTCCCTCAGATGTACAATAAAACTGGTAATTAACAGAACAGACACTTATATAAGGCCTATCAAGTTGTGTAATCTCCATGAAAAGAGCAAGAGTCGGGGCCAGATTGTAATTCTGGCCATGGTACCACTTCCCTGGAAACTTCCCAGATACCCTGCAGCATTTTCCTGTGGTCAGTGCAGTTCTACTGTTCCCTGATTGACTGTCTCTTCTGTTCTGACTCAGGCTTACTCAGGAACGGGAACCAGGGCAAAACTTTCCCTCCTCCCTGTACTGTCTTGTCCTCACTGGGATGCCCAGTTTCCCAAGAATGTGTTTGTGCCCAGATGCTTTCCAAGGAAGATTTAATGCACCTTCCCCCCCCACACCACCCTTTAATGTTTTGGGTTTGTTTTTGTATTTTTTAATTTTTCTTTTTTTCATATTTCTATCCTCCAGCATCTCCATATTATACAATGACAGAAAGTTATGTGCAAAAACTGGATGTGATTAGTCTTTAATATCAGTTAATTACTTACTTGTACACACAGCATCCTGTCATAACATTTTATAGTTGTGCCTTTGCAGATCAGCACACACCTTAAAAAATGATGAGACTGCTTTTGGAAATGGCAAGGTAGGAAGGAATGAGAGAAAAAATTAGAACCAAAATCAAGGAGATCAGAGGTGAAGGTATCTTGCAACTATTCATATTTCCAGATTAAAGAGAGCTTTACATGTGAAAGAACTACAAGATCTGACCCTGAAAAGAGTGACACTACATTTAGAAAATAAATGAGATTATGTAATTTTGAATGTTGCCAGACTCTTCCAATACATCTTTTTCACTCAGTGGAAAATTTGCTGTTCTACTATTCCTGCTAAATTGTTTACAGACACCTTCACTGTATCCCTATCAAATCATTTGGTATGGTAAACTGGGGTTCAAGTTGTGAGGAAAACTACCAGAAGATGCTCAGACCTTGTGCAACCATAGCAGATATGAAAGCCCTAAAACTGTAACAATGAGGGAACTTCTACAGAAGATCTCTGAGCTAATCTCTGGGTTATTGGGAGTTATTGCTAAGAAGTGATGCTCATTTCACTGAGGCCATTTTCCAAATAATGCAGGAAATGCCATTCACTTGTTGGACTATCACAGGAGAAAAAATGAGACTGGTTCAATTACAGAAGCAATAGCTACAGCTTTCATGTTCTAAATTATATTTTATATAAACATTGATTATTGAAGGCTTTCTGAGGAAAAACTGTTCGCTTGTTTCATCCTTTGAGAAAATACACCAACTTTTTAGATTTTAATTCTCATAGTGCCTCATAACAACCAAAACAGCAGGACAGAAAAATGAATGGTATGAATTGCCCACCTCATTGAAGTCCTGGTTTTGCTCTCCAATTGCTAGCAAAAAACCTGTAATATTTCATCCTAGATAATGTTAACTACGGTCCTGATAAAACAAGAGCTCTATTGTAACACAAATATTAAATCTGTAGATACAGCTATTATGAGTTGGTAAAAAAAAAAAAAAGAAATTAAAAAAAGAATTAAAAGGGGCTCATTTCAGACAACCACTGATTTCACCGACCTTTGCCTTAAACCTGACATCCAAAGGCTTGGAACAAAACTGAATTCAATGAGGCAAAAAAATCAATCTGATCCAGTTTTAATTAAATCACATGTGTGAAATAAAGAGGAAATTACGTCCAAATCTTATTTTTCAAAACCTTTGTTTGTGTTCGCTCTATGTTTTGGAGGTGTTTGGGGTTTTTTGGTTTAGTGTTGTAGTTTTTTTAAATTCAACTCATTATGCAAGTTAAGGGCAAGAGACAAAGTGTTCACTGAACAAAAGTGGTGAATTGTCTTTTTTTTAATGAGGCCTTGTCATGAGGCATTTTTAAGCAGTTACTTTGTGATGCAGAGGCTCAGGCTGAGCAGCACTCCCCAGCCTGGGCGCAGAGGCAGTGGATCTCCATGGTCTCATCTATGCTCCTAATTAAAATAGGTTCAGGAAATGAGCTCAGGCACTGGCCAGCTGGTCAGCCAGCTTGACTGTTTCACTTGCTCCAGCCCCTTGCTGGCTTGTGCCAAGGTGTAGTTTCCCAAACTGCAAGGGCACAATCCGGAGAACAGGTTGTGCGAGGGAGCATTCCCACCAGGCAGTGGGGACAGCAGCCAAGGGGAGACCAGAGGAGATGCAAAGCCAACTGCACTGCAGAACCCACAATATATATTTCAGAAATAATCATGTCCTATTTTGTCCTAGAGATATTTTGGCTACTCGCTTTTCTGTAACAACAGATTGTATTATGTGCCGTTCTTTTCTGGCATATATAATCTTTGAAGGTTTGGGGTTCTTTTTCTGTAATTCATCCAAGCTGCTAGTTTCTTCCAGTATAAGAAGGCTTTACCTAAGTGTTTGTTAAGTGTTTACCTACTCTTACTGCAGCTGACAAAAGTCTGTTGTTTATAATGCTTTTGTTCCTTGTCCAACTGCTTCTATTGTAAGTGGTGCATGCCATAAACACACTGCAATTCAATGAATGTGGGATGTTTTACAAAGGTAATTAATTGTAATGTAAAAGTTATTTCAAGGCACATAAAACTGATAATTCAGAGAAGAAAGAATTAGAAAACCAATATATGAAATATATATGTAAATGCTACCCCATTATTGAGAAGCAAAAATGGGGATATGTCAGCGCATAGGCTTGCTAAAAAAGGATTATGGCATTTAAAAAGATAAAGTCACTTTCAACTCCATTATTCTTCTCATTTGAAGAATCTTTACATTAAAAATATTGCCTATGTTCTGAGTCATATCAGTCAGAAAACCACAAAGAAAGAAAGATCAATTGAGAACAAAAATTAGTTTGAAGGAGAAGGAAGAAACCTAAATTGTCTTCACAAAAATCCAACAAAGAATCAGCAAACAGTTTAAAAAAATCAGTGCTTACACTACAGTCAAGGTACAAGGCAGGCAGCCTGGAGAGACAGTATGTATCAGCAGGGTCCTACTCATACAATTTGCATGAAGAACCTGTTGCAGCTAATTGTCTAAAGAGAAGCTCAAAGATTGAGACACTTTACAAGAAAATCCTCATCAATTTCTTCGCCCTTCCTGCCTGCTCCCACAGATTCTCTAAGGGTGCTGGAGAATTTGAACATATTGTTTATTAATTATACTAAGGCAGCTTCTACTGAAGGATTTCAAAGCATCTTGTCAAACATTTAATTAAGTCTCACAGTCAGTCTCCCTTCAAAAAGGAGTTAGTACCTTTTTTACAGAAGATTTTTCAATAATAAAAGGTTTCAGTGACCTAGTAAGATCACACAGCAAAATCAGTATGGATACTGAAACACTGTTCTCTAAAGGGAGAAGAGCAGGAGGTCCAGAGACAGGCACCCCCGTATTCCTGTCTGCACCCATGGAGGGGGGGGAGGCACTGCTGCCTGGGTGCTCCTCTTCTTGAAACTGTCCCACCTACTAGCAGTGACCATCTCTTTCTTGTAGAAGGAAGTGTCTTATGGAAACAGTGTGTATTTTAGCAAAAATGCTGGGAATTCCCTCTGTATGATTCTCTGGCAAGGTTCACATGATCCTTGATGGACAGAGGTGCATGTCAAGTAAGAGGGGTCTAAGCAGGAGAAAGCACCTCTGTGGAATGCTCTAGTGATGCTGCCTCTAGTACTCTGGTGTTCCAGTACTCCTGTCCATGCCATGAAAGGGTGTGTAAAAACTGCAGAGGGATTATGAAAAAGCTACAAGAATGTCTAGAGTCCTGCAAGAAAATGTTTTTGCACTAACCAAGCAGGAAATTCAATATATTCATTTTGTTCTAAAACACATTAAATAAATTGGGAACCAGCTAAGTACAATAAAGATAAGTAAATTATATTTAAGCAGGAAAATATCAGAAAAATGGCCAAAACCAACACTAGAAATAAGATTATTTTTAAATAGAATTAATTAGTTATTGGAAACAGATCACCAAGAAAACTGACAAAATTGTCAAAACCCAACACCTTTAATGTGGCACAGCTACATACCAGGAAAAGAGTCTACTGGAAGCTGGGTGTAGCAGTTAGGGTCAGCCTTAGTTATCATAATGATTCTGTGTGATCTTAAGCAAACGAACCACTATGAAGCACATGACTTCTGTGCAGATGCTTCCCAATCATGAAAATGTAAGCTGATTTAGTTATTTGGTCAGACCATCCTGCTTTTGCCAAATGTAGCCTACCTCAAACACCCTCACATTTAAAGAAAGACATCAGAAAAAACTTCACATTAGGGAAAAAGATGGGAATTCATGGTGTCTGTGTGATTTCTTTTAATTTAGTTTCCACATTAGTCCTTTTTCTTTTTTTCTTTTTTTTAAACAACTGAGAGATATTCCCTTGGTAATTTTATTAGTCCCCCTTCTTAGCTTTCAGACTCATCAAGAGGATTATGAACTTCTTAGTCCTCATTGCAAACCATTATCTGCATAATCTGTGAACAGGAAAGCTTGGTAAATAAGAATTGAGAGCCTAGAGTTTTCAGTCCCAATCCATATGGTTTAGAGGAGTGTCACTGATGGAATCTCTGGTCTAAACCTGCTGTTGCATAACCACCCTAGGAAGGGCACTGCTAGGTAGATGAACAAGACAGACTATAAGAAATCTCTTCTCTTTTTTTTTTTCCTAAATTATTTTCATCGTCTTTTGGGTTCAGCACTTTGTGGTTAGTTTATTTTTGAAAAGACAAGTTTGCCAGTTTATCTAACAACAGTAGTTTCAGACTTGCCAGTAGTGCAGGCCAAACAACTTCTTTTGTGCACATCCTCAGTGGTAGCAGAAGTCCTTTTGCTGCCACCAGAGAGCGGAAGGAACCAGTGGTCCTGGCAGCAGCCAAAGGAAAAAAAAAATAATAAAAAATGTTATTTACCCCATTTTCAGCAAGTGTTTTGAAGGTACAGATTTGCATTGAGTAATCCCCACGGACCCATGGCAGGTGAACACTACAGGCCTCCTCAGATAAATGACTCTCCTGGGTATGCAGAGGGGAATGCAGTGGCCTTGCAGGTAAAAAAACCCAGGAAATTAAAAGAATGGGATAAAGAAGAAAACCTCAAAAGAGGTAAAATAGAGGTAAACATGGAACACACTACATTTTATTATGCTGCAATTTCTCTGCATAAAAATGTAAAAATAATATAAGTAGGAAAAAAGGTAGTTTAAATTTTTGCTATTTTGGGCTCTCAAAATCTGCTATTCTAGAAGAGTTGAAGTGCAGATAATTAGCCAATTTATTCAGGGCTTTGACAAAAAGCTATATACAGATTTCAATTTCACATTATCTTGTCCATGTGGCAATATCAGACTTTTATGCTTCAGGGATGTCATGAGCACACAATAATTCACTCATTTTTAGTCTCTCTGCTTTAATTTTGGTTAATATGATAATCCAGAAGCCTATTTGCTTTGCAATAAAACATAGGTGTTACAAATCTAAGATGATTACAAAGGTATATCCTAAGCCAAGCTACGTGAAATCATTTAAATGCTCTTTCCATTTCCTATTTCTGAACTAATCTATTAGAAATTATCTTGAGAAGAAGGAATAATTGTTGTTTTTCCAATTTATTTGTATTTCTATCAAATACACAGTTTACTGTTGATACTGCCCAGGAACTTCAGTGTGGAAGGATTTGCAGATACTAAGTATCATGAAAGTATTCACCTTGCTCCCCTGGGAACTTTGTCCCACAGCACAAAAATTACTTTCCTGCAAAGTAGGGGATTTTGTAGTTTCTTTCTTTGAGATATAGTCAGAAACTGTCTTCAACATGTGGCAGCAGGAATGAAGCAAATTATTCTTGGTATCAAATACCTGGGTACAGTGCTTGTCATCAGCATGTTTCAGAGATTCTCTCAGAAATGTAGAGATAAGTGGAATTTTGGTAATGCAAAAGCATCCCTTTTCAGGTAGTTGTAGAGAGTGAGGTGGTCTCCCCTTAGCCTCCTTTTCTCCAGAATAAACAACCCCATTTATACAGCTGTCATGTAGGTACTGAGAGCAGGGTTATAAAGGGGATTAGGGGACTAAAGATGAGTGGAGAACTCTGAAGACCTCTACAAATTTGGCCCTAAACCGTTCTGAGTACTTTCCTTCAACTTAATTTGCCATAAAAGAGTAACTCTTGTCTATAGTCCAGCTCCTGTGTGGGAGAAAAGAACTCAGATGAGTCTCTGAACTTCCATGCTGATGTTCCTTCGAGTCTTACCTTATTGTTTTGTAAGGAAAATACCTCCTCAACCTGTATTTTACTATGAGAAGAGCCAGAGAAGATCCCTGCAAGGCTGACTGAAGGAGGAGGCAGAAGGTATACAAGGTCAGTTCCTGTACTGTGCACTCACTGCATTTCTTTTGGCCTTACCTGGATGAAACACAGCAGGCATATGGAAAGCTTAATTTGGCCACTTAAAAATAAAATAAGAAAAAAGACAGTGATTATGTCTGTTGTTGCCAGGATGCATAATCTAGCCTGTTTTCATTCGCAGTGCTTTTACATTGACAAAATGCCCATTGCCTGTTGGTGCCTGGGCTGCGTGACTGCCTGAGAAGACTTTTTGCTCCAAAAGGTACAGGGTAGTCCATCTTAGGACACCTCCAAGACAAGGAAGCTTTGGTCAAATGATCAGTAAAAAAACAACCAAACAAGAAAACAAAGGAGATCATTCTACTCAGACGAACAAATGAAAATTAAATAAATGCAGTTCAGACTAAATCTAGACTTTAACAGAAGGCTTGAATCCCTTGTATTCACAGACCTTATTTTTTACTTAAAGGACATGTCTTAAATAAGTGGGCAAAAAATACTTGTAATATATTGCTGCAAAATGCAGCAGCAGTGCTCTGCAGCAGGAGCAATGACTATCGCATCAGTCTTTGCAACAGTTCTGGGACTTTCCACTTTGCTCTATTACATCCTCAGGCAACGGTTGCTGCAATTGACACAGGAAGACCTGAATATTTTTCCATGGGTGACAAAGATGAGAATTTAGTTTCTTACTCTCTTCTTCAGGCCTTCCAAAGAACAAAATAGCACTTTGGTAAATACCATCAACTCAGGACCATCTTTGAACTCCATTACATTTGAAGATTGTAAAAGAAAGAAGAACTGTCTACATAATCTGTGGGCATTGACCATATGTTGGATGCTATAAAGAGGTAATAACTCTATCGTAGTGCCTTATGGTTTCTCTTTTTCATTAGGACACAAGGTACTATTCCCTTACTTTTAGGCAGGGCCAAACATTATATCTACCTTGAGAAACTATGAGTAAGTTCACAAAGCCACGTGTAAACTAAATTTGTGATAGGAAAAGAGGGAATTAGTAAGCACTGGAAGAAAAAAAAAATGTCATTCTTACCTAAATGGGTTTATTGGCCCAGGACACAGCATACCTCATCTTTATGTAAAGTACACAGAAGTTCTTAAGAAGAACTGAAAATAATAGTTGCTACCCTAAGGAGAAGGCCAGGATGGGATCCCTTACGTGTTTTCCTGGCAACTCAGGAGAATAAAAATCCCAGGTTTCCATCCTGTAGGTTTTTATGTTGGCTCACCACATGGATGAGCACATCCTCTGGGCTACAGCCCCACCCAGGTGAGTCAAGAGCAGTTTGCCTCCATGGAGCAAGTTATCCTGGACCTGGAGAGGGAACTGCCACATTCTTGACACCAGAATAGCTGAAGACATCTCTGGAGTCTATTAGGGAGCATTACATAGATGTCCCAACTGTTTCTATGGATACCCCTAAGTTTAATATTTAGATTTATACAGTACCTTTTAATGACTGTTTTGGATATCTGGTTCATTTTCAAGCTCTCTTTTCTCCCAGGAAATTTCACATCTAAACTACCAACCAAGAAAGATGTTTTATGCCACATCACAGTGGAAGCCCACTCAACCCCATGACTGGGCTGATCTAGAGATACGTTTGATTATGTAGGCAAAACTCCCTAAAACCAATGGGGAGTTTTGCTTAGAAAAAGGACGCACATTTTGAGACTTACAGCAGATAAAATCTTCTCTTTTCCCAGTGATCTGTTGACTGACACTGCAGGATTCCTCATCTGCTCTACAAGATCCTACAGACTGAAAGACTGACTTTCCTGATTTTCCCTTTTTAATTTGTATTCTCCGTTCTAGCCTCATTGACACTCATTAAAACGCCAATAAAGACAATCACTCCTGTATTCATTATTAGAAATCATTATTTGCATTCAAGCCTCTTGAGGCTCTCCATATTTTGCTTTTAGCTATGAGACTACCACTGGAGAAAAGAGTTGGATATATTGAAAAATCAAAATAAATAAATCAGAGGGATTTTTCCCTTTTCACAGTAACTAATGCTAACTTGCCTCAGAAGATTTAGAAAAGGTAACCTGCTTTCAAAATACAGGAAAGGAAAGATACTTGAAAGAGATTAAGATCTTCTTGATATCCAAGACAAAAATTACTAATATGCATTTTGGTTTCCAGCTGAGATTTAAAATTGATGCAGTTCCTTATGAACTCAGGTACTCACACAAACTGTTACAAGTCAGCTCTCCGTGAGCACCAGAACCCATTACTCTGAACATGCAGAGTAGAGAAAGCAGGAGTCTAACCCATTTGTCAAAATAATTTTCAACTTTAATTTTTTGCATGGTTTATAATAATCATAGCCTTCCCAAGCAGCATAAGTTTGTGAATGTGTTAATCTCTGATTCCAATGAGTAAAACCCAATAGGTTGCAAACACTAAGCTTTGGAAAAAATGTTTACATAGAAATACAAATCTTCCTTTCTTAATAAAAGTAGTGATTCCTATAGTTAAGCATATTGAATAGCTCCAGTTATAAAACACCATTCTTGATTTATTTATACTCCAACCTCACTAGCTTTCTGAGTTAAAGTTTTGCTGGAACGCTAAAAAATATTTGGACAAAATACCTGGTTTTCTGCATTTTAAAATGTATTCATACTGTATTTTTAAGAGTTTCTAGAACATCTCTGTTTTGGAGTACCTGAAAATGGTCTGGAGATAAAGTTGTGTGTACTTTGAGCATGTTTATCACAGCATTTCAGAGACTTTGCTTATTGTTCTTAGCATGACTGCTTGGTCAGCAGAGAGAACATGACAGTGAGGACCCATCACTCTTGTGCTCCTCAGTCTGCTCCCTGCACGGTAGGAAGGAAAACCAGTAAAATCCTGATGGGAATTGGCTGGGAGCAGAAGCTGAGGGGTGGTTGTGATGCAAAAAGGGGCTTCAGTGACTGTTAATGGCATGTTGGCAGAGTATGATAAAGCTAAGTGGTATTGAGATAGCATGTCATGAAAAACTATACTGCAATACATAGGAAAGTAAATTAAGTACAGACAAACTTAATTCCAGCATGTATGAGCTTATTAATATTTGACTTGGAAACTTTAGGAGCATGATGGGTACATGTGGGAGCAAAAGAAACAGAGAGCAGAATAGAAAGGAAAGATATAATTATTACTTATTAAACCTTATATTGGCTTGCAAGTTGGTAAGCACTGTAAAACTCAATGTAAGTGACAATTCCTGTATAAGCATTTAAGAATCTAAAAACTTAACACAAGAAAAGATGTAAGAAGCAAAGCACTTAGTTCAAAACTTCCCATCTATGTCAGTGGCAAAGGAGTGCTCCTATTTGCTTTATGGGCAACAAATAACACAAAAACCTAGAAGATACAGTAGGTCTGACAGGACTGTGCAATCCTCACTGGACAGCACACACAGCTAATGAAACACGTTGGTTCATTGCCTCCTGAACTTCTCTACACCTGAGTATTCTCAGCTGAAAAAGGAAAAGGATGAAATTATAAATCACAGCTAGAAATATATTGAGTTTGGCACATTCTACATATTAATTCATGCAAAGCTTTTACAGAACTGCTAAAGTACCTAAAGAAATGAGCAAGCAGCATCTGCAAATTAATATTTCTTTTGCTGCAGAACATAAAGTGCTGTTTTCCAAAAGCAATGAGTCAGGAAGAGGCACGATGCATGAAGAACATGAAGAGTTTAGTTTCCTACCACCTCAAATAAAAAGGCCTCTCTGACAGCAGGTCACCATCACCCACAATAGCAACCAGAAAGGAAAATCAAAGGTAGCATTTCATGATCCTGATCCTGTCTCCACAGAAGAAAAGGGGATTTTTGCTACCAGCTCTGAAGGGTGCAGAACTACACCTGCCTTTCCTGCTCTTCATGCACATTTCATCACCTGAACTATTCTTGATATAGCATCTGAGGCAAGTCTCCTACGATCTTGAAAGGTACATATACTTCCCTGTGCAATACAGCACATTAAGTACCATCACATTTTATTAGAGTTAACAGAAAAAGTGCAGGTCTGCATACCCTGTTGAAAACATGTTTTACATTGCAGGGTAATATTCAGTGATGTTATGTTACCAAACACCAGGCAACCTGACAGATAAATCTGTTAGAAGTATAATTACACTAGATAACTTGTATTGGTGTCCCTCTCTGTTAAACAAAACAATGGATTTTCATTCAGAGGGGCACCTTGGAAGATTAATGGTAATAATGAAGCATGAAATATTTCCCTCCCAGCATGGTTAATCTGAAACAGAGGAAACAATCATATCACCCAGGAGGGATAATCCTTTGAGAAAAATTTCTGGTGAAATAATGTATTGCTGCTGTACCTCACCCCACATATGTCAACAAAGAAATTATCAGTGTTGTGCTTAATGCAATGAAGGCCAACAAGCACCAGGAAAGGAAATGGAATCAGCACAGCATAAAACCAGGCACACGGTAGTACTGACAGGAGGGAGCTGAGAAGACAGGAAAACAGCGCCAGGAAGCAACAGTATGAACAGCAAAGGACGACAGGGACCAGGAATTCAGTAACGGGGAGAGAAGATGGGAGCAATTGCTCAATTAATGACAATGGGGGAGGAAAAAAACCAAACAAAAAAGCAACAAACTACCAAGAACGTTTTGGGGCAATTTTTTTTTTTAAGATAGCCGTGTGAAATGTTTGTCCTAATGCCGCAGACCCTGAGGCAGGTGTATTTCCTGAGTCAGGCACTGCGACACAGCTGCCCAGCGCTGGATATCCCGAGAAAGGTACCGCTCGGGCCCGGGGACAGGCACCCGGCAGGACCCGGGGACAGGCACCACCACGCTGCTCTAACTGGCTCCTGTCCCCTTTGCACAGCCGGCACTTGGGCAATGCTGCCGCAGCGCTGCTCCCTCCGGCCCTCCTCGGCCGCTGTGACAGCTCCTGGAGGCACAGCAGCTCAACGTGGCTGCCTCAGTGAATCGACCGAGATAACCTTCACTTCACTGGGCGGCCGGAGGCATTTCTTTGACAATCGATACCTTGAATGAGCTCTAAAAGTACACATAGGTGTGTACAATCAAGAAAAACAACACTTCCAAAAAACAGTTCTTTCTTCATTTTCAGTCAAACACCAGTGTCCATAGGAAAGAAAGCCCTTGATATCAACTTACTGGACTGTTTCCTTCAGAGTCCTACTAGTAAACCCATGCTCCATCTTCAAAGAACACTCGAAAGCCTTTCATTTTTGGCAGATAAGCCATTTAATCAATATTTTCAACATTAATCAAGGCCAAGAGCAATTTCATTTCTACCCTTTCCCTAAATTGAGTTGGAATCTAAGCAAGTGCGTCACTGGGTTACTTTGCCTGTGGTGAGTAAGTTCAGCTGAAGGAGACAGAAGCTTTCAGTGGCAACTAATTCTGTTCAAATGATAATATCTCATATTTATCTTACATGAACATCAGTGCAGCAGGCAGCGCTACATTTTGTCTAGAAAAAAGATCCATTAAATAATTATATTTCTACATCCTGTTTTTAAAACATAAATGCCTTTTCCCTACTTGAACTGATGACTGCTGCTGTCCTGATAATCTTTTATTCTGCAAGGTGTTTTATGCTCACAATACTCTCAGCATAAAGCACTAATTAGAAGCAGAAAACTGCTCTATTCTCATTGTATTTTTGCTGTTCCTATTTATTACAGGAAAGCTCTTTCCTTTAAACAGTATACCTTCTCTGGTGCTGACTGGGAAGCTGGGTGAGCATCAGGACTGTCACATCCCAATGTTCAGCTCTACCATGAGAAAGTGACTTCAGACACAGTAAGCAGTAGCTGTCCGTCCTGAGCTGCAAATGGAACATGCCCTGGAGCTTTGCCTACTGCCTCCCCTTCTGTGGTGTTTTGTGTGTTGAAATCATACAACACCATGATAGATGCTATGCGGCTTGAAGACAGAGCACAGCCCAAGATCTGAGGATGCAGGATAGCTGCAGTGACTAGGGCTTCCTTGGCAGTAGGTTTCAAGTATTTCTAACTGGACAGGTTCTGTAGCAAGAAATATCAGTTTACCAACTAGGTTGGTCTTTGGCCTTACACAGAATCACAAAATTGTTCTGGTTGGAGAAGACCTTTAAGATCATTGATTCCAACCATAACCTAACTCTACCAATTCCACTGCTTAAAGCACATCACTCAGCACCACACTTCCAGGGATGGTGATTCAACCACCTCCCTGGGCAGCCTATTCCAGTGTTTTATTGCCCTTCCAGTGAATAAGTTTCTTTTAATATCTAATCTAATCCTCCACTGGCACAACTTGACCCTATTTCCTCTTGTCCTATCAACCTTACTGATAACCTCGTCTAGCTGTGGCCATATGAACGTCTACAGTAGAATGTTCTCACTAGCACACTTCCTATTTTTGAGTCAAACAGCAATCAGTACTTTGTTGCTGCCAGGAAAAGAAAAAGGATGGAAGTGTAGAGACTATCACAGTGACAATGAAAATGCACTACCATACTTCACTTCAGTGGAAGAAAATGAAGCTTGGCTACTGCAAGCCCCATAAGCAAGCCCATAGGCTACGAGAAGGCTGTTTTGGCTTTATCCCTCTGCAGGAGGCACTTGAAAACGTGTCACACAACCATTTTTTTTTTCCTTTTGTTTCTTCCTCTGATATTACTACATAAACCACACAAATGTTCCTTTTCACAAACATCTCCAGAGCTAACAGGAGCTGACTGAATTGCTGTCTGCTCTGCAAACACAGGTTTAAAACAATTTCATG
Organism: Hemiprocne comata; assembly: GCA_020745705.1. NCBI lineage: Eukaryota > Metazoa > Chordata > Aves > Apodiformes > Apodidae > Hemiprocne > Hemiprocne comata. Next base: position 6,541,891 of record CM036594.1, on the reverse strand, counting down.
GGGCTTGTTATTTACCCAGCTGTAACAGCTTCTTTGTTAGAGGACAGCACTATAATTATCTGCTTTTATCATTAATACTTTGAGTCAGTGGTTATAGCAGAGGTGACAAATCACTGAAATGCCTGACAGTTTATGGCTTTTAGCAATAAGGAATGTCTTTTTATTTCACATCCTCTGTGCGTATTATTTCCTTTAGATGTCTTCTGTTCTCTTACAGACACATGCACATTCATAATTAAACATACCTGATCGTAAGTTATTCACATACAACCAATTACCAAAATTCTGTTTTTTAGTGTTAGTACATATTCATTACTTTTTGAAAAGCAGCAGAACAAGAGGAAAAATTCAGACTGAGGAAGTATCAGAGTAATGTCTTTTGTCCTTTATGTCCACTCTAAAATATCATCCAGCAAATAGAAAAAAATACACATCTGCTTAATTTCGCTAGCCATCAGAAAGACAGGACTAGCAGTCCTGCTGCTGCCAGTATCCTCAACTAAACTCCAAATAATGGAATCAGAAATTTTTCAGGCCAAGATCAGGAAAATCATGTACTTAGTCTAGAAGCTTAAGTGCTCATGGTCCATTTGCATCGTATTGCAGAAGTACAAGCACATAGACCAAACATCTTGCACCAAAACCAAGGCTGGCTCTGCACACAAGAGTGCTGCAGACCAGGCCTGTCCGCATAGGTGCTGAGCTGTTAAGGTCAAGTTCAGAATAAAGAATATAAAGTCAACATGAGACTCCTTCTCATTACAGTGCTCATTAGGAAATATAGCCACCTTGTGACACCATTATTTATTTACACACAGAGTACGTCACTACTGATATAAGCTTCCCCCTATGTATAAGCATAATTTGCCCCATAACATTGTTTTTCTCACCCCCCTGCTCCCATGCTCACAAAACCAGGTGCACAGCTTGAAATGGAACCCCTTTTGTTGTAAGAAGATGGTCACTTTTGGAAGCAACGAGTAGCAACTGTCAAAACAAAACAAACTCCATTTCAAATCCAGCGTGAAGTAACAGAACAAAAAAAGAATGAAGCAGAAATGACCTTATCCATAACTATAGCCATAAGGCTAGTTAGGATTCTTTCTGAGTAAAAAATAGAGTGGAACAACTGGCAAATGTCAGCCTCATTATCATGAACTCTTTTTACTGGTGAAACAAAAATTAGCCCTTAGATCTTTTTTCAACAGACTAGACCATTCTCTGTGTTAGAAGCCTTTTTATTTCTTTTTAATAACTATCAAGTTACAGAAACACCTTTTCCCTGTAGTATTAAAAACACGTTTCAGCCTTAATGGCTATAAGCACGCTATATTTATCTTTCCACAAACATTTGATGTTTAAATAGTTTGGGCATGATGTTGTGAAATATGGCAAGAATGAAAAAAAAAAAGGGGGGGGGAAGCTCAGCAAAAAGAACATTAAGTTCAAAGGTAATTGCTTCTCTGAGATTCATGCAGTTTTTCATATCATCCTTCAGAATTACTAAAAAATGGAACATTCCAGGTAGATGAAAGAAATCCTGAAATACTGTCTCCTAATGCTAGTGACACTGTTTAAAGCCAAGATAATGTTCTTGAATCTAGAGTCTATAGTAAATGCTGTCGATTGAGAATACAGTTGTCCTTAACCTGACAGAGCTCAACTGGAGGTTTCAAAGTAACGGCTTGGTAATAAGTCAGGATCCTAACCTGTTGCAAATTGCTGAAGCTCACAGAACCATGCCACTTCATGCCAGCTAAGGCTCTGGCACAAGGTAATTTAATCCAAACACTAATTGACTCTATCTTTCTAGCTGGCAGTTTAACAGTAATACATGTTTTTACAAGTCCCTCAGCTGAAACACATGGCAGTTTCCCATCTTGGCTTTTTTGTCTCTGGCATAGTTTTGGTCATTTATTCTTTGAATTTCTCCAGTAGCACCCATCTCTTCTCAAAGACAGGGCTTTACATCTGCAGTTGTTGTGACAATCCCTCCCAGATATGACTCAACAGTTAACTGCTCTTTGGGATAGTGATGGACCATAGTCAATTTTCCCTATTCAAGTCATCATAATTTACCATTTATAGGAAGAGAGACTAATGATGTATCCCCATCATCTATAGGTAATGCTCAGAAAAAAAAGACCAGCTGTTGGGTTTTTTGGTTGTTTTGAGGGTTTTTTAACTTATGTCTGATCTACAGGAGCCACCAATGATTGTGATCCCACGACAGGATTGTCTGAATCCTTCCCCGCCTTTATTTGTCCAGCTTCCTGAACTGAAAAAAACAAAAAAACACAACCAGGATGGGTCTTAATTATGTTTACCACCTAGGGATTTGCATTACTGAACCAGGAGTATAAAGACATTTGACCCTTACAGCTCATGTTTCTTTTTTCCCTAGTGTCTGTAAATATAAACATGAAGCTGAGTCTTCCAAGTTTCTCTGCACTCAAAATCTCACATCTAGTGCCTCTCCCTGGAATCACACAGAGTTGTACAAGCTTTATACATTTCATGAGCTTTGGTTCAAATACATTTAGGCTTACCCAGCTGTAAAAGTCCTGCTTCAGATGACTTCACCAGCCTCCACTGGGCATCCCGAGCTGAGAAACTCAGCTCCACATGGATGGGGAAAATGAGATTGGAACTAACATACATATTCCTGACAGCTGACCAGGGACTAACAAAGAGGAGAAGACATTCTACCTCAAGCCTCATTTGGAAAAGATCCCTTGGAGCCAATTCCAGGCAGCCAAAGCTACCTCACATTGCCTGTGACTCCTCAGAGAGCAGAATGAACAATAAGCATAATAAGATAATCTTACCATGTGAAGGACACAAGGATCCACTCAGCTATTAGTTAAAGATCAGTATATGAAGACTAAGCAGAACATCCCATAAGAAACACTAAAACATCCAATTCCATATTTGAAAAAATGGGACTGATGATACTTACTTGCTCTGGAGGGATGTTAGGAAGCTCAATTTATTCTTAGTAGAGTTCTGTGTGATTCTCTGATGTGCCCTATCAATGACAAGTACTATTACCTCTAAAGAACACAATCCCCCAATGTCTCTTGCAAACACATGATTTATAGAACATGCCACAGAGCAAACCAAGGGGACAACTCTGATAGATGCAGCAAACAACAGCCTGTAAAATAAAGGGTGCTGCAGACATGGAGCTAACAGCCTGTAGAAATGAGTTCTAGAGAAGCAAGAAACAGGACTGTAATACTCAGCAGCTGTCCTGACCATATGAGGATGCTAATAAATCTTCCAACATTTCTTCTAATATGTACAGTGACCATCTATCCTAGACCTTGGATGCTTGCTGGAAATGAGTGCTTTACACAAGATACTTTTGATCTGGACTTGCAGATACACTGATGATGCTATCTCCTCTCTCATTACAGCATCAAAAGAAGTCTCAGCTGAAATCCCACCAAGTTTCTTGAAGTTCCCTTAATGGCAGTTCCTCTTCCTCTTCTTCAGTTCAAAGCAGCAATAGATCACTCAGGTTATCTCCATGAAGTTTCTTTTAAAATATTATTTACAAGAGTATAGGACAACATTTTCCTTTTTTTCTTATGAATCCAGGAAATTCAAATGCAAAGCCAGTCAAGGAATACAGCTATGATCCTAAATCACTCTGTTCCTTAAATATGATGCTCAATTTGCTATTTCAAGTTACTTATTGCTGATATTCCACCAGAAAACAGAGATTCATGATGCATCAAAAAGACTATCATATAAGAGATTCCCGGTGATGATACAGTATTTATAACAACAACTACTAGAAACAGAAAAATCCACAGCAGCTTAACTCAGGATGCGTGAGTAATAACCCAGCTTCATCACTAGGCAGAGACACTATTAACTTGTGACCCAGTAACCAAGCAGCTGTGAAATAATGTTTTCATTAAAAAAAACAACACAAACAACGAAACAAAATCAAAACCCAACAAAACCCACCACAAACAATGAGACTGAACATGTTGCTTATAAAATGTTTACACCCGGTTTACCAATTTGCGTAGTAATGATGCTTCAAGTACCTTTCTCCTGAATGGCTTTGAGATGCTAAATGCAAACCAAGAATTAGAGGACTTGAAAATAGAGAGCAGATAATTGCTACCGAAAAAAGATGGTATCAGCATATTGCACATACCCAATGAAATCCATATGGCCACAGCTATTTTCAGCTATCTCTGTAAATTCCATCTTGTGCTTTCTTCTGAGTTTATATGTTCATGTTTTCAATTAAACTTCCTGCAACAGTTTGTGTTTCATAGTGCAAAAATAGGCCACATTAACTCGGAAATAAAGTAAATCAGCAGGTTGAGAGCATTGCTGCAGTCTAAATGAGGTGAAGCACACAAGCATCTTGGAAAGGTCATTAAGGAGCAAGGGCAAGATTCTGGCTGGGCACAGAGGGTGAGAGAGACAGAGGGGGACACGTAATATCACAGCAAAACAGAAGCGTGTTCTACAAAACTTCCTTATGCAAAATGTTCTAGATTTCAGAAGGAATAAAGAAGAGGCCTAGGCTCAATGGGGTTACCCAAGAATGCATCTGACTTATGACTGGGTGTTGCAGTATATTTTAACATCTTTCGTGCATTTCATGACTCTTTCAACATTTGTTTTTATGATCATGCCAGGCTCCTGCTCTGGAAACCTACTTTCCCAGATTTGCTGTTGTACCTCCTCAAAAAAAGTTCTTATTTTAAGAACTAAAAAATCATTTTTTTTTAAAGATTGTAAGCAGAAAAACTTGGTTTCTTTATTTAAAAAGCAAAAAACATTCTGCTGATTTTTTCTGCTATTTTTTTCTAACGGAAAAAATGTAACCAGATAGTATTTTCAAATATTTTTAAAATCCAGAAAACCCCAGTTCCCTGCACAGAAGATGTTGTAAACATCATATGATTGGAGTTTTAGAGTCTCCAAAGTGTCTAAGTTTCTGACTCACAGCTCCACAGAAAGGTGTGGACAGGTAAACAGAAGTACATGCACACAAAAATCACAGAATACAAGAAGTCTTAGAAATTTCTGATACAGAAAATACTAAGAGCGACAGCAGAGAAAGCACTACAGCAAAAGCTTCCAAACAACGATGTTAGGAAGGGCTTTATATGTGCCACTTGCAAGGCTGGATATAATTGTCGTGTGGTTTGGAAGTCTGTGTGCCCAGTTGCTGCTATATGACAGGGAGCACTTGCCATACCAAAAAAACCTGGTAGAGAAACACAAGGATATTGCCCTTTTTTTTCACCCAGGAAATCTGACTCTCACTGCATGACCAAACTATGACAAACTCTGTAAAGAAAAATAGTTGAGGTTAGATCTTCCCAGGGTGTCTGTTCTGATGGAGCTGGATGGAAACTCCTATGGATTCCTGATGAAAAAGGGAAACTGGAAACGTATGGCCTCTTGTAAACACAGGCAATGAAGAAGACACAGTGACATGGAAGAAGACAGTTCCCTGAATGATATCAAATATAAGAAAAAGTTGTCCCAAGATAAAGATTTATCAGCCAATATGCAAATTGCCAGCAGGACCTAAACTTTCTCAGAGGAAAGATGACTGAGAACTGCTGTTTGTTTTCCTCATGACCTTTTTCTGAGTCCACAGTGCCCACAGCTAATGAGAGGTTCAATGCAGAATTTCCTACCTAGCAATTTTTTGAAGTCAAAAGCACAGACAGATTACAGGTAAGGAGGCTTGTACAGTTAAAAAGGATGTGAAATTGTGATTTTTGAAATATAAGCTGAAAGTCTTATGATCAATTTACTTGACTGTAAAAACACACTTGATATGACATCTGATGAACATGGGTGATAGCACAGAAACCTGGAGACAGGAGAAAAAAATTCTCTCCCTCTTTCCTGAGGAAGCTCTAGCCCTGCATGGCTTCTCAGCTTCAAACCTTCTCTATGGCTGTAAAGAAAACCAAAATCTTGACATTTTAACACCAGAAACCAATTTCCTCTTGATTGGCTCTTGACTCCTGATTTTATATACATCTACACTTATCTAGAAACATGTGTCCCCCCAGCTAGAACACTACACATTGCCTGCATAAGGAATTCTATTAGGACACTGAAGAGCACAAAGTTTAACATACTTAATAGCTCAGTGCTCCAAGAAGATGTAAAGCTTTTGAGGGCAATTTGTAGCAAATGGCCACATGCCAAACAAACTGCTGTGCAACAAGTGACTAATGTCTTTGCTGATACCCCCTATTTCTCTGCCAGCATCCTGCAGCAAACCCTGCAGCTCAACTCAAGTGAATGAGGCTGAGATAATTACTATCTGCTGGGATTCTGCCTCTCCTCAACTAGATATTTCTTTGGGTAGCCACTCACAACTAAAAGCTACTCTCGGAGCACTGAGGTAGCACTGTTCCAGGTATAAGTGTAGCCACTTAAATCTGTCCTCTCTCTCCAGAACACAAGTATACTTTAAAACAGAATGCTGCCGAGCTTTTTTTCAAGCCAAAGAAATAATGCTTGCTTATAGCAGCAAGGCACCATAAAAATTACAGCAGTCCTAGTCTGAGAGCCAACAGCTTGCATTATGACAACAGAAAAAATAAAGTATAAAAAATAAGCAAACAATGCATTCTTCACTCTGGGGACTGAAGGACCACTGCTTCTTGGAGTAACTCCCTCAGGTGCCAATATGAACAAGGACTTGGTTAAGACACAGGCTGAGAGAGAGGCCTGAACAGAGAAAATCAGTTGGTGACAATCTCTGTATCTACAGGCACACAGCACTTCATGGCAAAGCTCAGCACAAGACACGGGTGCTGCGACAAGTCCAGAGTGCCGCTCAACTGCCCGCGGGTGCTCTTCTGGGACCAGACCCTAGACAACTCCCCATGCAGCCAGTACCAAAATTTCAGTGCTTCTATAGGAGGATACTCACATCACGTGCTGGATGAAACAAAGTTTCTATCTTTTGGCCACTAAACATGATGTATTTTAAGAACATGTTAAACGTAAGAAATACTTTGAGGAAGATGAATGAATGGAATGGGCAACTAGTCCTAGCAGCACTAATGCAATTCAGAATGTGCAAAAGCAGCTAAAAAGGCTTCAAAATGAATGAAAATAAAAATGAAAACTGTTATTAAGCTAAAAGTTTCTATCCCACTTCATCAAGTACAGGTACCACATTCCCAGAATTACCTTCTATAAGTGGTTTAACTTCTAAAGAGAAATCATCAATGCTATTACTTTTATAGCATATGGAGTATATTGGAAGCACATGATCTGTTTAACACCTGCAAGAACAACTCAGGAGAAACAGAAGTCTAAACCATAAAATATGATTAAAGCATGGCTTATGAATAGATGCAAAAATATTTGCCATAGTTTTCTGATGTAGAGTTCTGTAGATAGGATTCAGAAAGGTCAGTCCTTGCTTTGCGAAATTTCTTTATACACACTTCATTAAAAAAATTAACAATAACATGAAATTATATTACAGCTATTGCATTAGTTACAAATATAGTTCTCAGTAGAGCTGGAGAACCCAGACCATCTGCTCGAAGTGCCAAGGACAACCGCTTTACTTCAGCAAATGTAAATAAAGATGTGCCATGAAATCCAGACCCACCGCAGTTTAGTACATTTGCTGTTAAAAAGTGAGCCCTGTGTTGTTCCCAAGCACCTGGCTGACACAGCTTTATGAACAAAATGAGAGAGATAACAGTATTTACTAATGAGCCCTCACCACTGATCTGATTGTTTGTTCTTCTTGATATTTATTACTATGATTACCTCTGAAGGGAGAGAAAAGAAATATTTATTTTTTTAAGCATTTTACATGGGCTTGTGCCAAGTTTAACAGTTTCCAGTAGTTGTAAAACAGCAGAGTATTTACCACAGGCTCCAACAGCAGCCACAGCTTAGGGAGCCTGCCCCTGGCAAGCTCTTGAAGTTTATCCTTGAATGGGTCTTAGCTAAAATGTAATGTATAAAATCATACCTTGAGTGCACAGCAATCTGGGTTTGGGGTTTTTTTTTTCTCTTCTGTTTTAGATTTTATTTAAATGTAGCATTTTAAGTCCCTCTATTGAATTTCTACAAAGATCTGAGACAAAAAACACATCAATCTGAAAGATTAAGAAAATACACTCTTTTTGTTTCTATGGTTATTTTAAATCAGTTCATGCAGGATTTGACAGGGGTCTATTAAATCACAAGCCAAAGATTGAAGTGGCAGTTCCAGTAGAACTGAATGGAGGCTAAAATAGCTGCGGTCAAAGAAAAGGTCAAAGCCTATCTATTGCTTTAAGAGCCACTGTCTTTTATTTGTTACAATGATTTTTAAGCTGATAAATATTACAAGTGAAGAATAATGCAAACGAAAGTTGCTAGACTGAGGCCAAACCCAACAGGAGCTTTCTATGGTCTCAGTGCCCCTGGACTGGTCCAGTATCACAATTAACTAACCTCCCCAGAGGTGTTTCTCTAAAAGATGCGTGCCCCATGTACCACCACAGGTGATTTCAGTGAGAGTTTGACATTCACCTCTGAGGACTCTCCCTCCCCCTCCATTTCAGATTCCACGCTTTGGTACATACATTAAGAAAGCAAAAGTAAAAACACAACAACGGCAACACCACATCAGACACGGTCCACTTAGCCAAGAAGCCTGTTTGCTGTAAGAGACAATTCAGGAAAGAATATAAAACCAGGAAAATGTATTCTCATGGGTTCCAGCCTGAAACAACAGCAGCTTTTGGAGATAAAATTCAGATGCACACCACAACGTTAAAAAAAGCTTTTGATCCACCATGACTTTGTGAAAGACACTTCTGTTTTTCTAAGACTGTTGTCTGATAACTCAGAGGAAAATCCTTAAGGCTTTTCATGAGAAACACTGATATTTTTTCTGTATATATATTTCTACCTAATTTTTTCTTCCTCAAGATATTATTGATCTTAAAGAATTCATATCCTCTCATACTGTGAGAATTTAAACAAGCTTGTGCAAGATTCTCAGTGATACTTTGAGCTGTGAATGTCTTCATTTCTCCATTTCTTGCAAGTCCTATATCATACTCATTTAGTGATTCCTGAAGCTGTATTAATACTACAATAGAGCAAAGCCCACAGCACTGTAAGAGCACAGGCTTTCAGAGGAAAAAAGGTCAAAATCAATCAAAGCAATTCCACCACTTGCAAAGAAGCAACTCTGCCAGAGTGACCTTAGAACCGATAGTTGTACAAAATTCAGCGTCAGCGTCAAAAGTAACTAAAGATCTCCTGGTGAACCTCTCATTAAACCTGTGTCAAGATCAGTCAGGAACGTGAACCAGGAGGAGAGTGTGTCATATTTACAAAAACATTGTTTGATTTGTTCATAACATCTGATTTGTTTTTCCAGTTCCATAAAATGTGATAAGATGGGAACATGGGTTGATAAGAAGCTCACCATGAGCTAGCAATGTGCACTTGCAGCGCAGAAAGCCAACTGTGTCCTAGGCTGCATCAAAAGAAGTGTGACCAGCAGGGGCAAAGGAGGTGATTCTCCCCCTCTTCTCCACTATTGTAAGAGTGCAGTGCTGTGTCCAGTTCTGGAGCCCCTAACACAGGAAGTACATGAAGCTGTTGGAGCAAGTCTAGAGAAGGACCATGAAGATGATCCAAGGGCTGGAACACCTCTGTTATGGAGACGGGCTAAGAGAGTTGAGGTTTTTCAGCCTGGAGAAGCTCCAGGGAGACCTTAGAGCACTTTCCAGTACCTGAAGAGAGCTAAAGGAAAGCTGGCGAAGGACTTCTTACAAGGGCATGGAGTGATAGGATGAGGGGGAACAGTTTTAAGCTGAAAGAGGGGGGATTTAGGTTAGACATTAGGAAGAAATTCTTTGCTGTAAGGGTGGTGGGATACTGGAATAAGTTGCCCAGAGAAGCTGCAGATGCCCATCCATGGAAGTGTTCAAGGTCAGGTCAGATGGAGCTTTGAGCAACATGATCTAGTAAAAGATGTCCCTGCTCACAGCAGGGAGGTTGGAACTGGATGATCTTCAAGGTCCCTTCCAGCCCAAACCATTCTAGGATTCTATGAAGAAACAAAATGGATTTTATGTGGCACCTGTCACCACAAATGAAAGACTTTCTTCAGTGTAAATGTTTCAGAGCAGATCACATATCTGGTCAAGTGGATGTGTTGACCATCTTGCTTTTTCTTCCAAGCTTCAGCCACTTTCCTCTCACCTAGAGACCAAGTAACCTGGTTTTCTGCCCAATATTTTTAATTCCTGATTTAGATCCAGACTGCAATGTCTCTGCAGTGATCTGATTCTCATGGCCAAAATTATATATGAAAATAATTAAAATTACTCAAGAGAAGTCCACATCAGACATCAGAGTTATTCTGGTTTCATTACATCTTTCAGTTTTTCTGACTTCCTTTTTTTTTCTCCCATCTCTCAATCTGAGGAGGGCTTTTAGTTCTAAGCCCTTTGATCACACTGGAATGGGGAAAAGGCGAGAAGGAAGAAGGAATGGAAGCAAAAGAGAAACCCCCAAACTATTTGGTATTGGAGAAAATCCAGAAAAGTAGGAGGCTGGAAAGACTAGCAAGGGTTTGCTAAAAGCTATATAGTAGAAAAGCTATTTGGTAGCAGAGTTGCTTAGAAAAAAAAACACATATTGCTATTCTAAAAAAAAAAAAAAAATCAACAACAATAGAAAACAATCCCCCTAAAAACACATCGTTAGATGACAATACTTTTATATTGCCAGTTGAGGGACCAAATTCGCTGGTGATGTCCTCCACTAGACCCCATTTGAGAACCTTGTTTGCATAATTTCTGTAAAAAGCACCTTCAAAAGACCTAAGGACAGAAAGCCTCACTGTAAAGAATGCCAGATGAGTGGAAAGAATTCCCTGCCCAGGATCCCCTGGGTAATGCTACAGAGGAGCTTCAGCCACATGTTCTGTTTTATAAAAACTTTCATTCGAGGGTTAAATCACATAAACCTGTTCGGGGCAGCCCTAAGGTGAGGCTAAAGCCAGACCTACATGCCACCTTGGGTGTAGCTAGAGCAGCTCCTTGAAGGCAAGGGAGGGTCTGTAGCCTAGAGCACAGCCTGGAAGCTGCCCCAGGGCAGCAAGGCTGATGGGAACTGAGCAGCATTTAGGGGACTAAAGGTTTACAGCCACTTCCAAAGGCTGCTTTTCTCTGCAGGACACATGCAGCCTCCAACCAGAAAAGGTGTCTCCATGCGCTTCTTCAGGTGCATGTTTGTGCCAGGGTGTGTGAAAAAGAAGAGTGTCTCAGAGGAACCATAAGGCAGGTCTTTAGTTGAATGCTTTAGCACACTGTCTTTCAGGCCAGAAAGGCAAATATGTTTTCAAAACAGCTTCTTAGCAACACCTTCTCTCTTTCATGATGCCAAAGAACAAAGCAAGTTTATAAAATGAAACAACTAGAAAAATACAAAAGCAAGAAAGGAAAAATACCATCTCAAGCTAAAAGGTGTTATTCAGAGATTACACTGGAGCAGAGGTAGTAAAGAAGAGTAAGTGTACAACAAAATAAGGAACATAGTTAAGTAATTTCTGACATGGAGTTATACCCACAGATGAGTTATGGTCAGTGATGGAGAGGAGAGCATTGCACACTTAGGATTAGGGGAACTTTTTCTGGAACAAGAAGAGATTTTTCTTTTTTTCTTACATAGAATATTTGTTTCTTAATTTTCCAGGCATCCTCCTATTCCAAGCCTAGGACTCAGATGCTCAATCCATCAGTACCTATGATGTTATGAAATGCCTCCCCCTCCCTTTAAAAAAAATAATAAAGTGAGCAAACAAGACTCCATGGGTGTGTAAGAAAATGTCTTTCAAAATATTCTATTTAAGAGAGCAACTAAAATATAATGGCAGCTGGACCTGGGAATCACAATGCTAACCAGTTCCCCTCTTTTCCTCCAGGATGACCCAGAGGACATCAACAGCAGCCAGTGTTTGCAGATAGAAGAGTCTGCAAAACCACAGTTACTATCCCAGAGCTCTCAACTTTTTCCAATATACATCTATGCATAAATACAGTCACACACTCACTGCCACCTGCTGTGGGGCACAACAGCACATGGTGGAGACAGATGGTACTTTCCAGACCTCTTAGTTATGGCAAATGAAGAGCCTAAATAATTGTATGGGGATACTCTGGTGCACCCTGTTCAACTATGCACAGGCTGTGATCAGACCTATTGCTCCCAAATTTCCATTATTACTAGCCTTCACTTAGATTTTTTTCCCTGACTGAAAAAGTATTTTTATTGTTACTTTGAAGATATCTGCACTTTCCCTTTAAAGACTTATTTGGGAATGCACATAACAATTACTGCTGACGTGTGCTATTAAAGCTGGTAAAGAGTTTTAGGCTGGCATGCGTAGAGCCTGTGCAGCAATCTGCTCTGGTGTAAGACAGCCCTGCCTGTATGAAGACAGCAGAACTAGGACACTGCATGCTGGAGACAGGATTTTTCTCGTTCTCCTCCTCCCAGGGTGGAAGAAAGATGCACAAACCCCCCAAGCTGGGTTTGAGCCATTCACACTGCCATTTAGTCCTTTCAGTCTGACTGTGTTGTCGTGGTCAAATGGGAGATTAGAGTCCAGAGGGAGAAGAATAAAGAAACAAGCCTGGAAGACAGGAGAAGTAAAACCGATGTTTCAGCCTTTCCACAACCTCCTTTACTTCTGCCTGAAAAAGAAATACCTTGGTAAAAACCTCCATGGGAATATCTGAAAGTCAAGTCATGAGTTAGTGTCCTGTCTTTTCTCCATATGTCCGTGAATAAATCGTATCCAGTTCCCAGAGAAGTTTTTGTGCAAATATTTCAACATAACCTGTTCATCAGATGCTGTCACTTTCCATTTGCATGTTTCCCAGGAACAGATTTTCCTTATGTTTGTTTTAAATTCAGAACAAAGTAGGACATTGTTTTAAGATTTCTCTCAGAAACTTGGCCAAATAAAGAGCACAAGACACTGGTAAGATTTGATGATTACAAGATGAGAAGATGACTTTTTGGGAATATTTTATAAAATTTCAGTAAGCATCCCATCATTTACTACAATATTCCTAGAAAGCAAACACAGGAAAGAAAGTGACAGAAGTGAATTCATCGGGAGATTGAGCTGTAAATTCAGAATTCCTTCAGTGAGTTCTGGCACAAACATTGCAGCCTGAAGCCAGCAGGGACTCCTGATACACCCGTTCAACACTGCTTGTCTTCATCCTATGTGAAGAAGTGCAGATAGCAACCATGTTGCTTGTGCTACTCCTGCACCATCTGACCATCCTCCTTACACACAAAATGGACAGTTTAAAAAACATGAAAGAAAGATGTTCAGTGTTCAAGACAAAGGAGATATTTAAAAATTCTTTTTTGCATGTTCATCAAGAGCAACAATTATTTAAGCTATGCATTAATAAACTTTAGGCATGTCTAAAGAAAGTATTTGAAAGGAGCTCAATAATTTTATCATAGTCACAGTACAGATGGTGTAAGAAATTCCAGACCAGTTTAAAAGCAAGTGATCAGGGAACAAAGCAGTAGGTAAAATGTAGATTAAAAAAACACTGGGCCATACACATAGCAAATAATTTCTCAGCTTATTCCTATACACAGATGGTTCTAAAGGAATGCAACCTAGTGGAAAAGGCACTGCTATGAACCTGCCATCAGGACACTGCTACGCAGGGATGCAGTGCCTGGTGTATGTAGAGATACATTAAACTGTTTCAATAACAGACCAGGAAGTAACATGAAACACACCTGGGCTACCACAGGAGCTAAAGGCTTCTCTCTACCTTGGTCATTAAATTCTAGTTGCTACCACAGAAAAAGGATTGAAAAAGTGAAGGGTTTCAAGCACAAAGGAAAGGAATACCAGTCAGGGAAGAAGAAAGGAGGAAAGAAAGAAAAATGAAGATATGAAGCTCTCCAGAGAAGTAATGAACAGAGTTATACAGCACAGTACATCCAGGTACACAGGGAGCAGAAGGGAGGAAGATGTCCTCCTGTTTATCTTCTCTTATTAAGAAAAACAATTCAACAAAAATGAATGCTGAATGCACAAAGTTTGCTGAAGGGTGGCAATGAGACAGATCCTGGTTTTGCAGGCAGAGTTAAGGTCATGGATCACAACACAGATCATGACCAACTTTCTTTTTAATCTTGGGTATAAGGTGAAGTGATACTGCAAAGCATTAATTCTCTGCTGGGAATCAGAATACAGATATCTGTAATTATTCTCAACACTGGGAACTCCTGAGAGTTTCTAGAAGAAATATTTGTCTGCTGCTATAGACTGGCAGCATGGTCAGGGACCTGGCCAGCCCTTCCGACACTGCATACGTTACTTATACATGAAGCTTAGAAATAAGTAAAAGAGTAAAAATGAATACTTTTTCAAAATTTCAGCTTTAATGACATAGTAGCACTATTTTAAAATGAGACACATCAAGTCCCAGCATTTTGAAAATAACTTTTCAGAGACGTTGCTATCTATTGCATAAGCTTAGAAATGTTTTGATATGGCAGCCCTATAAATCTACATTAATAACCAAAACCTATGTTTTGCGACAGCTAAAATTAAATAGCTTTTTGCCTTCCGTGAAGCATTTTCTGATTGTATTTCAATTGGTTTTCAATCAAAAAATTGACCACATTCATTCTTAAATAGTACATATACTGAAAATGTGGCCGTTTTCTTTCAGCTGTGTGACAGCAGCATTTTTACTCCCCTATGGGTTTAACAATATATAACAAAATACGTGTGTCCTCCCACTGTTTTAGATCTCCACTCTTGATGATGTAGGAGGAGTAGATTGGTGCAGGTTGTGTTCTTGTTTTTCCAATTCCATGTTTCATCTGACAGAAGGAATAGCTATACACTTATCATCCTTTTTCAGACACGTGTTCCTTTTATCCCCAGGCCCAAATGCCTTTTGTTAGATTATGTTTCTCCTACAGCTTTGATCTCCCTTTACAAAAGGCAGAAAGCTATACGGTACAGGAATGTGAAACAATCCTGGAAAACAGTCTGTAAAACATTGTATCTTCCTTTCCTACTTTTATTTTTGTATCTCCTATTCCTCCTGTTCTTTGCTGTAGGTTTCCTAATAAAGTATCTGGACAAAAAGTAAACATTTTCAAATTAATTTATCACACTGAAAAGTCTTTTTTCCTCAGATAACCCCAGGGCACTAATAGGATCTGTTTATATATTCCTGCTTGTCTTCCCTTCCATCCATTAAATCTCTAGATCAAGGGTTCTTGGACTCAGTTTGTGCAATCTTAACATGCTGTTTTCTTAATTTAAATGCTTGTCTTCACTCCAGAGTCTAATACTGCATCTGTTCATTGCAAGTCTCCTTAATTCACTGAGTTGATTAAACTTTTTAAAAAATACAGATATTAAACATTCATAAGAATCACTCATGTCCCCTCTACCCCCACCCCCCAATTCTAGCCCTAGAGAAATATAAACAGTCAGTACGGTTGATTAGTGCAATCATAAGGCATATTTCTCTCTCTCTTTCCCTACATCAGAATATATTTTTTTTAAAAGTTTCCACTGGTTTAACATAAAAATATCTGTTCACTTCCACACTGTTCTCATCTGTTGCAACTGTATTTTCCCCATCCACCAGAAGAACGCTTGAGTCCCTGTTCTTAAGTCAGACAGCCATACTGCTGTGTACCTAAAAACTGCCCATAGTAATACACCTTTTCCTCCCTTTTGAAAAACTGATCTATGTTGTAGATCAGGACAACTAATAGAATGGCAGTGTAATAAAACAACTGTTTTTAACTGATAGGCCTCTTCCCTGAACACCAGTTATTCAAAATGAATAGAGATTCACAAAAACACAAATATTTACTGAATCCAGGAAATGCCTCAGCATACAGAAAACGTATGCACTGAAACACAGGACTAAACCAGCAGAGCTTAGTGGGGACCGATTTTCTCCCACCACCACGAGTGGCAGAGGCAGCCCCCAGGAGAAGGGGGAGAGGGGAGTGTGGTCTGGTCCTGGTCTGCCACAACCTGCCTTCCTGCCAGAAGCAGACACTCGCCATTGCTCCATGTCTGCTGCCCTAAGAGGCACCCCAAGTGTCCAGGTTTGACACCCAGTGTGCACACACTGGCTTTGGCTGCAGGTAGACCTTCAGTTGTTTAAAAGCCAATGCCTTGTTCGTGTAATGTGAAGCAGAGATGGGAGAACTGAGGAAAGACAGACAGCACCAAAGGTTATTCAGGCTCAGCAAGCCCCACAGTTTATCTAACTTCAGGGCTGTTATATTCAAGAAAATGTCAGCAAAATCGGTGGAGCTAAGTTTAACTCAGTCACATGACTGCACAAGGTGCAATTTGAGGAGCCTTTCTGAGAAGGGATCTGGACAGGCCACCCTGTTCTCTGACATAACTGAGTGCACTATCAGATCATAAGCAGAAAACCCAGCTCCAGCACAAGTTAAGGGGAATCTTAGCTTCAGTGAAAGAGTATTTCCTCCTCAAGCCTTCTGCAGTGCTTTGTAAACTATGAGACATCTGACCAACTGCTCAGTTCCTATAGCTCTGGTCATCAAATATGTAATGAAAGAGTGGCTGGTTTTACACCTTTTATTTTAGAGGTCTCCAGTTCTAGTTTTGTTTTGGAACAAAAAAATTAAATCACGAGCCATATAACGTGGCACTAGAGAAGTAACCTCATTTCCTAGGCAGAGGGAAAAGCAATCAGCAGAGAACAGTCATATTCCTGGAGATTTCCAGGGCCCTGCAGGAGACCCTGTTCATGCCAGAAATAGCCCTTTCAACCCAGGACCGACTCTTGCATTCCAGTCAGGTAACTTTGAATTCAACTTTAGTAACTGAAAATATAGTTCTCTCTTCCTCCCACAAATTACACTTGCAGAAAGAAAAAGGGACTGTAAGAGAGTCTGACTTAAGACAGAAAACTTCAAATCATTATATCAGACTTTCTCTCTTAATGCTTTTTCTAACAAAAAACATTTATTTCCAGCAGAAACAGTTTAAAAACTTCTTCCTACACATTTCAATATTTTTTCCTTTGTTAAAAAAGATCATTAAATTGGTTTAGGGAGCTGGATGTAAAACAAGCTTCTTTGTATTGAAATTTCTTTTATTGTGGCTTTGAATCCCCAGTTCAGGAGGTCAAGTTGTCCTTTACAGCTCATAACAGTCTCAAATATCCATTTTCCAGGAACTGTAGCAACATACTGCCCCATCCTGCAGCTACAATTTTTCTGAGATACACACTACTCAGGACAACTGTATACTGTAGAATTTACATTAATGGTAAAATTATTAAAAATCTCCCATGAGGTTCAAGCAACTACTACTGAATACTGATGTCATGTTTAAGTACATACTGTATTAAAGCAGTGAGTGGCTTTTGATTATTTCCAAACTTTGAGGTATTTTCATACTGTAACTATAACTGCACCACGACCACACAATTAATATTTCTCTTCTGCTGCCACCTTCTCTCCTTTCTCCTTGCTCCCCTCCTGCTACTATAATTCCTTCCCAGCTGCTATCCCACCCAGCTTCCTCTGATTTGAAGCCACCACCTGACAGAGGCAAACTTTAAAAGCTGAGTTTATTTCCAACAAGAGCAAGCACAGCTGCAAGATCCAGTCCCCACAGAGGCTTTTAACTGTAACTTTTTATTAGAAGTGCTAAATTGGGAGTAATAAAAATTCCCAGTTTAATAGTTTAATAAAAAGAGGAAGTTAAAAGCCATCATGGCTGTGGAGAAGCAGCACGGAGACTGGAGGTGCCAAATATTTGGGTTTTTAATGGCTATGCTTTCTCCTGTATTTTGTGATTATAAGGAAAGGCTCTCCAGTGTGATGCTCTGGGCAGAAATAGATTTCTGTCCATGAGCTGAAGAATATCACTGTATTTCACTGAACCCATATGACCTTTGCTACTACTCCTCGGATGCACTGTGGCTGTGTAGGGGTGCCTTTGGCTCAGCAACTGTACCCAAAATGTACTGTCAGTCTTAGCTAGGATTTTCTAATGCATTCTGCAGCCAGACTGCAGGCCAGGCTCTTTGAAAGAGGAAAGGATTTATCTATAAATAGGGCTTTCTGGGCTTTGGGAAACTGGCTCTTCATGTTATTTATGTTTAAAATCTGACCATTATTTCTTGTAAGAAATATTTTGTTTTTTCAGGAATAAGGTAGGCTTCCAAATTGGTTTTCAAACAGCAAGGGGTAACAATGACAATTTAAATCGCAACTGGAAACCTACAGCCAAATAGCCAAAAGTAATCCATATTTCTACTGTTGTCACATAAAAAGGCCAGACTTCTAGATCCAAATACTGCCATATTTCCCTGATTTGCTGCCTGGTAGTGCATTATACTTTCATTATTCTGCACAGCCATAAACATTACAGGGGTTTAGTCTTATTTTCAGATGTCAGAACTCAATCTAGTACTCCATCTTGTTGGGAAATGGATTAGAACCAGTAATCACAGCATACAATGAACACAAAATCTTATTTTAAAAAGAAGTCTGTGAGAGGAAGTCATTCATGCATAGTCACTGGCAAAGGGATGGTGCATGGTGACATTTATCACCCTGAGCCAGCCCACTGACACTCCTGGGCAGCTCCCCACCAGCCAGGCCCCGGGGGGGGGCTGCAAGTCCCTCATGGCTCCGAAGAAAAGTGTCAAAAAGCTTTTTGTAAATCACATCACCTTCACAGCAAAGCCCAACCAATGCTAAACACAACTCCCTGTGCGAGCCCAGGCCAGGCTGGGGCTGGTGTCATGAAAGGATGAGAGGGACAGCCTCAGCTCTTCACACCACTGGGGGATGTTTATAGGGCACTGACATGAGGAGAGCCTCACAGAAACAGACGCCTCACACTGAGGTGCCGTTTCTGACTCCTTTTTCCCCTCTCCTTCTCCTCACACAAAGCCAGCTGCTTCCTCCCACCCTATTTCTTAAAGAATAATGAAGATTTACTAAAGCAAAGTCCCCCCATTTGGCTTCCCTGATGCATTTCCTCTCCCATTACCTTATGAGCTTCTCTCTTCAAGGAAAAAGCCCAAAAGACAGGACGATACCAGGTCATGCAGCACAGGTGCATCTGAACACCTTGTAGAAAGGCTGAGAACTGCAAAGAGTGATTGCAGCAGAAGAGTTTAAAAGCAGACTTCTCTGCAGACTTGGATAATCCCAAACTGGTTCTGTATTTGGCCCAAAACTGCTGAGTATTTTGAGCTTAACTAAAAAAAAAAAAAAAATTTGAAAAAGTTTCAAATGTCAAAAATCATGATAGTTCTGGAATGGACCTTTCCTCCCACACCTTCCCCTTTTCCTCTTTTTTTTTTTTAATAAAAATAAAAATCTAGGAGTCAGCTTTGTGGTCCATAAAAGCCGTAATATCAGATGCCTTTAACTACAATGAAGCAGTGTTTTTTGAGAAGATCTGGCTTGGTCAGAAGCCACGTGTATGCACAGCTACACATGCTAACTACAGAAAAATTAGCAAAGGCCTAAGAAAAATATAATCTAAGTAACAAAATAATTTTTTATTTAAAATAAACTGACAACTCTGCAACATCTCTAAATGAGGACAATTTATTTCTTAATCTTGGGAAGAAAGGAAGGACAGACTTTGGCTAGATTGTGGCAGTTGTCCTCTGCACTATTAGAGAATGCTCTCAGTACATAATCTCTGCTTTAAAAAGGTGTTTTAAATGTTACTGTTCATTATTTCAGTATGCTAAAGCAAGGTTTTCTAGACTTCAGACAGTTGCTTTTCCCCATGCTGTAAACTATAACTAGAGTTTTCTGCCTTCTGAAGGTCCAGAAAAAGCAATCCTAAAACGTTATACAAGGAATTTTATGATTTATTTAATGACTCCATTAAAAAGTGCTTATTACTGTGGGAGTACACCAAAGTTAACAGGCAGAAATTATTCAGAGTAATGTAGAATGCAGCATGAAGAACTATCACTATAGCAAAATACCAGTCACTGCTGGATGCCACCAGAAGTTTATAACAAACTGTTGGGGAGAAGGAAACTTCGAAGGAGGCAAGACCAAGTAAACAAGCCTTGCATCGGGCCCTGAGGGTCACAGAGGTGTTAGAGGCAGAGTGAATGAAAGGACACAAACCCTCTGCTCAGGAAGCTCTGCTGCCACTCTTAGCAAATTCCCCTCCAGGGAATGAGCAGCTCAGATGTGCTTACTGCAGCCAGTCACGCTTTCTGTTATAGTCAACCAAATCCTCCAAGATGCTGTTCCCAGCCCTCGTCTCCAAAGATGCATATATGTGTATTTCTGTCACTTGATTCTTCCACACAAGAACATTCCAGTCCAACCCTACTCTGAAAGCATTTGTTTCATCCATTTTTGTATTTGTCACTCGAGAAGTTTCTATTCTCTCCTCTACTAGCAACTGCTGACCAGGACCCTTTGTTAGTTCCTAACCTTCATTACTTGCCTCTTCAATGACATTTCATTGGGTCATGAAGACAGACTGCATTCCAAAACATGCTGGATGCATTAGCAATAGATATGAAAACAGAACAGTGTCAACTGCTGCAATGAAGGAGGGAGCCCAGGCTATTGGAAATTCGGGTCTTATACAAATTAAAAGCAGCAAACAGTCAGTAACACTCCTCGTATTTGTTCCACTCAGCTCCTTTCAAACCCAGGTAAATGAACATTACTCTGTTGCTTTTGATTTTTATAAAGCCCAATTTCTGAAAATACTACAGTTATTAAAATTATTTTACACAAATTGCTTTTATAAATGTTACCACAGATATTTGATGTGTTTTCAAGAATTTCTGGCATCTTTCTTTTGATGAGTTCCACTGGTCTTTGCTTGGTTCTGGGAAGTTTTTGCATTCCATGCTTTGGATGAGAGGATGGAGCTTTTTGATAGCAGAAAGGGTAGCAGCTCTGTTTCAGTCGCAGATGAATAAAAATGGTTAGGGATTATATAAATTGATTTTCAATAGAACAGATATTGCTTTGTTGAAACAAATACTTTCCTACTAAATTTTCATGTAAATGTTATTAGAAAGGGCTTCTAAGATTCAGGATTAAATTCAAACCCACCGCTTAAGAAGCTGTGTTGTGGTCCCTGAATGACCAACACAAACTTACATAAATAAAAAATGAAAAAGGTCCCAAGGAAAAAGAAGTCCATAGTTTGTGGGTGAAAACACTCCCCCTGATGGTGAGGTTTGTCCTCTGCTCTCAGTCAGGCAGACAGCCTTCCAGATGGCAAGTGCTCTATGCTTTAATCTAGAGTACCAGCATTGCCTTCTTTATTTTGGAGCTTTTTTCTGCTCCAGATAATACCAAAAATTTTCAGGTTTTAAATTAATTTTAAATAAAGCGAATAATTTTTTTTCAATCTACACTATTTTCTTAAGTCCTTTTTTGGAAATGTCTAGAGCTGGTCAGTTGAAATTCTCACCCCTCTTTTGCCCATAATTATACACACAGTATATACCCAGGTTCCTTTCCTCAGTTATCCTTATTTCTCAGTGATGATTTTCAGCACTCATTTTCTCACTGAGGCTGGCCTGACTCCCAAAAGGGTGGTGTTTCCTGCTATATCACATTTTACAAAGCTTTCTCCACAGCCTGCTGTAAATGACAACTGCTGGATTTCTATCTGTAAAATTCTGCAAGCCTGGCAAGACCATTTAATTGATTTGTGGTCACGGATGAGATGCCAGGTGGGTCTGTCTAGAATAGGAAAAATTTCATGGTGCTGCAAAATTGCAGAAGATGAAAAAAGCCAGGGACTGGTAATTCTGTCAATAAATTTCAAGGTCATCTCCAAGCAACAGTATATAATTAAAGGTCATAATTGTACCACTGGCAATCTGATCTCAATTAAACATTCCATCTCAGAATTATTTAAATGAAAAAGAGAATGAAGATAACTGCTTTTTAAAATCATACTTTCAAGGAATTGTTAAGGCCTAGTTACAGGCTATCCAAAAAGCGTGATTTTCCACCTCTGATCTCTTCTGTTATTTACAGCTCAGACATTTTATTTATATACAACCACAACTCTCTCTACTCCTTCCTCCCAAAAGAGTATTTAAAATATGCATTAAAGGGCTAGCGGTAGGATATTAAATCTATTTTTGTCCTTGTAAATATTGCTTTGCTCAGGGGAGTTGAAGCATTTTGGAATCCAACTTTATTTGGCATTCCTATTTTGGAACAAGAATAGTCAAATGCCAGGCATAACATTCAAGCAAAGCAGGAGTTCCCTCCCAAGGCACACCACTAGTATGCTGCTGAGAATTAGCTCTGCACATAGCCCTTCAAAAATAGTCAGCTCCCCTTACTCTTGTCTCAAGAATAGGAGCAACTCGGTAAATGAAAAGCACTACAACATGCTACTGGAAAAAGATACACCTCTCACTCATATTATGTACGAATGATTTATACAGCAAAGATGTTTCAGACCAATAACTCAGTAATAAAGATGGATATTTTTAATAGAAATTTTATATCATTCCCTTCTACCAAGAGCATAGTTTTTATCACTCTTTCTGTGCCTATTGACTCTTACCAAAGAGAAGGTGAACTTTGAGCTAGGTCCCCAAGCTCCTTGTCTATAACAGTTACTTAAACAAGGAAAGATGGCACCATCTTCACTTTCTCTGGACTTTTCTGCCTGTGGGAGAATATTATCATACATGGAACACAAAGGCTCCACTGGCTGACTCTTCCTATCAGAGTTTTCCAGACTGTTTTTTCCATCTGCTCCTACATATTTTTCTGAACATTCCCATTTGTACTAAATATTGCCAGACACAAGGGAGTATTTTAAATTGAACAGCATGTGCAGATGCATGCACCTATAAATTTTAGTGGTCTGCTTCTGTTTTTTTGTAAATAACTAGGTAAAACAAAATGGAGTCAGAAAATCCAAATGCTATTAAATAGAAACATGGAATGTGATAACAGAAAAAGCTATGAGTGCTCAGGGAGTGGTATTGGAACACCCAATTGAAGAACATGTCTGAAATACACAGGTCCAACTCAGTGGGGATAAATGCAATGCATTACAGTTAGGAATAATCAACCACAAAGAAACCAAAACAAAAACCCAAACAAATACCAAACAACCAAAACAAAACAAGCCAAACACCACATCAAAAACTACAAAACACAAATAAACCCAAACACACAAAACAGCAATAGAGGGGAACAATGCAATAAGCACCAGATAAGGATACCAGAGTTACAATAGATCACAAACTGAAATCAGCAGTATATGGCTGTTCAAAGCAAACACCTTATTAGAAAACATGAAGTGTCATAGGTAAGACACATGAAGCAATTCCTCTATCCAGCCTGGTAGTTTCTCAGTTGGAATATATCATCTGAGCACTGCATTTGAAAAAAGATTCAATTTAACCACAGAATATCCAGAGGAGAACGATAAGAACTACCAGAGATCCAGCAAGATGTCACATAATCACAGGTCTACTGAAACATCTAAGAAAAACACTGAAAGAATTAGGATTGTATCTTCTCTGAAAAAGCACTCTTCTATGATTCTAATTCTAAATCTGTATGTACAAGATACAAAGAGGAAGGAGGAGGGGTTAATAAATTGCTTATCCTCTGAGGGCAGGAGGAGGAATGACAGGCTCAGCACTCATCAAGAGAGATTCAGGCAAGACACTAAGAAAACTTGTGTAGTGAGGGCAGTGGGAAAATATGATCCACTGCTTTAGCACTGAAGGATTTTGAAGAACACATTACAGGAACATTTATCAGGAAAAACTTGGTAGAAGTTATCTTGCATTCGGGAAAGTTACAGCCTAGATAATGGGTTTTTTTTCAAGCCAGATCTTCCCATAATTTACTAGTATGTTTTCAAAAGCTGGGTACTTGTCTGAAGATTTCAACATTTACTCCCATCCATGGTAGAGAGACTAATTGGTATTTTCTTCTTCACTTAAATCTTCTCTCAAAGCCCTGTGCCACAGTCACCCATCTTTATAGCTGAAAAGAAAGCTGTTTGGACTGAAAATATTTGCCCTTCTCCTAGACTGAGAGCAGCACCATCATAGGAACCCCAGCTTCTGTAGCATAAGGAGTAAGAAGTTGTGACTGGAAACCCAATCAGACAGAAACCTTCCACTGAGACTGGATGCTGTACTTATTTCCTTGGAGTGTTACCACAGCAATAATTCACAGCTATGTTCAGTGGAGCTACATAAAGCTCCTTGGCTGCTTTCAGGGTTTCATTACAAAACTGCAACCACACAAAATTAATCAAATGTTTCAGCAGACCATAGTGTTTTAGTATTTAGACTAATTAAATCTGGAGGAGAAAAAGAAAGTATTTTAGGTAAGATTTAAACAAAATGTGACTTGACGTGTAACCATTTCAACCGTTAGCACCTCTGTGTATATCAGCAAGATGTGTTAGAAATAGGCTTGAACTGGAAACTGGAAAACAAATACTCAGTTTGAGAGGAGATGGGGTGTAACACTGAACCTGGATTCTCACTTTATAAATGAAGCCTCTCTGCAGTGCCTGTCAAGCTATGGGCAAAACATCTAAGAACCCTGCCAATTTCCCTACTTAGAACAGGATTTACTGATAATTTTAAATGTTTTAAAGTATCATTTCAAATTTCTCTTTCTTGTCTTTCTTGCCTCTATTTCTTCCACATTAGTTGTTTTCCTCCAAATTCCTGGACAGCTTCCAACAGAGTAGAACAGTTCTCAGTCCTCACATTTTCATTTGTAGTTTCCCCAGTCGATATAGGCACTCCCTAACAAGCCCTGCATCCCAAATACCAACCTGGGTATACATTTATTGTGTAAACTGGAGAAACTTCACCTCTCCATTCACCCTCCTAATGTAACAACCCAGTGAAAGAGCTGGCTCTGAATACAGTATCTCCTGGGAGCTCCAGATTTCACTGCAGTACAAACAACTCCTAACAACCCAAAGCCACCAGTCATGCACTCCTGCAGAAGGAAAGTTGAATCATAAACCCTCTCCACCTGTGCTCAGAAAGTTTGTTTGTTTTCACTCTATTTCATACATCACACACTGTCTGCTGAATTCAAGGGCATTTTGCAAGTGGACATTTTTATGTAGGCCAAGAAGCTCTTAGACAACATGATAAACTAATTAACTGGACAGTGTAATTCAAACAAAAGAGAAGAAGAGAGCATGAGGTTTTGCTGTGTTCTTAAAAATAATATGAGGAATCATATTTAGGATTAATAAAGGTGTAAACCCAACATTCAAGCCTGGGTTTTGTCCTAAGCTAGAGAATCAGCAGGATAACAGTACATGGGTTTTGAGATGAATGGACTGAGGGAAAGTGATGAATCAGCTGCTATAAAATGCATTTTATCCTCATGCATAGCTTTTGTTACCAACAGCTGGAGATACGTGGATGTATCAAACAAGGCTACATACTGATGTCATTGTGTTGTTTCACAACAAGGTACAGATTCATTACATACTTCATATTAATTAACAGTGCTATGAATTAGATTGGATACATTAGATTTGTGGAGGACTGCAGGATATGTTTTACAGGCTGCAACATGAGGTGAGGGAAGTTCTTTGTGCTTCTTTCTTTGTGGCCAACTCAGAAGTCTATCTGCACTTTTTTGAGTCATTAACTCACAATAGTTCCAAGTGACCTCCTTAACTTGCCCCAAATTCAGTTTCAAGTATAAACTCTAGGCCAACCTGTAAAATGATTATATGGCTTCTCCTTAAACTGTCTGGCAAGGATTCACTCAAAAATTCTGTAAAGCATCTGGGAAATCCTGGAAAAACCCTGCTGGCAGAAGGCAGAGAGTTACTTCCCTAGCCAGAGATAATACAAGATACTCAGGTATGGTACTTTATCTCTGCATACTGCTCAGGGTGGGGGCTAGGGCTGGTGTTTTGGAAAGAAAAATAAAATTATTATTTTTTTTACATGGGGTATTTGATGTCTTTAAAAACAAATTTCAGTAAAATGTACTTAAATTGAATTTCATTACGTGCATTAAAGAGGTCCAAAGTTGTGATGGTCCTCAGAATCATAACAGTATTTCAAAATATTCATATCTGTATATTGTCCAATAATTGATTGTGTATGACTATTATTGAATTTCTGTGTAAGAAATTAAGTTAAATTAAAAAACCATAGTGATTACATAATTCCCAGATTACAGTAGGAAAAAATGTTCAGAGTAAGCAGAGGGAAACTCAAGTCATCTTAAAAAGGATTTACAGCCAACAGAACTAGCATATGTTCTGGGAAATTGGATTAACAGATTCACTCTTAAATAAAGACATCAAATCTACCTCTTGGCATTTCTACTGCAATCATCTAATTCTAAACTCATATAAAATAACTAATCAGATTTAAAAGAGCTGGGCACAAATTGTAATGACACAGTGCACATCAAGTACTTCAGTTATTGTATATATTCATAATAAATATAACAGTTTAAGTAACAGCTTTACACAAAACCCTAGCACTGTCTTAGCCATCATCAGAAATCAGAATATCACACATTAACTGTTCCCTTAGAAAAAATAAGCTAATCAGGAGCTGAGACACCACAGATCTTCATAATAAATGATGCAGATTCCTCATTCTGTCATCATTATATTTCTCATTCTGTTTTCATTTCACTTTGAAACTGAGTGATGGAAATACATGGCTTTATCCCTGATATTATGGGTAGACTTAATTGATGCAATTGAATCATATCAGAATTCTAACTTGCTCTGCAGGAGAAGTGCCCAGAATAGGCCTTAGCAATCAAAAAAATAAGAGATTCAGAAGATACCTCAAAAGCCTGTGACAATCATTCTTTCTTCCCTCTCCAGGATAGTTTTTAAGCCCTTGCTTAATCAAAGCTACCTCTAGTTATTCCTCCTACACCAAAAAGAGGAACTCCCACTGTGAGACTTCTGACCAATCACACCTCAAACACCTGAATTAAATACCAATTACCATTTCTAAATCCAAGTCAAGGAATTACTAATAGCAGCAAAAAATAGTTAGGCAGTTGTAAACAATGAGGAATTGTAGCTTTTTTCCCCTCAAGATTTTGTAAACAGAGAAAGAAGCTACACTCATAGTCAGTGATGACAAAAAGCAAAGATAGAACAGATTTTATGTTCTTCACAAAATGCATCGAGAATCTCAATACTCTATTCTCTGAGTGCATTCTCTCTACTGTAATCATGACACAGATAAATCTCAAGGGCTAGTCTTTGCATGCAGTGTGTTTGTGCAAGGTATAACAAAGTGACCAAATTAAACCTTTTACCTCTAAGCAAACTCAGAACTCAGTTTGAAGCCTTAGCCCAAAACAGAAAACCCAACAAACAGGAAAAAATATCACAGCTAGTTTACTAAGACACTAGTAAGGCTTTTTAAAATTCAAGTAAAGGGGAAGAAAGGACAGTTACTGCATCCATATTTTGAGACCTTTTTATATTATCTGTCCCCAAGCCTTTATTAAAGCTCAGCCGGTCAAGCATTTTTGTCAAAACAGTAACTCCATGAAGAAAAGGATCTAATGCATTTCTTTACTCACTTTCTTAAGTGTCTTATATTCAACAGTACAGCCAATTGGAAATTCTTTATCAAAAAGTATTAATATATTTTTTCCCTAACTGGAGTTAAAGAAAATAAACAAAACCATTAATATGAAAATAATCCATTCTAATTTTGTTTTGTGAACATCAGAAACAATTTAAGAGTTCATTCCAATTAAGCACAGATTAATTTTCTTACCTGTCAATTTTCTTTTTTGGAGACCTCATCCTATCCAACTCCAAATTAAGATGCTCCTGCAGCTTCCCATGCCATAATTGCTGAGTTCCTCAGTCTGATTTCCTTATTCTCAGAATACTGAGTAAGGAAATGCTGTAATGCTCATACTGCAATTAGCCCTGCAGGTGGGTCTCAGTGGCCTAAATACAGGCATGCCATGCTATTTAGAGGCTAACTCATCTGTCCTCCACCCAAAAGATGAGGGTGGATTGCCCATCCCACCCCATTATAAAGGTCTTTAAAAGCCTTTGATTGCCCTGAGCTAGTACCTCCATCCTTGTGCCCTCCAGTTAGGAGCCCCATATAAGCTTCAGCCTGGGCCTTCATGCCTAGCTTAAGCCGTGTTGTAGGTTCTTGTTTCTGCTGCTGCTCTCCCTGCAGGGGAGCCTGTAGTCTGGCCAGTGCTGTGGCCATTCTTGCCTTCCCTTAGGAAGAACTCTGTTCTTACTGTTCTATTCTATGGTTAGCACCACACAGATGTCTGATGTGCTTCTGCATGCCTGAGTCTTACTCTACAAACCTTTTTGGGTAATTTCTTTTTGTTTGTTTAGACAAACACAAACGCTAGTATCCTACTCATGTAACCTTATGGCTACTCAAGTTCCATTGTACATTCTCAACACCTCTGCATAGTTACTGTCTATGTGTGGAAATACCTCAGCTTTCTGACTCCATTCTCATTACTGAAGCTCCACAGTCTTCAACAAGGAGGCTCAGAAGCCAGGCTTTAATGGAGATGATAACCCTAATAATGCTGCCTCTCTACCAGCACTGCCTGGGAAGTTTCTTGGCTGTGTTTCCCCTTTACAGCATTCTGAAAATCCAGCTTACCAGGTACTGCAACAGAGCCTAGATGCTTACCTCAGGGCTACAGGTAGTGTACTGCAAATCCTAACTGGTTTTGCTGTCCCTAAATTACTGTTCACCCATGGTTACACTGAAAGTGACAGTGTAGAAAAATAAAGTCCTCTCCCTTGAGTGACAGGTTGTAGTGATCACTGAACCATACTTCTGTTTAGCTTCCTTGGCAGAAAATAAGTTTTGTCTTTCATTATCTGTCACGAAGTCTGAAAAGAAGAATTAAGAAAAAGGCTAAAATTGGGATAAGAGAATCATAATTATGCCATAGTGGATTACAGGATTTTTAGCATGGAAATTCTACTGGCTGATTTTTCTGTGTTGTACTTGAGCTTACACTGCAGAAGAACTGGAGGCTCTGGGGACTGGATAACAGGGCCTTTTAGCACCAGGTCACTGCTGTGCATCCACCTCGGGTCAATAATAATGGCACTGTAGTTGGCCCTGTGAATTTTGCTGATTGCCTCAGTCCAGGTCTGTAGAGAATCAACAGCTCCAAATAGCCCATCATCACAACTGCCATTATTCAAATGAGTTAATCAAGAATATTAAATGCCAAACAAAATGTGCAACAAACCTTATTCTCACTAACAAGGTTCTTCTAAGACTAGATCTAAGCCTATGAGTGGGGTTCCTATAAGCAGGAAGAATATATATTTGCCCCTTCTCCAATCTACCTTCAGCAGATAAGCAGACATGATTCCCATAGCTACAGTCTGCATACACTCTTGCTTAAATCAAAGCTTTCTCTTATATAGCCAAATATGAGTTCTTTCCTGCACAGCAAGTTGTCTTTGAATAGGGAAGGATTTTTCTGTTAGCCTTAGCTTAAGTTTATTAAAGGCTGAACTGTTAAAGATGTCTCAAGATTCCTTTAGTCTCAGTTAAGCTGCAAGGTAAGAAATGCATGGCCAGACAATATTTACTGTGCCACTTATAACACAAACAGAAAAAATAAATGGACAGACATCACCTCTGTATCTTTATGAGCCCGTTTCAAGCCATCTAGCACTACAAATACTAAAAATCCATCACAATCACAGTTCTTACACAATACCATGACAGTGAACACTAAGTTGCATGAATGTTTTAGCTCTGTATTTTTTCTGAATTATTTGGCTATCTTTTGAATATAGCCTGAACTCTGAATAAATTCCATCTCTAATACTTAATATATAGAAAGAAACATTTGTCATGTTTGCTCTTCAACTATCAAGATGAACTCAACTACAATACCAGCTTTTTTTGCCTGGGGAAACATTTTGAGCTCTACAAGTACAGCTGAATAGCAGCACTGCTCTTGTGCCACGTACAAACATGGGAAAAGACTGAAGTGCAAGAGGGCAGGCAGGTAAGGTTGAATATTTTAGACCTATAATAATAAGCCACAGTGCATGCACCAGAGTGAGAAGAATGCGTTATATCTTAACCTCATCTCCCCAGCCACCAAGACTGACGACTGGGCAGGTAGCATTAGCAGTTCTGAGAGGAAAAAGAGCTTTGCGCTTCTGCTAGAGTGACCCTGTCAGGCCAAATAAATGATCTGCA
Source organism: Hemiprocne comata (assembly GCA_020745705.1). Lineage (NCBI taxonomy): Eukaryota > Metazoa > Chordata > Aves > Apodiformes > Apodidae > Hemiprocne > Hemiprocne comata. The sequence continues at coordinate 6,511,595 of CM036594.1, read as the reverse complement.
TTGACAGACTTCTGAGGAAAGTCTCATTGTGTTCTCCCAGCTGGAGGATGAAAAAGCAGTTGAGGCCTGCTTGAGGGAAATGCTGTGGAAGTGTCTCCCAGGGAGCTCGGATGTGTCTGATGCTTTTAAAAATGCAGGAGCAGCAGGTGAAGATAAAATCTAGGGAAGCATCATCCCCAGTTTTATAAAAAAGCAGTGACCCACTTTGTGCTTAAGATAAAGGTATCACCTGCAGGTCTAGGTCCTCCCAGGTGCACAAGGCCAGTGAAGAACCAGAAAGGAAGATTTTCTGCAGGAGAAAATGGTATTGAAACAGAATATGAAGCACCGAATGCAAATAAGCTACCGTGAGTAACCTAATGAGTAGCTGAGAACAAGAGCAAAATGAGCAAATGAAAGACTAATTAGGACATAATATGAAGAACTGCCAGCGTCAAGCACTCAGATACTGTAAATCAGATCCCATGAAAATCATAAGCTACTTAAATGTGGAGCCTTTTCATCTGCTGTCTTCTTTTGCTGGGCTCTTGGAATAATTTTGCACTTTTTCTCTAACCTATAGTAAATACTGCTTTTCCCTCATGAGCATTGACTGTCACTTTTTGAAATATTGTCCTGTGGCCCCAAGGGGCTGTTCTGGCCGGGATGTTTAGCATGTAATAGTGGTGCTCAGTAATTCTGCTCCTTGCTTCCCCAAAGGCGTAGAGTGATGCAAGTCCATGGATTTTTCTTTACACAGATGGGGGTGCTTTTCAGTTTGCTTTTTAATATGCCCCAATACAGTTAGAGGACTGAATTTTCAGGCAGCTTTTCCAGTGACATCCCCACCTGTTTAGTGGTAACAACATTCAAGTAAGTCTGCTAGTGAATTTAGACAAGAAAAAGCATTCCTTGTATTTTGTATTAGTGTCTTGTTCTCATCAGTTGACCTTGTCAGTGGGATTTTTTTATGAAATGTTTTGCAAAGTCCCAAGAATACCAGTCTCTTTAGATTGAGACATACTACCTCTGCTTGTGAAGTGTTGTAAAAGGCTGACTCTTTCCCAATATAGATACACATCCTAAATAAGGTAAAAATGTGCTATTGGAGAGACTTGAACAATTATTATTTTTTGGGCATTGCAACAAGGAGAATGAATGTAATGAAACTAATGCTGGTGAATCACATTCAGCTTAAAGGTACCTACTTTAAAACTGGGAACATGGAGCTCTAATAATTTAATCCATCAGTATGGTAGCACATCTTGTGAATAGGGCACAAATCACATAGAACATTGACAAAGATCTTTGCATCTGTGGAGCATATTCAAGATTTGTAGTACTTAGCATTCTTGTACTCATTGTGATGTGACTCTGAGAAACAGATTTATAGTAAAACAGATGATCACAGACCTGGCTTAATCTATAATTTATGTGCAAATGGAGGGTTTTGGTGAATTTGAAATGAGCAGCATGATGTTATATTTGGTAGCAGCTTTTTCTTGTGTTACCATCACCCTAAGACATAAGCTTCTTCAAGAGGTTACTGAGTTTCATCAACAGTCAAATTGGAAGATAAAAACCTCAGTACATATGCAGATTGCACATATCTAATAACATTTCTTTTTAACTGTATGCTCAAGTAACTGAGTAAAGCTCTAAATCTGATAGCTATCTAAATCTGCAGTGTAATCCAGATGATAGGCAGATGCAACCCTAGCCATCAGTTCAGCCAAAAGAAATCTGTCTGCATGAACCTCAAGTGATGAATACATGCTCTTATTCTTCAAAGGAAAACCCTCAGGATGAAAAATTTGCATATGATTCTTTATGACTGCACCCTGTATGCACACAGACCTGAAAGAAGCACATTTGGGTTTTTTAAAAGATTTTTTTCTATTTGATTGTCCAGTTTATCATAGTTTTTATTTAACCTTCCTTTCTGTTTTAAGAGTAAATGAATTTGTTTTGAAATCCCTTTTTTTCCCAGTGAAGATGCAAGTTCTCAAAACATAAGGAACATTCTATCAGTGGGGCAAAAAAAAGAAAAATACATAAATATGATTCATGAATAGCTCATTAAGCTGAGAATGAGAGGACTTGAGCAGAGCCCTCATCTGTGCTGCAGAACCTACAGCAAATAAAATTATTCATCTGCACCTCTCCCTTTCTATCTCTTTGGTTTTGACCTCCATTTCAGGGCTTCTACTGCTGCCTGTATGAAGAGAATTGTGGACTGCAGCCTCAGTTGTGTGTGAAGACCACAGCTATTTTCTTTTTTTTTTATATACACTAGGGAATTTTAAGATCCCCAACTATTGAAAGTTACAGTAATTACATAAAGTCCAAAGAAACTATTTTATTTAGCATAAACTACAATGTTGCTTTAACAGAATACTTTTGTACATAATAGAGGAAATACGCAAATGTGCTTCCAGTTTAACAACATGAAGCCTTAATATCTTTTAGCTTTATTCAACAAACACTACTTATCCAAAGAATGAAAATACTTAACTGAGATATTTACAGTAGCTTCCCACAGAAGCACAGCTGCTAGGTAGCATCTGATTACCTATACTCACAGCTAGAAAGCAGATCCAGCAGTTTGTGGCACTATTATTATGTGAAAATGAAAATAACAACTGCTATTTTTGTGGTTCAACATAGGATGTCACACCAGCTATCATAAAAGGGTCCTGAATGGATCCTCATTGGCTCTGCAGCGTTCCAAAGGGGTGGCTTAATCTGCAGGCACCCCAAAGCACAGCTAAATTTGCAGTCCAGGACTCTGCACCACCATCTGTTCAGCATTCTGAACTGCCAGGCTCATCTTCCAGCCCCAAAATACATTCTTTTTATGGCACAAACTTATTTTTCTATGAACAATTAAGGCAGCTCCAGGAGATGGATTATTATAAGATGCACTTAAGTCACTGAAAAGTTAATTGGATATTCTGGACCAGCCAGAAGAAAACAAGTCCATTTTCCGAAGTTCAATTCATTTAAAAGGCCTGGTAAAAAAAGCCCAACTTATTGTCCTCAATAAAATGAATCAAATCCTGCTCTCCTAGTTCCACAGTGTGCACTTTATCACAGCTCTATATGAATATTCATGCAGATTATAAAATTACTGGTGTGTGTTAGTACAAGTAGCAGAAGAGTGTTTAGCATGCTTCATGGAAAATTTTTGATAGACATCACCTGCTGTATTTTGGGAACAAAGAGGAAGTTGGAGAAAGAAATGGAAGATGAATTGTGATAACAGCAAATCAACAATAGAATTTCTCTTTCCAGGGTAACTAGCCAGGGTAAATGTAGTCTTACAAGCCCTAAGTGCACCAGTAAAAAAGAGACACCTTTTATGAAGTCTGATGTTACATGGCATACTTCTGCTCTACTCCACCAGGACTTCCTTGGAAACAGGAACACCCACACCTTCCCATGACATGGCCCAACTGGTTACTCCAGTGTTAAGGACCAGCAGCACCTCATGACAGCTGCTCAGAAGTGAGGAGTGACTGGCTCTGGGACATTTTACATGGCAGGACATGACTGCAAGAGCATAGAAGCTCTAAATTCCTAAGTAACATCCCAGACAATATGATCGATAATCAACAAAGTTCCCAGTGAACAATCTATCAATGACTTGGAAAAGGTTTATCAAAACTGTGTTTCCAAAGAACAGACAAGTATTTTTCAATGATCTCATACTTGTCAGGAAGATTACCAGGTGTGGCTTTTTGTCCCCTGACCTTCCTTTCGCCCCAGTGTGTCACTGGGCACCCCATTTCCCTTGGTTCCATAAAGAAAAGTCCAGATTGTTCTACCCAACATGCAGATAACACCATCCTTTTTAAGTCGTTATATTAAGCGCAGTTCAGTTCAGAAGTTTGGTTTGGGAACCAAACCTCTATTTCCCCATATCTTTTTTGACTGTGCTAACACAATGCATAAATCCACTCCTGTGTCCCCCTTCCTAGTGGATGTTGGACTTTAGAATCTGACCAGTCAGAGCTTGCAGGCAATTGCAGAAATGATCTTTGATCAGTGCTGTTTTTCTAAGAGTATATAATGTATATAATCGCCATTTTTTAATATAATGTTGTAAATCCAGCCTGGAGCAACTGAATGATAATTGGCTTCCAATTTTTTTAAAAAAATTGGAAGTCAAAGTTAATACATCACCCCCTCCCCCACACCCCTCCCAGTAATATCCATTTCACTCCTTTGAATATATTACGGCTTCATTTTCATTTTTAAATCACTCTTTGTCAGCTCTTGGCTATCAGTCCTTGCTTCAAGCGTTCAGAGATATTAATCAGTTCCTTTCATCATCTCCACTTTTTTCTTTTTAGCAAAAGAACTTCCTGATGGCTTCCACCAGTTTTAAGATTACTAAAGCAAAAGGGAAGTAGTGCAAAGAGGAAGAACAGTATATAGCATACTGTTCACAACAGAAATAAGGGGTTTTATTATAAGGGTCTGTTAGGTGGAACATTATTTGTCTTACTGTACTGCAATTACAGAATTATCCTACTCTACATAAAATCCATTGTTAAAGCCAAAGTATCATCTATCTGAAACTCTTGTGCAAGGTGTAGCTAACATCAAGCCTGAATAGTTAGGAAAAAAGTTAAGTCTAATGTACTTTTTATCTACAATTTTTTCATTTTTACATACTTTTGTCCTCTCCATTAACAACAGTTTTACAGGCCAGAAGGAACAAGGACACTAATACTACATCGAATTAAGAACAAACAAACAAAACAACAACAAAACCCAAAAAGAATGAAAACAAATATTTAGCTGTATCACTCACATTTAAAAGAATGCTACTTTGTAATATTCCTTTTCTAATACCAGATGCCTAAAATAAGAGCTGAAAAAGTGACCACTCTTCATAATATTAATCCTTTAAGTGCTACAAAGCAATCATTACTATCAGTGTATTGACCAAATACTTAGCAGCAGCAAAACATAATTCTAAGGACCCTTTAGGAAAATGGCCAACAACAGAAATCCAATGTACACTTTTCTTTTCTAAATCTTAGACTCTTATCATATTAACACAGATGATCACTCACTTGTGAGACCACCTGTCCTTTGGATCACGTAAGATCAGGCTTCTATTTATATTAAATATACCAAACAGATGATTAAAAATTACTAAAATGTCTCGTTGCAGAATATGGTGAGGGGCAAGCCAACACCTCTTGAAATACAGACTGGTGTCCCCTATGAAAGAACCTCTAGAGTATTCGTTCCCCCATAACAAGACAAAGGTGACAGGTTGAACACCAATAAGCTCAGTTACATGATCTAAAGGCCACCTTAAAAGCCATGATTACTGTGCATTTTCCAAATTCAAGCCTCTGCTGTTAGAAATTCCATCAGGGCAACTGGAAGTAGGGAGTGAAAAATAATGACAAAAGCAGCTGAATAATAGAGTAAAACTGAGGCAGGCATATTGAGAGATGGAGTGTCCTGCTACAGTTCCCATCTCACTCTCAAGACATAACCAGTAAGAGTTTGCAATGAATTTGATAATTAGTTATCAAGTCCATTAATTAGTCCTTTAATGATGAATTTATTGTCTAAGGTTTCTACAACTTCCGTGACAACTTCCTTCACTCTAAAAAAAACCAAAACAGTTATTAGAGCCACAGAAAGGGAACAGCTTTACAGCTCCACTAAGATGTTTGGATTTCCAGTTCTTCCTTTCTGCACAGGAAATTCTTTTTCCTTGCAGAGCTTCCAGGGAAGCAGCCAAATCAGGTCTTGAGAATAACCCAGTGCTGAAGACACCCAGTAAGTCTGTACCCTGAAATTCTCCCAGTGTCCAACAAACACACTCATTAGCACGATCAAATTGGGGAAATACATTAGGATTCAAGGTATACTAAATTCAGACATGTGTCTAAATGGCTGCAGGCTTCTCCAATTCCCATCAGCCTGCCCACTATTAATTGACTAAGATTTAAAAGACCAAACTCACTCATTTCCACAAATGCCTTTATGTTTGTTTCTAGCAATTTCAAGCAATGGATTCAAGACAACCTGAGGAGCTGCTCTGCTGAGTTAAGTCTGACTCTTTGAGGGTGGTATTTTTGTAATGGCAATTATGTCATTTGACTGCTGCATTTTAACTTTGGTATTTACATAGATGTTGTTGCACTGCTAACAGGAGACATTAGGGATACAAAATTAGAGGCAGTCCAATGATATGCAAACCTGAGGTTTGGTATTTCCACAGAGTTGTCAGATTCATGCTGCAGAATTGTTTTGGGACGTGTAAAAAAATCCTGCATATCTCCTGAGAAAAATTATAATACTGCACATTATCTAGGGGAATGAAAACTTTCTAAATTGCAAAACAGAGCAAAGATCAAAGAAACAGCAGAGGAAATGAAGAGCAAAAAAGATTCCCATGTAGAATAACAGATTGAGAGGTCTCCAAGAGACCGTCAGAGAAAAATAGCAGCACTGATCTTTATATAGTAAATTAGTACCAAAAATGATGAAGCTACATAAAGGATAAGACTGATGTTAATTAACAATAATAAAGAGAAAAATCACATTTGAAATGCCTACCAAGATTTTTATTAATTAGCACTACGGATTGTATCTTGCCCGCAAATGCCCTAGTTATTTCACAAGGCACAGAAGACTTGTGAACTCTGCATTCCAGAGCTCAGCAAAGCTGAGATGATGGACAGTTGAACTTAAAACACTGAAGCATCTTACTGATAAGACTTCCCTGCCTCTGTAAAATCACATGCAGTTTGGTGAGTAAAATTATTTCACTGTAACATTTTAATTAGTTTACCTCTTCTAAAGCTTTCTGACAGATGTGGATGTTAGAAGGATTTGAGGGAGAGTGAAATATCTGACAAGCAGGTAAGGCATCTAATGAGTTTGGAATCTAACCTGAGTTGGTTTGCCATAGGACATAAGCTCCTGAATCACATTGCAAAGTTCAGAAACTGTGAAAAGAAACCCAGCGTTATTAAGATGTCCTCACTTTTCAAGATGTTATTACAATTTCTAAAAATCAACATTTATGCCCAATTTCAGTATGACAACTCCAAAATTATATTATCAAGAAGATATTACATGTCCTTAAAACCCCCTCACAGAGTTCTGGGTTTGTGTCTACTTCCTATAAAATACCTCCACCACTACTTCTGGCCAGCTCAAGGCTTCTCCAACTATCTATAGACAAAATCCAACATGATGCCTCTCAGGTTTAGTTATGCAGACCAGGTCGTGAATGGCAAGCAATGACATGAATAATGGTTACACTACAAACAAAAAGGAAGCAACAGAGGTTTCAGTCCACAAGTAAATGTATAGTTAGAATCCATTTTTGCAGAAATAAGAGATACAGATTCATGCAAATATGGCAAATTCCTTTCCCACACACTTGAAAGTGTTGCCAGTATTTATTCCCTTTTAATGTAAATCTGAGCTAGATCCTGTGACAGATTCCCTTTGCTGTGTCTTTTATACACACCTCCTATATTTTTTTTTAAACTTTTTCTCCTTCTCCAACTTCCCACAGACCTACTAAGATATAACAGGAATCCAGAAAAACTAGCATTGAGTGCCTATATTTAAAACCTGAAGGGTGAATAGATTTGAAATCATATAATCTTTTTGGTTGGAAAAGAACTTTAAGATCATCAAAGTCCAACCATTAATCCAGCACAGCCAAAGCCACCACTAAACCATGTCCCTAGGCACCACATCTACACACCTTTTAAATACCTCTAAGGATGGTGACTCCAACACTGCTCTGGGCAGCCTGTTCCAGTGCCTGACAACTCTTTCAGTAAAGAAGTTTCTCCCAATATCCAAACCAAACCTCCTGTGGTGCAACTTGAGGCCATTTCCCTTGTCCTATCATTTGTTACTTTGGGAGAAAAGACTGACCCCCACCTCACTACAACCTCCTTTCTGGTAGCTGTAGAGAGCAAGAAGGTCTCCCCTCAGCCTCCTTGTCTTAGTTCCCTCAACTGCTCCTCATAAGACTCGTGCTCCAGACCCTTCACCAGCTTCACTGCCCTTCTCTGGACATGCTCCAGCCCCTCTATGTCCTTCTTGTAGTGAGGGGCACAGAACTGAACACAAAATTCAAGGAGCAGCCTCACTAGTGCCAAGTACAGGGGGACAATTACTGCCCTAGTCCTGATGGTCACACTACTGATGATACAAGCCAGGATGCTGTTGGCCTTCTTGGCCACCTGGGCACACTGTTGGTTCATATTTAGCTGCTGTCAACCAGCACCCCCCACCCAGCTCCTTTTCCACTGGGCAGCTTTCCAGCCACTCTTACCTAAGCCTGTAGCCTTGCATGGGGTTGTTGTGACCCAAGTGCAGGACCCAATGCTTGTTCTTGTTGAACCTCATACAATTAGCCTTGGCCCATCAATCCAGCCTGTCCAGGTTCCTCTGTAGAGCTTTCCTAACCTCAGGCAGATCAACACTCCTGCCCAACTTAGTATCATCTGCAAACTTACTGAGGGAGCACTCAATCCCCTCATCCAGATCATTGATAAAGTTATTAAAGAGAAATGGCTCCAAAACTGATCCCTGGGGAACAGCACTCTAGACCAGCCACCAGCTGGATTTAATTCCATTCACCACAGCTCTTTGGGACTGGCCAAACTGCCAGGTTTGTACCCAGCAGAGCATACACCCATCCAAGACATGAGCTTACAGCTAGTTTTACAAGAGCTGAACGTTTGGTAATACAAAGTTATAACTATATGTGTAAAGACCAGCTCTGCTCTCTCCAACAAGAAGTGTGAGGATTTCTTGCAATATTAAAATACTTTTTTTCCTTAAGATTCCCTTTCTACATAGTTTTAGAAGCAGGAAGCATTTTTGTCTAATAAGCAGTTTAAAACCACTTCCCATTTCTCAGATCCACAAGCCTGGGGGTGCTCTTAACAAAATGAGATTTTTTCCAAACTCTCATTTACTCTGTTTTCAGCAGACTGACACCTGTTGCCACAGAAGCAGAGGCAGCTCAGAGTAGCAGGGAAGTCAGATTCCACCACTTGATTACTACAGCTCTGTACAAGAGACAGACCAGGAGAGCACAGCCTCCAGTTTGTTCACACTCCTTTCCACCTGCTTCCTTCTGCAATTCCATTCTCTTCAAAAAACTGCCACACAAGCAATAGAAGACACAGTTTGACCCAGAGGTTCTTTCAGTTCCCAGCACAATGACAACTTTAAGAAGTGTCATCTCAATTTATTGTGCTTTTAGCAACATGTTCTTTACGTACACAGTCAAAAATTGAGCTCACCTGTCTGCTTCCTATCTTTAAGCTGGACTTCCAGTCCTAATTTACATTAATGAATTTCAGGTATATGATAACACAAGCAATCTAACATCTTCGGTACAGCCACCATCTTCTCACAAGGCTGGATGAGTATCTGCCTGAGCTGGGGTTTTCCCCTTGCATGGCTTACTCTGACTACAGATCCTACAGATTAGGAGCCAACCTGCTAGAAAGCAGCTCTGTGGAGAAGGCTCTTGGGGTCCTGGTGAACAAGTTATCCATGGGACAGCAATGTGTCCTTGTGGCCAAGAAGGTCAATGGTATCCTGGGGTGCAATAAGAAGAATGTGTCCAGCAGGTCAAGGGAGGTTCTCCTCCTCCTCTACTCTGCCCTAGTGAGACCACACCTGGAGTATTGTGTAAAGTTTTGGGCTCCCCAGTTCAAGAGGGACAGGGACTTACTTGAGAGAGTCCAATGGAGGGCTATGAGGATGATTAAGAGACTAAAACACTTGTTTTAGGTGAGAGGCTGAGAGACCTGGGGCTGTTTAATCTAGAGAAGACTGAGAGGGGATCTTATTAATGTATATAAATACCTGAACGGTGGGTGTCAAGAAGGAAGGGCCAATCTCTCTTCAGTCATACCCTGTGATAGGACAAGGGGCAATGGATGCAAGCTAGAGCACAGGAAATTCCACCCAAATATGAGGAAGAACTTCTTTACTGTAAGGGTTATGGAGCACTGGAACAGAATCCCCAGAGAGGTTGTGGAGGCTCCTTTTCCAGAGACTTTCAAGATCTGTCTGGATGCATTTCTGAGTGACCTGCCCTAGAATCTGTGGTGGTCCTGCTCTGGCAGGGCAGTTGGCCTAGATGATCTTCAGAGGTCCCTTCCAACACCTGACATTCTGTGATTCTGTGACTGTGCTTGAATCTCTACATGCAGTCATCTGCTTCTTTTCAATATGCCCATTTTGCATCACTAAGATCTGAAAAAGTCAGCAGCTGAGTTGAGCAAACAGAACCAAGTATTTTACAGGACAGCAAAAAGGACGAGAGCTGTCAAGATCACCAGGGTATTAAACAGTTGCAGTTATCCAGAGTGCAAATTAATAGTCTGGAGTCAGACTGACCTGAAATTCAGATACCAGTCCTGGAATAGTTTCTGCTAGGCACAAACACTTAAATATCAAAGGCTTTAATATATTTAAATATATTTAAATATTCATTAAGTAAATCGTAAATATTTTAAATTCTATATGACAGCAATTATTCTGCTCTTTTGATCACGACCTTTTTTTTTTCTATAAAGCCTCAAGAGATTCGTACCTACACTTTCAGTGCTCAGTTACCACAGTGTTGATTTAGAACAGTGATTCCAGAGGCAAAATCCACCAGGCTCATGGATAATTGTTTTTTTCCTTAATGGCTGCTACTTGTTGGTAACACTGGATTGCGAACATCCTACAAGCAATTAAAAATACACGTCTGATAGACTTATAATTATACTTGGGGCACCAGCTGCAACTTGAACAACAGATTGCCCCGAGGTCAACATCAAACTTTCATTCTGCACTGCTAGTAAGGGTAGGTGAGCCCTGAAACACAGAAGCCCTGCAGTACAATCCAAACACAACTCAGTCCTCACTCCATACTCATTAAGTATGTTGATGGGAACACAGTAAATTATTCAGTCAACAAGTTACTATAATTCAATAGGTTATCAGCATCAGTTTCAATACATGATGTAGTGCTTGTACTTACCTTCCCCCAGTTGTGAAGCTGTATGAATTAGCTTAAACCACCCTTGTGAGACAACTAAGAGCACACCCACGGTGACCACAGGAATGGCGGTGGGCATGTCACCACACAGGCTCAGTGGGCAGGCAACCAGTTGTTCTGCCAGGGGAACCCACTTGCTTTTGACTCTATGTCCATATCCTGTACAGCATATTGGCCTCACTGGAACAGGTGGAAACCCAGAGACATTGCTGTGTACACTTTGGACAAGACACCAAGAAACTTCTTAGTTGGGAAGAGATTTCTGAGACCTGGACTATTGCCATTCTGATTTAAATCAATGAGAGTGCTAAGTACCTGATAAAACTCACCCTGATTTTCTTTTTAGAATGCCCAGCAGAGGAGTAGGCATCTTTTTTCTAATTTATTTTTTCCTCTATATTCAAGATGTTAAAAGGTATCTATAAAACTTCCCTGTGTTTTCAACATGGATTACATTGTGCTCTTCACAGAGTTTTGCTGTGACACTTTCATGCAGCTTGCCAAATGCTTTAAAAGGTCTCTGAGTTTCTGAACTCAGGTTCAACCAATTAAAGCGAGTGGAGAATTCTGAAGTCATGAAAACCATAGGACATCAATAAAACATAAAGCCTAGTAGGTCAGTCCAGAAGTCAGCAGGTCCATTTGCTAGCCACTGAATAATGACAAGTTTAAGGAATGCCAATTACCAATGGGAGCTTGTGGCATTAACAAGAAGAAAGGTCCACTCACCCCTACATGCACTGCAGAACAGAGAGAGGTATCCAGCTTGTCCTTTGCCAACCAAAAAGACTAAGACTGTCCCCTAAATGGGCATTTCTGGTATGTCATCTTGTTTTCTGTGCCATTCTGCACCCACCTACCAAAAGTTTAGTCCAGTAAACAGAGCACTGGGATGGTATGCAGGAGACTGGAGTTCTATTCTTTACTCCAGCCCCGTGGCTGAGCAACACTGGAAAAGACACTGTTTTTTCTAAGACCCTGTAAATTATATTGATCACTGCAGAGTGAGATTAACTGATAGAAACAAAAAAAAAAATCTAGGTGTTATTTTCCTAGTATGCAACAAACTAAAGCAATCATCTCGATGATGGGGAAAATTACGCTCTCACAGATTGTTGTGGTATCCAACTGTTTCCACATCTTAGCTATTTTAATTGCTAATTTCAAAGGGCAGGAACTTTCCTGCAGCTCACAATCTGAACACAACAACTAATTAGAAACGGAATAGGCTCCATTATCACCTACTTCGTCAGCTCTGCTATTGAACACAAAGAAGAGAGGAAGTGTCCTCATTAGCTCTAGAATAAGAGCTCTTCAACTCTGCCTGAACCAGCACAGTGTTTGGGTGTGCATGTGAGTACACCCCTCACAGACGGAGGCTCTGTAGTCTTACATACTCTTGCTAGTAATGGGCCAGTAGATGCTACTAGCATGGACAACTGCACCTGGTTTCCGTTTCCACCTTTTTCATTGGCTATACATTTGCTTGATATGAGCTTTTCCATCCTGTGAAGCTTTTTCTATTGCCAATAATATCCTGGTACTTCCAACAGGTTCTAACAGAGGATGAATCTTGTACTGTAGAGACATACCAAAGGCATTTTCTGGCCTTGAGGAGCTCCTGATCAAAACAGACAACAGAAGAATGGGGAGGAAAAGTCTTCTTATTTAGAATTGCCACTTAAATTTGCTACCTTTTCATTCCCCACATCCCTTGTTCACTCACATGCCTACTTTGTATGACCTTGGGCAGGATTCTGTCAAACAAAACCATTTTAGTTAGTGCCTATACATGCCCACAGCCAAATGCAGCACCTGCCTGGTGATCCCTGCTGTGGAGCCACTGCTGTACAGCTCTGCCATAGCAAAGGCTAACCAGAGCAAGTGGGCTGTGGACATAGGTCAATGCTCTCCCCTCCTGGCACAGTCCTGATTAGCAGCAGCTCAGAGCTTTCTGCCTTGTGCACTGGTTTTTGAATAAGCATGGCCAAGGGTAGGAGCACTTTACCCACACACCAACCAGTATCTGAACTGAATGACCAGGGACCACAAGAACTACAAGTTCAAACTCTGGGGACTAGAAAGAAGTAAGAAATAACTGCTTAGAGTTAATTTATGAAAGAAAAGAAAGGGAGATAAAGAAAAACAACAATTTAAGAAAATGTAAATTTCTTAAAGCTACCTGGATGAGATTTTGATAAAAATCACAGTGTAACTGGATGTTAGCAGATTAAAATGTTTGTTGAGAAAATACTATGTTGTTAATTAAAGTTTGGCTTTATTGAGTAGCTTGTGATATAGTTATTTTTTCTTTGTTTCTAGTAGGTTATGATGTGTTTTATTGGGAGGGATTACTACCTGTTGGGAAAAGGTCACAGATTATGAGGAGGGAGAAAGAAAAGGTGATCTACAGACACATCACATTTCTTAAGATTATATATCTTCTTGGGGCCAAGACCATGTATGTGCATTTTAGCTGTCATCCACAATGACAGGCATGAGCCTTTTATGCACTGCCATGACATGTCACATTTATTCATTGTAAGGAATTCCATAGAAACAGATTGCTAAAAAAAACAGGCAAGGAAGCCCAGAGATCAAAGTTTGCATGGAGAGCTGACAGAAAACAGCACAGAGAAAATCATGCAAGGAACCAGCAAATGAGCAAGAACTCTGATGGAGTGGAGGGAGACTGCTCTGTTCATCTGCACTTCCAGGCTTTGCATTGACACTGCACCAAGGTCAAAAATGGATTTAGTCATGGCTTTGGGGTCTATACTTGTCTCTGAAATCAGCCTGTTCTGTTGATGGTGAGCAAGTCATTCCACCTTGCAGGGAAATTGAAATGTGGGGTGGAAATGGCAAGAACATCTTGAAACCAAAATTATGGGGACACTGCAAGGAACTTCTGGCCAGTGTAATCAGTCCTAGAAAATTATTAATCTCTTTGCAAAGTGATGATAATACAATGCTAGGTTTTGAAAAGTGTTGCAGATACACCAATGAAAAATGGCTTTACTATTTTAAATAACAACATCTAGAAACATCAGTGTATGTTTGCTAAAAAGGCAGTTAAAACTGATGCTGGTCTATTGGAAGCAAACAGTGACTTACTTGTTGCACTTTCCCACTAATAGGCACAGCAAAGCCATTATCAGCTGTTTCCATTAACTTCCTCTTGTCAAAATAGAATGCAAAACAGCACAAAGCTTTCTTCTGTAAGGGCCATTCCCTAATGGGAGATGGGACATTTCTTGTAAGTCCCCTTATGGCAGGAGACCTGCTTGTCTGAAGGAACATGTCTCCAAAAAGCTCCTGCACTTTGTGAGCTGGGGATTTTTCCCACATCCCCAATTGCTAAAAATGTAATTCTGTTTTGTTGCTTTGCAATGGAAACAAAGCAACACAATGCCAGATCCAGGACAGCCAGATGACCTAGGAGAATGGATCGCCTCAAACTGTGGCATCCAGCCAGGCTGCCTCGAGTACTCTGAGCCAGTCTGGCAGCTTGAGGTATCCATCTTGGATTAGGTCGTTATTCTGGCAAGTCTAAATGCTTTTCCTTAGCAGCCAGAAGCACCAAATATTTCAGTAGGAGATAAATCCTTTCTCCTTTAAACAGCTAGCAATTTGTCCTTTGTTAAGTTAAAAACCTCACTCCTGACTTCAGCCAAGATCACTGGGTCTTGAGTTTTATATTTCATCTTGAATAATTGTACATGTTACTGATCAAAGGATTCTTAAATCCTTTCAAAATTCTACTAGGTTATTTGTTTGAAAATGTAAAGTTCCACACTGAACTTCCACACTAAACCTTGTTTATTCTGGCAACTAAAAAGATTACCCATAGCTTGGTACACAGAAGAAAAATTATTTCCCATTATTCCTTCAATATTGCCTGTTTTTCTTTACTACTGTCCTTCTCTCAGATTTCAAAGCCCTATGGACCATGGAATATAGGTTTGCAGTTTGGTGCCTACAGCTTGTCCTGTGGAAATTAGTGTGTAATATGGCAGCTCCAAGTGCACAGTGATGATGCAAGGTAAATACAGGCAGTTCACTTCCTCTTTAAAGAAAAGAAAAATATCTGGTATCAGGCACTCCTAGTCCTGGTAAGACTAAGGAAATGTCCAGGCTAGAAGGTGATGTAAGGTGGGTCATGCAGTCTAAATTTGCAGCCTGTTCTACTGAACATAACCTTACAGATGGAGATAAAACTCCAGATGTTGCAGTCAATTCATGCCTATCAGACTGCCTACAAAAACAAGAAGAGCAAGAAGAGGCAGAACAGCGAGCCATTTTCACCATAGCTCATAGTAAATGAATTATGGAATATCAAATGGAACTTCAAGAAAAATAAGAGGTGGTTTTTCTGCCAATTACGGAATTCCTCAATGCATGACATTGTTGATGCCAACAGCTTACATGATTCAAGAAAGATTTAGATACATTACTGGCAGAAATAGCTGAAAATTATTAATCAACACCATATGATACAAAAAGCTGCAAAAGTGTACCAGTTAAGAATGACTGGTTTTGTTATTATACTCCTTTTTTTGGATCCACTGGCTGCATAGGATCTCATGTGTTACTTGTACCTTTGATCTGGCTTCATACAGGTCCTTAGTGATGTCTTCTGTGCCTTACAGAATTCTTAGGCTATGGCTTGTGAGGCTGTAATATGGGACCCCTGGCTCATTCACAAGTCCCACATTTAAAGCTACTCTTCCTGCTAAAGTATTTCTTCTGTAGTTTATGCAAAAGTGTGGCTTTTCCCTTGATGAGTGACCCAATAAATCAGACCTGACCCCAGAATTTAAAAACCCTGCAGCAGGCTCTACTGCTATGCAGTGATTCACACACACACACACCACACACTTGCAAACACAAATTTAAGGCACTGTAACTGTCCTTCTCTACTATTTCACACTTTTTTTTTAATTCACTGCACAGATTCATCTCTGACTGATGTCAGCACAGTTCTACTGAAGATTTGTGTTGCTCAAAACCCATATAATCCTCAAAAGCTGAAGAAACAGCACCAGAACAGCAGCTTCCAGTAGTTGAAGAACCATTTCTACAGCAGTTCATTCTTGAAGCTAATGAGAAATATTAATCAGGATACATCTAACCTGCAAGACCTATCCCCTGTGACACAGCTGAGAATGAGGACCTACAAGTTTAAACATTCTACCAGCCTGCTAAGGTCTAACTTTATCCAGGATTAGCTTGTATAAGGCAAATAAGATTAGTTCTTGAACTCTAATTCCTCATTTTCAACTTGTGCAATTCTCTAATTTGGGTGCTTTAAATCCCTCACCAAGGTACTGCCTGGTACTGGATAAATTACGGTACAGTGATAAATTATGGTTTATGATTTTCATAGTTGTGAGACCTTTCATTACTACACTGCAGCTAGCATGTAGACAACATGAAGGTCTTCTGGAAACCTGCCCCAGTCAGTGAGTCACAATATGGAACTTGAGTTCTTGTCATCATTAAGCAGGAGGAAATCTGCAGATTTTGTGTGCAGCACCAACACACTGGTATATACTATAGAATGAAACTGGGCGATTCTAATTTATATTTACACATGCGCACACACACACACAGGGGTGCATTGCTAGCTCTTTCCATTATGAAATACTCATGTGAAAGTTAAGATCTTTTTCCTTTTTAGGGCACCAGTATTCAGATTTTTTTCAATTAAATTCTGCAATAACACATGTACCTATTTTAAATTTTCCTGACAGACCAAATTTTTCTTGAAAGATTATTTTGTCTGCTTTTTTTTTTGCTTGCTTACCAGCCAAGTTTTTTTTTCTTTTCTTCCCCCAGTTTAAATTATAGGAAAATGAGGTTAATTCCTCATTACTCAATTGGTTAAAACTTGCAGTCTGCTTGCTTAAAAATGTTTTACTCTCTCCCATTGCTTCCATAACGTGTAAATAGCTTCAAAAGCTAAAAGCAGGTGGGAGATGGGCCCAAAATGAAGGATTTTTTTCCTTCCAGGCAGTAGAGACTTGGCAGCTTTTGCTAGTTCAGAACTGAAATGAAGGTTGTCTATAATATGCTCAAGTGTCCTACTTCAAAGCTATAATTTGCTCAGCATATGATGTCCTGTCTTGCATTACTCCATGATGTGATTGCATTTATATAAACCACTAGAGGTTTAAAGCACTTTCTTGAGATGACACTGATGACCTTTATCTCAAATTAGCTATCTCCAGCAACTCCTAGTCAATATTAAAAATAAAAATAAAAGTGGAAGGAGTATTTGTGTAAACGAGCACTATCTTGGCCAGTAGAGAATAATTGCTACTAAATATTTTATTCCCTTTTAATGAAAGTGTAAATTCAACACATTTTAGGCCAGCTTTCTCAAAATCCAAGTGACTCAGAAGACATGCTTAAGCCAGGTATAGATCTCTAAATATTAGAATTAATTTTCAGAAGTGCTGGACACTTGTGATTTCTAATGCTGACAATGGCCACTAAAACACCTAAGAGTACAGAATTCTAAGAAACATTCAACTAAATTTAGATGCCTAACTTTGGCCAACAGGCTTTTTGTTACCTTGAAAGAATAAGACGAATTTGTGTATTTGTGTACTTAGTTTTTCATTTACTTGTTCTCCTACACTCATTTTTAACTATCCATATCATTCTTTGGTCCTCCTGCATTATATACATATAGAGCTTATGAAGCTGCCAAAACATACTTCAAATTTATTGACAATCAAAGCCAGTCTTCTTCAGGTATTTACAAATATAATCTAGGGTAGCAGTGCAGCCAAATCTTTCCAAAATTCTGATTCAGCCAAGCAATATGCTTTCTTAATTAGCCCTCCTAGCTTCTCTCAGATTATAATTTATATCTTTTATTCTGATAATTTTTCTCTTTTCAAAGCCAAATAAGCTTTTTGTAATAAAGTGTAGAAGGGTTCCCTTTGATAGTGCTTTGCCCTGAGCAAATTAGCTGGCCTGGCCAAAATTGCTCCTGGGCTAGAAGTGCTTTGAAATGTACACTAGTTACGGCTACAATATAATCAATATGCTCTTAATTTCAGAAACAGAAAGCCTAAGCATCAGCTTTTTAAAGCAATGAAAAACACTGGGGGGGTTAAAAGATTGAGGATATCTTGCCATTCTTCTCTGTCTTTCCCCACGTTCTCCACCTGACGGGCCAACATGCTGTTCTTGCACAGACAGAGATTCCACAGAAAACGCAGAACATCCAGACTGACCGTTTTTTGGTATAATCTTTTCCTAAGACTCAAGGACAGGCTCAGTTAAAACAGTTGCTTTCAGTTCCACAAACTCATTGGTTATATGCACGGATTGCCAGGCTGTGGGCCACAAAGAAAGCTAAAGCACAGATTTCTACACAACCCATGCCCAGCCCATGCAACCCATGTTTTTAGAGATGCTCTTGCTCAAGTGTGGTGTGTCCACATTATCCTAAGGCCAAACTTCAGTATTCTTCATTTCACATCAAACCTTGGGCATAAGATCTTAGATTCCACAAGGAAGAACTGTCAGCCTTGTCTGCCTCACACTGATAACATTGCTATTAGTGTGTGCTATGGCACACACAAGGAACATTGCAATTTCACTGTAATTAGGTTCATTGGGTGTTCCCTTGAAAAAGGATGGGACAGATACCAGTTTTCTACCTTACAGGGTCCCAGGACTTACTCACATCCAGGGAGCTACACGGAGTGCAGTTGAACACAGCCTGGATGCAGGACAGACAAAAACTTGTGCATAGAATTGGACTTAAAAGACATAGGTTAGGATCCTACTGAAAACTGCACTTAAATCTTGCTGGCAGGAAGACCAACAGAGTATTGATTGTGTTGAGTTTTCCAACAGTTAAGATTTAGGTCTACTTTAGAAGAGAAGCAATTAATAAAAAAGAATGAGATCAGAGTTCATGAAAAGCACCAAATTAGCTAGCAGTGGAAAGTCCCTGATGTTTAGATTTATCCCCATGTTATATACTATGAACCTGTACTCATGGCAGTGAAAGAGATATGCCTTTGTTTTTAATTAAGAAGTACCATGTCCAACTTGAAAAAACCTCACATATTTGACATTTAGGTAAGACAGTTATTCTGATGAAAGAAAAAGCTAAAAAAATTATACCTTTCTGTTAATAAAGAAAATAAGAGAAGCTTAAGGACCTAGTTTTCTAACCTATAAAACTACTATTCACCTAGGCTAATAAATTATATACAATAGCATGCAAGTACTAAAAAAGCTGAGAGCTGCCTTATTATTACCTGAGATGTGACCACAAACAATATTCTAGGTATGTCTAGCCATTCTAGCTAGATTTTTGTTTATACCAGTAAAGCCTCAGTCACATTTTCCAGAATTCACTGATATTACTTTGAATTAAAGCAAGACATTTTTTCTTCTTCTAAAGATTGTCAATGCAACCAACTGGCACTGAAAAATGTTCAAACTTTGTGGAATCAGTTCAGTTTCAGGAAGGTTCATCACTGAGCTGACAAATTCCTAAGGCTGGTAGAAGTGGGCTTTTATTAACAACTTTGCTTTGTTCTTTCTAAGCTACAGGGAAATGCAATGAGAAGTGTCTCCATATTGTTTGATTTAGAATTTTTTGTAATTAACAAAAATCCAGAGTTGTGAGGCATCTGGGCTTTCTTTTTGCTATATACACGAGTTCCAGATCATTCAACGCCAAAGAATTTCTTTGCCAAATTTCAGTAAGAACCGAGTCTTTTATGTCCAACTTTTAAATCCTCACAAATTCAAACCTCTCAAGACTGACAGGTGTTATAATAGAAGAAATGCAAATGTTAGCTCTGTAATAAAATAACAGTAGCTATCTTTTCACATCAATGGGCATCGAGTGAAAAAAAAGATGAAACCTTCAAATACAACCTGTTACTAGGTTTATCAACACACAATAAAGACACGAGTTCTCAGTCTGCATAGCAATGTTTCAAAGAGGATGTAGCTCCTTACTGTGCTAAAATGAACTGACAGGATGCAAAAGTTGTGTATTTACTGCACAAAACTGAAACTCAAGAGATGTGAGTACATTGTTTGCTCTGCTCACTGACACAGTGTAATACAGTGCAACATATTTACTGCCTTAGCTATTCTTTTTGTTAAAAACATTTGGTTCTTCCTGGTCAACTTGCTATTTAATTTCACTGTCTTGCATAATAAAGCTTTTTCTTAATGGGTGCTCCTTTTTTACAAATCATAATAACAAACATGAAAGAGAAGGAGCCACCTTTTTCACTTTTAATTTCATTTTTAAGTGCAGGGTCAAACAGAAGAAACCCAAATAATACATCCTACATTCCTCCCAAACCTTTAGGGCTTGGATTTCCCATTGGCCAACACCTCTGAAGACTCAGAACCAGACAGTGAGAAGAGCCATTCATGGGGACATTGCTGGAATTTAGGCTGAGACAAATCTGAGCTCAAATGGACAAAGTACTGATAATTAGGACACAATACCCTCAGTCTCCTGTTCCGTGTTCATAAAATCAAGGCAAGTTTGGTGAGAACCACAGCCTAAATTGAAAGCTGTGCGGAGATATTGCTGTGACAACAGCATGGGATTCAGGAATCCACACCATGCAGACCAGTGCTAACAGGGAGCTACTCCTGCTTTGTGTATTAGGTTGATATGCTTTAGCTAAACTGTTTAGTGGGGTGCTTCTGATGTCCAGGCTTTGCCCAAGTCTGTCCATTTCCCATCTTCCATGGTTTCTCTCCCTTCTATTGCCTTAAACACATGTGTTCCATATTTCCACACAAAATGCAGCCTCTCTCTAAAGCAGACTTCAGCTGTGAAGACCATGAGATGGACATAATCTATTTTTCACCATTTATCAAGTGATTTGACATTCCTTTGGAGGCAAATTTTTCCAGGCAGTTATCTACAGACACCAGAGAAAGCTTGATACATGACTGATGTGGCCAAACATACACAGCATACTTCAGCAGCAGGAACACCACATTCCAATCACAACAACTCAAACACATGGTTTTTAGAAGACCAATAAAGCTCCATGCTCACTATTAAACAAGTTGAGAAGAGTGAGCCTAAGAGTATGAACAAGGAGATTTAATGTTGCAGCCAGTGGCACTTTGGTAGTTGTTTAATCATTTTAAATTGTGTAGCTTTACAAATGAAGCAGGTCATCCCTCAAGGTGTTTTTGAATTTTCCATCTTAGATTCTCCTCACCTAGAATATAACATCAATAAAATTTAATCTTGCAGGAAAAAAATACTTCAAGTTCACTGATTTTTTTTCTTTCTTTCCATCTACTTTTGAAGTAGAGGTGAAATATTGTTGGCAAATCTATACCAGGCCCACTTTTCAAACTGACTGCAATGCACATAGAATACCTATGGCTGCAGTTTTGTAGAATTTTGATAAATGAGAGAGAAAATACAGGTGTACATCTCTGTGACAATACAAGGAACAATATTCCAAAGATCATTTTGAATAATAATAAAATATACTTGTGACTGTATTTGTAAGGAAAAAGCTTACTAATGGCAAAACCAGGGAGCAATGAAATCTAGTGCTGTCCAAACTCTAACCGTGCTCACACTTGCATTTCATTTAAAAGACATACACTTGCCTGATTTAGGGATTATTCTTGTTCTGCCTAATCCTCTTTGAAGTACCACAAATGTGCATTTGAATGTGAAGCCAGCAGTATCCCCTGCAGAGGTTGCAGCTGTCACTTCCAAAATAGCATTTCTTTGGAAATCAGTAAACAGCCTCACCTTTAACAATCTGTTAGAGATCATATTCCCAGGGTGCTATCTATCCTGGTTTACGTGTGATCATTGCCCAATTTGTTCTTATTATGTTATTAGTGCTGAAAGATGTTTTCCATTAGATGGTGCAAGCTTTCAAGTTCTTGCTGGCTAAAAGATTAAGTTAAATGCTTTCAGCTCTTAAGGGAGAGTCATATTTGCAAATGTTTAGTTTTTATCTGTTTTGCACAATAGCTTTACCATTTGGATTTTGAGGTGTCATACATTAAATGAAATTCCCAGTCTGTCCAGGATTTTTCCTACAACAGCCCTTGTAACATCTTAATACGTACTAAGAAAAAAAAGTCTGATCGATCTATTTGAAATCACAGAAATTTCCAGAAAACAATATTCAGTAACATCATCAGGTACAGAAAAAGCAAGATGCACAGGAGGAGTGGCTGGTGCCATTTCTGTCAATAAATTAAAGTTGGTTACCAATGTAAAGGAGGTGTGGGTGGTACTAACTGTTATAGCTGCTCCCTCCTGTTCGATTGCTAGTCACTGGTCAACATGATCAGAGCTTGTGCAAAGCACACTTCAAAACTCACAGGTGTCCATATTACAAAAGGACTAGTCATAGCTATCACCTGGATTGCCAGGCACATTGAGAAAGTCAGACATTTAATAGCCATGGAAATAATGTCTTGTTACACTTTACCACAGCTCTTCTGTGTTGAGATCAAGGCAAGCTAGCTGGGTCCTGTCTGCTATGTCATATTCTTCACAGAACTGCAAGAGCCTTCAGCTTCTAGACTAAATCTGGCATTTACTGTGGGACACAAATTAATAAAGTAAACAGAGTTAAAAATGTATATCCCTGACTTGCTGAGGAATTCCTCATTGATATATTGAAATATCACTATTTTATTTGATAAGGAAATAAAACCTAAATCACAATGCAAATGCCCTTTTATTTGTTAGTACTTTCAAAGCACATATGTCTCAAAGTCCTTTACAATGACAAAAAAAATCTTTCCCGTCTTACAGATGACAGGTGAGGTGACTGCCTAGTACCATTCTGAGCCTATAGAAGACACAGAACTAGAACCCAGATCTCTTTATTCCTTGTTTCCCTGCTATATATTCACGGTGGACAGCCAATTTAGTAGGATTTTTGTAAGAAGATATCTCCTACAAATTGTTAGTATAAGCAATGGCAAAACAAAATCCTTACAGGCCGAATACTTGTGCAATTTTATGCCTACATTGAGCTACACCTTTATGAAGTGAAACTGAGTAAAGGTTTTCAATTTCTAGTGACAAGAATTAATTTCCTTTTTAACATTAGTACCTTTGCCCTCAGAGTGAGACCAATAACACTGAACTTGAGCAAAACACAGCGCATAGATGTGGAAACTTCACTGCACATGCCCTGCACTTTGTGGAGGAGATGTAGTTTCTCTGTTACCCCAGTCAAAACCTGACAACTATGTCAACTTCTATGAGATGAACACAAATGTCACCTGGGAATTTCAGATTGCACCAAAGCAATTCTATGTGTGAAACCATCCAATTTTGAACTGCTATTGCCAAAAGTACAAAGCTGTTCATGTATCCATTAGAGCCCCAGAGTGCCTTCTCATTCCCTCCTGAAAAATATACTGAATTGAAAGGAGCTATGACAGTAATAATGGGAACAACCTTAGCTGACTCTAGCTCTTAGGCACATGTGCTCACAGAGTTATATACAGAGAAATGAGATCTATTTTTTTTATATTCTTCAAGGGAAACATCTTTTCCTTTCACTGGTTGATACAGCACATTTTCTCTGTGTTTGTACAAAAGGATCTGATGGACCGAAGTTATCATAAAGCTATAGCTCTGGATTAGTAACTAGGGGCAAAGCATTACAGAAATTAATTTTATACATTGTTTTGATATTGCTAATCATATGATTTTGACAGTTCATACGTAACGGGCATGGTCCTAAGTACAAAGTTTCAGAGGAATAATTACAACCTTTATTATATGAGATACATATAATATAAAGTAACTTAAATACATAAATACACTTTCCCTCCCCCCCCATGTTTACTACAAATGTTACTAGTTTTTCCAGGCTTCAGGAAACAAACTATTTCTTTATTCATACACAAAAGTTCTGGAATGACCCATACTAATAAAAAATATTCTGTCAGAGTTACATGACTAAGTAAGTAGGACACCATTCTCAGGACTTCGATGCAGAAAATACAGAAGCTTATTTTAAAATAATCTCGAGGGCATATACAATAAAATGTAGGTGTGCAAGTCCATGGTGTCCCAAGGAAATATTGCAAACTATTTGACCTGCACATACCCTCTCACATTAGCAACGGAAGGGATGAAGGACTTTAGCAAGTAATGCATTGTTTGTAAGGTAAAGCCCTAAATAGACTCCAAAACTCCAAAAAGGTCCATTAAAATAAATAAAATCACTCAACTGGCTTAAAACAATCAATATATAATTATGCAAAAATGTATTTTTAACTTTAAAGGATTAAACAAGTCACAGTCCACCAATCCTATTCCTGTCTTAAACAACAGCAGCTACCAAAAGCAAGGGAAAGAATACTTCCTTTTGGTGCCCCTTCCCACTGCACTGTTATTTGGCTCTGGCAATTAGATTGGCTGGTTCTCATCTACTTCAAGACATAAATTATTAACTGACTTGATTAACCCTAGTTATGAAGTCTAATTAAATTTAGGCAGCTCACAAGACAAATCTAAAAGAAACTTCTTGCTGTTGTCAGACATCATGGGAACAAAACTCCTAGAGTGAGCCTACTGCATGGCAGGAGAGTAACGTAAGCACTGTTTCTTCAAGGCTTGAATTACAACGTATGAATTACATGGCAGCACTACATTTATCAGCTCAGAGTATTTTTCTATAAAATACATTAATATATAAGCAGAGAGCTCCACAGTCTGTTCTATTCCTAAAAGGACTAGTAACTACTAGCAGTTCTGGCATCGGGTAATGTATTTTCCTTGGCTGTATCTGCCCTTCTAAAAAGGGGAAGATATACAAATACTCAAAGAACAGTGATATTTAGAAGTTCTGAAATTTAGATGACACTTAAATGCTCACTAGTATGCATTCCACTTGAAATAAAATTGTAAAAAGGCAACTAAGTCACTGTCCAATATGACACTGTATACTTAATTTCAATAAAAGGCTCTTACAAATCTAAAGGCACTGGATTGGGGCCCCTGGGTAGAGAGGTAGGATCTGTGAAAGTGTAAATGTAGTAGTGATGCTAACCAGAAGGCCATTGTAAATCAGTTAGTGATCCACTTATCAGTTTAGCCCATGAGTTGTGCCATGTTGCACACAGAGCCTGACCTGCAGGTCTGTGTTGTGCTGCCCACACACCTTGGCTGCAGAATAAACTTCCCCAGCTCATTGTAACAGAGGAGGCCCCAGGCAGCTCCACTCAGTGCCAGTGCCAAATTACACCACCCACATGCTCTTGCCTTTACTGAAAGGTGCCACAAGTTCTCATGAGAATACCCGTTCTGTTTGACAAGAGAAATAATTAATAGTTCTTTTGCTTTTATGTAAATCCTGTGAAATGAAAAAACCCCAAACAAATTGATGCAAGTTTTCCACAGATGGCATCTGCCTGGTGTACTGCACCCTGGTGGGAAGCCCATCTGATCTCACACTATTTGAGGTTCCCAGTGTCCAAAAAGGAATGTAAGACTTAATATATTTATTCTATTCTTCTGCATATAGCATTCTAAGCAAGTCTAAGTGCCTTTTTTATTGGGATCATAATGAACCATCACCTCCTGATGCAAAATAATGACATGGAGAAAAATTAAATCCTTCAAGGTTTCCTTTCAGAATTTCCAATATCCAAGTTTTCCCTTTGGCTCTGGGCATGCTGACTACTGCTTGAGCAGTTTGAAAAACTGGCCACAGCTACTAATCATCTTTCCAGAAAGGCATGTTAAATGCTTTCCATCTTGCATATGTAAAAGAAATAGTTAACCATTTCATTGCTGATACTTAGCACTTAAATATTCAGTAAGGATGTTGAATTTAATTATGCCAAATATTTTCATATTTGTATTTTCATATTCAGAACTGAAACAAAGACTCTGCTTCAGCAATCATTACTGCATGTTCTAGCTCACTACAGCTTTAGAAAGACTTAAACACAAGAAGTCACTGGGACTGTAGACTCGCCAAACTCTCTCTTGTTTCAATACTCTTGAACTTGAGAGAGAAAGTACTGCATGGAGAGAACCTGCAAGGGTGACTGTACGATACATACACTCAAAGGCTGGAGGAATTCAGCACCAAGAACACCCTGAGTTCTATATAAGAGTCAGACTGTCATAGTCCCTGACTAAAGAGAACAAGGCAGGAGGTAGTTCCTGGAAGAAAACTGTAAATTGTTAATGTCAAGTTTTTTATTTGGCAATATCTGTGATTGTCTCAAGAAGCAGAGAGCTTCCTCAGTAGATCACACATGTATATTTACATTCTAAACCCAGAGCCTCATTCCTATGGAATGCCTTTTTCACCTTAATAGCATATTAGATTGTATTAGTCACACTCAGAAAGTAAGTAGGTTGGATACTTTTTTCAGCCTCAAACTCTCATCAGGTCTCTGTGTTGCTATTATTTATGATCCAGGAGGAGGTAAATAATAGGAGTCAGAGGGAGTTAATTATTATATATTCCTAATGTTCCCGTATTTTTATATATTAGTCCAATAACAGTGTTTTTATTTTATCTCCTAGAGAGACAGAAAAATGAAGTATAGAAATATAATATAGAAATTTAGAAATAAAGAAACAGAATAATAGATTAGAAAAAAATACAGCAATACATCTTTCAGACTCAAACTATAAATGGTATTAACACAACTGGAGATCAAAAAACAGTTGATTTCTCTTGGGTATGAACATTGTGCCGCTTAAAATTTTAAGTCCTGTGCTCTAAACAAGTTCAGTACTTAGGGACAGATGAATACTGGGAAAAGGCCCACAGATTTCCCTTGCCAGGCACATAACAGGCTGAGAAGTTTTAGTGCTTCTGTCTCTTCAGCATGGATGGGGGAAAAAATGTTTTGGCACTTGCAGAAAGAGTTTGACAGTCACTGTGCCTGAGACACCAAGTGACTGCAGCAGGGAGCAGGAACTCTACCAAAGCAGGAAGGGGATTGTTTCTAGTGCCAAGTTTCCTTAGAGGCAGCTTTACCTTTACAAATCTGTTTTTCCTTCTGGCTGGAATTTCCCTAGATGTGTTACAGTGCATTTTGTCCCATTAAGAGCTACATTTCAGCTTCTCAAAGTCTCAGAAACTCCTTGGCTCTGGTCTAACCAAAGTGCTCAAAGCCACCAGTTTTCCATAATCATTTCTATAATGTATCACTACAAAGCACCACTTCCTCTGTTCTTCTGATGAGACTAAACACAAATCCAAAATGTTCTTGTCTACTGCATAATTCCAGTTATGCTCATTATTGAAATTTGCATTTCTAATATTAACTAACTACCCTGACAATATCAACATCCTTGTAATTCGAGCTACACTGTGATCACATAATTGATCCTGATGAGCAGTTTCTCATCGAAATATCTCTGCTCAGATCAGCATAATAGCTTGTATGAACTATTTACCAGACTATAATCTGAAAAAAAATATCAAAAAGCTTTGAGAAATCTTACATTTGTTAATATAACATATGAAGATTTGATAGATAAAATTTTATGATGCAGAAATGCAATATACTCTATCAAATGCCTAATCCTTATTATGTACATTCACATAATGGTCTAATTTAGAACCTTATAAAAACCTTGATATAACCAGTTAGCATTTACAGTAGTGCCCAACACAATGCTTACAGTAGTAATGGCCTGTATTATAGCTTTATAGATGTCTGGGATAACTTTGTCAGACATTACTTAGTCCTTTTCACTATCATATTCCAATTTCCAGTGTGCTCTGAAAGGTTAAGCATGCAGAGTGAAGTTTTCCACATCTGAAATATTCTTTAGATTTTTGGAAGGTCAAATAAAACATGGTCTTGCCATTTCTGTCAACATGTTCTGGAAAATTTACAGTACTTTTATTTGCTTGTAAGAATTCTTTTTGAAGATCCTGAGCAGTGCCATTATGTGGAATACAGAATGAAATTCAGCAAGCCAGCATTTCTGGTACCAAGTCTGAGCCTGTTCCTAGACAAAACTGTGTACACTTTATCAAATTGTTACTTTTGGAAACACCTCAGTTTATATACACTCAGATTTCACTTGGGTGTCATATTTTCTAATTCCCCAGCATTCAACATTCTAGCTCTTGGGCATCTATTTTTAATGTTTGGCAGTAAACTTATAATTCAGTGAGAATTTTGTGAGGATTGTATAGACAATGGCTTCCTAGCTATATACTGTGTACTGTCAAAATACTTAGTATGTGCTGGTGTTTGGTAGACCATTTACCCACAGAATTGATTGCCATTTGTCCCTTCCTAGGCTCAAGCCTTTCTAGAACACAAGCTGTTCTGTGTCTGTCTGTAGCCCTACTATAAGCACAAAAACTTGACAATATACAAAATACTGAACAATAAACATCATCAGAAAAATGTTAGTGAGATATAAACAATGGGTTTTTGGATACCTTATAAAAATACAGCAGACAGGCAAAAAAGCATCAGAGTAATACTGGGTTTTAAACTATTCCAAGCAGTATTATGAATGCCATGAACAAAGAAACAACCAATTTGTGACTGCAGGCTTAAGTTTAAAAATTCATTCTACATAATTTCAGGTACTCTCAAATCAACAGATTTCATACATTTGATGTGCTATCAGAACTAGATTAAGTGCAAGAGATCATGTGTTCCTGTGAACCAGAAACCCACATTTACCCAAGAATCAAAGTTATCATTCTGAAAGACTGAAAAGCCTTATTTAAAAATTAGCAATGCTTTCATCAATATCTGCATGCCTGGGTCTGCCTCAAAATAACTGACCTCAGAGCGTTGTCTCTCCTTCACGCAAATACCATGTCTCACCATGACTGAAAGGAACCACAAACACCACTGTTCAACCACCACCGAAAGGAAATTTTTATTTTTAAAAATAGTTGTCTTTAATATTCTCATGAAATAAGATCTCAAAAGTGAACTCCTGATTTAGCTGCATTTTTCCATAATGAGTAAAAATGAAGGTAGCTCTACCTATTGATGTCAGCAACTACAACAAACCTCTGTTGACATGGATTTTCCTCTTAAAAAAAATCCAAAACATTAACTTTTATTCCCCAACAAAATCTGGTAACTTCCTGATTGTGAGGGTAAACTCTCAGCCACCATCTGGTGATACATATGACATGAAAGACCCTGACAATGTCAGCCAGAGAAAGAAGAGTTGAAATGCTTTGTTGAAATGCTTTATGATGTTACAGTCATAAAGAGTCTGAGTAACACCATCATTGAGCTGCAGCTTACTTGTGCTTCCCAGTTAGAATATTCAGAATAAGGTACTCTTTGAATTAACCACATCCAGTTACCTTCCTGATGAAGAAAATGTAGATGGAGTTTTCATTTTTGTAACCCCAGTCCATCACAGAACAGACTTCATACTCAATTTTTTCTTGATAGTGTCTAAGCTATGTTGAAGTAGAGGGTTAGATGGAAGTTCAGTTCATGAGCTCTAGACCTTAGCGTGATACATGTAACCAGACATACACTCTCACAACCTATGAAATAGCCAACTTCAAATGAGAAGGTTCCATCTCATAGCAAAAGTTATTGTAGTTAGTCTCTATGTGTTTGACTTCATACAATTAAATTTCATTCCACTTACATTAGTCATGTCTACAAGGTCATAAAATTTGTGGATGGCAAAATGAGAAAGTATTGCTGGTAGTGGAGGAAGACTGGATCATAATTTAAAAAGAATTATTCTCTTAAATCCATCTAATCCTTCTTAAGTTACGACCCAGTCCTCATACAAAATTGGTAATATATTCTGACTTTGTGTCAGCCACAAATTTTGTAATTGCACACACCTCGTTCTTGTAACAAGGTCACTAATTGAAATATTAGACAGAATTGCTCTCCAGACCAAGCCTTGAGAAACAGCACCAGTAACTTGTCTTCAGTCTAGTAACTTTCCCTTCAATATAATTCTCTGAAGCTCCTATTTTAGCAAGCTTTTTATCCACCTCACAGTTTTTGAATTAATCCCCATTTCCTCATTCCTTAATAATAATTTCCCTTGGGGAACTATATCAAATACTTTGCTTAAATTTAGACAGATTAGGTTCATTGCACTACCCTTGTTTAAGAAGTCAGCTATCTTATCAAGATATTAAATTGATTTGATAAAACCTGCACTTGATGAAACTATATTACTTGTTATTCTATTTCCATTTACCTCTGAAACCTTGATCACTCTTTCATTCAAAACCTGGAGTCTTGCACATCACTGAGGTCAAACTCCTGAGATTATGCATTGTTTGGATAATTTTTATGTTTGTGAGAGTATCACGTTTGTTATACTCCACACTATATCAACAGTGTATGTTGTGGGCCACTGCAGAAGACATTGTACCAAGGAGACAGGGACTTCAGGCAGAATCTAGAGAGAGATTTAACCACAGTCCTTGATGTAGAGACCTGAACATTAGCATGAGTGAGCACTACAGAGCCCGAGCACATGCTGTGACCTTAGTATGTGCTGCCTTTAATACCACCACCTGTGCCTACTGCCTGGATGGATTTTTCCCCAACGAGATGTGTAAGAGCATAATGTTCTCCCTGAACTTCAGTGTACCAGAAAGTTCAGTATTGTAAATGTAAAGGATTGATAGCTTTGTTTACTTGTAACAAAAGTCCATTCAAGTCTTATCTTCTAGAAATCTTCTCCTGCTGCTCTGTACACAGATTCTTCCAAAAGTCATTTTCCCTGTATTTTCTCCATCTCTCTTCTCCAACCATTTTTTCTACATGATTTGAATTCACAGTGAAAGAATCCAAAATCCTACAGCTTCTTTTCCTTCAAGACTCCCTCCACTGAAGGCAGAGTTTCATGTTGCAAGTCAATTGCCCAAACAGCTGTTCATTTCCATCCCTACATCCTTCCATGCATATATTGCCCTCTCCAGCTTCCCATTTCCTTCCTTGAACTGGTCTCATAAATAGGCAGCCAGGGTTCAGTGAATCACACATATATTTCATTGATCTGATGGAAATCACTTCACTCTTCCCCCCTCCTTTACATTATTTTTCCTGAGGACAAACTGAGTGATCACTATACATGGTGACCTTCACACCTTCTCATTTTCAATTCCATGTATTAACATCCAATGTTTTTTTGTTCTGCCTCTAAAGAAACTGCATTCCTTAAAATAGCAGTTGTCTGAAAGGAGGCTAAAAAAATAGAACTAGCTTGCAGGTAGTCCATTGTTCTCTGCATACAAACACTTACCTGGATGCCAACAGATTTAACAAACAACCTCATCCTCCACAAACATTTGTGTGACACTTTTCTGTCGCCTTAACACACACAGTATGAGACCACACAAAATACAGATATACAGCACAACACAGACAGCTCTCAGGCACAGGAATACTAGTTCATTTTAAACAAACATTCACATAAAGTGTAAATAGATTATTTCCTCAAGGAGTTAATGCTAAATACACTGCATCACTGGAATGATTTAACAGCATTTTATTTCCACCATCACTTCCACTCATTTTTCATGTGCCTAAACAACAAGACAATCTATAACAGTAATTTATTCAGGCTGTTGATATTATAACAAAAAAGCTTCCCTATGGCTGTGTCTGAGTCCAACAAAGGCCATAGATCTCATAGGCTCAAAGGCAAGAAACCTTGAAGCAAGGCTTTTACAGACTTTATTTGTGGTGCAGGTTCTTGCCACTTTGTTTTATTTGATTTGTATGGATCTTATAAGTCTCCCAGCAATTTGCAAGTGTACATTATGAGCATAAGACGTGTCATGCTGCTGTATGATACAAACACCCAACTTTTACTAAATTAAACAAACAGAAATACTAAAAAGGATTTAAATGCTTTACCAGTGTATTAAGCATTTTCCATATTGGGTCAGATAAGTTGTTCTAGTACCGGCTTGGCAAACACACAGCAAAATTTGAAATCTGAGAGCACTTCCAAATTAAAACTTAATTGATTGCACTTCAGACTAAGGTGGTAGGGGAGGGGGAGAAGCTAGTATTCCTACCAAGAAGCATACTTGTACCCATTAGTTGCAAGAAGGCCTACTTCAGAAACACCTGAAACAACCCAACCTTTCCAGGAAAATAATGTGGAGCTTTGAAAACAGTTATCTCCTGTCTAATGAGAACAATTAGACCTTTATGAGCACATCAGTCACAGACCCTTTAGTCCTGACGTATTTCCAGGCAGAAATTGGTGCCCTGTATGTACCCTGTAAAGGGGTGACTTGATCAAAACCATGAAATAAGATTGTTCTGGGGAAGGCCTACACACCCACTTGGAGAAGACCCTTCTCATGTAAAGCCTCAGCAGCACTAAAAAAGATTGCAATTTTATTAACTGTTGTCTCAGGTCTCTATGGAAAAGTCTACATCTGAAATAAGAAAATTACCGTTTCTGATCAGATCACTAACCAACTCATATATAACATCAAAAAGAAACATTTCACTACCTGTTTCATGCTGTAAATGTACTGAAACAGATAGCAAATAGAATTTTTAACTCTGTAGTCCTCTGTATGACGATGAGACAGGTTAACTTTAGTTCTACTTGCTGGCTCCCTCTCTTGGGGTACACGACATAGTTTCAACACTTCAATAATGAGGAGGGGTTTTGGTTGACCTGAACTTCAAGCTGCATTTCTGACACTCTTTCATTCCCTCCATCACATGAAATCCGTGTTCCCTCGTTCTGAAACTCCCCTATCTCAAAAACTAGATAAATTTAAGCAATTAGTCAGGAAATAAATTATTTGCTTTTCTAATTAATACACAAAATGTTTGCTAAAGCCTTTCTTCTAGATATTTTCTTTGTCATGGATGTCTAGCTGTGCTTCATTTGTGCTTTTTTAATGATTTCTTCAAATGAGAAACAAGTGAGGCTTTTCTTGAGGTGAGGGGAAAGGACAGCCTGGTGAAATGAAGATTAAATACTGGACATTTTAGGGACAATTCCACGCCAGGCCAGCATGAGGAGTTGAAATATATCTACTGCTGGACAGTGTAAAAGTCCCCTTAGGATCCAAGATTTGGGGCAGGATTCATCCTGCTCCTGCTGTATCCTATACTGAGGGAATAGAGATGACAACAATAATCCACTATCATTCAAAGTCTCTCTTACTCATCCTTATTAAATGCAGCTATAGGAAATAGTGATCTGTCCTACTAGCATTCTGTACTACCTTCCTTTACTTTCACATTAAAAAATATTAAAAAATGAGTGCAAATGGATTAATTTAAGCATAATCCAGCAAATCTGGGTATTGTGAAATCACTGTTTTCCAGTTACACAAGCCACCTATTTCTGGGCTATCACTATTTAGCTCTTATTGCTGAATGATACTGTGTGATTTGGAGGATGGCATCCATCAGTCCCATCTGGTCTTCAACTTTTTTCTGTCAGAGAAACCAGGAGTTACAGAAATCCTTGACAATTATCAAGAGGAACATGAGGCATGAGTCCCTCGGTGATATAAAAATAAAGGCATCTATTTCTGGGTTTTTTACAGCTCCAGAGACGTTTCATGGCTAGGACCTTCATTTCCATTTCTAACTTGAATATATTTTCTGTGTCAAACTTCACTTCTTACATTGTCTCCAAGTATAAGAATTTTTCTGCCCCAGTTCTCAAAGAAAGGAAATTTCTGTAGTGTTTCGTGGGTGTTTGGGCTCCAGCAGTTCTAACAACAGGGATTCATTTCCCTGCCTTAAAGAATGAGAATTTCATAGTCAATTCCCCTGCAGTCCCTCACATCTGGCCAGGACTAGACCCTGACAGGTGATTTTAGCCTCTTTAGACTGTGCAATTTGAGCTCTCAAGCAAGCCACCATCCTACACAGCCCTAGGTTTATTATACGAGTAGCAGTGAGAGCTCAGCAATGTGTCTCTCTGGCAATATGTTTCTTGTCTCATAATTATGTAAAAGCATAAAATAATAATAACATCACATAAAAATCAAGTTTTAATGTTGTAAGTAAAGAAAATTATACTAGTGAAAGACCAGCAGATGTAACGATTTGAAGGAAGGACAGAAAGCAACGTAGGATCTCATGATGTGGGTGAAACATAGAATGCAAAGATAACTCCTAATACAACCTAAAACCAGATCTGAGCCTGAGACAGCAATCATCTATTGCAAAAAAACACACGTTCCTCCATTCCACCTTCTAGTCCTTGTCCAGGCCATATTTCTGCCTGCAGCACAACCCTCTTTCTCCAGTACTTAGCTAACCAAGCCAGCCAGAAGGCCTCAGGAAATACCCTGTAGCTAGTGACCCATTTCAAAGTACTTTGACATAACATAGCCAAAAGTAGCAAACGAATGCCTGATCTCACATTAAGTGGATCTCAGCTCTCTACCACCAGCTGTTCAGAGAGAAAAAGTCTTTCTAGTGTGGAGCAGGTGGCACACACAAAGTGCAAATTAAAGCCAGGGCTTCTACACAGCACGGATGGAAGACCCAGCAGTTGTGATGGCCTAGTGACCTGCACCTGCCAGAATGAGGAGGTGGGATGGAAGGACAGACAAGAAGAGAGCCAGAGAGCAAATGTGGGCAGCAGGGCATTCTATTGCAACTACAGAGGCTGTAAACAGCACCTGGGCTCTAATTGGGAAGCAAGTTTCACTTCTGAACACAAACCTGTTTAAGTGAAATTCCTTTAGTCTTCTAAAATATAAATGCTGTAGGCTTTCATTTAGCAGCATTATTTTAATATCTTTAAGAGATGTTTACATCAAACTATCCAGCTTATTATTATTTGTGTTTCCCCTAAAAATGCAGAAGCTGCACAGATAGCTCTGTACAGTCAATACTAATGAAAACCAATCAATATCCCAACAAGTAACAGCTTTTGAAGTCAGTCATACCAAGACAACTTCATATAGGTGAGATTATGCCAGATTTAACAGGAAATAAAAGCAGATTTGCTGACATATTCCAGAGGGCTGAGCCCCTGGGACAATGCCCACCAGCCACCAAGCCCACTTAGCTCAATGAATAGCAGGGACTGGGGCTCCTCTGTATCAGAAGAGCAAAGCTACAACAATATATTGATGCCACCAAGAGATCAAACTTCCTCAGCTGTACTATAGAACTGAAAACAACATGCAGTGACTGCAACATTTGCCACATTTGTTTAATGTTTCATTTTTTGGAGTATAGCTGGAACATTTCTTGTATTTTTCAATGGGGGCTGTTCAATTTTGCAAGTCATCTCATGATGTATTTGTGAGACTGCCTTATTTGCTGCTTCTTTATCTTTTCTGTATCAGAAGGAATTTAGTCTCAGAGGACAACTCTCTGGGAGACTGGGGTAGTTATGCTGATGTGTGAGGGAAACCATGAAAAAAATCAATTTTTTCAAGATATTAATAAGACCCAAAAAAACCAAGCGGAATCATAAATTCTTAGGTACAGAAGACAATATTTTACAGAAGTGAATTCCTTCCTTATGTGCAATGAGCAATAATAATGGTCCCCATGGATCAGAATAGACCAAATAGTATTACTTTCCACGTTAGAGAAATAACTAGTTCTAATAATGCATCCAAAATTTAGAATGGAGAAATGTAACAAGCATGGTAATTTTCTTAGAATTCAAATAGGTAATTTTAACAGATATCTCTGTAGGAATCTAATATCTTCAAATATTCCTAGTATTTTAATTTCACATATATTATTAAAAAGCACAAGTCAGCATATGGCAGCCTTCCCTATATTTTGGGTCATTTCTCAGTTAGGATAACCTGAATGTTTTCAGTGAGAAATACCTTGAATAAAATATTATGTTGTGAAGAAATACTGATTTAAAAATCCTGCAGTAGACTTTCTGCATAATTAGGCTTAGTCTCTTCATCTCCTCAAGTACCTGTTCTACAAAGGTTCTTATTTGTGTTTATCACAGCTGTTACAGCAGATTGCCGAGGGATGGCCCTTGAAATACCTTGCAAAAGCTTTAAGGCTAAAGCACAAGATCTTCAGCTAAATCTAAGATCCAAAAAAATGCCAGTACAGCACTGGGAACTCCACTGTGTGCAGTTTCCTTAATTCAGCAGCTTATCCCAGCACATTGAGACAGCTGTTTTCATGCAGTTTTCTTCATAGCCAAACATTCAGCAACAGTAAAACACCAATGGTAAAAAGGGAATGTTTCCAATTAAAGGTGACTGGATGCACAAGAAAGAGGTGGCAACCATTTCCCTGTGTGATGCAGCTTGTTAAGTTGTTTAAGATACCTGTATTTGTAAATGTCAGTGAGAATTTGGATGGCTGAAGCAGGAACTGACAAAGGGAGCCTATCCCAGCTTTCTCAATTAAGAAAGAGAGAGATTATACTGATCAGCTCAAAAGGGAAGAGACAAATACATCCTATATCCCTTAAGAAAGGCCATGCCACTTATAACAGCTCCTCGGTATGGGAACAGGGACTCTTCAGCACCAACTGTATACAAACCTGTTACAGAACAGTCCTGCACAATTATTAGAAGCATAACATATTTACCCATTAAAATTTATGATATGGGGAGAAGTGTATATGTAGTTGTGTGAGAAAACTTCTGGTGATTGCAGATTTGGGGAGAAATGGTGAAAGACCATACATCAAATAGAAAACATACAGAATCTATAAGTTTGGTGTTATCTTAGGAGTTTTCTCTGTTTAGAGGGCAGATTAAAGTTGTCATCTCACTTTACCACCCCTTTCCATACTGTTACAATTATATATAGAATAATACCAGCTCTGGCACTTCGACTGAACTGCACAAGTATCTGTAAAATGCAGATCTGTGACCAAAAAAACAGGATCATTATGCTTGTCCTGCCCACTGGGCAACAGTAGCTTTACCTAACATTTAGTATCACCTACTTCCACACACACACTTCATTTTTGAGTACCAAAGCGCATCCATAATGGGCAAAACCCCACAGAGCTAAAACAGCAACTCACAATGGGAATGTTGGCTCAGTGCTCTTCTATTTTGCATTAAACCGGAGGCTAAACACCACACAGAAGAATCCTTACAAAGTAAATGTATTTTTTCAGAGCTGTACTTTTCATTAATTCAGTCTTCTCTCTGAAGCAGCTTATTATTGTTCCACTGCGTGAAATCTAGCTTTTCCCCACCTCGTATTTTCTTTAGTTATGGGTTTTCTGTAACAATCGTATGGATTTCTTATTAGTGGTGCCAATGTTTCATTTAGAATACTGCTCAAGAGAATTTTACAAGTATCCAAACGAAACTATATAGTACTTTCCATACTAATCCAGTAAGCATATTTGAGGAGAAATGATCACTCACTGGACTGTCTATACAAGCTGCACAACGGCCACATTTTCAGTGCTAACAAGGATTTTACTAATGCATAATTTTAACATTACAGACTCTACAGAGAGGTATTCATAATATTCTGATTTTTTGCAGGTTTCCTTTCATTCTCACTTGCAGATACATGAACCAAATTATACTTTTTAGATTACTTAGTCTAGTAGGCAGTATATAAAGTCACAGAATGGTACATGTGTAGAAAGTACATACCAGTAAACTTCATCCTACAAATGTTTGGTACAATTTCCTACTAATTTTTATATCTGTCATTTAAACTTTTCATATCTTACCTCATTTTTCAATATTAACTTCAGGTGTTGCACACTGCACAGCATAAGCATGAACATTGAATGAGAGATAGAAGCTTAAGCGCCTGTGACTACTGCTAAAAGGAATGATATTCCTTGCTTATTCTTTATCGTGTTACATACTTTGCTTCTGGATCTGCTAGTCAAAAGCTATTTTAACCCTTCCTTTGGCAAGATGGGGGCAGCCACATTTTAAAATAGTTGCATTATACTTTCTTAGATGCCTTCTTGCTTCTAAGCCCATACTGACTTAACTAACTTCTTTTACAGATGGAATTAAAAATAATTCTTCACAACTACTGGAAGAAATTTGAGTTATGTTGTTCAAAAACATTTGTATTGTTTACTAAATAAATATTTCAGAGGAATGTGTGAAAAAAAACCCTATTCCTTACTGACACTGGTGGCATCAGCATGTCATCTTCCCACAGAGAAGTCTGTCACTCCATAGTCAGAGGAGTCCTGCAGGGCAAGGACACTATTGTCCAGAGCGTTGGCCCGAGACAAAATTGGATTTCTACTATTTCACAAATTTCTTATTTCATCTTGACCAAATCACACAAACCCAAGCCTTCAAAAGTTGTTCAGATGCTATAAATTACTTTGGGGTTATCTACCTAAACAGTTTTAAGAATGATACAGATGTTAAGCTATCAAACATCGTAAATATTATCAGTTGCCCTGTATCAAGTGTCTATTGTTGATAATAGGAAAAATTACCTAGTTTTTTTGAGGCATCTCTATTGAAGAATTTTTATTCTGATTTAAGGGCAAATTCATTTCTTGAATAAAGCAGTAGCACTGTTATTAACCTCACTGAATTGCAAGCCTTGGTAAAAACCCCACCTTTCCCACTATTGCTTTGATTCAAATTATTCATGTTCAGAGAAAGCCAAATAAGTAGGAAATGCTAATGCAGTTCTATAAAGCAATTTTGGAGATAATTAGCACCTCCATCCTCACTGCAGAAAACTTTACAAGAGGAGCTCTTTATTGCCTAGCTTACAATTCTGCCTTACTATGTATGGGCTCAGGAAACTCTGGAGAAGAATAAATTAAATGTTAATTATGTTTTCTTTAACCTAACGCTCCTTTAATATATTGTTTCTAGGAATAGCCTATCCATAGATGGCTGAACTGATGGCTTAAGATGCTTTATTTTAGATGTGAAAAGATTTAAATTGGGCATTACATCCCATGCTATTAATTCCTTTTTTGTCCTGGGTGTTTTCTTGGAGTTTAAGATTTCTCTTAAGAAAAGTCCATTCTTTGTAAGAATACCAGGTGTATTTTTCCTTCTTCAGTTCTGTTCACCTCACTCTGTCATTTCTTGCAAATTACAAAGAAATTGAGCCTTTCTAAATATAGTACTGTTGAATTCACTCACTGCATTTCAAAGTTGACACACAAAGTTTTGG
The DNA here is from genome assembly GCA_020745705.1 of Hemiprocne comata. Taxonomy (NCBI): domain Eukaryota; kingdom Metazoa; phylum Chordata; class Aves; order Apodiformes; family Apodidae; genus Hemiprocne; species Hemiprocne comata. Next base: position 6,472,462 of record CM036594.1, on the reverse strand, counting down.
GTTTTCTTTCCCCCATTTTACTCTCTGATTTTGTTTCCTTTCTGAAAGTGGCCAGTCCTTTCCAAAGCTGTTTGAGCATCCTTATTGTACACATCAACAAAAAGCAGAGGTTAGACAAATGTTTTAACCTTTTTGCATATACAAGTGATACTTCCTCCAAAGAGACACTGCTCCTCTCATGTATAACTGCAATTTTATTTTTAACTAGTTCTTTATTCAATGCCATGCTTTGCAGAGAAGGCTGGATAGGACAGAAGAAAGAGATAAGGAGTTGTTTTACTGTATTTTTGTCTCCTCACCTTCTGTAGGATTAGCAGCATGAAGAAATGAGATGACAGTTACATGACATCACTCTCCCTGATGCCATTATGCAATCTTTGACCACGCAGGCACCATGATCCAGAGAGGCAGTCACGGCCCTCATGTGGAAAGGTTAGTCATGTAGAACCAACAACCAGGATTGAAGCCCTGCTACGGTAAAGATACTGCAGCCTGGAAAAGTTCAGGCCATGCTGGGACTAATGGAACTGCTGGGGTTTTTTTCTTTGTACTATAGATACCTAAGGGGGGGAAAGAAGCAAGCTAACTAATCTGCTCTGCACATTACAAATATTTTCAGAAAAAGTGTTCTTTTCCTTTTCCCCTCTCTCCTTTTCTAAACTAAGCCACAATTAGGAAGTATCTTTTAAAATGGGCTGAATCTTATTCTCCTGCTGCTGAAACAGCTACTGGTTTACACAGCCTTAGCTTATAATTTTGACAAACTAAGTATGCAGAACCTGACTTTTGTGTCTGTCTTGCTACATTAAGAAACCCACATGTCATTATGACTGCATGTTTGGAGGAGTTCTCTTATTATAAAGATTTCATAGATTAGCATAAGCAGTCATTAGAGGAAACAGTAAAATTGCTCAGTAGACCAGAAGGAAAGTAAACCTGAAAAGAGTAATATGAGTAAAGTGGATAGGCGAAAACATAAAGCTAAGTGAAAAGACTTGGGCAAGTTGCAAGCAAAATGAGAGCTGAGCTAAGGAGGAAGAATTATTCAGTGGGTCCTTAGTCACTGGAGCTACTATGTTGGAATATTTCACTGTTTAAACAAGGGATACTGAGGTATCTTCGCACACTTTCTTGGCCTCCTGCAAAAAAGTTTTGTTCAGGGGCAAAAAACACCTTCCCAAGACCCCAACAGGTAATTTTTTTTTTTTAAAAAAAAAAGGCAGATTTCCCATTAAGGTACAGTAGTAGAAACTGGCATATCATCTCTTCCCTCTAAATAGGGGTATCAAAGCTAGGACCAATATGAGATTACACCATTTCCAAACACCTGAGCTACCTCAGGACTTCCTCCATGACTTAATGAATTTGTGAGTGGAACTGTATCTTTTATTTCAGAGGACATGACAGAATATTCATGAGAAAGCTTTTGAACAATATCCTCCTCCTGAAAGGCTTTTAATATGATAGACCATCATTGACTGAAGTACAACTAGGCAGATGCAGACTTATTCTGAGGTTTATACCTGCAGCTACAAAAAAATGAGCAAAAAAATCTCATTGACATAAAGGAGCCCCTCCTTCATACCATGACAGTTTCATATTGCAGGCAATTCTCCCAGTACTCTGATCACATCATTAATCATAAAGGCCCCATAACTAACAAATAGCCTCTTCCTTAGGAAGAGTGAAACAATACTGAAAGGTCAATAGCAGCACCTGCATGAATCATAATAGCAGGTGTTGATACCACCTGCTGTGGTATCAACAAGGTATTAAAAAAATGGCATCAGAAGTTGCTCGATCAGTGACTGAAGCAGAAGGATAAATGAGATCATCAGTGAAAGTGTAGCTGACTGACAGCTATAGCAACTGCCTTGACTACAGGTGCTTGAAGTTCATTACTATTAACGGTGGCTTCCTGCTTGGAGGACTCAGTTACAGCATCCACAGAGGAGTGAGTGGTTAGCCACAAAGCTATTTCTCCTCAGAGCTTTGTTAGAACATTGATGCACTGGGGATTAGGATTTAATGGCACCTTATATGTTGAGGGTTTGGACTGGCAACTTTAACTACACTCATTTGCTACATTTTTGTTAAAATCTTTTGTTAAAGTCCACTCCATTTGAGTTAACTTCAAGAAGTTACCACAAGATACCACGCTATTTCAGACAGCTGTTTTAAACACCTAAGCATGACTGTTAAGTATTTCATAACACAAAGAGAAACATGATACACCAGCTTTTACACAATCATGATATGTTCTCTGTGTTTCATGGCAGTAAAAGCTCCCACCTGTATTATTCATTTGGAGAGGTATTTAAACATCTCATGCAGAAACAGAAAAATGTTATCCCACCTCTTCCACAAACTATTGTTACATATCAATAACCCAGATCATGTAAATTTTTTTGCACATAACCATATAAATCATTCTGGTCTGAATAATGTTTATAGTTTGTTGACAATGCTTTTCCAGTGAGTTGACAAACTTTTTTTCCCCTGAATTAAATCTTTGCTGTAGATTTAGAGGAATGAACAATATTTAAAACCTCATGCAGGTGACATTAATGAGATATTTTTCTCATTATTTGGTAATAACTTACCTTTTTCTTCATTTTATTCAACCAAATTGCTATTAAAACAGTTGCCAGGGCATTTATGTTGTAATGTTTACCTACCTTCATGTATGGTTCTCACGAAACATTGTTTCTCCACAAAGTGGAACATTGGAAATTGGATAGATTATTTCTTAAGGGCAAAGAAAATAAGTTGTTTACTGCTATTTTTCTAGGTTTGTATGTATAGTAAGAGTGTGAAATTAGCTCATTGGGAGGATAAATAGAGTAAAGTAAGCCTATTCATTGCACAGCAGAAGCAATAGCTCATTTTAATCCCCTGTTAACATAATTTTGCCTGGATTTTTTAGCAACAGACTGATTCTGTTCCATTCGGGTGCAAATTATGCACCCTATGCACATTCTGAGCATGCCTTGATAACCATAGATTCCATTATGTGTTTAATAATTGACTATGCAGTAAAGCATTGATGCATTTTTGTTGGAACTAATTCACCTTTGTCTGTGTATCAGCATGAATGGACAGTGAATTACAGATATGGTCTTGAACTGTAAAGGCCATATGCTTTATTCATCTCAGGTTTTTTAAACTACATATTCAGTACAGGCACAGCTTGGAAATTAATATCCTAACTCGTACATGCTAGTATATATAAAAAAATGATGTATTAGAGCAGCAATTCATTGAAAAGCACCTTGAACCTTTATCTGGAATACAGCACCTCATGTAACAGCCCTGACCTCAAAGATGAAATTGCTCATTGCTGCATTTGCAGAGATATGTGTGACGTGGCATATCAACAAATAAAAACAGTGGTTACTGTATTTAAAACAAAGTTTAAAAGAGCCACAAACTGTTATTACTCATACATATTAATATCTCCGTGGCAGAAAAGCAAGGATAAGAAAGTCCCCACTGTTCCATGCAGAGCTGGTATCACCCCCATTGACAACTCAGAAAAAAAATCTTTGTAGCAAAGTACTAGTGCACAAATATAGGATGTTCCATTTCACCAAAAAATAAGCATCTCCACCACATCTCTTGTCTCCAAACAACCCTAACCAAGATCAATCAGCCTTGGGAGTTTCAAGCACAAACTTACTGATTTAGGCCACACAAGCCCACTGAATTCAGTCACTATTAGATGAAAATGAAAAACAGACCAAAAAAAAAAAATCTCTAAAATTTTCTAGACATGACATTTAATCAGGAGGAGAAACAGCAGTAATTTTTCTCCATTGGGAAAAATTATCATTTTGCTATACAGTAACTAAACTACTTCATCATCTTTGGAAGCCATATGTCTAAAGATGAAGTTGGTCTATACTGTATCAGTCGAGCCTGCACCATTACAAGCAATAAATCCAAATAAAAACTATTCATGTCACTTTGCTATAACTGAACTATTGGCCCAATGATGCCTTTGAAGTTTCTCTAGCAACAACCAGTGCCTAATGCTTCAGAAGTAAAACAGTAATGCTCTGAAATAAGACATCACTTGCTTTTATCCTGATCTGTAAAATTGTATATATTAAATTAATTAGCTGGTTATTGAGTTTTTATAAGATACCCTCCTTCCCCCCACACAGTGGTAGGTCAGTACTATCCTACAGAAGATTACAGATTATAGAAAGTCTTACTGATTTCACTTACTTATTCTAAATTTGCTTGTCTTGAGCTTCACGTTGGCTTGCTTCTTGTCACTGGGGTAGAAAAAGATGAAGAAGTAATTAGTGAACCCTGCACAGTTTTTGATTCCATCATTGAACTCTGGTGAAAGCTTGCTGCTATCTAATATTTTTAACTATTACATTATCTTATAACCTACACAGGCTGACATATATCATATTAGAATATACTCTGAACAAATTACAGTATTCAATTTAGCATTTGAATATATTTCAGTTACAGAATATGCTATTGCTTTATCATTATTATTAGCAAGTGTTTATTCTCAGATAACTGCAGAGTATACTATGATTTCAATCATCTCTTTGTAATTTTACCTTAATTCTTCTTGTCTCCCCAGCCATCCATCCTAATTTGATGGGGCTTGGAGCAACCTGGTCTAGGGAAAGGTGTCCTTGCCCATGCAGGTAGATTAGAACTAGATGATCTTTAAAGACCCTTCCAACCCAAACCATTCTGTGATTCTTTGGTTTTAGCCTCTTCAAGTGTTCACATCAAACCACAACAAATTTTCTTCCCTTAATTTGTAACTCATTATTTTCCCTAAGAGGATTTAAGGAATACTATAATTTCCAAAGTACCCCTTATCTTGCAAGATGACAAAGGGTACTGCAAACACTTCTATCCACCAACACACAGCTATATCTTGAGAGGCATTTTGTTAAACCCGACCACAGTTTTGCCAAAGGTGTGACAGGAACACCATGGTAATTACTCTCCAATGTCTCTGTCCAAAGTTCCCTGTTGGAAAGCCCCATTCAAAGGGACACACCATCACAGCAATAACTCACGCTTGCAAGTTCAAGGCACACAACCCAATACACTTGTTACATTCTATCTTGGGGCTACTTACCTTTTGCATTCAGTTAGACAAATGACCTCTCAATACTGCTACCAACCCACCAAAGCAGAACTGCTCTGCTCTGCTCTGTTCATTAAGTGGTGTTTGCCACCCACATGTGGCTGCTGATGAGCAAGGTAATTGCTTTGCATACATGGAAAGGGTGTAAAGTCTTGTCAGCTGCAAGCTATTGGCTCAGCTGTAGCAGTGGGGCCACTGCAAGTGCCCCATTATCTTTTCTTCCCATATACAGGAAAACAAAAACACAGAAAAGACCTTATCCAGGATTTTTAGGAATGTACATTAGGTGACTTCTAACACACTTGCAATGTCTTGTTTCATTTTCCTTACGACTGCTGGTTTGACTATGCAGCTATCCAAGTGTTAAACACCTTCATTCTTGATTGGATGCTTGTCTGTGATTGTGTCTCATCTGTTACTGGTGGAACCCTCAACAGGAAAAGTCAATTTAGCAATTTTCTGAAGCAAACAGTAACTTGGAAGATGTGGACTCAATTCACAGTCCAGTTAAAGTGCTCTAGATGTTTAATATGGTCCTGCTTTACTTAAGAATATTTCTACTCTTCTATGTCTTTCTTTGTTGAGAATACCTTTGAGAAGTACCATTGATTTCCAGTGATTTACTTTACTTCAGGTTTATTTAACAAGAGATGCTCTTTAGCTATTTATATCATGTTACAGCCTTGATATGTTGCACTTTCACATCCGTACTTGTGGTTTTGTTGGGACTGTGATTACAGACATGTGGGCAACAAAGATACTGCACCTTAAGACCTTAATTATATAGCCTGTTTTTCTTTCATTTTTCTTCACAACAACTATTACTCATTTATAATACAGACAGCTGGGGTTTTTTGTTTGCACAAAACTGTTAAATTGTCACTGCATTTAGCAAAAAGTATCTAGGGAAAATGATAAAAGGAAAATGCTTTGAACTGAAGACTTGGGGAGATAATGCAAGCTGTGCATTAGCTGGAAAATTACTGACATCTGATTGCATGAGGGACACTATTCTAAGTGGATACTTCACCTTTTAAAGGGCTTATTACAAGGTTGGCTATTTGCTGTCTTTCATCAACAACGACAAGCAACAACAGTGCTCTAAAGCTCGAGAGACATTTCAGCTGCTGCTGGCTTCTAAGTAGTGAAAATAAACCGCCAGCTTCTCATTCCAGAGTTACTTTGTGCTCTTCAGAGTTGGCTCTCTTGGTCCTCTATGCAGTCTCAGTAAGTTGTCAAATGCCCCACTCAGGACTAAATTGAAAATACACTCAGATATATGTGGGAAAGGAAGATGGCTACTAAAATACTCATATCTTTAATGTAGTTTCCTGTCTCTTTTTTAATATGCATATATTGTCAGTTGAATGTTATCATACCGTAGTCAGCTACTCTATTTTTCAATACTAACTAACACTGACAGTCACACAAGATTTTATGGTTCTCCTGAAGGAAAAAAATCTTGACACAGCAGTAATGAAAAGTAAAAGAAACCCCTAGGCCTTCTTTTCACAGAGCTTCATATAAAATATTCCTCTCTGCAAGGGTTTATTTCACTCATCATCTCTGCAGGAAGAAGAGAGCTACAAATAAAGTTAGGCCCTGCCGTCAGATTCTGAACTGCCTGTGTATGGACAAGGCAATTAGTGACTAGCAATAACTCATCAGGTGCAATTGAAAGGAATATGCAATCTGGCTTTCCCTTCCTCAAGAGGCACTTATCTTCTCATCTATTGCAGCTATAACTTGAAACTCCTCTGCTGCTGCCATCTGGCATGTAAGTGTGGATCTGGGCCTAAATGAGAAACAATAAAGATGGATGAAATCCTTGATGCTTTGTGCTGCACAATACTGCTTTGTAAAAGATTATTTAAATTAAATTATACTGAAATCAAGATTTTGAGCATTATATTTATGCCTCATCATATCATTTTAAAGTTTACATAAAACAGACTAAATAATCTTCTAGCCAAGTCATTAAAAACTAGACTGCTGAGGGCTGAGAGAGAAATCCCACAGCTAATGAAGATAGCAGAAACCAGGAAAGAGAACTATGTTAAGAAAAGGGTAAAATGTGATATTTACATCACATTTAATTTTTATGTTTATAAAGCACAATATCATGTATTTTGTTAATGTGTACAAATATAAACAAATTGTTTTGGGTTTTTTGCAATTAAAACCTCATTGTGCATTGATACTGCTTGAGGAGGATGGCAGCATGAGCTGCACAGGAAAGGCAGGCATTCAACTGACATTATGGGGCTGCAATTGACCCTGCCCTCAACAATGCTTTCCACTGCCTGCTGGGTTTGGTTTCCTGAGAGCAGAAGCACCATCCCTGTGCATGCACAGAGGGAATTCTTTGGGGGGAAGAGTAACACTGCAAAACCCACACGACTGACAACTTTTTCCACAAACATCCTGGAGCGCTAGCCATAGGAGCAGTGACAAACAGGCAAATACTCCCTCAATTTCCTCCTGACATCAAGAGAAAAGGAAAAGAAAATGAACTTATACGGGGAAAAAAAACCTGTAACTATAGTTTGCTCTCAGAAAATAGCAACAAACTTCAGCATTTCAGCCAACCTGTGTGGCTATGGCAGGAGGAATCGAAGCCTGGACTACCTTCATTACTTAGAGTGAGGAAAGGAGAAGCTTTCACAGCACTTCCTCTCAGATAAGCAGTAACAAAATCCACATATTATACCAGTTTTTCTATGTTACACAACCCTGTCTGATGGAGAAGCTATTCTAAAAATAATAGAGCTCCCTAAAAGATGACAGCTCTGTTCTACAACAAACCTTCAAGGTTTTGAAATTAGTCTTTGTTCTGCATTGGAAGAACACAAAATCCTCTCAGTATCTTTGCAGAATGGAATTGTGTCAGATACCCAATTTTATGAAAACCCACATGCTTTCCAGTATTAGACTTGTTTTCTTTTCCCTCCACCCTACCTGTGCAAGAGATCAACGAGTACTATACCATCAAAACTTTATCAGAATAAATATGCCACCACGATACATTACAAGTGCATGACTAGTGCTCTTTTTTAACTAAAAGTAATTTAATTAAAATTATTCCAATCATTAAAGGACTGCTCCCTGCACTTTAAACAGAATCTTAATGCTGAAAGCTTCATTGTTGCTCTCACATACAGCAGTGTAAAGTTAGAAAGGTTCTCTTTGGGCTAAGAAAGCAAATGGAGTTACTGTCCTCTATCAGCACAGAAGTGACTGTTCCTTTTTGATCCAATTTCATTCTTGGTAAACGGATGTAAAGTTTATCCTGTTTTCTCACTACAACCTTTTCTACTACTTGAGTTTCTGCTAGAAACTCTGCTGACCTGATGCTCGCCATGTCCTGCTGGGCTCAGAGCAGTGCTCTGACGGCTGCTGTCCCTCGAGAGGCCACTGCCCCGCTCAGCACAGGGATGTGTGTGCGGCCACATCAACAGGCGGAGACCCAGCAAGTGCCACTAGGGCATCGCCTCACTGACAGGAGTTTCTCCCCTGCTGCTTTACCCGTGTACCACACTGAGAGCAATGTAGCACCTTTGCAGTACAGGAATTTTCCTGCACAGAAACACATTCAAGTACTAGTATTTTTTATCTGTGTCCTTTCTGGATTAAAGCAGAGCCATACCAGGAAAACAGGAATGGTTCCCTTTTGATAACTGTATTACTCCCACTTTCAGCTCAGCAGAACTATTAGATCTCAAACTTTCAATGATGTAGAGGCTTTGGGCATAGGAAAGCTGATGTTTGACAAAAATGATGCTGTGGTTTCCAGTACAATTACTAAAAATACCTGCAGTAAAATTCTGCCAATATCCATCAACAGATATCCCAAAGAGTTCAAGAATTAAAAGCAAGGTGCCAGATACTTTTAAATAAACTCCACTTGAAAGAAACACTACCAAGTTTCTTATATTAAAAAATTGATTTTAAAATTACATGATAAAAATTCTCTTGGACTGCATACATGTTGTTTTTATTACTTCCAGATACAACCTGCATAATTCTTGAAGGGTCATTAAATTACCAAATATTACCAACCCTAATGCTGAGATTTTTTCAATGAATAATTCAGCTATGCTGGAAAGCTAATATGGAAAGTTATCCGAAACATTATGCAAAGAAAATGAGCTGTTTTAACTTCACTAAAATTTAATATACAAGTAACTAAAAATCAATTACAAAAAGGAAAAGACAAACCCTACCAAGATACAATTGACATATATTGAACGAATTTTATAAACCGTGAAGGATTAAGCGGGGGGAGAGAGAGAGAGAGAGAGAGAGAGAGAAAGGCCACAATTAAAAATGCATGTGTTACAGACTGTATAATAAAAGAAAGAAATGAACCAAACATTCCATTCTGTTCACTGTGACAAAAAAAAAAAAAAAAAAAAAAAAAGAATTGTTGACAGGGAGCCTAAAACAAGTGAGAAATTTTTATTTATCTGCCTTTCAGTGTTTGTATTTTACCTTACAGATAAGTCTTCCTTTAAACCATGTTAAAGAGTTTTATCCTTGGCATTTGAGCCCTTTTAAGTTGTTCATTTTGTGGGTTTTTTTCTTAGCTTTCAAATAAAGCTTTGTATTCTGCCCTGTCTCTACGTCTGCTCATTTATCTTCTGCAGCTTCAGAGGAATATAGCACACTGGAACCTGCTTTGTTTTATTTCTGTACTGCATTTCATTATTTTGATTTCTACTGCTCACCTGAGTAGTAATGGATTTGCTAATGTTTGCCTTTAATTCTATTAAGAATCAAACAATGGAATTATTTTAATTTACAGGAAGTTAACATTTTCTTGTCCACCTCTATCTGTAATGTTTGATTTAATGTTCAAACTAACCGTAACTGAAGCATTTAAGTAATTTAAAAATAAATGTGTGTGTATTTACTTCACAGATTAAGGTGAGTGAACAATCAACTTGTTGTCCAAGCCAAGTCTTCAAGCTAATGCTTTCCAATTCTGTTGTGGAGGGTAAAGGTTAATGAACACTTCTCACATGTTTCTCTTCTCCATCTCTTCCCAAAAGAATTTTTTTCAGATTTGAACAACACATCAGTAAAGGCCAGATGCCAAGAACTAAAAGATTATGCTGACTTGCCGTGCCGCTGTTTTGGCAGATTTCACAATTACAAGACCTAATTCTACAGCCTTGATGTGCATAACTTTTGTAAGACCCTGGGAGCTTTGTGTCTCAAGAACGGCAGTGAATGCCAGATTCTCATAACAGCTACCAATTCAGCATCTGGAACAACTTTGGCTTGGAATTTCATTCTCATAGTTTTACACTTTCTAACTTATGTTTTACTTACTACTAATAGAAGAGTAATAGAACAGTATTGTTGCTCCAGACTCTAACTGGATCTAGTCCAGAATTGAAACCCATGAAAATAAGACTACTGTGATAAAGAGCAGAAGCTGGCCCTGTGATTACCACTATCTTTAGGTAATTATCAGAATGTTACACGATTTTGTAGTGATCTTGTCTAAATTTCACTGCTGGAAGACAGATTTTAATTAGTTCATCTTTCATAATAATCTTGGACCTTTCTGTGGTCATTTGGTTTTCCCTTGCAGCATGGCATCTCGGTGCTTCAGCTCTTGCAGACTTTCTTGTCTGCTACTCATCTCTTCCCACATCATCCCTTTTACATCACTGCACTGCAGGCACAGCTTGCAATTTCATCCACTTCAAGAGGGCTCAATGGAGAACACAGTTTATAATCAGACCTACTGCTCCATTTGTTTACCATTAGCAAATTATTCTAGACACAACTTTGTTCAAAAAGTGTTTTATTTGTTAAACAGTTTCATAAAAACTCTCATTTGAAATTGAAAGTTTATGCTTAAAGGCAATAAGCAAGAAATGCTTATTACTACAACGATGATTCAGTTTACAACAAAAATGGTGAAGGACAGAACCTCAGCTAGCATAACAGTTCCCAATGAGATCAGTGGAACCATATGAATTTTTGTCAACTCAGGTGCTCACTCTTAGTTTCCAAGCTTGATGCACAAGATGTAATCTTTGGATTGGTTCTCTTTTTCATAAATCAGAGAATCACAGAAATGTCATGCTTGGAAATGAAGCACATCGTTTCCTTTCCTAGGGGACCTTATTTATTCTCAAAATGCATAACAGTAATTCAAAATCTACAAAGAGGATGCTGTAATTCTTGCTACTACTTTTTAGAATAAGCTTTATATGTTCAGAAAGTCTGGTCATCAAAAATAAATGACCCATTATGCACTAGGGTGTCAGCTTCAAGAAGATTTTTTTTAATTGACTTTACTGCCTTAAAGGGAGTTGGGGGAATTATTGTTTCTATAATGTAGAGGAAAGATTACTTACACATACACATTGGTTAATTTCAGAACTGCCTATCTGGCTTTTCATCATTATGTAATGCCATAGGATTTTAAAGCCAGAGCACCTATAGTCTAAGCTGCTTATATGTAACAAATTGTTTGTGTAGTCTTTTTGCCCAACATTTTTCCTGTATTAAATGCTGACAAAAAGACCATCTTAAATTATAAGTTGTATTCTAAAATAAAACTTGATGGGAACAGGGTAGGACCAGAGAAGAGCAAAGAAACATCATGAAGAAATACATAGCCACACACAGGCAAACAACAATTTCAGCACTGCCCACACTGCCAATTTTATCATCATAAAGTTTCAGCTCCAGGGATCATCTGCTTGTGTAGGAAATTTAGTATTAAGGAGAACGACCCCAACCCACATCTAAATATGCTTAAAAGCAGAAGACAAGATTCTTTATATACTTATCTGGATTTTTTTTTTTTAAGATTATGCCTTGTCTTGGGAGTCTAATTTATGATTTCAGACTTTCTAAAATTGTGCCTAAAAAGAATATACACTGGTCCCAGCCACAAGCCAAAGACCCAAATGCTGAAAGTCAGTCTTCGGCAAGGACAACAGAAGGTCTGAAGTACAGCTCAAGGCCTCCATGCAGCTGTGAAGTTTTTTTGTTTGCCTGTGCATTTCACACAGTAAAGGTTTAAAATACAATCCATGATCCTATTTATTTTTTACCACAATGTCAGACAAGAGGAATAGTTGTGCTTCCTTTAAACATTTAAAAAAAAAAAAAAAAAAAAAAAGGGAGATTTTGGGTAGATTCTAGAAGTAACTAGTGACGTTCTGACATCTCAAGAAACTGGATTTTACATGCCTAATAATTGAGAATAACCAAATGACAAAACTCTCTGTACTTCGCTTTTTCCTAGAATCTGTATAACACTTATTATGACATCTGCGTATTTTGCAGAACACTCAATGGCTGATGGGGAAGGTAGTGACTGTGAGACTATTCATCAAACAGCGAAAAGTTGAGCTTCAATATTGCAAGCCTCTGAGAATGCCACAAGAACTCCGAACTCTTGTCCGTTGCAAACTGACCTCACCACCCCAAAAGCGTGACCTTGGAGTCACAGAGCCCACCCTTAGAAATAACAGCAGGAAGCCACAAGTTTGGGACATCACCTTCAGGTGAATGAATAAAAGCGTTCACACATCACCTTCCCCGCTCTCTAACAAGAGCAGGACGCCTAACACTGCTTGGGAAAGGACAAACCGCGGTGTCCCCGGTCAGGGCTGGCAGATGCAGGTGGCAGCGCCGAGCCAGCCCCGAGGCGAGTGGCACTGGAGGGAGGGGGGAAGAGGGAGGCAGCCGCCGCGACCCGCCCGCACCCGTCCTGCAACGGCCCAGCGGGCCCGGCACAGGCCGACGCGGGCCAGCCCGGCCGCGGTAAGGACGGAAGGAGCGGGGGGACGCGGCTGTGGAAGAGACGGGCGGGTGGCGGCTGGCCCGAGCGGCGCTCCCCGCCCGACCCTTCTCTGGTGGCTCAGCCGCGGAGGCGCCGTGCCCCGTGAGGCCGGCCGTCCCGCCGCCAGGCCCGGGGAGCCCCTCGGCAACTGACAGGCCGCTGGCGCCCGGGCTTCGGGCCTCCGCGGGCAGCTGGGGCCGGCTGGGAGCCCGGGGAGAGTCGCGGGACCGTGTACCGGGCAGAGGGAACGGGGACGCCCTGCCGAGGGACAGTGCCGGTGCGGGCCCGGCGCTCGGCACAGGAGCCGCCATTAGCTGGGTGCGCAGTGTCACCCGGGGGCTGGGCTGAGGGGAGAGAGCGGAGCTGCCACCGGGCAGGGCCTCTGGGGGATGCCAGGAGTGCCAGGGTACCCCTGGGACGCTGTGGAACAACACGTAGGACTTTAAACGCAGGGACTGCAGTGCATGTCAAATACACGATAAACATATATCCAGGACCATGTATATATATTTAAAACAGCAAATTAAAGCTGTATTTGTTACCTTTTTTTAAATCCCCAGAACACCTGCTCAAGTGCCAGTTAAAGTTAAAAGAGTCTATATGGTTACTTTTTTATTTCTTAATCTGTCTGGCTTTCACTCTGGGTCTTGCTCATCTTTCTCTTCTGCTTCACTCTAAGAGGTTGTTTCCCCCTTGTGCAACAGCTGTTTGGATTTATAAATTATCTCTGATGTTTGTTTTATTTAAGTTTTGTAGCAATACAACGTGCCATTAGTTAATTTTTCAGGCATTATTTGCTACTTTAGTAACATTGTGTGATTCTAGCAGTAAATTAGCTTCATGCCTTTGACTTCAGAAAGGCAAACTGTAGAATTTAGCTGAGATACGATAAGCTAATCAGCGTTCAGATCATCTAAAAGAGTTTTGAGAAGCCTGGAGATGTCTCAGGGGGGCACCAAGGACATAACAGCTGACAGTCCTGCCAAAGGGAAATTTGAGCTATTTGACATTCTGCTTTTTAAAATAAAGAGACAAATTGGATTTCATTGCAGTGATGATTTCTAAGGTTTTAATTAATAAAAAATTGAAGTACCTACTGCTTTATCTGGTGTAGCAGATAAAATTGGCTGGGTGAAGCTGTAAACCCCCAGCTGTCTGCCCTGGCCATAGCAGGGGGCTATTGCCCTTAGGGGGGGGGCTGCCTCAATAGCAAAAGCCAACCACACAGTTACACTTTTTTGCCCCCATACTGTTGGTTTAGTGTGATGCACCACTCAAAAAATGCTGTAGAAGCCCCTCTGCCCACCAAGAATTGTGTATTTTTCTTAACAAGAAGAAACTAAGAAATTAGCCATATCTGCTTGCAAGGTATAATGGAGACCTTCAAAAACATAAGAAATGCTGTACTGTGTCAGACTAATGGCCTGTCCAGCCCAGCAATCTGTCTCAGGCAATGGAGAGAGGAGATGTAATTTAGGGAAAGTAACCTGGCCACTTGCTTCCCCTTGCGTTCCAGCCAGAGCTGCCCCATTAGGACACCATATATGCATGTATCCTCCTGGTGCACACTTTCACCTGCTGTAAAATGTTTTGTTGCTTTCACTGACTGCCCCCAATATCTAGTATTACAGAGAGGTAGTTTGCATTCACTTTATCTGGTACCTTCATCATTTTGTAAAACTTTTGTAGCTCAGCTCCGCCCCCCGCCCCCAAACTCCTCCCCAAACCAAATAGTCCCAGACATGTCTTTTGCCTGTCTTCAATAGGGGTAGCTCCATTCACTTGACCATTTGAACTGTCCTTCCTTGAGACCACAACTGCTTATGACAGTAAAAGCATGGGCGCATCTAGGTTTTCTGTAGTGCTAAACAATACCCTGGGTGATGAGCTCAGTACTTTTCCTCATGATGCCCAGTATTTTGTTGGCTTTTTGGCTGCCACAAAAAACCAAAGGAGATGCAGTTGAAGTTTGGAAGATGGTATAACTGTATAGTTGTCAATGTTTATTTAAATTATTGTAAGAATTTAAAAACATTTAGAGTGACAGTTGCAATGTGATTCCAGTGGTAATGAGGCATGTAATTTCATTGCAGTTGTTTCAGAATCTCACTTCATTTTCCTTGGATAAATATAAATCCCTGTACATGTGAGATATTCTTGAAGAGGAAGCACAACATGCTGGGACAATAGGCAGGGCACATAGGTGTTTGCATAATTTGCTTCAATTCTTAAGTTATACAAGATGAAGCAAGTAGAAATTCTAAATTGATCATTTAATTAAAAGACAAAGATAACAACAGTGTGAACTCTTGAGGCTATGAGCCATTTACTTAAACTTCCTCATTGCTATGCAAAATCCTCAGTATTAGTAGGAAAATTTATATGTTACTGTAAGAAATGCACATACTGCTTTTCACTTTGATTACTTCAAAATTTAATTGCAAATAGCCTTCTCACTGTCAAGTATGCTACACTTAGGGGCTCTGGGTGCTACTGAATTGGTGCAGAAAAGCATGTTGTTTCAAAGAAAGCTTTATATATTCATTATTAACCTCAACAATTGAGTTGGGTTTGTTGCTTCTGGCAATAACTAATAGATGAAGTTCCAGAGGAAAATGAGAGGACCTATCATGAGCTTAACAAACTTAGCAGTTCTGTTTTTTCAGAACTCTGTCTTGCTTCCTGGAGTTGGTCAGATAAACCCTGAAACATAGAGAGATAGCCTTCTTATTCAAGTTTTTTATGTTATTTTAATTGTTTACTTTGCTAGATGGTGTCTTCCATATAACTGCAGAGCCAGTGAGATGTTCTTTCCTAATTACACAAATAGTGTCAGGAGGTAGTTGCTCCTAACACTGTATATAACAAATAGTTATTCCTTTTTTCGAACAGAAAAGTAAGCAGTGGGATTATGGAAGTTGATGTTTTAACTTTGGATGTTCTGGAAATCTTGCATTACCCTATTGCTGCTATATATGAATATTTTGCATCTAGGTGTGCTGCAGCAGCACTTCTAGGGGTTTCATTAGTGTGGTACATTTTCAAGCCAGCTTTATAAGAACATACTTTAGTGACTGAAGATGCTTTCTTTACCACTTAATTATCTACCATGTGTGTGTTCAAGCACTATTTCCGTTACTAGATTTGCCTTAGGTGCTGCTAAATGTATTTTGCTAATTGTAAGAAAATTGCAGAAGACGATGATAGAATAAAAATCACTCTGAATGGCTTCTCAAAAAGAACTGTGTAAGTTTCAGTAAGTGTTTGTTTTGACAGACAAGTTGGTGCTTTAGCTAAAACGCAGTTTGTTTGCTTAAAAATAGCCACCCTAGGTTGCAGTTCTGCATGTATCCACTTTTTCTAGAAATCAAAACGTTGTTCTTTGTGGATGACTGAGTCATACATGCAAATAGAAGTGTGACTGTTGGTTACTTAGAACAGTTTATACAACTGTAGAAGAAGCAGCTTATTCATTAGTGTGATAAGTGCACAAGGAATAGGAAAAGAGTTGAGTGTTAGATGTTGAGAGATCACTAGGGATTACTGGCTAAGTAATTATAAAGATGATACTGCAGTGAATACAAGAAGATGTCAGGAGCTGATTGTGTTCTCTTGACCTTACTGAAATGCCACAAAAAGGTGCAGGGTCTGCTAATGTGTAATGTGTGCTGAGATCCTGCGTTACCCAGCAAGCACTGAATGTCTGTCGTTTGTCAAGCTGGTCTTCTTTTACTTGTTTTCTGCATAGTCTACGCTGGGTTAGTGTACTGTCACTGGCTCTGTAACCAGATGAAACTGCTGCAGTGCTCTGTGTCCATACATTGCTGAATGTTTTACGGGCAGTTAGAATGAAATGCCTTTTTTTCAAAAGGGGGATTATTCCATGATTTTCCCAGAGAATACAGAGAAAGAACATAAGAGCATTATGCTGTAGTTTGTCTTTACGTTTTTTACTGTTTAAAGACAACAGGTAAATCTGACAGCCTCAAAATATTTAGCAAACTAACATATATATGCATGTTAACAGGATGGGAGTTTCCTGTTGATGTGCATGAATGGTGGGTTTTGAATTCCATGTTGCTGAGTTGTTGAATTCCATGCTGCTGTTCAGGGACTAGGCAACCTGTAAGCATGACCATTCTGCAGGATGAGGGTCTGGATTAAGAATATTAAGAAAAAGATATCCTACAGAATACTGTCATGGGTGTATCTCCGTGGACATCTTCCCGACTCTGGAGACCAGACACTTCTGTGTCCCACTGTGTAATTCTAGCTATAAACCTGCAACAACTCACAGGCTTAAAAAAATTTGTTGTGGTTCACTTGAATTCACTGGTGCTGTTCTGCGTGTGTTGAGAATAACATTTTTTTAAGGTTGTGCTAAGGTATTATTCTGTTCAATTGTTTTGCACTTCAAAATAATTTAAAGTTATACCATGTTCGTTATTAACTGGAGATAAAATTTTAGCATGTATTTCAGACTGTGTGAGTCCTGGGGTCATTTTATTATTTATATTTTTCAGAGTTTGTCCACGTGCACTTTTGATGGTGAATTTTCTTGTTTAGTGCCTTTCAGCTGTAGTTTCTTTTTAGCAATGGAGCAGAAATTGTTGGGAATGGAAATAAAAAAACAGAGAACTAGCTTTTATTTGGAAGGAAAAAAATCATTAAAAGGACAAGACGTGTAAATCATATTTGAATTGATTTCAGAGATGTAACTGATGAACAGGGTTTGTTGGCTCTTCTGTGAAAGGGAATTTCCCCACTGATATAGCCTGATACAAAGAAATTGCAAGAGTGAAGTATCATGCTGTGATTTGAAGGATTGGGATCTCAGAAGAGGAAGAAACAATTCTGCTGAAGCTGTTTTCTCTGTTAGCTGCCAAGACATTTAGGGCCACAGGCATGCTGCAGTTTTCTGTGAGGTAACTGCTCTGTGGATAGCTTTGTGGTCACTACCATCTGCTGGGAAAATTGCTGCCTGGACAAAGCTGAAGAAAAAAGTGGCAAGTACCCCCAAATTAATCTAATCTTCTATCTTAAGCAAAATAATGTTACACATTACTAAAGACAATATTTGTTCTGCTTTGGGCCATTTTCACAGATACATGTAAAAAAGCCCAGATTGTTTTAATAAGCTTGTATTAAAAAGTTGTATAAGCTGCTGCTCTAGTGAAGGCTAGGATGAGCTTGGGGGTAATTAGGTTTGGGGCTTTCTTGGTAGCTGATTTAGAAACTGCAATGGGACTTGCATTTTCTGGCTAAAAGTCTGGTGTGGGGATTGGAAGGGGCAACTTCATACTTCTGATACGCTGAATCTGATAGAAAACCATGTATCCTATCATATGCTTTGTTGATGGCTTTTCAGTGAAAGTCAAAGAAATGAAATGCACCAGAGTCACTGGAATTTAACAATAATATGATCCATCCTGTGGCCCTGAAAAACCTGTTTTAGAGTATCAGAGTGTCATTTTAGGCTGTGTGTAATATTTATGTGCACCTTGTAAAATCCTTCTTGGCTCGGATGAGTAACTTTCTGATGAGCAAATAAAATATCACCAGAGATTATAGGTTTTTCATTTTTTCTCTCCCTCAGATATTTATGTTACATTCATGATTAAAGTGGAAGGTGGAGAAATGCAGGTAAATATTTGTCACTGTTGTGGAGGATTGATCTCAGCGACAGCACATGCTGGGAACTTACTGACTGGAATAACTTTTGTTATGGCAGTGACTCCCATTAGTAACAGCATGAGAAAATCTGATATCTGGTCATATATTTAAGGGATATTTGTGTACTGTGGTTTGCTACACTTCGAGTCATCTACTAGGATGTACTTTTTTCTTCTGACTTGAAAATGTGTCTTGCAATCGTAACATCCTTAGTGTCACCCGGTGTACCTCAGCTGGGTTCAGCACAGCTACATGAATTTATATGAAGTAATGATGTGATGCAGTAAAAGAATGGATGTGGGCAGCTTTGAACTTGTTCAAATCTAAATTTCATCTAAATTATTCTAATTTCACCCTCACAGGAGGAGATAACACTTTTATCCTGTGCTAGGATTCAGTTTATTTCTGTTCTTTGAAGAAATTTTACCTCAAGGGTGAGTCTGCCTCATAGTGTGCACGTATCAGTGTCTTCTCCTCCCATTTACTAATTTAACAGCTCATGAATCAGACTGCACTGCTCAGCACTCCATTGTGCTTCTGATAATTAATCAGACATGGCTCTAATTACTGACTTTCAGCAGAACTTAACTGTGGTCATCTGTAACGTCATCTATTATTGACATACTGTAGTAATATAGGCAAGAGAAAAAGAACGTGCAGGAATTTTCTAATAAAAATTATAATGATTTTTCCATCATAAAACCTTTATATAGCTTAAGTATGGCCTCCTCATTTTGAAATATCTGTCCTTAAATCTATAGCCACACGACATACCGTATTTTTGAAAGCTTTCTAAACTGCAGACACTCAGATGTAAAGTAACTGGCATCTACAAGAAGACAACTTCCTGCCCAGAGCAGAGCACACAGACACAGAAGCACTCACCAGAAGGAACCACACTCAGTCATTGCTTGAAATGGGAACATACTGTAACTTGTCTCCTTTACACCTTATGCTTTAAGTCATCTCTTTCATCATTAAAAACAATACCTACAATGTTCCAAAGAAGCAAATCTTCACAATCTCTGGTCAGAGCTGTGCTTTCTCTTGCTTCCATTATTTATGTATTTTGAAGACAGACAGCAGAGATGACAAAAGATGTGTTATCCTTTACTGATTAGCAGTACGACAAAAGGCAGTGTCTGTCATGTCAGGAGGAAAGCTGAACTAACATGTATTCAAACAGTTTACTGACTTTTCTTCATGCAAAAATCAAGCACAGTTGTTTCTTTTAAAAACATAATTACACTTCAAAAATTAAGTCAATTGTTATACTCTAAACATTACAAATCTTACTAATACTTCTTGATAATAGTGATGTTAACTGAGGTTTCTGTCAAATGCTTTTAAACTAGTTGAAAGCAGGAGGTACAGTCTTGCTGTAGAAATACAGACAATTATTAAAAATATTAATCACATCGATCAAAAAATGCTTTCATACCTCAACTGGCATCTATGTCTATTGCTTTAACAAACTTTTTTCACTAACAGGCTATAAGTATTTTTTTTTAGAATTCTGAAATACAGTTGTTTTTTCGTAGTGGGATTTCAAGTGCTTTGGATTTGATTTGATCCTTTGAGGTGCACATATCGACATGGTGCTGATACAAGAGACACTTGAATAGCAGAGCAGACTGCTAAAATCCTGACATTTATAAGCAAAGCAGCAGCAAATCACTTCAATCATATGAAGATAGCTCAGAGGTGCAGTAGTTATGGGGGATGGGAGAGCCTCAGTACAAATGTATTATAAAATTTTACCACAGAATTTCCTGTTTCTGCTTCTTGAATAAAAGTTTGGCAGTTGCAGTATATGAAGAATTGTGGGGGGGTTTGTCTATTTTACCACCAACATCCAAAAATTACCAGTTAGTACTAACAAGAGAGAGAGAATGTAAAATAAAAAGATTGGACTTTTCCTATTAAAAATTTCATTTGTTAAAAGTACCATTTTATAAACTCAAAAGGAGAATGCTGTGTGAAATAATGTGTAATGAAGTGCCTGTTCTTGGAAGTTTTGTTTGCATTCCTTCTCTGGAGCCTGTGCTTAATCAATGTTTAAATGTACTGGGAAAGGGCACAGTGATCCACCATCACTTGCTCTGCCATCCAACACAGAAACTGTGCAGGCAATTCCTGATCATCTGGCTTGCTCTCTAGCTGCCCACCAGCTGCTGCTGCTGCCCACCTCCAAGGAAGTCAGACCTGCAGGTTTGCATGTTGCCTGTGGGGTATTTTCATACGTTGCAAAGATCCATTGTAATAACTTATTTAAAAAAAAAAAAAAAAATCTGCCTTTGTAGCAGGCCTCCAGGTTCCAAAATTATCAATAGAGGGTTGACAGACAGCATGAAAACTTGTTTTCTGAAGAAAAGCAGATTAAAAATAAAAAACATTTAAGAAACCTGACAGTTTTCAATAATAGCAACAGTATTCATTTCTAGAAAAATTTTCTAGCTATCTCTGGATGTGGAGAAACAGAATTTGTTGGTGCTGTCCATATTAATATCAAAGAACACATTTGCTTCTGAGCTAGTATTCCTGTCTGCTGTGATGCTATAGAGGGCTGACCTGATACTTTCCTAGTGTTCTGAAAACAGAGCTCCTTCTAGTTTGAGCAACTAGAGCAGAGTACTCTGAGAAGTTTGCCTTTTATTTTAATGGGGTTTTTTTTGTTGGGTTTTTTTTGTTTGTTTTTTGTTTTTAGGGTGGAGTTTTAATGTTTTGATGTCAGGATGAAGAGCAGGATACCTCTCATTCTTCTAGCTTGTGGGTCCTTTAACCCCATCACCAACATGCATATGCGTTTATTTGAGCTGGCTAGAGATCACCTGCACCAAACAGGTCAGTAAAGTCCTGTTAGGACCTCACATACATTATGTTTTACTGCTAAAAAGAAGGAAGTTTTTTAACACTCACTATAGATAAGCTGTCACTTTACAGGTGGCTTATTTTTAGTATTGTTTATTGATCATTCAGTATGAGGCTTTCATGGCATTTTCAATGTAGAAAGTCCAGCATTACCTTTTCCTGTGACTCGGTACATAAACAAGTATCATAATGAGCATTCATGCAAATAAACTGGAAGTTTTATCAGCAGTTTTATGATCATATTCATGGAACAGGCTGAGCCTCGTGAAGGAGTATGCTTAACAATTTTGAAACTGAGAAGAAACATTATGTTCAAATTTCATGCTTTTATGATACATTGTGTTTTAATATGAAGAAGTGTTACAGTTAGCAGTTTTGACAGCTGGGTGAAACTGGAGAAAAGATGAAACGTTAATTATTCATTATTCATCTTCACTAAGAGGTACAAGTTCTCTCCCCTAGCAAAATAATTCTCTCATAAAGGAGATCAGAAAAGCTAAATGTCAGCAGGATACAAAGTTTGGCAACAAAAAAGAAAGGTGGGTAACAACGGAAACTTAAGCAAGGATCAGAAGAGGTACTGAGTAGCATTGAACTCTAAGCTACTTAGTTGCTGAGGCTTTTATTTTTTTTCTATCTGGCAGGTAAAATATGCACATCTCTTTCTGGAAGGGATTGGAAGGGGATCATAGTTTATTGTAACCTGACAGAGAAGTTCCAAGGGAGGTAGTTCAGTAGGAACCCAAACAGAAAATAATAGTAATAAAAGGAATTTGGCTGTCAAGTTGTGGGAGGTGAGGAGAGAATCTGGTAACCCACTGGTCCCACTGTGCAGTAGAAGCAGCAACTACATACTTGCCACAGACAGTGAGAATTCTTTTGACTTTCATGAGGAAGAATTACACAACCAGCTCTTGAGGGCTGCCTCTACGAGTCTCTGCTGTAACTGTAAAATTGTTTTGTTGCTCCCACAGGGCTAGAAATAAAGGGTTAAAAGGGCTTTGAATCAGCTTTTCTCACTGTAATTTTATAACTGCTTCTGCTGCCCAGGTGTGGAAGGAGTAGAAAGGCAATGTGAAATGAATTGGTAATTCTGTTTCAGTCATATGTTATAGTCCAGTAATTTATTTCTTTACCTTGAAAGAATAATTGAATGGGGAAATTAATTATGATTCTGTCTGCATTACAATTAATTGTCTGGTCTGCTCCAAGATCTGTGTAACAAGACTCCACCCCTTACTCAGAGCAGTTTGCTTAAACAAGTCTAGTGAAAATCATATTAAAAATGAAATTTTGAAAGGCTGAAGTGAAAGTCGTGCATTACATTGCACGTCTCTAACATCAGTGCTTAGTTCTGGATAAGATGTGGCTTGCCTTTTGACATCTTAGTTGAATGTGTGGAGTCTTACTGGTATCAGTGCTTTATGCATTAAAGGAGACTTCATTTGCATCTGGGTTGCCTACAGTGTTTTCATTGCACTTTCTGAATGCTTACCCCAGGATGTCTGCAAACCAAGAATCCTTAGAGAGCTTGTGGAAGCTTTACCCATCCTAAGTAGAGGTAGCTTTATTTCAAGTAAGTAGATATCTGTGTTTATATGTATGGATACATACAAATCTGGTATATGGACTTTCTCACTATAGTGCAGAGAGTTTTGCAAACAGGAGAGGGCACCATGCTATAAAAATGATAGATTCTGGATGCATGTTTTATGTGAGAACCATTCCCACTCAGGAAAGAAATTGGTCATTCTCCCATGCTTTTAGTCCTGTTCCACAGTTACCCAGGGAAGGAGAGGAGAAATTGGAGCTTATTTACTGAGAAGAAGCACTAATTGCAGACTGGGAGCTGGAGGTATAGCGAGGGCTGGGAGACAATGGTCACACATGACTAAAGCTTGTTTGAAGTGAGGTCGTGTTCTGCCATATTCACATTGATTCCCTCCTCGGTGAGAACAATGAACTTCCCAGCTCACATGCACACTGAATGCCTGAAAAAGTAACTAGCATGAGCAAAGAATTAACTAGCATGAGGGGCGATGTTTCCTCGGCTGTGAGAATGACTTATGTCTGGTGCTACTTCAGTATTTCTGCTCAATCAGAACTGGGGCAGAAAGGATGAGTTATGCAATAGCTTGGCTGGAGTTGACTTTGCAGTCCGATTTTACTGTTAGGAATGACATTACTATCCTGATGTGCATCTGGATTGACATCCCCAGTAATGCTGTCTGCCAGGTTTTTCTGCATATCACTTTAGTTTCAAATGCTGTCTAATCTTATTTTTCATACATTCCTATTTTAAGTAGGGAATTTCATTGAGTTTTTGATACTTTAAGTGATATCTGCAGCTTCATTGCCACGTCAAGTATTTCATCCTTTTGCTGTTAATATCAGTTGACAAATCTTGTCATGCAGCTTTTTAAATGCAACAGACGCTAAGTGTGACTGAGTAACTCTAATGATTCTCTTTATCTGGATTTTGTCTCTACTCCTGTAACTATAACCCTTTACACATCTTCACACATAGCTAGAATGTTCTCGCATTCAATTTCTTGTTTTAAAATTGTTTCTTGAATCTTGCACTGATTGTGGCAAATGCCATTCCAGTCTGTTAATATCTAATGCCAGATGCTTTTATTTCTTTTGACTCTATTTCTTATTTGACCATGAATTTCAAGGAAGTAGTACTAGCATCAACATAAGATGTTTAAAACCTTGTTTCCCCAGAATTGCCAGTGGAGGATACTTGTATCAACAAGGTTCCAGATAGGAGTGAAAGGGATAGAGGGCAAAGGAGGAGGGTATGAAAGGCAGAATGTTTCTATCTGACAAGACAGAGGCAATGTGAAGGACAATGTGTTACTGCCTTATGAAAGCTTCATGAAAATGTGACGCAATCGATAGGTTGTGTCATATGCAGCACAGGGCAGCAGAGATGAGAAGTCCAAGGAGTAATTAGTTACTAACTAGCCTTAGGAATTCAGAAGTTTATGTTCTTCAAGGGCTGCATCTGATTAAACTGTGATATTTTTAAGAAAGGGGTAGAAACAAGTTATAACAGCAGCGGGTTGGTATAAATGCACACACTTCAATTTGTTTTCCTGCAACAATTCTGATAATCAGGATTTGAAAACAGTATCAAGTAACCCTGGTTTGGTCCCACTGTTTTGGTAGTGTGTTTAGCAATACAGATATGTGACTGGCATAGGATCAGGTCAGCAGTAGTTACTCACTACATATGAAATAAATATTGACAGGCATTAGCTAAAAATAACTGAATGTAAATAATGAAAAGGAAACAGATATTTGATATTTTTTTAATTATAAGATTTATAGCAGTGCTTGCTTAAATAGAGCACTACTTGGTTGTATTAGGCTCTGCCCTTGAAAGGCACATGAAGAGGGATGCATGACTAAGCATTCGAAAGGAATGAGAGCTATAGGGGGCTATTGCAGAGGTGCAAATTGAAGCAACAAAAACATAAAACTTAAGACATCTCAAGATATACCACATCCCTAAAGAAAATGCTTCTGTTACATAAAACTCAGTTTTCTGAATACTGTTATCAGTGCATACAGTTTAGGTCCTAACCTTTTTCTGAATTTAAGGAATCCTTTTCTAAGTGAAAGAAGTCTGTTCCACAAGTTTTGTTGTCTTACTCTAAAACCCAGCAGAATAAGGGATGTGTGTCCCCTGCTTGCAGTGGTAGTTGGGTTATGCCCTGTATTTGACTTTGGAATCCTAGTCATCTGTTTTGTAGCATCTCTGAAGGGAACCAAGTTATGTTACGTGGCAAAAGTCAGCTTGGATGAGAACATTTCAGAATAAGGTGTCCTGTGAGTAGAGCTACAATACTGTATTATTCATGTTGTTACTCTCAAGATGTTGGTTTCAGCCTTTATTTCTGGAGGAAATACTCATTTTCTTAGGTGTTGAGAAACTGCCTTTCCTTCTTTTTGTCCAAATCCAGTGAACTAGATAGAAGTGAAGTTGTATTTTGAGGTCTTGATATAAGATGTTAATTATAGATGTGGTGTGTGGAGATCATGCAGCATGTATTTGAGACCTGATCATTGTGCATGCTGTTTCTCAGCTTTTGGGGAAGAGCTCCTGAAGTCATGATTTATTTGAGTGGCTGTCTGACTACAGAGGTAAATCTGCATCCTCAGGCCCTGTAGTTCACTCAACCAAGTGGATATGATTTATATTTATCTAGGTACTCCTATGGCATCTGTCACTACAATTTTTGCACACCTCATCTAATTCAGTGAATGCATCTTTCAAGCACTCTGAAGTGGTGAAGGTAAAGTCATCCATCCTATGGAGAGCGATCCTAAAAGCTTGTCCACTGCTGCTCTGATGTATTTATTGTTTATGCTGACTTGCAATGCAATGATTGCTGCAGTGTTTACTCCTTTGATTTTCCTTCTGTTGAATTCCCTTCACAGAAGGTGACTGAACATGAAGTAAAAATAAGTCTTGCCTATTTTTGTTCTCCTTTTTCATGCTTGGTAATCTCTACATAAATGTCAGGGGAAAGTAAGGATAGGATGGTATCTTTTTGATATTTAGTCTGTAAATAGTTTGAACACCTCAAATGTTTGGGATTACTTGTATCTAATCATTAGGTGTGGTTTTGTTTTCATTTTATCCCCTACATGGGATCTGAACAAAGATGTTAGATGTCCCTCCCACCAGTCCAGCTAATTATAAGTTTTCTGGTATTTGGTTTTCAGTGGAGGGTTTTTTTGGTGTTTGGGATTTTGGCATTGGGTATTTATTGGTGTGTTTTGTGGTTTTTTTGCCTGTGGATGACAGCATTATGGTCTTTGAACTAATGTCCATATCTGCAGCAAAGGAAAATTAGCGTATTTGAGGTGGCATCATATTTAATTGATGTCATGGAAGCTACCAGCAAGTATAACTGTCTGGTGCTGTCATGACTTATGACTCATGACTCATGAACATTGGTACTGTTGGTTTATAATGATGTGCTGTAAATCTAAACTCTTATCTAGAAGATACTACTTGGGGTAGTTACTTTGGTATAAAGAATCTGGCTGGATAAATGATGTGCGTAATTCACAATTGTCATAGAAATGCAAAAGAGGCTTATGTTTTGTAGGCACTGTTCAGCAGGGAGTAAAATTTCTAGAAAATTTTGTTTATGCTTAAACAGCACTATTCAATAATATTTATTTGACAGCATCTTGGAAGAGGATCGATCAGCACTCAGGCACAAAGTTCTCTTCCAGCCTGCTCTGGAGATGGCAGAAGGAAGAACAGCAATAGGGTCATTCATTTATGGTCAAGAGTGACCATAAAGCTTAACATCATGAAGCTGCAGAGTTTTCCAGTCTGTTGCAGATTTTCCTGTGACACTGAGAGGAAGATGAGTAGTGGGTGAGAGTTAAATGTATGGAAGTATTTATTTTCTTTAGTTTTCTACAGTGGCTATTTACTTTTTGTGTACTTTCTAATTGTAGATCACAGACTTGCTTCTAGACGAAATTATATATTCAAAAACCCCACCAAAGCACACAAACAATTTTATATGAAATTGTCACTTGACAATTTTTATTACTCTTAACAAACTAATTGAGCATTACAATTTGTGTTTGAGTTTGTGCCAATTTAAAGTGACCTGTATAACAGAATACTAAATACTTGTTTTCATGCATAATACTACTTTAACATGTTAGAGGGACATTTTTTGTTTCATTACTTTTGCTAAATTTAGTTTTCTAACCCGTTATCCTAAGTAATTCTTAGAGAATGTAAGTTCATAGCAAGAGAAAATTTTTTGCTGCTTCCTTTAGGTACATTTTGAAAAACAGAGCCAATTAACGGCCTGGAGGATTTTTACACACACTTAAGCAATAATAACATCCTTCATAATGAAAACAAATTATATTCCAAAGAAGTAGAATTTGAAGATAATTCTGCACCAAGAAAGGTTTGAAACTACCTGTAATAATTTATGGATTAGAGAAGTGAACTAAAGTGGAAATTCTCAGTTATTGTATTTGACTTTTGGTAACTTGAGCTTTAGTAACCTTAATTTTTCTGTT
This sequence comes from Hemiprocne comata, assembly GCA_020745705.1. Taxonomy (NCBI): domain Eukaryota; kingdom Metazoa; phylum Chordata; class Aves; order Apodiformes; family Apodidae; genus Hemiprocne; species Hemiprocne comata. The sequence continues at coordinate 6,444,905 of CM036594.1, read as the reverse complement.
CCATTTGTTTTCATTTCTGCTTTGGAACAAGGTGATATGGTATCAGAAGCTCTTATCTCATCCAATTTGTGGAGTTCTAGGACAGGCTAGAGACTGAAATCTTTACAGCTCATAAGGATATGGCAGAGTTGCTATCATTTTTGGCTGGCATGATCTCACACAATTTTAAATTTTACATTTAGTGTATTCAGTTAAAATGTTAGGGAACAATTTATATCAGTAGAAACCAAAAAGAAAGGAATTGAAATGTGGAAAAGAAAACTGATGTGTGAGAAAAAGTTTCTAATAAGGGTAACATATCAATGAATTCAAATTGTAATTTCTTTCCCTTCAAATGAAAATTTGTTATAGCATTGTACATTATCAAAGTATAAGAGAATAATTGTTCATACATCAAGTAAAAATATTTCCAATTTCAGATCAAGTGATGGACTTAATTATATACACATCTTTGCATGTTTTTGGAAACACATTTTCTCTATCGACTATTTTGCCTACGGTGAGAATGTTTTGTAACAGAGGATACTTTGGACTGACATTTTTATAGGAGACAGGCCTATAAATCTCATTGAATTTTAATGCTGTTGTTTAAGTCCAACTTGCTTAATTTCTTTTGAAAATGTTACTGTGTTACATCAAAATAAATTTGAAGTTATTGTCATTTTAGAATATTGAATTGTCATGTGCCGGTATCAGAAACTATGAGTCCAGGAGTATCATTTTCATTACAAAGCAACAGAGGGAACTTGCTGCATTTTTAAAGTTTCTTTGTTGAAACAACTTAGAAAAAAAAGGAAGAGGAAGTTTTCCCCTGTCAGTGTCATATTCACCATAGTTATTTAAAATGCATGTGTTACTTTAGCAAAAAATTTGTTTCATTTCTATCTATTTAAAACACCCTTTCTCTTCTCTCTTTTTTGAGGGATGCAGCTCTTATCAGTGTTTTATCTCTCTGCTGATTCATTAAAATAAGATGTACATTTTTGTTTCCTGATTTGCGATCAGAACTGTAACATCTAACAAAAAGAGCTTGTTGTGTTAATGATTACGTTACGTTACAGTAGGAGAAAAAGATGGGCTTGTTTTCAAATTTAATTAAGATGATCAGCCAGATAGAAAGGTTTTTTAATGACTGCCAAGCTGATGTTTGGACCGCAGTGCTGTAAGTCCCATTCTAGACTCCATTAGCCCCATCTTTTTTCTGGAATCTTCTGAGCTGTCTGAATCACATTAATCACAGTTGCAGTAATGAGCTGTCATTCTTGCCTTAACACAAGGAAAAGGCTCAATGATTTGGATAAATAACAAACATCAGATGCTTAAAAACAAAGCAGTGGTCAGGCATCCGTTACTCTGGCTGTGTATGAGCTGCACTTACTGGAATATAAAACTTCATGATATCTAGTCATTTTGATAGTTTGCATCATAAATTACAAACATCTCTACGTGATGAAAATTATATGTTCATCCAGTTTTCCTTTTTGAATCATCTAGTGGGATAAACATATTGACAGTAATTGTGAGCAGTTCACAGAGGAACAAGAAGGCTGCTTTTTAATTTTTTTAATTTCTGTTTCTGTATTAAAAATAATACTAGATCAGGTTGTTCATAGCCTCTTATAATTTTGAAATTAACTATACTTTGAGTTTGGACTAGATGAGCTCCCAAGGTCCCATCCATCCTGCTGTGCTGTGTACAGCTCTGGAGCCCTCAGCACAGGAAAGGCATGGAGCTTTGGAGAGCATCCAGAGGAGGGCCACGAAGATGATCAAAGGGCTGGAGCACCTCTGCTATGAAGACAGGCTGAGGGAGTTGGGGCTGTTCAGCCTGGAGAAGAGAAGGCTCCAGGGAGACTTTATAGCACCTTCCAGTATCTGAACGGGACCTACAGGAAAGCTGGGGAGGGGCTTTTCACCAGAGAGGGTAGTGATAGGACAAGGGGCAATGGTTTTAAACTAAAGAGGGGAGATTTAGGTTAAACATCAGGAAGAAATTCTTCACCATGAGGGTAGTAAGGCACTGGAATAGGTTGCCTGGGGAGGTTGTGGAAGCCCCCTCCCTGGAGGTGTTTAAGGCCAGGTTGGATGAGGCCTTGTACAGCCTGGTCTAGTGTGGGGTGTGCCTGCTCATAGCAGGGAGGTTGGAACCTGATGATCTTTAAGGTTCCTTCCAACCTTAACAATTATATGATTCTATTATTCTAAATTTTCAAGATTCCCTGAAGATTACCTCTTTTTCTTTTATTCTTTTTCCAAAAGGAAAGTATCAGGTGATTGAAGGCATAATGTCTCCTGTTAATGATGACTATGGAAAGAAAGGCTTGGTTTCAGCAAGGCACCGGATAGCAATGGCTAAACTAGCACTGGAAACATCTGACTGGATTCGAGTTGATCCATGGGAGAGTGAGCAGGAGACATGGACAGAAACAGTCAAAGTTTTAAGGTAATTAGAATATTTTTCCTATTCTTTATCAAGTTACTGATTGCCAAAAATCTGTCAGGCTACCAGATCAATGCACAAAACTCAACTCATGTAAAACACCCAGGCAAAGCAGAACATGTCTGTTAATGGCATCATCTGCTATGAGATAAAGAATTAGATCTATGAGCAATGAAAATTCATATCACTTTCCTTCAGACAGGCTGCGCAGTCAGTGTTCCCCATCTGGAATCTTTCCTTTCTTAGTGCAAAGCAGGTAGGCTTTCCCCAGACCTATGCAACATCCTGCAGTACTGCACTTGTGCCACTGAAGTAGTTAGATGCACGTAGAAAGCCTCTGCCAAGAAAGGGTCTTGCAAAACTGGAGATGCCAAAAGAGTTCTGCAGCAAAGGTCTTGGCTGTAATGTTATCTCTCTTGTTTTTAAGTATCTAAGCAGGTTATATAGAGATCTTAATCAGAAGGAAAGGGTTTACAAAAAAACCTATTCTTCAGGAGCATCCCTATTCCAGATCAGCTTCATTGGCATTATTATGCCTGCATGAATATGTCTATTCACATGAACTGGAATGGCAAGTTAAACCCAAGCCCATAACTTCTCATGTGTTCTTCAAAATCACTGAGTTTGCTGTGGTTTTGCTGGAAGGAAAAATTAAAACCCATGTTAACTTGATGTAAGGATCTTGAAACATGGCTGTTTCTCAAATGGTTGGTTTTGGTAATAAATGCATTATGGGGCAAGATGCGACAACACAAACTTCCTGTGCTGGCCACTTCTTGGAAACGTGGATGCTACCAAAGTCAACAGATACTGTTAGAGTGATAGACTTCATGGATGTCTTTCAAGAAAACAAGTGTGCTGTAAGAACTATCAATAATTCTTTATTTCTATCCATATTTTCTAAGTTACGTTCTCCCTGAAAAGTTATTTGTATAGCTTCAGGCTCTAAAATGTCCTTTCCAACAAATGCCCAGAAAGCTCTCACAGCTTGATTTGAAAGTAGTTAATAAACAGACCTGTTACTTTACAAGGGCATATATAAGAATACTACCCTACATACTTAAAAATAACTAGTGGAGCTTTTTAGTTCTGCTTTTATTTGCTTTGCTGAGTGAATGTAGGCATCCAGCTGCTTCATTTGCCCCTTCCCTCCAGCCAGCAGAATAGGATTGGGTCAGGAGGAGCACTAGGCAATGCTACCCTGTCTTTGCAGAAAAGTTCTCTGTTGTTTTCTGTAATCACACTTTAATACTCCAGTGTGAGAAATCACCAAAGGGTCTGTCCTGCTGTATTGATTTGGAATGGAATTTTTCTCCTAAACTTCAGTTTGATAAAACTATTTTCCTCCAGAGAAGTCTTACTGATCTGGTAATCCTACTTAAAAAGGCTTTCATCTTGGACAGCTCCAGCTGAAGTGAACACTACTTGCAAGATTGGGGTTCTAAATTGTAAATCCACTTCAGAGTCCTTTAGGATAAGGAGTACAGTAAATATAACCTGTATGTGTAATTTTCTGCTCAGGGGAAGTAGTAGGAAAAACCAAACTTCCTGTCTGCCTAGAAAGTGAACCTCTAGTTTTATAAATAAATTTACAATATGTTAAATCAGATGCCTGTTAAGACAGAAATGGGCTTACATCATTTTTTTCCAAATGATGACCTATATCAATGAGCTGAACCAGTGTCATAATCTAATGCTGAACCCTGTCCTTGAATGGGGAAGCAACATCCTGATGAAATAACACATGTAAGTATTTTGGCTTTATACTGTATTTTAACTGTCAAACGTGAATATTAAAAAAAAGGGGTTGCTTTAAGGCTAGATCCTTACCAAGTTATAAATAGGCAATGGTTTATTGTGGATTTATGCTTCTTCACAAGTGTTGAAGGTTAATCTACAGATTCTTCCCTGGTCAAAGGACCAAGAACCAATTGCTGCCTTCCCTATAAGCTCCCTCAGGTAGGAAACCTTAGTACCAATAGAAAGAGATCTTGCAGTTTCAAGGCAAAGGCAAGAAACATTATAGTACCTCAATGTGTCCTCTTACCAATTTTGAATTGTACACTTAACTTAGAACATTGTCTCCTGAGGCACATGAACGGCCTTTTCCTGCAGTACTTTTTTTTACCTGAATGCGATGAAAATGTCACATTTCATCAAAATCTGTGGATTTTGCAGAGGCTCCCAAATAGTTATGATATAAAAGAATTTTAAGCAGCAAAACTCCTATCCCACTTGTGGTGGTGCTATTAGTTGCCTTTCTATAGAGTATGGAAATTTTGGAGACTATCCCATGGCTTCTTTTAGAGAGAAGGAGGGATCATGATAGAGCTATTTCCAACATAGCTGCTCTTCCTGAATATACTTCCTGGACAAGAACACAGTATTTTCAGTAACCAAAGACCTACATTGATTCCTCTTGTAATACAGGTTTGATTATTTTGCAGATATATGATGAATCATTTTAGAATTGGCAAAGATCTGTCTTAACCAACTTTTGTTTAATTGTGCTTGTGCTTTAACTACATAGTTATTAAAAGCTTCATACACAGTTCAGAAAATGTTTGATAAACTGACAAATTGGTTTGTCCTTTTCAGTGTATCTTTAAAATAGCATAGCTTTCTCTGCCCCAGCACTTGAAGCTGAACAGACCTTTTGGCAGTTAAGGTTTTGCAGTGCTTGTAACATTAGTCCTGCTGTGAGCTATTTGCAAAAAGTTCTTATTTTTGAACCATGGCCCAAGAATGTCAGTCCATGATACAAAGTTAATGTACTGGACTATGCTTAGTATCAGCCTGTTTACAAAGCAGGATTGAAAATAGAAATGTAGGAAAGCACAGGCCAAGCTACTACCTACTCTCTAATACCCAGTGTCCCTCACCTCTTGTCTATGCAGTTTCTTTAGCTGATGGCTGAGCATCAAAAATGACTGGAAGAAGTTATGCAGCCTGTCTAGGTATATGTTCCTGATACCTGTGCAACTTATTCCTGTGGCTAAAAGTATTTGCATGATTTGAAGAGTGTGCATTTAAATCACTAAACTGTAAAGGCATTCCTTAGCCAGAGATTGAAAGGTTTATCCATGTCTTTGTACACATACTGAATTCAGACCACACCTTGTACTCATAATTTCTGCTTTGATACAGTTATGTGAGACCTGATGGTCACCTTGGCTATATATGGACGGGGCAGAGATGGGACACTGGCTCAGGTCTGTGTCTACCTGTCCTGTTTAACTGTGAGCTTGTTGGGCAAGTGCCCTTGCTTGATGGCAAGTGCCAATCTCAGATCCATAAACCTAAACTCCCTTCCTTCCGAATCAGCTTGGCCTTGCCCTCATGGGCCACTGCCATGAGGTAATAGTACCACAATTGCACTGGGGACACGTGATCAGGAGCAGTAAAAAAATAAAGCAATAGAAACCTGGAGAAACTGACAAACGGGTCTTTGCCTGCCTTTGTGTATCTGAACTCAGTAAAATTAGAATCATAGCAGATGTCAGAAATCTTACAAGAATTGCTCAGGATTGTGATTCTTTTAATTAAAGTGAAAGGGAAAACCACAAGGTAAAAACTATAGGAACATGTTTTTATGGAGAAGAGGATGAGAGAGAGAACAAGAATGTCTACTTCTGAAAATTGAGCCCACGTTATAGAAACATCATCATGAGAGGTTGTCTTTAATGAAGAAAATAAATGTAGCGATTGAAGTATGATTTAATCCTGTTTCAAGCAAAAACCTCCACAATGTTTTAAATGTAATGTTGCTACTGAAATTGCTGTAATGGTAGAATTTCAAAAGGGAATTGAAAACCAGAATGCCATTACATTGCTTGTGAATTCTGCAAAATGTTAACTACATTGATACTAATCTCATGGTAGAATGAATATGCTAAATTCTTAATAAATTGTATTCAAATCCAAGTGCATAAAAGCAGACTGTTTTCTTGAATCGGAAAGTGCCAGGTAATCGCTTCGTGCATCTCTGAGAGGATTACCTCACACAGAAGCCTTTCTTTTAAATGCAGGCACCATTACAATGAATCACTCAGGTTGCTCCAGTCCAAGCAGCAATTCATGAAAAACAAACGGCCCACAGAAAGTTCTACAGAGGATTCCCTTTCTTACCAGCACTCAGGTTTGTTCATAACTCTAAAACACAACTCTTTGTTTAGTATTGAAAACAATACAGTTTTATTAGTCTAGACTAACTGATGAAAAAGTTGAATATAGTAGCTGGTAAGTTTTGAGGGTTGGAACTGCCTGCCAAAAACAAGCCATACCAAATGCCAGCATGGCTGCTGGTGCAGTTATTTTGTAGTAACTCCCACACAGACAGGAGACTTATTTTCGATTTGTATTAATTCTTGGTTTCTAAGCAACTCTTTAGCTGTGTCAGAGGTGTATATTGTGGCCCTGCTGGTGTTCCAAAGTATAGAATATATCAATACAAAAATTCACAAATTACAGGGATTACTTAGAATTGTAATTCTAGTGTTAGACAATGGACAAAGTATATGGATTCCACCTCAGTGATGCTGATGCATTGGTGTTTACTGCATTTCCAAACAGAAAAGTTTCTATTGATGTTAAAGTACAGCAGGTTCTGGTAGCATTGTCAGGTTTGGGTTTCCTATTTTATCATATTCCCTAGCCCTATGACTTGCTAGGGTACTGCTGGATTTCTTTATACATTACATTTTTCCTGTAGTATTGCAGCACTTCTTGGCCATGAATCCCTCCCAACCTGGCATTCTATGATTCTATTAATAATAAATTGAAGTTGTTGATGTTTATACAAAAGTTAAGTAATTGAATTCCAAAAGATGAGTAGTTGTATCTTTATAGATGGCAGAGGAAAAAAGGTCTCAAGGCATTTGGACTGCAGTGGAATCTTGTGTCTGGTGGGGTTAATGATTGTTAGCTAGCGATAAATTAAATTATTCCACATCGCCACAATGAGGAAAACTAGTGTGAAAGTAGCAAAGACTATTTTAATTTTCCATTGTAAAAAATTTGTTTGATTTTCTGTAGCTATTTCAAGCTTTATAGCATTTTATGTAAAAATGGTCAAGAAAACAAATGTTTAAACTGGTCTTTCTTTCCCAATAAAGTTTCTCAGTTTAGAATTAATCAGTCATCATCACAGGTTTCCTCTACAGTCAGAAATAAAAGGATTAGCAAAAACTGGGTGAGATGGAAGACAAGCAACAGACAAGTTTCTCCTCTGTCTAATACACAGTGCCTGGAGTTTTTTAATTATTTTTTTTTTATTCTATCTGGCAGCAATCTGCAAAGAGCAATCTGTTCCTTTGAACAGAGAAAGGCTAGCATCCTGTTGTTACTGACTTTTTTCTGCCTTCAGTGCTTTGACTGACTGACTTTGACTGATTATCACTTCAGTGATATGGGTTTGGCTATATTAAACATGTCACCCATGAGGAAGGAATGGAATGGTTTCTCCCCATTTCCTTTGGTCACTAGCATGGTATGGTGTGGGCCATGGGGGATGATCAGGAGCTACCAAGAACTCGAGAGCACAATAGTGTTCCTCCCCTTTCTCATAAATAAACGTTGGTTGGCATATACTGTTACCCAATCCCTCCCCTCTACCCCCCCCAAAAACCCTACCCTCTTAACAATGAACAGATCATCAGTTAGCAAAGTGCCCTTGAAATAACAAAGACACATTTTTCTCATTAGCGCAGAAGATGTGGGGATATTTGAAAAATGGACAGCTTTTTTGTAAAGCATACAATCTCTTAATTTAGTAACCTTCTAGTAACCTAGAGCACAATACATGTATATCCAGAGAAAACCCATCAACACTATAAAAGCTCGGGTGTAATATTAGCTCTAATGCAGCTTGGGACAGAGAACTGTGTTATTGTGGATGTTGCTGTTAAAAAGCAAGCTGTGACCCAGGTAAGGCTCTGGAAAGCAGAGGACTAGAAACAGTCTAAACATGGAACTGAGGACAGGGAACTGGAAGGGAGGAGTACGATCTGTGAGTGGAAAGACAAGAAATAGAAATAAATGGGCAGAGGATGGCTTGAAAGGGATGAAGCAGAAAAGATCAGTTTTATCATGATAGAGCTTCCAGGGTTGTGTGAATCCTGAGGCTCTTGGTGTCTCATCATTCATCAGCTGTCAAAAGTTTCTGGGACATTCTTTCAGAGTTTAATACTCTTCTATTCCTGGTCCAGACAGGGATCACAGACAACTTTTGCAGGTGCTTTTGCTGTAACTCAAGTGTCTGAGATAAGAGCATTGAATCTAAAGGTTCCAACCTTACAGATGTGTGTATGGGTATCAAAATAAATTTTACTGTGTGGTTTGTGGGGAAGGGGTCTGTTACAAAAATTTCACATTCCTACCAAATATGCTAACTATAAACTCTAAAATAGCCAGAATTGTATTTTTAAGTATGTGGACAGTCTATGGTGATTCTGTCAGGCATAAATGCTTCAAGATAACCTTGTCCCATACAGTTCTCCTGTAGTAATGCTACATTCAGAGCACAGGAAGGTGCAGTGCAGCACCCCTGCCTTCTTTGTTGTAGGGGTCAGAAGGTACATAGTGAGGGGTGTAAGAAGAGTAGAAACGCTCACTGTAGTTTAATCAATGGTATATACTAAACCTCTGCAAAACTGAGTGTATCTTAAGGCACTTCAGGTATGCTTTTCAGGCATTGTCACTGGTATGCTTCTTATTTTCAAATCACTGATTTTAGGGGTTCATATAAGACTTGCAGATGTGCTGACCATCTGCAAGCACTGATAAATATAAAATCGATGTAATACCTCCATGCTTCCCTTCATTTCACATAAATGTAAGGCTGTCAAAATACCTAGTCAATGTAGAATGCTCAGAGGCTGTAGAACAGGCTTTGAGGAAGAGAATAGTTCTGTACTGGGCCTTAGGGCAGCAAATAAGAAGTGGAGAGAAAACAAAAAAAAATCTGCTGGGGAAGTATCATTGGTCATTCTTCAAGGTACAGTAAATTTGGCTTAGTACTAGAAGGAAAATGCCATGGCCACATGACACAAAATACTACCTGTATAATAATATTCTGCTGGCTCAAAATTCCTTAAAATAAAACTTAGCTGGTCAAATAACTAGCTCATTGTACCAGTAAGGGCACTTAGATTAGATACAGTCTGTCACATCTTAGATTACATAGGTGCACAAACCCAGGTGAAATTCTGGGTTGTTCTCTGGCTAACATGACAGTACACATTGTCTTGGTGATCAATTGTGATCAGACATATAAAATCCAAGCTGAATTTTTCTTGCAACCTTTTGAAAGAACACTGGAGTAAGAGTAGATTATTTTTTAAATAAAAAAATTTTTAAAAGTGCTGATTTAAACCCAATTTTAAGTATGAAGTTCCTAGAAAACTGATCAAGTATAGAAATCTTTCATTTCCTTTTGTCTTTCCAGTTCTACCAGAATTAAAGCTGCTCTGTGGGGCTGATTTTCTACAGACATTTAAGACACCCCACCTCTGGAAGGAAGAAGACATCAAAGAAATAGTGGAAAAGTTTGGTTTGGTCTGTATTAGCCGTGCTGGCTCTGATCCTGCTCAGTATATCCATGAATCAGACCTTTTAACTAAATTTCAGCACAATATCTTTCTGGTGAAAGAATGGATTCAGAATGAAATCAGTGCAACACAGATACGTTATGCCTTGTGCAGAGGATTGAGTGTCAAATATCTCATACCAGATTCTGTTATATCCTACATTGCACACCATAACATCTACACAGAAGAGAGTGAGCGGAAGAACGAAGGTGACGTGCTCCAGCCTCTGAAGATGCATAACACAACAGTAAACCCACTAAATGATTGATGTCTGTGGTGTGTGACGTGGACAGACCTAGCTTTTTTTTTTTCATGTAAAGTTCTTGAGAAAGTTGTTTCTTGTTAATGAGAGGAAATTACATCAGTCTAAAATTTCTTGAATTCATGTGGTGTTTTAAATTCATGTTTTTGTGTGTGCTAGTGCTTAAGCAAATTGGGATGCTCAGCTGCATAGTTTAAAATAGATGAAGGACAGCTTCCATGTGAAAATAAACTAAATAAGATCTGAACAATAAATATTAATCTCCTGTAATACAGGTCAAACATAGTGCTTTCCTGAATTGTGATTCTGTAATCCTACAGACATTTTTAGCATGAAGATGCCTTACTATTCTGAAGCAACAAAATAAAATGAACGATAACTTTTCTTCATATTTATATATTTAAATATATATTGCTGATCAACTTTGACTTAGGACCCTGAATAACATTTTGTGTTTTGGCAATTTGGACAAGAGATAGAAATAAATCTTTCTTTCGTGCAAGCACTTAAAATGCAGGCACCATTCATGTCACTTTTTCAACCTCCAGATTCACAAATGACAGTCAGTCCTCATCCCCAGATTTAAAGTGGATTTCTTTGCTTCTCTCATCCAGAGTCTTCTCTAAGGTAGGTAATTGCCAAAGTCCTGGAATAGGTTACATATCCAAGAGGAATTTCAGCTATACCATTTGAAAATATACAGTGGAAAATAAGTGAAAATAGCTAAGAGGCTGTTTGAATATTTGAGCCCTAATGATAACCAGAAAAATCCATTCTCTTATATCTTGGTTTCCTGTGCTGCTGATTCAGTCTATCTCATTGTTGGCATAAGAAACCTTTAAAGGATATAGAATCTCTGTATAGTGCTAGTTCTGTATTGCAGTGTCGCTTCAATTGACTGAAAACATGCATTCAGCAGTGATGTATATCAATATACAGAATTAACCACTTCTTAATGCACATTTCCACCTAACTGGTCCTTTTTGAGCCCTCAGTTGGCCAAACAGCTTCCACTGGTAGTTCTCTAGAATTAAGGAGCTTCTGGTACACACTAAATTAATGCCAGGCACAGATTGCTTTCACTGAAAAGAAGACATAAAGCATCTGGAACATATTCAAGAAAGAAGGATTTGTCTCAAAAAACATACAAGACAAGCACTTGTATAGCTTTGGCTAATACCCTAAACTAAAGCTAAAACTAAATTCAAAAGGGGTTTTTTTCTGAGTGGCATGAAAAATGGAGATTAATATGGTTAAAATGGATCTCCAGGTAATCAGGACCCTTATAGAAATTATATGGAAGGTGAGTGTTTCATTCTGTTCAAATCAAGTCATCCAGCTGTCATTAGAAATCTCAGAGGTTCAGCCTTGTGGAAGGATTTAAAGGCAACACTTCAGCAATAATCGGCTTAGAAGGACTTGCATAGCTACATGGTCCAAAAAAGAGATAAAAGAAACCAGAGTTCAGACTCTCCACAAAGAAAGGCAGTGAGCTGTGTAGTGCAGAGTCAACACGCTGTTCTGAGACTTTGATTTTGACAATTACCTAAAGTAGGGATGCCTGCAGATTTCAATGGTTACTGGAAAATGGTCAGCAATGACAATTTTGAGGAGTATCTGAAAGCACTGGGTAAGGTTCCCTTCATGTTTCTTTAATAAATTATCAATAAATGCCGTCTTTACGGGAATCTATTTTTTTATTGTACAGTCATAAAAAATTCTTGTGAGCAGTACTTTTTTCAGGAATGCACTTAAAGAATTGCCTTATGCAAAATTGTTTTGTCTTCGGCAGCCCTACTTTTTACCATCATGAAGCTTAAATTCACAGATATTAAACTATGTAGCTTGAAGAGGAAAATGGCAGATTTCAAACTTTAAAAACAACCGTAATTTGCATAAGAGTAAAATTTTCGTATGTAATAAGTAGACAATAATGTACCTAATGCAAATGTTGTATTTGATGTAAATTGCTAGTATTTCTGTAGAAATATTGAAGGTCTTATTTACTCACAAATGATTTTTTTTTTAGGATTCCACATAATCATAGAATGAAAACATTAATTTATTGAAGTGAAAAGGGTTAGGTTATGGACTTTTTACTGATGAGAAAGCTGGCCTGAAAGATCTGGACATTTCTTTATCTAGGTTCATTTAAGTTCTCCCATGAGCTAAAAACTTCGTTTTGTGGTAGACTTTTCTGCATTAAAGTAATTATTTTTCTTTTTCAGATGTAAATGTTGCTGTAAGAAAAATAGCAAACTTGCTAAAACCTGACAAAGAAATCCTTCAGAATGGGGATCACATGATCATTAAAACGCTCAGCACTTTTAGAAACTACATCATGGAATTTGATGTAGGAAAGGAGTTTGAGGAGGATTTAGCTGGGGTGGATGATCGCAAATGCATGGTAAGAATTAGAACTGTAACAACAGGGGGAAAAAAGAGTATTAATAATCTGAGGACTTTCACAGGCCACAGCTGTTAACCATTTTGTGTGGCTATTCCTAAAGTCATTTCTGTACTTCTCAGTTTGCTGAGATGTGCACACACTTTTTAGTGTGCCTTTACATTAAAGGAATGCAAATTTTAATCAGGAGCACAAAATAATGTCATCAATGAATGAATTGTAGCTTTAATAAAAGTTACACGGTTATACTGTGATATGTTAGTCAAAAAGACATTTAGGCTCAGACTTTCAGAATCTCTTCACTGAGCAATGTTTTACAGTAAGGGAAATGCACTGATTGCAGGGTCAGGCATGGTTCCCCATGTGTAAGAATGGCCAAGTGCTTAGAAATTGCAGCTTTTTGTTCTTGTTCTTGTTCCTGTGCTCCTTCCTTCCTGGGTGTATTTATTAGAGCAGACACATTAATTAGCCTACTGGAACAAATCTTACTGCAATCAATAAGCAAACACTGAGGACTCAGCCTTATGAGCTCTTTTTGCTTGCCAGAGAGACAATATTTTCTAACTTATCACTGGTAAATACCAATTAACAGGGGAAAAACTTCAGAATGCCAAGTTTCCTCTTCATTTGAAAGCATGACACCTGCAATATCCTATAGTGAAGAAGCTGATAAGCAAAAGAATATTATCTCAGGAGGCACTATAGAGGAGAAATCACATAAAAGAGAATTAATAGGTTTCCATTCTTAGAAAGATAGTGCCAGTTAAAACCAATACTGTTCTCTAACACTAGGATATGAAAATATGCTTTTCCTCTGGTGATAGCAGGAAAGGGAAAGGTGGTGAAGAGTAGAAAAAAGAATGGCTAGCTAGTGAGTGCCTCAGCAAGCATGACAGGGCACCAAATACAAAATCCACAGAAGGGAGAAGCAATGTGTATTTGTGTATAGGAAAGTACCCCAATGTCATCATACATTTTGGACTGCCAGAAGGCTCTTAATCAGGATAATGAGGTCCAGATCCACCAAACAGTTATGAGCCTAAAGAAAGATTTGGACTTAAGTGGCTAAATTGCTATCAAAGACAGCATGTTCAAAACATCTGCTCAAGTGCTAAAAATGTCTGAACTCTTCAGTGTTTGAGTCAGTGAAGTACTGGTTTGTGTGTGTGCAGAACTGTTTCTTTCTTAAATACCATTGAACTCCATCTAAAGAAGGACCGAAACATTCCCTATCTGGTGGAAAAGATTGTGCTCTGAGGCCATCTAGCATGTACCTGCAATGAGTTCCTAGAAAATGTGGCAGACAACCACTGTGCTGAAAAAACAGATTCAGAAGACATGGAAACATGACCCTTGCCTAGTCCTGCTTTTGAAATGCTGAACAGATTTAACACACAATTTTTAATTTCCTGACAAATACCGTAAGTATTTCATTATTTGTAACAGGCCAGAATTCTTTACCCTATATTGCTAAATTGAGTGATGGGGAAGATTCAAAATGTTGAACCAGAAAGAAGAAATTAAAGAAAAATTATTCTAGTCATATAAAAGCTATTTGATTTGGAGTGGAACCTGGGTCACCCTGTTTTCAAGGATTGTTTAAACATTTTATCTGTTGGCTGTTCAGTGCAAAATCCTTAACTCAGCTTGGGAAGCAGAAGATACCAGCACCTTCTTGGCTTTAAAAACAAAACAAAACAAAAAAAAAACCAAACCACAAAAAAACCCCAAACCAAACAAGGGGTTTGACCTCACTAAACCTGACTGTTTGTTTATTAAAAATGATTAGGCATTTAACTCCACAAAAACTTTCAGAAATCCTACATGCTTCTTTATGGCCTCCAACAGCAGACACTGACTGCAGCTGTACAGTTACAGTCACTGATCTGTCTTTGCCCTGTAGCAATGGATCATACTGTATAGGTCAATTTTCTTAGTTAAGATTTCTTTTCTACATGAGGTGTCCTTTTTCTCAAAGGCAAAACAGTACAAGAAGCTGTCTTTCTGAGGCCACTTCCAAATCTGCTAACTGTAATGTCAGGCAGAACTGCCAGGTGTTAAGCAAAAAAAGCATTGCAATGGTCCAGAGTCTTATGACAGAGGGTGCTGTAAGAGACACTGGACCACTCCCTGAGTGGTGTTGTGAAGAAATCTACCATAAAAGCAAAGGTTGAATATAATTGTTAGTGTTTCTTTTTCTCATCTATAATTTATGAAACTGCATGGCATAAATGGCTTAATCTTTAATAGTCAGCCTGTGTAATAAGATAGTGAATCAATTATTGTTATTTATATTGTGGACTGAGCAGACCACTAGGCAAGTTTTATCCAAGTAGCTCAGTGTATGAGAGTACAAAGTAACATGGATAAGTAACAAAGTAACATTACTC
Organism: Hemiprocne comata; assembly: GCA_020745705.1. Classification (NCBI taxonomy): domain Eukaryota; kingdom Metazoa; phylum Chordata; class Aves; order Apodiformes; family Apodidae; genus Hemiprocne; species Hemiprocne comata. The sequence continues at coordinate 6,429,820 of CM036594.1, read as the reverse complement.
ATTAAACATTAATCTTTATAGCAGAGCAATCACCCGAAGATTAGCAAAAATAACCTTAGAAGTAATTCATCCAATAGGGATAGATAATTTTTTCTTTTAATTAAGACTATGTCATCTAAGTAGAGTTAACAGCAGTAAAAATAATATTAGCACAGTGAACAGGTTACATCTTGCATATAATTCACTGAAATTTTGTTCACCTTTCAGTTGTAAAACACATCTTTCATTCAGTTAGGGTAGAGTGTAACTACAGGAATTCCAAATTAATACTCTCTGTGATGAGTAAAGGCTGAAAAGTTTTGCTGATACTTATTTTAGAAGCTGAAGGTTTGACAGTAGGAATTGATACTCCTGTGATAGCACAAGCCACCTCCTTCATTTCAGTTAGAATTTTTTTCATTTTCATAATTGGTCACTCCTGGAAGCCTGTTGGAATTTTTGGGAGGAGTTAATTGAGCTGGATACACCTTAGCAGCTTCAGTTTGTCCTTTTTTGACCTTTAACTGCCACCTTCTTGTATGCAACGTGGTTTTAGGGGGTTCTGTTTTCTCAAGGAATATAGGTAATGGCAGTTGGTGACATCGGTTCCTTCAAGATTATGTTTCCATTGGAAAGTGAAAATTTTGCTACTTTGGAATCTTGAGAAACTCAAAAGCCATTCCAGTTTAGTTAAAGATGCAATTTCTCTGTTCTGTCAAACCAAAGATTAGGATAGTTGACCACACAGATGTGAGGGCACAGGAGAGATCAGTAATCACAGTGCAAGGTGCTTCCAAGAAGCCAGCTGACACTCGTGTGTTTGTTCTAAGCGTTACTGAAACCATGTCCGGAGCAAGCTGCAGCACTACCTGGTCTCTTAAGAAATGCAGACAAGACATCCACTTTCACTTAGCTCCATAATGCTGTTGTGCTTCTCCTGGAGCTTTTCCCCAGAGATTTTATCTCCTAGATAAAAGTTTAATAGAAGTTTCTCTATTTGTTTGACAAGTTTGTGAAATACTTGTTTCAGCAAGTTTAATAATACATCCTATTTAGGGTTGTTAAAAACTTGGCATTTTGATCTACAAAGGTTAAATGAAAGTTTACCTATTCGGGAGCATCTTTTATTCTTTGCAAATGCTACAAGGGGCACATTAGATGGTGTAGAAAGAAGTTGAGGACATTAATATTGAAGTAAATTTTTCTTATATGAAGTGAAGTTTGAATCAGACCATGTGACCAAGTTTCTAAGACTTTTGAGAGCTTATTCTTCATTTTAATTGATATAATATATCAGATGTACTGTGTACAAAGACAGGAGTTTGAAGTGGATAACTATGACTCTGGTATTTCCTGAACTGGGTATTTGATCCTGCTGTCTTCATTCTCAGTGAAGCTTCAGTCTCATCATGAAATTTCCTCGATTTTAAAGATAAATTCTATAACTTGTAGTTGTGATTGATTTAGTGAGTGTCTCAGGTATTGCACTGAGTATAAAACCTTGTTTCATGCACATAAACTTTACTGTGGAAAACATTGACTATGCACAGGAGGCAGGACCTTATTGATACAACAATTAATTGAAAACCGTCTCTGAAAGTATGCCTCATTCATCACCAGATAATTTTGTCTCCCTTTTTCACCATAAGTAATAAACACTGAAGCTGAAGAAACATCTGCAATGTGAAATATGTACCTGTAAACATAAGAATGACACTAAACAGAAAAGCTAGCCCTATGTACCTTCACAGTGTATTTGCTTAGTACATCAGTCAAAAGTTTATAAAAAAACTGGAAAAACTTAGAGGCTGAAACAAAGGCTGAAGTTTATGTTCCAAGTCTGCACTCAGTGAATCAAAGCAGATTGAGAATGAGATAGCTCAGATGCAAAAATTTCTTCCCTAAAATTTTTATTTTTTTAATCCTTTTGCTGCTGAAGTCAGAGAATTTTTTTTGCTTTAGAATTTTTCTCTGCTGTTCAAACATTTGAGTAACACCGAATTGCTTTAGGTCACAATATCCAGAATTAATATCTTTTATAGAGACTAAGGGCTAGTGATCTGTTTAAAAAATCAAGGAAGATTCTATGTTCGAAATACAGCAGAATTTCTTGGATAACTGAAAACACTGTTAGTGGCATTAGAATTTAATATTTGGCTAAGCCAGTGAAGGATGCTTCAGTAATTCAGGGACTTGTGCTTTGGCATAGTAATTTTCTTGCATTGAAAAAGTAAAGGAAACGATGATGACTGGGACTGGTAAACAGATAAAACAGCAAGAATTTGAAATTGAAGGTGGGAAATAATACATATTAACCATTTAGTTAACAAAAAAAAAAGCAACAAAAAGAAAAACAAGCAGAAGATAACCATGGATAAGTTATCAAATGAGTGTTTAGGGTTCCATTATTGGAACTAATATAACTTTTAGTCATAGTTACGACTTCCTGGGGTGAGATAGAGTGAGGGAGGCTTGGGAATTGTAGAATTCATCAGATCTCTCATACATCTTACCATATGAAGGATCTTCCTGAAAATATATAGTCATTTAATGTTTAAGACAGCTACCTAAGGATTGCTCATAGGCACCTGACCAATCCTTCTGTCACCCAAACCAGTGCTAGTTACATGTGCCATATCCTAGTGAAAGAAGGCAAGTTGTTTGGAACTGATCGTGCCTCTATTTTAAATAACAAACATGTCTAATGCGAAACTGCTCCCTAGTTTGTATTCAGGAAAAATGCAATGAAGTTTAGTCATTCTGGACATAATTTGAATTAAACTGCTGCAAGGTCAGAATAAAGCCCTGTTATAAAATCACACAGCTAATGAAGCTTATTTAACTATTTAGACAAGCTTCCTCTGTTCCACAAATGGAATTCACAGCTGTTAATCTAGTTAAGAGTAGGTATTGGAATGAAGACTTTGCTGCCAGAAAAACAACAACCAACAAACAACATTCCAATCTTGCAGTTTCAGTAGGGATCCCCCACAGGGTGAGATGACTTAAAATATGTTATGTCTGTCTATTCAGATGTAAGATGAGTAGTATGTCTTTATTTGATCCCTCTGATTCAACTATTTTGTTTCTTTACCTCTTCAAATGCTGTCTTTTTCTTTTTGGCTTGTAAGTATTTTCTTATATACTTTGTTGGAACAAGCAGTGTTCTATAATGACTGTAGCTGGGAGGTGTTTTTATGTCACTGCCTGTAGGTATATGTGAATCTTCTCTCAAACATAGTGCCTTCTCTCTCTGCAGCACTGTAAATTCCACATATTCTCATTGGAATAATCTCTGACTTTTGGAGAGTTATAATTTAAGGAGGTAGTCTTCATGTCGTTTTCTATTGATAGTTCTGACTTTTTACAAAGAATAGTCCTCCAGCTAACCCCTGTGAGGCTCCAGAGAACAGAGGTCTGGCTCTTGGATCTGCCTCAGGCTCTCTGAAACTGTGCTTCATTTAGTGTCTGCACCTCAGTTAAAAGGATTGTCTCCTTTTTTTCTGCCTTGTTTCACACTGCATATTGTTTTGGCATTACTGCTTATTACTTGTGATACACTCAGCACATTTGTGGGGTGATATCAAATGAGATCTCTAGAATCTTTTGCCATATAATTTAAGATGTCATTAACTCCAAATTTTGCAATGCTGGATTAATGTCCAATAGCCGAGACTGAAGCTCTGAGCTAGTTATTGACAAAACCACTGCTAAGCTACTGAAGTTTTGTAAGGGAGGTGTTTTTGGCTGGGCTTAGCATCTCAGCTTTTGGTGAATCCTAAAAAAGCTCAAATAGTTATGAATGCAGAAAGTGTAATCAGAAAGAATCAGCTGGAAAACCTGAGAACCAGACTCACCAAATCCAATTTTGAATGACAAACCATTAGTGTTTTGTACAATTGCATCTTGCTAAAATTACACAGAGGATAATTTGATTATATGCATTAATTTAAACAGTAAGTGTCTTAGAATCGATTCTAATCCTTGCACAAAGTGAATTGGATGTGCTGTTCTATACTTTTTCTTCTGGCATAGGATATACACAAGTCTTCCTAATTTTGTATTGTTTGTACACAATTTTATTTCAGTAAGGGGAAAAAAACCCCACCATTCCTAAGAAATAAAACATGACCAGTCCAAAATACTGATTCTACTCCTCCCAAATACTGTCACCTACAGGGCCTGGAGCTTTAGTGCATTTCTTTCCTACTCCTTGGAGTGTCTCTACTCATTCTTTCCTTCATCACTCTTACGAGCTAGGATTCAAAATAAGGAATTTGAATACTTATGATCTGATCCCATATGCCAGCAGCTTACCCTTGGATCTAAAATATGTCATTCCAATTCTAAGCCCCCTTGCTAGCAATGGAGATGCTGACAATCATAGAAGTAAAATACTTCTTCTAGAACCATCTCATCTTCTGACTACTGTGAACTTCAGTAAGCTTATCAGTCTGGTACAAAATGGCCACGTTATAACCCGCTTGTCTTTCAGTAATGATCTGAGCAAGTTTTTAATGGCATGAACACATTTCAGAGTCCTGTAGCTGTGGATACCTATTATGAGACATCACATCTGCCAGCCCCACAAACACCTGAGAAATGAGTTGTATTGTTCTACCAACTGTTTCCAATGAGTGAACTTTGGGAGTTGTGTTGCTGCATGGCTAAAAACAGAAATGATGAAATGGGAGGTTAGATTTGTAAGTGCATCTACCAGGTTGAAATGAAGTTAATAAGGGAAGGAAATGTGAATATAGACTTCATAATTTGACCTAGCTACAGGATGGCTAAATATATATATATATATATATATATATATATATATATATCCTTTATCCAGCATAGAGATAGATAAAGTCCAGGAATCCTAACACTCATTTTTCTGTTGGGTATGTTGTTGTTTTCTCAGTAGTTTATCTATCTGTCACCTGCCTGCCAGATGCAGATTTGATGAGATAAAAGGAGTTACAGGATGGAGAGATGACAAAACCTGAACATGGTTGTAGCCCTCTAGTTAGCAAGTGTGCAGCATGCTGTGTGCAGAAGTTTATAGGTAGTGACTACAACATTCCAGAATGCCCCTTCGCAGTTACATTAGATTTTGTCTGTGATAACAACATCAGTTTATTCCATCAGCCCTTCATTTGATGAAAATTTCTCCTGCAGACTGCTTGCTAGAGGTTTTTATATCACTTTGATACTTAGTACAGATGAAAATGCTTCATCTTGAGAAGCTATTAAATATCCATTTGGATATATTGCCATGTTTGACAAAAAAATTCTAGACTAATTTTTTTTGTGTTATATGTAAACACAGCACAGGACACCATTCAGATTGGATTTTCCTGTGTCATCTGACCTAAACAATTACTTTCCATTGTTTAATCCTTCTTAACTCATAATCACAATTGTAAAATAACTGGTCGTTCTCATGAGCAGAATCACAGAATGTCAGGGGTTGGAAGGGACCTCTGAAGATCATCAAGTCCAACCGCCCTGCCAGAGCAGGGCCAAAAACTAGGGCAGATCACTCAGAAAGGCATCCAGACAGTTCTTGAAAGTTTCCAGAGAAGGAGACTCCACAACCTCTCTGGGGAGCCTGTTCCAGTGCTCTGTAACCCGAGAATTACTGGACTGAGGTGCAGCACTGAAGGTGTCGTGCAGCTTTAAAGCCCTGCAGTCATGTGCTGCACCATAATATAGAGACAACACTCTGAAGGGAAGTACAAGGATAGTAGAACTAGAACTGCAGTGTTTCTCCTACAGATGGAAAATCAACAACATATTTTTGATTAAAGAATATGATAGCTGCAATTCATATTTGTAAATGCAATGTGTCAAAAAAATATGTAGCATTAACAAAACATGTTAATGGACTCCTTAAAAAAAAAGAAAAATTTATTTTCTTCCATACACCTGTAAAATCCATTATGTCTCTTCAACTGCAGAGCACATGACACAAGCAAGCACAGTAGGAGTAGCCAACATGGGGATGAGAAATATTGCAGAGTCAGAATCAAACGTTTTTGCACTTAGACCTCACCGGGAAATGCCACATTCTCTGATAAAATAGTTTCATTCCTATTTCAGTAAATTATCAGAGTCAGTATCTTTGGCTATGGGTGAACACAACTTGCTGCTAGAAGCTGGAAGTAACATCTATTGTAATTCTGTAAGACTTCACTACTGTTACTGCTGCTGGAGAAAAAGAAAATACAGAGTCAATAGATTTGATTTGTTTTTACTGTATTTTTCATTTAATAAAGCCACCTTGTCTCATAACTGAAAACAGTAATGAGAATACTTTAATTATAATTTTTTCTAGCTTTAATTTTTGGGAAGATGGTGTTGCTAGGCACATGTATTTAAACCTTCATGACACAAAGAGATAAAATCACTAACAAAAGTATGTGACTGGCCAAGTAATAGAAGGAAAATATCTAAGTACACACAAAAAAGTGTAAGACTACAGGAATCATATCATAAGACTAAAGAAAATTTGAACATTTTCAAAGGCTTCTTTATCTCCTAGAGGAGCTCCATTCTCTTACTACACCTCAAAAGCAAAGCATATATAATCCAAAAGATATGAAATATTAGTGGTTAGAATTTTTGAGAAAGCTCAAATTGAGGCAAGACTCACTCCATTAAATTTTCTTGTGCTTCTTCAGTATTTTTAATCACACTATCAAGTAATTGCATAAATCATATATTCTACTGAAGTTTCCTACAGAATTATATGCATTTGCCCTAAGAAGTATTCATCTTCTATTTAAGTATGATCAGGTAGTAAGTAAGCAAAACTTAAGCTTGCTTGTTATGAACCAGATTATGTTCTACCTAGTTGAAAGGAATAAATAAAGTCTTCCATTCCAAGCAGTACAAGATGCTCAAAAAGGCAGAATCCTCAGTTTTAGAGAAATACTACATTTTCATATAGTTGGTTCTGTTACCATCAGGAAACTGCAGCTTTCCAGTGTCCTCAAAGTATATCTACTTCTCCTCCTCTTCCTTGTGGAGGAAGATGAAGAATAGGAAATGTCTGCCTGGGGATGCTGTGCTCACCAAATCCTGGCAAAGATTTTCAGGAATAATGAGCAGGAAACAGTAGCTCAGTCTCTCTAATGTGGCAAACCTTAGGTAATGCAATTATCAAAATGGTGGCAAACAAGGTTAATTATAAAAGCCTACTTTTCTTAGGAAGTTGCTTTACATACACAGTGAAGCATTTCTTTATCTCGACAGTAAATGTGTGCAAGGAAAGGAAAAAAGCAACTAAAGGTTCATACAGAACAGCTGTACTAGTCTGTTCAAGTGCTTGATTCCTAATTATACAATGGTGATATCCTGATCCCATCTTTTAAAATAAATCTTTGCTCTTATGTACAACAAAAGAGATTATATTTACCAACATTTGCATTACAGGGGTATTTTTTAAATATTATTATTATGTTCTGACTCAAATATTTGGAAAAGTTCAAAGGCAAGCATTGCTGTACCTTAGCTGTTGATAAAGGGTGGACTACTAGAAGCAGCCAGGGCCATATATAACAGACATAGCAACTCCAACCTCAACTAATATTCAGTGTGTGTCTCAACAGAGATATTTGGAATGGAAGAACTTATTTCAATTTGAGTTAAAAGAGAAGTTTCTCTTTTCCATGTTAGTTATGTCTTTTATTATATGAGACATTACAGTTTGACCTAAAGAAAGAGAAGATGAAAATGCTACTGATTAATCTTACTGTCATAAAGTGCTTGTTTGTACTAACAAAGAAGAGGACATTATGTTCTCCTGCACTATATTCTGTCCTTTATAAACTTCCTAGCAAAGTAGCCACATATAAAAATCAGCAACTGTATGCTTTACTCATATCCCTTCAGTATTTATATTTCTCAAAGGGAAGGCAAAGGATGATAACTGAGAATAATAGCTGATAAAATAGCTTGGTTAACAGTCTGTGGTATTATACTCTCTGTGATTATGACCAAATTGCCACAAGAAAGCCAGAGAAAAAAGTGTGTTGTTTTCTGAGATGAAACAATTTTGATCTACCTTGGAGGCAGAAAAAGTTAACATTTTCCTGTGCTGCTAAAAACATTTCTCAATTGCCCCCAAGTGTACTAAGCTGCTGAATAGCTAGTAATTTCCACAACTGACTTTGAACATTAGAAGTACTAATAAAGTTGGATCTTACTTTATTGTGGTGTATTGCCATTGAATTCATATATAAATCCACAAAATTTAACTATTAAGCTAGTCTAATGATTAAACCATGCTGAGCTAATACTCAATGGTTAAAAATAAGTATGATTACTAAGCAAAGTTGCATATAAAAATGCTTCATTGTACAGTATCCCTCACATCTACAAGTCATCAGCAGAAATAATGTTCATTTTCTGCTATATTTATCTTTGAGAAGCATCAGAAAATCTTAGATATGTGAACTTATAAATGAAACATTTTTCACTTGGACTAGTAGCATTTATCTTCCAGCTTCAACTGCATGTCTACAGATTCAAAACAATTATGGAAGAGGATTTAAACTACGATGACCACATTAGCTACAGCTTTACTGAAATGTGGTGTTCATTCCTGCATTAGTATTTTATACATTAAAAGGATATGGGTTTTTTAAAATGTTATCCACTACTTAGTTTAAAAACATCCTTTTACAAGAGTGAACAGAAGAATTTCTGAATACATTTTCTATATCCAAGAGATTTTTAGCAAGAACACATGAGTTTGTCTTTCAGAGAGCCCATATGGTGCACTGACTATATGGGATCAAGGACTATGCCTTGCCTATGGTTATCTATGCTGGCACTCTTTCTGGTGGTTCATCTTCCATGCATGTTTTGTCTAAAGCTTCCCAGGGCTGGAGTCTGCTGGCTGTACTCATTTAAAGATGGTGGCTATCATGATTATCATTTAAGAAGTAACTGTTTATGACATGCACAAATTAAACAAATAGGACCGCACAGTTCTTGAACTGGTTTTAGTTCCCAGAATGGCAAGTGTAGGCTGACTTCTTTTCTTAGAAACTGCACAGGATGGATGCAGCAAGTTTTCCTTTAATCGTAGATCAGAATTCATCTTCTCTCCATATTTGACTACTCAAACAGGCAGTGGCTTTTACAAGGTAGACAGTAATTCCACATTTAGTCCTCAAACTCAATTCAAACAAACTGGTTTAAAAGTCATGTGCTAATATTGATGCTAAACAACCCCCATGGAGCACAAATTGTCATTGATCATCCCCTTCCCTTTTTAAATATTTTACAGTGTATTGCTTCTCTTTATCTTAGGGAGACATGAAAGGCAAATTGTCAGTAGACTAACCAGAGTAACAAGCTGCAGGACGCACTTTCATACATTTAAGTACTTTTATTAATCAAGTTCTACTGAACTACTCAGGGCAGCACCAATATTCAGCAAAGTGCTATGTTGAATCCTGCAATACCACTGCCAGTCCTGCTCAAGTAGTTCTCCAGCTGCAGTTTCACAAAGCAGGATGCTTGCAAAACCACCAATGTGCTGCTACTTCCAAACCACTCTGCTTGATGACAGAAGGCAGACTAAGATAGGAGGAAAGACAGCTCAGGATTTAAAAGCCTTTCTCATCCATAGCTGCCAGTAGGTGGGTACCTTTTCAGGCAGAGCAGCTGGGGAATCCTTCTTATGGTGGAAAAAAAATAATGAATCTCAAGTTTTCAGCTCCTTTTATAAACAGTGTTAGGCTGCACATCTCTTCTGCTGCTGTATGTGTCAGCAGGGAAAAAGGAGTGTGCTCTTACATGATTTTTATGATTATTTTTTTTCTTGCATTTAAACAACTTTATCTCATCCTTCCAGGTTTTGACAGGAAGTTGGGCAGCAACTTTCTGTTTAAGCTCATTTCTTCTCTAATTGTCTTAAATTTTACAACACTCTTCAATTATTATTTTGATGAGATACATTAATCATTTATTATATTAGAGAGAAGTTTTGCTGTAAGGAATCTGATCATAATAATATTAACACTGAACATGTCTATTTGGTTAGACCACGGTATCTTGGGATGGCGATAAGCTTCTTTGTGTACAGAATGGAGAAAAAGAAGGTCGTGGTTGGACCCAGTGGATCGAAGGAGATGAAATGCACCTGGTAAGATCACGTAACAGGTTTTAAATGCCACTCTGTTAAAATGGTTAGACGTAATGCAGCAGGCTGTGTGCTGTGTTATCTTGGGTTACACTAACATAGTTCTGTATTGGTGCAACATTTGACTTGTTTCTAAAGCAACAATTACATTTGGAGCCACTATGCTTTTATGATCCTTACAAAGACTGCCTGATGTCAAAGCAGTACTCTTCCTGGGTTAACTGTCAGTCCAGATATACCAGTTTGAAGCGTTTACACTGAGGAAGACATTTGACAGAATGTCCTTCATACAGTCTGTGATATACGCAGTATGGGAGCTAGTGAAATTGTGCAACCATCAATAACCCATCAGGGAAAAATACACCATTGTTCTTTTAAGATAATTACAGGCCAGGCTGCATAATAGCCTAGAGAACTAAAACAGCAATTAAGTTTTTGGAATGTCATGTTCTTTCAGATCATTGTTTTTATCTTTCTATGTTAACAGGACCTGAAAGACGATGCCTATTCTTTTCTCACACAGTTCTTTATAACATCCTTGCTTTCTCATCAGAGTGGGTAAAAAGCAGTCTTCCTGCTGAGATAATACAATCCTACCTCCTCTTCACTGTTCAGTACTATTAGCATTCAGCAGTCTAAATGGATGTTCTCTAAATATTCAAATCAACAGCAGAGTTATGAAATCTTAGCAAAAGTACCCCAAACTCCTTATTACTAAACACAATTTTCAGGAAATCAGTTTGTGAAAGGAATGTATATGACATCTTAGCATCTGGACTACATGCCTGATATAATCATGGAAACATAGAAACATCAAGGTTGGAAAAGACCTTCAAAATCATCAAGTCCAACTGTCAGCCCTACAACCCCTAACACTAAGCCATCTCCCAAAACACCACATCCACCCTTTTTTTTAACACCTCCAGGGATGGTGCCTCCACCACCTCCCCGGGCAGCCTGGTCCAATGCCTCACCACTCTTTCTGTGAAGAAATAATATCCAATCTGATGCAGGTAGGGAGAAAGTTACTGTGTAAGTGATCCCTTTATAGCTGAGATCATGGGCTCATTGAAAGTAGGGGGGAAGCAATAAAAAGGAGAGTCCAGAATTTCCTGTGTATAAATATTCTCTCTATCTATACACAAACATACAACAGTATTTCCACGGTGCCTTCCAGCTTCAACACTGCTGGTGCCATGACACCAAGCATCAGCTGTTTCAGGTTGTCTGCTGGCAAACATGTTGCAATTAGTCATACAGTGTCTGGCCCAGAAGTTCAACTTATATTTTGCTGCACTCAATCATACACATTTGTGCATTCATCTGCACATGAAGCAATAGCACTAGTTGCTCTTGGATTCCTCTGTATTGGCATCCTGGTTCCTGTCTCTTGCCAGCTCCACAGTCATCTCTTCCTATTTCCTGTCCCCAAAACCAATTTGTTTAGCCCCAATTTCTGTCATCCTTGCTCTGATTGATGCTCTAGCCATACAAACTAGCCACAGGCCTCCAGGCCAGACCACATTCTATACTTGTCAAGAGTCTGATATTAGAAGTCATAAATTCTGATTCAGTTGCTCAAACATATGTGTTCAGTGCCACTTTTAGGTACCCCAAGGTAACCTGACTTATCTGAGGCTGCTTTTTCAGAAGGCTGTGAAGAGTTTTGTATCATACCTGCCAGTTTATGCAGGCATCTGTGCACTTGTTGACACTTGTACAATTTATCACAATCTATCTCTCATGTTCACAACAGTCAGTACAAAACTACTTAATACAGAGGAAGTAACCAAGTATTTTAGGGGGTAGTTCCCAATATTTCAATTTTATCACTTTTAATATTTAATGAACTTTAAAAGATGTGCTCTTTATTTCTCTGAATCCTTCTTAATGTAACTATCTCCATTAAACATACAATAAAAGAGTCCCATTAATATCTTATTTTTGACCAGTTAAAATTACTAGGTCCTGTAATCTTAGAGTGTTTTGATACAATGGGAAGTTACCTCTAGAAAATTGATACTTCAATAGCTTTATGATCCTACTGAACTTTACAGAATGAGCCAAGTGTTAATTTAATTCTTTTCACAGTTCTGTAGAGAGTAGTAACACATCCTTTAGTAGTTTATCACCTTCTGTTTTCCCCATTTCATTCTATGGTCTGTACTTTGTAGTTCTTTTTCCTCTTTAGATTCTATTTTATGTGAGTGACTTATTTCCTTCTGAGTTTTATTGCCCTTTTCTATTGTATTGATTGCTTCTGCTCTGTAGGTTTTTGTCACTGCCAGCACATTCTTTCTTTGGGGTTACCTATATAGAAGTGAACAAAACAGGACCTAACTAAAATCATTGCATCATTCTGCTTGTTGCATTAATTCAACATGAAGCACTTTCTCTTACTGGGGACTAGGAACGTATGCCAATAAGGTCATCAACTCAGTGTAGGGGTTTTTTAATATGTTATTTTATCAAAGTCCCCCATAAGAAAATGTGCATAACTTCTGAGGAAACTTTGCCTCTTCTTTTCCACAAAATATCCCAAGAGCTTTATTAAAAGTCTAGTCTTGAAATATAAAGTACATCCCCTCTGCTAGGTCATACATAACCTTCATCTTTAGGTCCCTTAAGAAGTTGCAAACTTTTTGCTTCTTCCACCAAAAACGGTCAACACCTCCACATATCCCCATACATACTGCATGCACTTCTCAGGTCTAACTTAAATAGCTTCAGTAGTGGAGAAGATTGGACTACTGGTAAAAACCAGTAGACCTCACAAATCAGTGCCCAAGATGTAGACATCATCGCACCTGCTCATGCCCAGTTCATGATGATCCAATGACTAGCAAGAAGGGATTTTTGAAAAGCTCTTTTGGAACACAAAGGAACAGTAGACAGCAGGAGGCAGCCAGTATGGTCAAGTCCTGTCAAAACTCACTTCTGTGCTGTGATTTATAGACCTAAATAAAATAATCAGTACACAACTACTCCTTTTCTAGCCATTATCATTGTGTTGCTAGAGTGGATTTTCAGCTGATTTCTGATGTTGCTGGTTTGAACTACCAGTCATCCACATACAGATTCAAAACTGGTTATTCAAATCTATTCCCAAATAACTGCTTTATGGGTCCAAAATAGAGAATTCCCATTTCAAAGACCTCAACAGTTGTTTACACTGCAAACAGAGACTAATGCACCAGGAACATACTTGGCCCTTTAAGATCTGAGATCCCAAAATAAATTATGTTACTCCACCTTTCACCAGAAAACAAACCCAAACCAGCTGGGTTTTTTTAGAATTAAAAATAGGCTAAAATATTTATAAGCTACCCAATCTAACTTGATAGAAAATTGTGAATTCAAATTCAGCTGGACATCCACATGAATGTATAATACATGTGTCCTATGAAAAAGTTATATTTTTTAATTCTTTTCTCTTCCTAGGAAATAAGAGTGTGTGGAGTCAAGTGTAAGCAGGTCTTTAAGAAGGTACAGTGAGCCTACTGCTGATACAGAACTGAAGAACAGTTGAATTTACAGACTTCCCACCAGTAGTGAACATCATCAGTAATGAGCAAACACAGCAATGAAATCACATTTAAACTGTATAGTTAGAATAAAATATTTTTAACAAATCATTTTAAAGAAATAACTGAAAATAAGACTATTTTTAGAAATTCCAATTAAAGATACTAAAAGCTATAAATGTGTGTGTACCTTAATTCTTGACTACACCAAAATGGGACTGTTTGGTATAAAACAAGACTCTGGAGTTTAGGACCTTGTAAGCTAAATTTTTAGATAGAATGGAAATTACCCTTCCATAGCCTTAGTAAGGGACCCTCAGGCAGTGTGGTTTTCAAATGCTGAGTTGTAGTTGTAGGAAAGTGAATGAGTGCTGTTTCATGTGGCTTACCCTTAAATCCTGATTTCGCTGAAGCTAGTGAGAATTTTACCATCAACTCCAGTGGAGCAGTACTTCTCTGAAAGTATGCCACCAAAAAGAAAAACCTGGTTTCTCAAAATAAGTAAAAGCATGGCTCAATAGTCTGGAAAAACAGTACTTACAGAAGCATGGCCAAGGCAAGGGGCAATATGGTGCAGATTTTTTTACAGTCCATTGTGATCCTCATGTTCACATGCAGACTGACTGTGTAACAAAGCACTGGCCTAGCAGTTTCCAATGCTGATTTAATCCCTAGTTATAGTAATTTGCAAACCAAATTATAATCTTTTCAGTCTATCAACACACCGGATATACTGTTAGCACCACCACTTGATATCGAGTTCAAAAAACACAAGGATACAGGGTGCCTGGTTGGATCAGACCTCTAGCACATGACACAGTGTTGCAGGTGTCTCCTGTAACAGCTGTCATTAGCCATTTTCAGGGACTTGATCAGCGAGGCAGTAGCTATTGGACAACCTGAGGTGTTCTAAAGTGGGAACATACCTTTCCCTACTCTGCTGCTGCTCCTTTGCATAGCAGTGCTGCTGCCTTCTTTGGGAAGCCAGCGCTGAGACCGAGATAAATTTTAGACATGTAAATGGAACAAATGCTGCCATTCTCTACTAACCACAATTTTAAAACATGGCCTAATGTTAAGCCTGTTTAGAAAAGCTAGCAGCCTGATCAAACATGAAGAAATGGAAGTTACAGGCACTGTAAACTATAAAATTAGCACAGCAGGGATGATAAACTTTCTGAACTATGGAATTTCAACTGTACTATATATATTGTGAGTGTAACACCAGATGTGCTGTAATGAACATCTAATTAAATTTTGATCAGTTTGGGTTTTTACTTTACATCAGAAAGTACACAGAAAATACTATCCATTAAGACCTAAGCATGACCATGTGATAAACAGGTGAAAAATACTCCCTCTCCATGTAACTTCTTGTGTTAGAATTGCAACAGCTGTGGCTCATACTACTTAGAATTACAGACATATGTAATGTAATGGTTTGAGTTCCCTTGCAATTTTTTTCTTAGCCATACATAATACTCATGCCTAAGAAAAACTCTGGGAACTGTACTTGAGCCTAGTCAACCAGATACACGTAGAAGCTGCTTTTCTCTCATGTAAGAGTGTGTTAATAATCTAGCAATGTTTCTGTACTATAAGGATATGCCTCCTGACCAATATAAATACCAGCAGTTAATGGTGATTTACCAGCATTTAATGGTGATTAGGTTTTCTTGTACTTGGAGTGGTTACTGGTTACAATTCAGTACGACAGAAAGCTTGTGGTGGAGGAAAAAAGATCAGAAACCTGATCTGCTTAAGTGAATAGCTGTCTACTTAAAATGTTATCACCTTACACAAGGTTGGGGATATCACAGCTGTTGAATTTCAGTGCAGTCCATCACTGTGCATACGTTACCATCTCTGTGCAAACCAGGTATAAAATGCAAGTAAGATTAGAGGAAGTGCCTAACCTTGAAGTCAATAATCTTAATGCACAGCAACACACTGCCCTCTGTTCTAGTACTTAAGGTAGCAGATGGTACACAACATCATCCAACAAGGTAGTTAAAGCCTACTGAGGACAATTCCAAAGAGAAGACTTATTGAGAAACCAACAGAAAAAAATTGAATATACTGGAGGACCTGGAAAATAAACTGAGTTTACAAAAATCTGTAACTTTGCAGGGGGACATGATAATGCTGAGATGAGTCTCTTGAGATCCACTTGACATTTTCAGATTACAGATCTGTCTCTCCTACTTCACAGAGGTAAGTGAAGATATTTAATTCACACACTGTGAAGACAACTCTTACTTTTTTAGAGGTAAGACAACTACTAAGACCCTTTTTACAGCATGAGAGTTAGGAAATACAAAATTCTCTATTTGCCAGAATTATACAAACTTTTTTTAAACTTCACTGTCCTAATCCAAGGTTCCAATCACTTTAGTAAATTGTTAAAATACTTTATTGGTAGTACTAAACATTCTTACAGGCTTAAGTAGTAAAATGTTCACTCTCTCACAGTGGACAGCAGATTAATCAGATGAATGGCAGTTTCATAGGCTGCTCACAAAAATGACACTTTTGAGTTCTATACTTCCTCTTCTCCTCACCTGTTTTTCAAACTATTTTAGCAATACAGATTAAACATTTAGTGTGACCTTCAGCTGCCTTTTTCATTGTATTTGTGACTGTTCACCATCTGATCTACCCATGTCTTTACATAGCAAAAGCAGGAATAATCAGTTTGTGTGCTTAGAACATGCAATGATTAAGGAATAAGGCTTTCCCTAAGCTTCCATTAGATTTGAAAACCATAAAGTATCTGCAAATGCAAAGGTCAGATACAGAACTGAAACCCTTTGTATCAGCATGATCTGGTAAGAAAACAGGATGGTATATTAAGAGTAGGAGAAGGAACAGTGAGAAAGAAAGAAGAAAAATTAGGAGCACTAATATTTTTTAACGAGCTAATTATGTTTGATCTAACAGCATAATCTGTACAGATGAAATTTTAATTCAGAAAAAGATTTGTTTTCTGGTTTGTATGAATGATTCAAAACATAGGTATTCATTTTAGTGGAGCAAATAAAAATATAAAACATTTATATCAGTACTTGGAAGACTGGATATTTGATATGAATGCAAATATCATCTATACAAAATATATATATGACTACAGACTGTTAGACTTTCATTTCTGTATTCCAGAAATAGAGGATTTTTTAATAGACACCAAAATATTTTGCTGGGGAAAAAAAATAATAACACAAATTAGCCTGATTCCATTACCTAAAGAAGTATTTAATATTAATTGACATTATTAAATGAATTTTATTTGTTAATCCTGTGAAGTGCCTTTGAAGTTACTACAGAATTTCATCTTCAAATATATTCTGTAGTGATTTCCCCATAGTATGACTAACATTATACCACAATGTTCTCCCAGCCTTTACTGATCTGTAGCTCAAGCCAGAGGGTGTCATCTCTATATTTAATAGCATTCACTGTATTTTTCATTCAAAAAAATCTCCGTTCACTTTTGGGATCAATGTAAACTTTTGAAAAACACAACAGCCTCTGTCAGCTGCTGAGAAAAACATATTTTTGTTTGCTTGAACCTGCCACCTGCTATTATAATGTAATTCCTCCTAATTCTTGTACTGCAAGAGGTACCAAACAGCCATTCCCTATTCTGTCTGTGCCACACAGATTTTCTTTCCCCCAAGTATCTCAGTAAGATAAGTGTTCTAACAGAATCAGAGTCACTAGGCTGATTCCGGTGCCTAAACTTGACTGTTTTTATTCTTAGGGGCTTTTGTTTAAAACATCAGAAGATCACAGTGATCCCATTTCAGTCCACACCACTGCAATACTCCATGGAAACAAATGGACTAAGACCAGCTCTTTCAATCTGATCCATGGAAACCAAAATTAAAATGAGAGTTTGGATTGCAGTCTACATTTATGCAACAGCCTAACTATGAAAGATGTGGAAAAAATGCTTAGTGTGATCTATGTAACAGTTTTATTGTAAAATAAGCATGAGCAGGCTGAATGGCAAATACTTTACAACAAGAAGGTGCATTACATTCCTAGAGGCTCTTACAGGACTGAGCAGTGGAAGGTAATAGTCCACTGGCATGGCATGAATGATGCTCTCCATTACATACATCACTTTCATCAATGTCTATCATTTGGGTGACTCTACTATATTAAATTTAAGTGGACAGTAAAAAGGAACAGTTCTCCAGTACAATATTAATAAAACTTCCTAGTCTGTATCATATTGTATTATATACTTTTTTGGACAGTCTCATCTGTAATCACATAAGAAATTCATGGCTCTTCATCCTTTCATCCTGTATTAGGAACACATTTGTCTTGGAATACTACCTATCTGGTATGCTATTTCTATTTTAAGGAGGTTTTTAATCTCAAAGCAAATGTTTATTGAAGTAATTTACTCCTGTCTAGCAAAAGTGCATACAAAAGTAGAGTCCCTTCAGTATCATGTGTTTTATTACCAGGGCAAGCACTTTCTCTATATTAATAGCTAATAATAAGTATCCTATCCACGCTGAACACCTAAGCAGAATGGCGTTTCAGTTCTCCACCAATCCCTTCAATAGGACTGCCTGAAAATTAAGTTTCTCCATCATGGAGCCAGAACAACATTCCCTCTTTCAAGGGCCACATTCTTATTAAAGGAGAGGGGGAAAGAAGATGGGAAGAGGACTGTGGCTATTGACTGTACAGTTACTTACATAACAGACCATTTATCTCATGGTACAACCTATTCTAATGCTGAACAATTTAAGAGGTCAGTATTGTGACAAGAGAATTTAAAATTTGAAATATTTTATTTAACTTTTTTTAAAATTTTATTTTAAATTTAAATTCAAGATTGGAGCAGAAGCATGAGCAGTTAGTTATTGGTGGATAAGAATTACAGAGCAGCTAATGTTTAGAATGATGCATGTGCAGAAATAAACAGAGGATGATTATCAGCAGTAAACCGCAAAGATGTGCAGTTCCTAAAAATGCTTTTATCAACATTGTGGAATCACTTTAAGAGCTTTCCTGTAACTGTTTGGCTGGCCTTTCTTTCAGCCCCTCCCCTTTCAGCTACACAAAGCAACAGTACAGAAGTGCAGAGCTGAAATACAAGAAAAGATGAAGAAAGAGCTAGTGCAAAATTTGACTGGAATTTGAACACTTAAACTGAAAGATCCCTCTCTGTCCTGATGTTCCCACCAAATTTTTCTCAAGTTCTAGTCAGTGCAGTTACTACAGAAAGGCAGTATTCATAATTCAATGCAGTCACTATTATAATTTGTTAGGGCTTAGAAGCAGAGCATATGTGACAAGCTCACTGAAATTTAACATTCAATCAAGTGTAACAAAACTCGTATCAATTCATTGCTCCCCTTCTCTAATTCTAAATCCAGCATGAGTCAATTTATCTTTTCTTACCAAGACACTGATGTTTATAATCCATAACCATTACTATTTCCAACACTTCTCTAAAGCTGTGCATGTTAAGGGCACGCAGAAGAAGTTAACACATTTCAGTAGTACTTCTGTGAAATGACTGTGTGATCTTTCACTCATCCTGTCAAGAAACATGCAGCCATTCTTGACGCTGACATTTCCAAGTTTATTTTTAGAGAGGAAAAGGGGGGGAAAGCACCATTTTATATATGTACCGCAACACAACAAAGAACTTACACAAACACACTAGAAGCACCTCCTCCAAACACTCACTTCAGGTACAACAACGCAGTTCACTGCAATGCAGTCAGTCCCCTCCATAGTCTCACTGATACCAGAGACACTTAATTGCTCAGGACGATCCTTAAGGGCAACATATGGTCTAAAATACCACTAGTTAGAAAGTGAGTCATCACCACACCTTTATTCCAACACATATGTTCCATTATTTCAGATACAAACACAGACACTTTCTTAGTTCCCAAGAGATGCTCACAGTTTACTCTGAAAGAATTCTAAAAAAATGACTTGAGTTTTAGACCTGTTATATCCAAGAAACAGCAGAAAGCACAGAACAGACTTTCACAAAACTCAGCAGCAGTAACACATCATACCTACTTCGGCTTCAACCAGTCTCAGACATGAAGACTGACTTAGGAGCTAGACAAAAAAGAACTGCAAACTAGATTTCATGCTGCCCTAAAGGATGCAGAAACAGATGATTCATTCCCTTTCAGGCAAGACAGAAAATAAGTAGAACATCAGAGTTCCATAGCAAAATAGTCTCCAAAAAGTTTTATTCTGGCTCCTGAAGGACCCAAAACCCTAGATTTCCCTCAGAAATTTTCCCTGTCATCTTTTGTGCAATGGAACACAAGGAAAATATCTTCCCAAAACAAATGCAGGATTATTTCAGAGAATGCTTTTTGCAACATATGTACAATCCTTTATAATGTATTTTCTCACACAGCAAGTTTGCCTTGTAGACATTTGAGGTATCACATTACACAAAATTCCATTTTTGTTTCCAACTCCCAGCACGAAGGCATACATTTTTTACTATATTTCCAAATATATTTTGGTGACCAAAGAAACAGGCACTTAAACAGCTGAAGATGACTCAAAAGCCTTATCAAGTGCTTAACTGTTAGTTAAAATGAACAGGTAACAAGTACCTAATTTGCTTTAACATCATGTGGATTTTTTTTAGCAGAGCCTTTTTCCCCTCTTCAACCACATAAATGCTTTTAAAAGCTTGGCCCGGTGTCATGCAGCACTTCCCACTCCAGCTTGTGTAACTTCAGAAAAATCTAGTCGCCTTCTCAGTGTCATATGCCCCTGAAGTAATTGGATGGTTTTCAGTACAAAAAGCTCAGATCCATTCATATTAATCAGATTCTCTCATCCGACTCCAAAGATTTGAAGCAGATATGCCTAAATCTTAGTGGTGGCAAATGTAGAGTACATCCCCAATTAAAACAAATAACACTTAGTCCCCCTTGCACAATGAAAATAAAAAAAGCCCAACCACAACAAAATCATCAATAGCAAAATAAATACAACTTTCAATAACAAAACTGACCAAAGGGCCACTACAATTCATCTCTGAAGCGTAAAGCCTCAAGACACTGGATCATGTGCCTGAATATAGGATGGCAGACTTCCTTGCCTGGTAATTCCTCCTCCTAAAAATGTCTGTATCATTTATGAAAAAAAAACACAATAAAAGTAATATGTATCTACAGAAAATGGCACTTATCATAAGAGGTATTTCTTTGATAACTAAAGCTCTTTCTGGACTTGCTACAACTTTTCTGGAGCATGTTAGATGCTGTTGTGCAACATGTGCATTCCGCAGGACAAAAAATAATGTTCATGAAACAGCTTGGGCAAAGCTTTCTTTGTATTACTTCCCTTTCTGGTGCAAGTGCTCCTTATTTTTATAAGATTCAGCCTTGTAAAGCTGTTTCATGGGTACTTCAGTGCTTATTTGCTGATAATTTGATCTCTTTGCAATGAAGTTATTTGCTGAAATAACACTTTTTCCATCCTTTTTTTTTCCTTGAAAGGATAGCAGAACTACCTGTAATTGCACCAAGGATTTCAATAGTAGGTATTTCCATGTTTAAGATTAGTGCAAATATTTTTACTCGTTGTAATTAGATACCTAAATTCAATAAACTGTCTGCATTTCAAACATGCTTGAATGGGATTCTGCAAGGCACTGAGATCTCTACTTTGATACAAAAACTATTAAAACACAATGCTCTCCACTGACAGAAAGCAAACAGTTGTGTAGATGTGCTGACCAGATAAAAGGTAGATTACTCAGCAGCCTGAATGGTCAGATACTAATGAAAAATATATTAAGGGGGGGAAGAGGAACAGTTTGGGGCTGCTTTCAGAAATCTGAACTTTTAAAGCATCCCATTAGACACTCAATTTAATAAGTGTTCATTTAATAGACACTATATAAAGGTTATGATGATATGATCTTTTTTGAAACTTCAGATATTTCTGAATGCCACGCAGTAATATAACCTTTACTCAGAAGTGAAGGATATATTGTTGAACAGAGATAGCAAATCAGCCTTCAAAGGCAATGAGCATATTCCAATAAATGGCAGGCATAAAGCAATTTCACAACTGTCCTTTTGCAGGGCTCATATACCCTCCAACCATGTTGTACTTTGCCACTGTCACTGTTACAACATGGTATTTGAGTCCTTAGGACTTGAATCCTTCTGGCTGAAGATGTAGCTATATTAGTCACAAGGAGGAAAAGGGATAATTTTTCCCCTCTCATGCTGAATATTGTTCTAACAGACTTCTTTTGCTACCTCTAAATGCCCATTAGTTGCAATCTCTTGCTAACAGAACTAAGTGAGGCAGCAATCCTCCCCCAAAAAAAGTTCATCTTCGAACTGCGAAGCAATGGAACTCAATTCCCTGCTAACCAACATGCTCTCTGTTCCCTGACAGGGTTGTCTTTTACCAGCAACAAAGGCAATGATAAACATCATTCTTACAGATACAGATCTCACTACAAAGACTTCTGATGCTTCACTTGCACTTCTTTCACACACCTCATAGTCTGTGTCTGTACCCATAAAAAGGAGATACTTTTTTCCATATTGTTTTTTTCCCTGCTCAGACCTCAGATCATCTGGATATTCCTATACCATCAAGGTGAAGTCAAACAACCAATAACTGTAACTTGAATACAGTCAGAAAGGGGAAAGTGGGAAAAATCTCCAGAGACCAGAGTAGATACTTGCATTTTACACGAAGTACCAAATAGTTTCAGTAAAACAAAGGTAAACTTGGTTGTTCTGCCTTACTCATTCAGGTTCCTCAAGTTCTATTTGGCAACATTCTAGGCAAGCTGATATACTAATTATATAATGAATTACAGATACAAAACACCATATTTATCAATTCTCTATTTCAATTCAGATGTCCAGGGGCAAGATCAATAAATCAGACATAAATGATCCTTCCCCGGCTTTGCACACATGTGCATCCAGTCCCTGAACCACAGGGTATCACTGCTGCTAAAAACCTATCCTGTCAGATGTCTGGGAGCAATCTTAACTTCAGCAATGTGCCCTGAGTTATATTGCTTGGCCCACCACCAATGGTTGTTAAATTGAGTGATTATCTACATGCTTAAAGGGACATCTTGCAGTGTCAAGTATGTTGCATTTGCATTTTAGTAACACAGAGTATCCTGATTCATTTAACTACATCAGACAATACTTGGATTTTCAAATTAATTTTTTTAAAGATTTCTATAAATCTCCATCTTAAATGCTATGTCTATCAAATAAATGCCAACTTAAAGCCAGAAATCCACCACAAGGACAGACCGACATGTAAACACCACTGTTACTACAACAAATTATTTTCTAATAAGTTCCAGGATGCACTGGAGAATTAAAAACTGGCTTCGTTTCTCAAATTGGATATGGTAGAGTGAAGCCAGAGCCTTTCCCACAGCAGGAGTGCTGTTATGGAGCTGGAGATTCAAGCAGAAATTAATAACCATACAGCACTGTTAAAGGAATAAATTTGTGAGATTTACAACACAGAGCATCCTTTAATCAACAGGAAATAGAGACTTATGCTTATGTCCTAAGAGATATGCAACAACCCAGGGTGATAGCATTCAGTTACCTAGAAGATTTTGCTTCTGGGTTACTGAGTTAGTATGTTTTTCTAGCTGAAGCAGTAAAACTGATTTATGGCAAAAAAAAATGCCTTCAGGAAAGAGATACACTCACCTATCTAGGAATTTTCCTAGGACTGGGCTAGCAGTTCTGTAACTGCTCTACACTGGTAGCAACATAGTGAAGGAAAACAGGCGGAATATTACTGTGGGGTTTTATCAATATATCTGGACCTAATTTACAGTCCTTTTGGGGCAGTGCCTTTAGGTCATTAGGGTTATCACAAGAATGATAGGCCATTTAGGCCACAGTGAATTCAAAATTATGGACTAACTGCAACAGCTGACATGACTTTTTCTGTTCTTCTGGATTCTAGAACTTCAACCAAAATTTTTCCATCACCAAATTATACCACTTAATGAGGTATGTGAAAATTTGAGGTCTGAGATACTTGAAAGTATCCCTATAAAGTGTTCTCTATATGAGGTAAAAGGACTATTTCTGTTTAACAAAATTGCTTCTTCAAAATGTTATTCTAATGGATGAGACCCTGCATTAAAATGACATTTCAGCTTTTATGGTCAGGCATGAACAAGCTAAAGGAGATACACATTTTCTTAGCCAAATTGTGCTTGTCATCGAAGCACCAAAGAAAAAAACCTCACACTGCTTTGTATAGATTCTTTTAATTCAAAAACCATCAATCAGTATTCCAGTTCAATGTCTGAGTAATGCAACCTTTATCTGATGAAGATAAGAAGTGGCAGTTGCAATTGCAAAACTTTGCCACAGAATAAATACAATTAAGTTATAGATTACAGTTACAGATATTAATGCATAGCTCATGCAGGGAATTCAGATCCTGAACAAAATCTTTGAAGGGAAAACTTAGGCAGCCTTACTGGCAAGGACAAAGCACTTATACTGGGTTCAGGTTTTCAATCTACATTAAAGTTAGCCCAGGAGGAAGCATGCTTTACTGGATAACATGAAGGGTTCTACGTGCTAACTTGCTCTGACTAGGGGCTTATTTCGTGACCTTGGCCAAACCATGTCACTCCCTAAGTTTTTCTGATTTACAAAGCCTAATGATTTTTAACTGCTTGCTTGAAGCCTGTGGATAAAGAGCATTGAATAAGTGCTCAGGAGAATTAATGAATTAATAAATTCCTCATTCCCCATTTGTTTTGAAAATCAAAGTCAGCTTTATCATTGGCTATTATTTCTCTGCAGCATAATTTTTCATAATGCAAACTACATCAATAAAAGTGAGTTCTCAAGCCAGTAGGAGCCACTTTTTTATTATTCTCCAACTCAGTAACATGATCGCTAGCAACATTATGAAGTCTCTAAGAGCTAAGCCAAAGTCCTTAGAGGAGGAAGGCTTCTATTTAACAAAGTGTACAACACCTGCATCCAACTCCATCAGCAAAAGCAGATGGAGTAAGAAAGATAAGAATGACTGAAGACAGACACTCATTGATTAAAAAAATAGAAAAAATATCTAAAGGCAGAAAACCCATTATTTTATTTCTGAAAGAGTGATTAAAAACATCTTTTTTGTGCATCTTTGTTTAAATTGAATGTAAACATGAAATGTGCCAAACTGGCATAATTGCAAACTGTGTGTACATCCTCATCCTACCACAGCATTTTGAACCTGTCTCTACTGTTCCATCAACATGACATCAGACATGTTCCTCTACTGAGAGGGGAATGAAGGAATTATTCCTTCTCTTAAGTGTCAACACAAAGTTTGTTCCTGCAGATTTCTGTTTTGGTCTGATCAGCTAAGAACTGGCATTAAATAATAAACGTTTAGCCAACAAACATATGTACAACTAACTGACAAGCTTCCATCCCTTCTCTGTAGGGTCCAGACCTGAACAAGCAAGCAAGCTTAAGAGTGAGAAGCCGAAACTCCAATCAAATCCAAGACACTCAGGTAGGCTTGTTATACTTCATTGTATCTGACCTGGCAAGAAGGCTTATAAGCTAGGAGTATCCAAGGTAGTTTAGTGCCATTTTCTATTGGAAGAGGGCAACCATTACCAACTGGGCAATCAAATATTGTTTGCTGAGCCTGTTTTGCAAATACCCTTTGGATTCTGTCCTCTCCCACAGTACGTCTTTCTTACTGTTCCTGCCACTTCTTAGTAAATTCCCTGCCCAGTAGCTGATGACTACCTTCACCCAGCTGAATCCCTGAGGCCTGAAGCCAGTCTACATACTGACAGGAAGAGGATTGCCTCCCTCCAGCTTACTTTTAGTTGTCATAGTGCGACTACTCGTGTTTGTGCTGAACAGCACCCCAAGCCTGGTGAGATAGGACCTCTGCCAGTATTTGCAGTAACAGCCATCACTGAATACATTTCAAAAGATTGATTTTCTTAAAATTAAAAATAAACCTAGTGAGTGCACATGTGCTAACAAGTTAAAATAATAATAGGTGTCTGTGACCGTGCTGCTTCTGTCTGAATCCTTCAGGGGAATTCAGTTGCTAAGAACAACGTATGCAGCTTGCCATGTGTTAAACAACAAACAAATAACTATAGGCAAAAGTCCCAGCTGTCAAGCAGGAGGAGTGTAGGGGCTGATCGGGGGAGTACAAGGCAATTTTCTCCTGTGCTAGATATGCATATTAGACAATTTAAAAGGAAAATTACATGATACAAAGACACAGTGGGAACCATGCTACCATCTCTTCAAAATACCGTGCCCAAAAGTTTACAAAAGAATTCTGTTTGACCAGTAGCTCTGCTCTTTATATAGTGCTCCTAACAGTGCTTTATAGAATAATCTTTCCCCGGGAGAGTGCACTACCATCTCTTTCAGATAGCAAGAAGGCTGAACTTTGTTCAGCTGCCTGTACAAGATTTCTTTTCTGGGTAGGTCTCAGATACAGTAAGAGGAACTGGAGGCAAGGACAGAGGAAAGAAAAACCATCTTTGTTTCTTCACACTCAAGTAAAGACCGAAAAAGATACTTAGGCTTTTAACAAAAGCCTTTGGATCTTTCATGACTTTGCTTTATTTCCAAGGTCTTACTACTCAGCCATAAAAATCATCCCTGGCTTGAAACCTGACACAAACTATGAGCTCAGAGCTTTGTTTTTTAACATACATATTGGAAAACCTGAAAAAGACACTTCTCTCCCCCCTCTCCGGGGTTCCAAACATGCTATACATGGCATCCCTAGTGATTTTACTGGTGCTCTTGCAAGGAAAGCATGCTGAGAACAAAATTATCATGACAGTTAGGAGAGCAAACTTTTTCTTCATTTCCCCAAACTTACAACCATGGCACAAGAAGGAAATATCATTTGGCCATTTTGAGAGTTTGTCTCTATGTATATAGTATATAAACAATAAACACAAAGCAAATATAATAATTTTTAAGACTTGAAGTGGATAATAAGTCAAAATGTTGAAGCTGAAATGTGACAAGAGGCAGATCAGGAAAACTAGCAAGGCACAGACCCATGAGCATGCTGAAGATACAGTGGGTCAGTGATCTGCAGACTTAAAATTATCCACATGGGGCTTTAAAAAAGTCATGTTAACATCATCTGTACTGTCTTTTGGCTCCATATGGTTTAGGCAGGCATTTGAATGTGGTAGAGGTTATACTGCCTATCAAGATATTGATTCATAAACTGAAAATTCTCTTTGTGGAGCTTAACGCAACACTCTTTAAAAGCTCGTGAAGCATCATAGAACTCTGTCAAGTCAATATTTCATGTTTTATTTATTCCCTACTTGGCCAGTTCTTTGGTTGGTTAAGTTCAGTGTCTGAAAACTCCTCGCTGCATATTTACCTGAAAAGGCTCAAAAGAGCTATTTCAGGCTAATAGATAAAGACATGCTTAGGGAATTGCTGATATGGAGTTTACATAATACACACACAGAAAAAAAAAGTTATATAAATAAGTAATAAGGGATGGGCATAAAAAAAACATCATTGTGAAAACTTGTACAATTATATATGTGTGCTGTTAATTAATTGTGGCCTTACATGGAAGGATGGTCTCATCTCATAATTCATTTTCTCTGAATGTGCCTGGCTCTGCATATCCACAACTATAAAACCATCTGTTTCTTTAGTAGTTCTTAACAGATGTTAATTGTTGATCATCACATCATACAGTTTTGGTCACTTCTGCATCTCACTAAAATGGCTGTTATATAGGAAGCAAAATACTTCAGAACTAAGATCAATGAGCTTATAAAATCTCTCACCATGAACTTCTAGCATATGCTCTGACTTTAGAAGGTCATTATAGGCATTCAGTCTGATTCGTCCCTCATAAATCCACCACTGGGCATTTGGAGATGTAAGGTAAAACACTGAGCACCTGCTTATACATCGGTCATCATCCCTTTAGCACACTGAAGGAGAGAATAACTTCCAGTTGGAAAAACAGTGTGATAGTGCACTTCAAGATGCACTAGGGAACTGATGTTGCTTACACAGCTGATTTTGAGTGACTGACTTGGGAACGACCACCTTTTCTTTTTCTTGTTTTTATAGAAACTTTTAGTGTTTTTATGGAATATTTTTGTATTTACGTAAAATTTTAAAAAAATAATAATGTATATATTAATGTTAATGCAATGTAAAGGCTAAGAACAGAAGTACACAAAGATACATAAAATCAAAGCTAATGCATAAGTATTACATAATATCAATACAGAACAATGTTGTAAGCACAAAGATTTTCAAACTTCACTTTCAACATCACATAATTCACAGTATTTCTTCTAGAAATTCTTACAGTGGAAGAAAATACAGAAGAAGATGTGTCCAGCCCTATAACTTGTAATTGAAATAAGGCATATGTTTCAGAAAGCCACCATCTGCCTATGTAAAGATTTCAAACAGTGATTACTGATTTCCCTGGGTAAACTGGTCTATAGACAAACCATTCCACAGTTAAGAATGCAGATACCTTCCTGTGTGCATTCCCATGAGAATTCACCCCACTGCAACTTTCAGTCACTGCAGTTCCTTGAGCCTTTTCTGACAGAAAACCCTTTTAGCATCTCATGTAAGTATGGACCAAGATACTTCTTTTCCTTCTCTTAAATTAGCTCCTTAGTATCCCACAAAGGCATTTTAAGAACTCAGCTCCCATAAACTCTCTACTTTTTTAGTTTTGCTTTTTTAATCCCTGTATAATTTTTCAGCATTTGTGAAATTTTACATTAAATTTTAACAACGTGAAAGCATATGGAAGACTGTAACTCCTCAGTTTACTTATTTATGAGTTGGAGTTCTAGACCTTAATACTTTTCTACTAAAATTTTTAATAATTTCCCCATTAAAAAAATAAATAAATAAATAAGAGAGAAATTAAAGTTAGGAGTTTTGAACTCATGATCACTTCAATTATTCTGTCTGTAGAGCCATCTATAAGTTACCTTGACTAATTAAAGTCAAAGAATTTAATGCCTTAAGTTATATTCATTTGCCTAGTATTTACTTTAAATTCCAATACAGGTCTACTTTGCATTCAAATTCTCCATTCAGACACATTCTGAATGTGCTTATTTGCACAACAGAAATCTGTGCTTTCCCTCAAGATGTAATGCTGCTGGATGAAAAATACTTTTCTAACAGAAACTACTATGTTTCAGCGTAATTAAAAATCATTTTTAGGGTAGGATTGATACTAATTATGATTGATTTTTATTTATTTTGCTTTTGCTAAACTTGCTGTTAAAACAAGACTATGGAAAAGCAATTGTTATAAGTGCAGCTATTGGTATACAGATATTTCAAAAATCAAAGGAAAACAAAAATATTTTCCACAGAAATATTCCCTTTTCTGCCCTGCCTTTCATTTGTTGTGCATTCAAGCCTTCCATTGATTTGAAATGGGAGTTCTGGGTATGCCAGCTCTGTAGGACTGGTTCTTCATAAGGAAATGTGACACAGAAAGGAACCGAAAAAGAGAATTCACCTTGGAAGTTTTAACTGGGTTGTACAATTTGCTACTGTGTTCAATGTATTTCAGAGGTATTCCATAATAGCTAGTAGTTCTTTACAAAGGTCACTCTAAAATCATATCCTGTATTACTACATATTTCAGTGTTCCTTGTCTGCCAGCTTGTTCAACTGAACTTTGTTAATGAAGGCAAAGTTTCCTAGGGTTATCACTCTGACCCTTAAACTGTATTATCTAGAAAACCATAAACCTTATAAAAAAAGATATTAAAAGGTTTATAAGACATTCTCATAGCAGATCCTGTTTCCAGCCTCACCTTTTGATCTGAAGTTGGTGTTAAGCTCTTGCCACCATGCCTGCTGATTACAATGGAACTTGGGAAATGGAAACCAATGAAAACTTTGAAGGCTACATGGTTGCTTTAGGTAAATGAAAAAATATTAACTTTATAGAGATAAAAAGAAAATGTTTCAATTATAAGTAATATTATTCTAAAAATTAATGAGGCTGTTTCTGTAATGTGCATTGTGGTATGGGGTTACTGCTAATCACATTAAAAATCAAGGAACTATAAAGAATAGAATAGAATAGAATAGAATAGAATAGAATAGAATAGAATAGAATAGAATAGAATAGAATAGAATAGAATAGAATAGAATAGAATAGAATAGAATAGAATAGTTAAGGTTGGAAGGGACCTTAAAGATAATCTAGTTCCAACCCCCTGCCTTGAGCAGGGACCCCTACCACTAGACCAGGCTGCACAAAACCTCATCCAACCTGGCCTTAAATAATCCAAGTATATAAGCAAGAGGAGAGTTGTAGCCAAAGACAGTAGCCCTTATTTAGATAAATGAAAAAAGAGATAAAAATTGAGGGAAAAAACCAAAACAGACCTCCAGATGCAGAAGCTTTTTTTTTATTCCTGGAATATACTTATTGTAACAGTCAAGCCATGACCTAGTTAGCTCTGTTAAAGAGGAATAGGATATTCTATATCACTAAAGCAAAAATAGTGTTTAGTACTTAATTAGTGTTTTGAACTAGAAATTATATATACCAGTTGCATAGTAAAGGCAATAAAAACCTTTAAAATCCTTTAAAGATAAATGGGCAGATATTCTGACAATTTCTGTGGGAGTCGTCCGTATGTTATGTCCTGACTTCAGTCACAGGAGTTCCTAAATATCTGTTCACAAGGTTAACTAAGCTTAATTTCATCTGACTATGACCATCATTGATGACAACAATAGATGTGTACATGCAAAAAGAGATGTTATGCTCTTTAGGCAACTTTCATTTACTATTTTGTTAGCCTCTTTATCATATAGGCCTGATAGCTACAGTTTGTATTTCCATTGTATAGGATATTAAGCATACTCTTCAGAGATCCTAAAATACTAAAACACTGTTAAGTGAATGCAAGCAATATTCTTGTCAGTTCATATCAAGATCAAGTCTATGTTCTTTGTAGAATTATTTTTCCATGTGCTGACAGATACAATTTTTGTAATGACTGGAGATAATTTTATGAGAGAAATGTCTTCTTTTGCTGCACCTATTATTTTCAATATAAATTGCCTTTCAAGCATTTTTGTTCTTGTAAAGGCAAGAACTTTTTGCTCCAGGTCATTTTGATTATGCAAGTACTGTGCAGGAAATCCTTCCTCTACTTTTGTTAGCAAGGATGTAGATGTTTAATTTGCTGAAAAGAAGAAATAACAGAAGACATTAACGTTTCTGAATAATTTTTTCAGTACACTCTGGATTGACATTGAAAGAAGAGTTATCACCTTTCCACCACTGCAGTGATATGGCTGTATTCCAAAACCAAAACAAACATAGGAGTTAGATTTATACATGCATGAGAATTGTAATATTTAGCATTGGGAATCTCCTCCCAGCTCTATGACATCACAGATGAAGGGCATAAAGGACAGTTGTTTCCTTACCACACTTGATGTCCATAAAACTTAAACAAGAAATGTAGTCATTAGAGTTGGCTAATTTAACCTAGACTGGAGGAGGCTGGCTGGCTCTGAATCATAAATTAGCATGTGGCAAAAATCAAACCTGTATTTTATTTTTATGCTTACAACTGATAGTCCTCAGGGGCCCAACTGGGTCTAGGCACTCCTCATTCCCAGATGTCTCATTGTTTTCTGTCTAGTGGCCATTGATTTCCATCTTCTGTTCAGCACTTGCTCTTCTTATTTCTCTGCCTTTCTACAGCAGCTGACACCACTGTAAGAGAGATGCTAATGAAAAGGAGCTTTTTCAGGTCAAATACCTTGCGCTTTTCATCAGGAGTCAAGTCAGACTTGTGACTTCTTGTGCTTTGATCAAAAGGTGTTGAGTCAAGTTAATGCAGATCTAAAGAACTTGTTTGCTCAAATTCCAAAACATTTACTTGTAAAGATGTAAATTATAAAAACAATTCAGTGCTTCAGAATCAATGACTACACTGTATGGCCATCTTCCACAGGCAAAGGAAATGTATTTGTGTGCATATTTCCTTTCCAAAAGGATTTGTAATTATGGTGATCTTTTCATTTGGTTGTAGTGGCCTTCTCATTATTGTTCCTTTCTTCCCTTCCAGGGTATCATTGGATGAGATTCTTCTATTGATTATTTCAGTCGAACATTTAACTTGTATTTGTCTTAAAATTCAGGCAAAATTTCAGGGAAAAAGCTACCAGCTGCTAATAACATCCATTTCTTTGAATTTGAATTTACCAGCTGTAGAATTTAAACTGTGATTTTAACCCAAATTCAATAAGAATTTAGCATCTAACAGTCATAACACAAATATTAATTATAGCAGCTTTAAACTAAACTCTAATTATTATCATCCTTATTATCTTATACTTTTAGAATAATTAATCCATTTTTCGATTTTATAATACTTTTTGTACCATAAATGCTAGCATGAGCAGGTCTACACTGCATTTCAGTCAGTGGGTAAATTATGACTTTGTTGTTATTGAATCAAGTGGATTTTTGATCCCTTTCTGATCTTATATATCATAGTGGAAATTGGGAGAAAAATAGATGTCTTCAACCTACAATGGGGTCTGGACTACAGGTATCTAAGACTGGGAAGCCTACTTAAAAAAGATAGTAACAGCTCATGAGAATAAATGACCCACTCAATAGCCTGAAACAAAGCAAGAGGAAGAATGCAACTTAGATATATTTTTCCTGGAAAATACTTCAATTCATTGTCTACCCTGGGCAGACAGTACAGGAGAGGTACTCACTGAACTTTCTGATAACATTTTCAAACTACTTTCCCTGTAAGAATGCCAGCAGCAGTTTGGGATGAAGGAGTTATTTGCACCTTTTGTCTGGATCTGGCACTTCATAAGGATATCCTGATTTTTGTGTATACATCCATATATATACACACACACACTATAAGTTATACGAATTAAAAACCTACAATGAATTAGCAAAAAAAAAGATCAAACACCAAAACCATTGCAAATATGTCTATGGCTATAGGTGATTCTCAGAATGGAGAGAAATCACATGGAAAGGGTGAAAAGATCTCCTGCTGCTCTGTTTCTCACAATTCTACATGTGGCAGATATTTTGAGTATTAAGGTGTTCAGGTTCAAAATACACTGAGGTTTTGGGGTTTTTTTAATTCATCCATCCTTTTAATTAATGCATGCGCATTTCTAAACTTTAATTAAAGAATAGTTTTGCCCTTTAAGCCAGAAACTTTGATTTTATCATAAACATGTTATGAAGTATTTTAATCTACTATAATAGAACAATATATCATTTTTATTGCTTGTATTGTTCAAAATGCAGTTACGAAAACGATGCTTTAATAAAACCTCCCTGATTTTTCTGCAGAAGCTACAAGACTAATGTATTAGTCAGAAATAGCATTTATTTAAAAGTCTAGACATTTTTTTTCCTCAGAGAGAACTAAATTTTATGTTACCTGGCTATAAATCAGACCCAGAGATACCTTTAATCTACCACACCAGATAAAATATACCCAAGAAGTCTTGAATATAAATACTGAACACGAACATCATTCCCCATGTTGAAAAGTCACAATTTTTTTCAAGCCAATCCTCCTACTCAGCTCGATTAGTAATTCACAAGTAGTATAATGAATCTACCAAAAGAAAAAGGGTTCCATTAGTATGTGGCATTGCTGAGCTGACAATGATTAACTCACATACGAAACCACTAAAGGATGGCTAACAAACCCAAACCATTTTTCAATCTCTTGCAGAAGCATGTGAGCTATTTCATTTGCATATAGCACCATAATAAGATTCACTGCCAGCTGGTCAGAAATATTTATTGCAGATGGTAATGCAGCTGGCATTAGGTGGATTGTCTGGGGCAAACTGTCATCATGGTAATATATGTTCTCCTTTTGGTAACTTTCAATGCATTCAGTTGCAAGCAGTTGTTTACATTATAATGTTATTCTTCATCATGAAGAAAATAAGGATTTTAAGGAGATAAAGTGTTGACAGAATATTAAACAGGAACTGCCAAATGCTGTCGTTTGATACTTTTTTGACTTTTGACTTTGGATTTGTCTCCCTTTACCATGTAATCTGCAATCAGTTTCTGTGAGTGCTGTCTAACAGTAATGGATAAGTCAGGCTTTTATTTGATTGTTTTTTTTTTTATTCATTCGTATACTTTTCATTCTTTTTAAATTAAGTAATTAACCTCTTGTATACTCCCACAGACTATGGTTTCATCAAAAAGTAACACGCCAAAATCCCCTTGATTACCTACTCATTCCAACATGCTTATTTTTTAAAAAGGAATATTATTCTGAGATCCATCTTTTGGGGCTGGCCAACATTTGCAACCCTGCAGGACAAACACCAGTACCCTCATAGCCTAAGAGCTGCACAATTTACACGCTTGGAAAAGGAAACGGTGATAAAAGCACTCCTGGCATCCCACAGCCTCATGTCTGGGCCTGAAAAGCAGTGTCACTCTTAACAGCCCTTGTTGTTTCACATTCTCTAAAAAATAATGGAGATTCGGGTGATTTAACATGCCACCATCTATTCACTACTGGCTGTGTGTTGCAGTTCTGCTCATGACATTCCCACAGATACCCTATGAATACACATTTATAATCAGTAGAAAATCCTCAAATTCAAAGTCTAATTGCAAACATAAGACTATTTTTACTTGAAATTATCTTTTTATCTGCAAAATATTGCAGCTGAAAGCATCATTTGTGGAACTATGTTCCACCTAAAATGTGGGCTTTTTAAAAATTTTATGTAAATGTAAATGTTGTGAATTTTTTATTATTTTTTGGTTAAAAGTATTGGAATTTTCATCGTGATACTCTCTTTTCTGTTTTTCCACAGATATTGATTTTGCAACTCGTAAGATTGCAAAACACTTGAAACAAACAAAGGAGATTATTCAAAATGGAGATAATTTTAAAACAAAAACACTCAGCACTTTCAGAAACTATGATCTGGATTACACTGTAGGAGTGGAGTTCGAAGAACATACCAAAGGACTGGATAACCGAGTAGTAAAGGTAATAATCTGATAGCTGGTAACTGCTTACACTACAGCTGGCACCAGGAGTCAGCAGTTCCAAAAATCAGCTGAATATATGAAAAAAAATCCCATGTTTTACAGATATCAGAGGATTTTTCAAAAGCAGAAAGAATTTGCATCCTGAGACAGTTTTCTTCCCTGCTAAAAGCATTTATTATAAATGCAAATCAGGATGGTTACTCAGATACGTGAGGACAACCATTAATAATAATTTCTACTAGGGGATTTTTCCAGCTTTTCTATGACACACCTTTAACTATGTAGAAAGTAGCAAAACTGTATTTTTACTTATGTATCTTCCTTGATGAAATTAAATTAATCTCTTTGAATTCAGGATGTTTTCTGAGTCAATACAAATTTTCCGTTCTGAATGGTTAGGTTGACACTGTATTTTTAATCTGAGCCTGCTCAGGCTCAGTTGGACAGTTCAACAGTTGGACACTGTTAGAAATAAACCTGCACTCAGCTATTAACCTTAAGGGAGCTTTGGGAAGGGACGAGAAAAATGTGAGGCAAAGCTATCACCTATATGGGTGTCAGGCCCACTGGCAGTAGTAGTCAGGCAAGGGGGCCCACCAGTTCATGCTTTAATATCTCTTGGCTTATAGGAGTAACCTAAACTCAGAATTCCCCTGGGAAACTGTAAGAATATGTTCAGACATCTTTCAGTGCCATAAGTGGACAAGTAACATTTGTATGAAGGTCCATATTGTGTGGTAGCCCATGCCCTACCTCCTACAACAGAGTCTGTTCCCGCGAGGCATTCAAACAAGACTGGATCAGGGCAGTCCATGAGGAAAAGAAAACATATGAGCACTAATTAAACTCACTTAGTGAATTCAGCTTCCTATTTCTTTATTGATACTGACTCTGTTTTACTCTCTTCCAACGCCTAAAAAACTTAAGCAAGATTTTCAAGGTAGAAAGGCCAATTTGTCTTCAATTTCCCTTGACTGTCTCCTCCAGAGTCTTACTAGTCTTGTATCACCTGCCAGCATTTGTCACCATTCACTGAATCTACCTGTATCAACTCTTCTGCCAGGTACCACAGCTTTATTCTTCCACTCAGCTCTCAGATCTATTGCTCTTCTCCAAACATATGCTGTCTTTCCACAAGTATCTTCTCAACAAACAAGATTTCAGAACTCGTTGCTGAAGTACAAGAATCTGAGATCAAAGCTCACTGCCAGCAAGATCTATTTTCTTTTGGCAATTGCCACAGGAAATTGCAGCATTAAGGACATATTTACATTTGAACTGACATCATCCTTCACTGGAGTGGCATAAACTGAGCAGGAGACATTGTTTATTCACTATGGATCACTCTTCACTCTCAAACTAACTTTGTGCAGTGTAATTCCTATGACTTCTTCCAAACTATTTCTCATGCACAGAATTGCAAGCCATTGAATAAGATGACTTTATCCCTAAATTGTCTTCCTATTAATTTCTTGAGTGAGTACTGGGAGGGATATATTCCTGAGACAGAGTTTGTGCTTTAATACATTGCTCCCACATCTCTTTAGATCAGTTGAAGGCATTACTAAGGATCTAAGGAGTCAATCATTGCATCACTCCTTCAATTTGTAGACTAATGCTTCTCTAGGGCACTTCACAACTAATAAAACCATTGTCTTCCTGTCCAAAATCATTTCACTTGCAGACTCTACTCTTCATCATCAATTATTTGGAAGGAAGGAACCACAGCTTGTACATTTATGACTCTACCTGATTTAATAATTTTTGCTTAATATTATTTTCTAAACAAATTTTATTTTTTATTTCTAATAAGAGGAGAAGGAAAAAGGAAGTATGTCATGTCATTATTCTCTGAACTGCTCTGAAAGAATTTTCTGGTCATTTTATTAACAAAACAATGACTCAAACACATTGAAGTTAGATTAAGGTAATAAAACTGCTAGGCAACATCTAAATGTAAAGAGGGCATGGATAATTTAAAGAGCATGTAGCTTAAAAATTCCGTAAATAAGAAAGAAGTTAACTGAAATGGAATGAGTTTTGTCTCGTTATTAATAGAAAGCTCCCTCATAAGAGAAATAAATCATCCAGTGCTAAACGAGAAAATGAATTAAGCTCCCAATACTCTTGGAGCTTTTTAATAACTGAACTTCTACTGACTGTAACTGGTCTCTGATGAGGATTTGCCTATGATACATGGATAAATGTCTCCCTAAAGTACAATGGTTCAAATCCAGAACAATTCAAAATTGCTTTCAATGTACCCTAGTGTATCCAAGTAGAGAATTTAGTCTGTAAAGAGAAGTCTTCCTTACATATGGTCATCCTGCTTTTGGACATTGGAATCACACCAAATCATTAAATGGTTGAGGATGGAAGTGACCTCTTGAGATCACCCCGTCCAACCTCTCTGCTCAAGCAGGGTTAGCTAGATCATGTTGTCCAGATTATGATCATATCTCTTTAAAGGTCTTTAAAGTCTTTAAATTTAAAGAGTGCATTAAAATGTATAAATAAACTTATTGCATACATTTCCTCTTTTTTTTTATCCAGAGCTAGAAAAGGTGTTAGCACAGCACTAGTTGGTATAAGCCCCCAGGTCTTCGCTCGTGAAACCTTACAATCTTTTCATTAATGGCTTTAAACAGCAATAAAAGAAAAATACAGTTTGCATACATTGAGGAAGTATCTGTTAATTCACTAAGCAATTCACTAGTTAGGATGAACATTTTTGTATTCACGTATGAGAATAAATACATGGAAATGTCATCAAAGCACTGCAAAAGCTTCACATAGACACTTGTCATCTTGAATGTATTTGGGTTTTGGTTGAAGAGTTGATTTTGGGTGTTTTTAGAAGGAAGATGGGGAATGGTAGGAAGCAACTGTAATTGTGTCTTCTCATGGTTGGATTTAGTTTATTTTAATGTATTCATAATTTTCTCATTAACATATCTGAGTTAATTCTCTGATTCCTGCAGACACTAGTGACCTGGGATGGTGACAAACTGGTATGTGTTCAGAAAGGTGAAAAGAAAAACAGAGGCTGGAAGCACTGGATTGAAGGAGACCTACTGCATCTGGTAAGGGCTGCTATACAGATAGATACACAGCGTATAACTCAGACTGCAACGAAGCAGTTTTTCTGTTTCAAAGTTTGTTACTTGTTCTAGTTAGAATAGTCTTCATTTAGACAGCTCTGATCTCTGAACTCTAAGGAAATTAACCCTCTGCTACAACTCAGGAATGCTCAGTTTCCTTCCATCTAGTCCCAACTAAGTCATAACCCAGCAGTGGTTTTTTTGCTCCAATCCACTGCTCTCCAGGTATTAACCCTTCTTCTAGAATTGCACCTCTAACATCATCTCATTCTTAAATAATCATGGGTAGGAAAAACAGAACAAAAAAAACGCAACCCACAAAAAACAGTATGGGACAGATTGCTAGAAAAATAATAAATGTCGTTCTGAAAGAAGCACTAGGAAATTGTAGCACACTATGCTGTAATACAGATCAGAAACCTCTAGATATTCAAGAGGGTTCTTTAAACAACTTACACTGCAATTATTTTGCGCTAGTACAATAAAAAGTCAAAACATTCATTCATCTGAGTTAGTAAGCTAGAGCCCTAAGATAAATTTGTTGAGTCCATGAGAGGCCAGAAGAGACTCTGCAAGAAATAAGCAGTCAGTGAAGTTCAGAAAGATTTCAAAAATAATAGATACATAATGATAATGATTCCAGAATTTCTTGGGAGAGCAATCAAGAAATGGGCATAATGTTGGATGGTGCAATAGATGGGTGCAGAAGGATTATGGAGGAGAGCTCATTGTTCTGTCTCATGATTTGCATCCAGATACCTACTCCTTCACAAGTTTGCCCTACTGATAGTTGGTATCACCAGCCACAGCGCCTCAAGTTTCTATGCTTGAAAGGTCAAAGCAATGACTTAAGAAACACTATCTGACACCTAACTAAAAGTCAGCTGCCCAGTACACTTTTTTTACTCTACTTTAACACATATTCAAAAATTGACCCAACAAAGGTTCTACTTCCTGGTACCCTGAAAAATGGCTGGAGCATTTCTGAAGCAAATGTCTTAAACTTCTTGCAGCATACTCCTTTTTTAACTATTCCCTTGTTTCATTGCTATTCCTGAATTATGAGGTAATACGAGAATTATAAACTATTACAGCATATTTTTTAATAAAACAGCATGAAAAAGCCTTGCATTCAAGAGCAATTTTTATGTATTTTTCATGTTTATTTTTCTTAGAGCTCAAGTCAAGCATCAAAATCTCATTGCTGTAGCATGTGATGCGTGCATGCTGATTGGTTACATATAGTACACTATTCTTTCTGTTCACTTTTTCATAAGCGTATATTTTTAATGCAGTGGTAGTAATGGTAATCAGTGGTAGTAATTTCTGGTGGGATCTGCTAAGTATGATAAATACAACTTGTACCACTATATACTTACTAATTGTTTTAATACTGTAGGAACTGACATGTGAAGACCAGGTGTGCCATCAGACATTTAGGAAGAAAAAGTAAAATTGACCAGAAAGCCACCCAGATCTTCATCACACTATTATGCTGTTATGTTTTGTCTAAAAAGAAGAACCAAGCCAGATCTGCAATTCTTTGACACTGTGAATGTATTTGGTGCCTGTTTATAGAAAGAAATGCCTTCTATAGAAATAACATCAAACAGTTACAAAACAGAAATTCCTTTGCCTTTCAGTCTGGAGTTAAATAAAAGTCATTGTCTTTCAAATAAAGCTTTGCAATCATTTCTAGAGGAATCTCCTTTAGACAAGAAGGCTGAAAAATAACAGTCACAATTATCTTAGCCACAGTATACCTCTCTACTGTGCTGGCGTAACATAATACATTTGGATGACTGAGTAAAATTGGACATTCATTGACCTGTTTCTATTTAATTTAGTCCTAAGTCCACTAAGTCCACTAAGTCCAGTTTCAGGCAACAGAATGGCTCACGGAACACGCACGAGACATGGCCTTTCACATCTAGGTTATTCTTTTGAATTTGGCCCAGGTCTATAGCTGCTGGTAGTTATCACCTGATAAGTGTCTCATGGCCAATGTGAAATGCTGCAGCTCCTTCGTACGTTGCTAACATGGATCACTGACAATGCTGATAGCCTCCAATTAGAACTGACATCCTACTGACAATTCCAGGGGAAAAGTCTGCTGCTTGAAGCAAACTCTGCGTTCAAGAGTTGCTCCATGGTGTGAGAACTAAGGCATACTTATGTGTATAAAAGGAAAACTGCAGAGTATACCCTGCCTGCATGTACCCTGTGCATAAAGAGTAATCAGCATGCTGCAATCTTCACGTTGTACCTATCTTTCAGAGATTTTAAAAAGAAAAGTCATTTCCATACAACTCTTCTCGGTTTTATTTAGGGTTTTTCAAAAGAATTTATGTTATTGCTAAAGGCAAGTTTAAGTTACCCATGGATTGTGAGCACTACTTCAGTAGATGGAAACTTAAATTATTCAATAAAATGTGTGAACACGTTCCACAGAACTGAAGAAGGACTCGTATGCCTAAAAGCTCATCTGTTTTTTCCCAACTATATTAATTATTCTAACGAAATATACTCTATTTCATACAACCTTGCCTTGCAGATATATAAACTTTCACATAAACTTTATCACCATTTCAACTCCCTCTTGTCCATAGGTCCCCATCTTCTGTTTAGCATGTGAGGAGTGGAAATTCACTTAACAGATCAGTGGCAGGGAATCAGAGCAAAGATGTGGAAAAAAAACTTTGCAGAAAGGGAGGAACATGTGCTTTCTCCCCATCTTCACCTGCTGCTTAGCCTACTCACTGTTGGTATCTCAGGATAGGAAAGGGGCGAGACAGTGTCACAGCTGAAAAAAAGATTACATCTGGAAAAACCCAAATCTAATTAATATGTCACTAATGCTTACATGGCCATGGGCATATAAGTGCATGTGTAGGGATACCTATATGAATTAGACTTTGCTTCTCCTGATAAAACTTGACCTGGTATCAAACTTACTGTGTGCTTTAACTGAGCAATGCTCCAGTGTTAGATCACATAGAAGAAACTACATTTTGGGTTGGTAAAATGCTTATTTTTTCTTATTCAGCCCTGACCTAGCTTTCCAGTAGAAACATATTAAATTCCTATTTCTAAGTCTCTGCTAGTTCCTAGGCTAAGAAGTATCACAGTTCATTAAGCTTTCAAAATGTTATCAGAACAAAATAATCACTAGGAAACAAAATGAGCATGTTTTCATTGGTGACATTTCTCATACTGGGTTCTTGCCAGGAGTAAGCCTGCACAATGCAGGGTTTCATAACTTCACACCAAATCGTAAAACAAAGGAAAATATTTCATACATCACAAAGAACTATTATTCATTCACAAAGGATGAGTTTGAAGGTGGAAAGCCAGCATTTTTTTGATTGATTTCTTATTAAGTTTACTAATTTTATCTAATGAATATTGTTGGGAAGTAAATGAAGTAGGATTTGACCCTATTTTTTTGCCAATTCTGGAAATGAAAATTCCAGACTTTAGGGCGTGAGAAAACGTGCAAGGTTTTTTACCCTCCATAACAAAATTTTCATCCTGCACATACTTATATGCAAGAACTTGTAGCATCCTTTACAACTATATGCACAGCACTGGAGACAGAGGAGATATTAATTATGTTGCATTATAATTACTTCTAAAGGTATACTTGCTTGTATCATGTTTGTGATGTTAGGTTGGTCTCTAAGCTGTACGAAGTCCCTTATCTCCTTGTCAGCAGATTAAATGCTTACACTGGAGGAACGGACCTTGCTGGTAAATCAGGACATGTTCATTCACATTTTTTCAGCCCTCTGGCATGCAGTGCTGTCTCAGCTGTTTTGAAAGATCATTTGCATTGATTATTTTCCTCTTACAGAATATTACTCAAATACAGCTAACAGGAAGGGAATTTACCAGCAACCTCTGATCCAGAAAACAGAGAAGCCTGTACTATAACAAAAGCGCTTCCTAGTGAGTACAGTACTGGGCAAAGAGTCAGTAGCATTACCTGTCACTGGGCTTTCAAATGACAGTGATAAAGGAGTGTGTGGAATAAATGTTTATGGTGGGGTTTCCAAAAGTCCTCTGTATTGAGCCAATTTTTCTCCCTAAAAGTCAACTAGCATTTTCTTATCAATTGTTAAGAGAAGAAAGCAACACTGCAGGCAAATGCTATAGAATATTGTTGTAAATGCTCCTACCAATAATGTTCCGTGGCTAGTTCCTAAGATATTGTCTTTCTCTTAAGCTCTGAAGGGTCACCTAGGTACGATGTGCACAGAATGGCTTTCAAATCTGCCATGAATATCCTACGTGCTCTGCTGATTTGCTGCTTGTGAAAGATGTCTGCTCCACTACCATCTGGCAAAAAAGTCTGAGCTTTCTAAATAAGCATTCACTTCAAGATCTGATGAAGACAAATAAAATTTCAGGAAAAAAAAATAAAAAAAAGAAGTTGTTTTGTTACATGTATTTGTATTCTTTTCAAGCAAGGGCAACATATTTTACCTTAGTGGGGAGCGATTAATAGAAAGGATTTTTTCAGAAGGTTTTTTTTCCCGCTAAAGCACATTCTTTTGAGGTTTAATTTGTGATTGATTTGAAGGGCAGAGGTTGCAGATATTTTAATTTCAGCTTGCTGATTACACTTGTTATGCAGATGGTGAAGATTAGAAGAAATCATTTTGCAAAAATCAGATTTAAAATAAAACTAACCAGACAAGATTTTCAATAGCTGCAAAAATGTTGCCAGTTATTCTCTAAATACCACACTGGCTTTAATTATATCTCACATTGCAATACTTCAGTCATCATTAAACAGAAATGGGAATGCAATAGAGGAAAGTACATATTCCATAGTTCTTAGAGGTGGAGGAATCCGTGGAAAGGTTAGGAGCTTTGCCTTATGTGATAGTAAACATTAACTCTGCTTGGCATAAGAACACAAACATGAAAGGCTGCTGCTAAAGGAATGAGGGCACACTATTATCCATACCC
Organism: Hemiprocne comata; assembly: GCA_020745705.1. NCBI lineage: Eukaryota > Metazoa > Chordata > Aves > Apodiformes > Apodidae > Hemiprocne > Hemiprocne comata. The sequence continues at coordinate 6,386,987 of CM036594.1, read as the reverse complement.
AAAGACAGGAAAAGAAAGAAATGGCAAGAAGAGATTTAAATTGCTGCATGGAAACTTCAGCTGATCATCAGACAACAGCTCTGCACTCAAAAGAATGAAGGACTGCAAGAGGGTGGCAGATGAGCTTGTGGAGTTTCTATGGTCCAACCACAGTATTCACTTTCTTCCATCAGCAAATCAAGCTGAGTCTTTCATTATATCTATAGCAATAGTTGGCAAAAAGACTGTCAAGAAGATCTCAAAGACATATTCTTAATGCTTCTATGAAAAAAAAAGAATGGCTGAATACCTGGAGTAAGAAAAAAGCTACAGCATACTCATGTTTACCAAGACCCAGAAGCAAGTTTAAGAACAACTGGAAATTCTCTTTACCTGTTCTCATATTACTATACTTTGGATACCTGCTGGTTTTAGTTTAGGTAACAGCCTTTCATAGAAAGGCTTTCTGAAAATCTGATCAACCCTTTACAGAGGCTTGTCCTGTAAAATTAGGTATAACCTCAGAATTAAACCATGGCATGACAGTTAAACAGGATATCTCCCTGTGAAAGCTGCAAAGGGTTTCGCTTCGAACTGCTTTTGAGAGTGCCCTTTACTGCCTTTCATCACTACATACACTCAAAGTCAAGCATTTTCCCAATTTCTGAAGTAACTGTTTTTTCTTGTCAACTCTATTTCATTCACTTGTGGATTTACACATATACAACCTTTACACACACACGTATTTGCATTAGGGAGGAGAGGGGTTCAGTAGCCTCATTTGGCAAGAAAATGAGGCATAGGTGTCCACCATATTTGTTTGACCACATCCCCACAGCTTTTGAACCAGCTGCCCAGCATAGACTGGCCAACAAAATCTGACAAAGGATAAAGACTCTCTAAGATATAACAATTCTACAATTTTATATTAAAATTAATGATCAGATAGAATGCCCTCAGTAAAAGAGAGGCTACAGGGAGAACTTACGTTTATGAAGTCCCAGAAAAATCGCTAAAGATAAAAACAGGATATATGCCTGTAACCATGGAAAATCTTTGGCTGGAGTCCTTATCTTAATGCCATTTAATTCAATCATGAGACAAAATTCATAGAAAAGCAAACTTCAGTAGTTCTGCTGTTGACAGTAGTATTTGTTTTACTGAATACCTTATAACATGGAGTATTTTTGCTACTTACTCAATTCTCTGCTTTGTCTTTTTCTGGATATCTCTCTTTAGTATCTGATCACTTGTTTTTTGGAAATTTGCTCATCTTTTCCTATATGTAGGAAAAAAGAACTTTAATAACTGAAGACTATGTATAGGTTTTTACTGGAGGTAAAGCCTAAAGCCAAAAATGGCTTAAATTTTCTGGTAGCCAAAATTAAGCAATGCTCTTCCAACATGCTATCCAATGCAGTAGTCCTAAAACTCAACCAAATACTCTAGTATGTCTTTTCAACACATGGATTCACTGAATGAAAAATATCTTCAGTGTCATACATTCTACCTTGATCAGAGAAAGGTTATTGAGCCTTTGTCCCAGAAGTGAATAAAGCCTTGTTAAAATTCCATTGGCATGACAAGTGAGCCAACAGTCTATTCTCAAAATATATAATTTTATCTGTTCTTTACACTTTTTTAATGAAATGTCAACTTTTGAAATAATTATAAGGGCCTCTAACTGAAGATTTGAGCTGGTTTTGCAAGTACTTAAGTCTGAGCACTTCTGTGGAGTAATTTATTCCATTCAGCCAGATCAGCTCCTGAGTCAGGTCATACCCGTCTACGGTTAACACAGACTATAGGCTCTGAAGCTGCAGAATTTAACACATTCAGAGTATCAGTGTCAGAAAAATGTGTATTGCTATTCACTGTTATAGATACCTGCTTCAAAGATTCATTAACAAAAGAATGCAATAAACTTCCTCAACGTTTAGGAACAAGGTTTTTAAGTCAAACATTTTTCTTCCACTTAGATGTTCAAAACATGCAACTAAAAATAAAAGCAGGTGACATATGGCAATTTGGTATGTTAGCTCAAAAAATATTTGCGAATTTAAATTTATTTATATAGTTATATAACATGTATTTTTACGTAAATCACCAACAGCTTAATCTACATTAGACTCCCATTTTCCAAACATTTTTGAGAAGCCAATATCAGTAAAATAGTCAGGAATAACACCTGGAAGATGAGCTTTACTGGTTAGAGCATTAAGGCAGAGTTGAACAACTCCCTTTGTGAAATAACAGCCTTGGTTCTCTAAAAACACAGATTGCTGTTTGCTACTAATGGGTGCCTTGAGTAGCATTACAGCAAATTGCTTTCCTTGATGGCATAAACTGAATACACAGAAAACACGAACACTTAGTTAAAATGTTAGCACATCAAAAGTCACTAAAGGAAAATAACTGTTTTCCAGAGGAGGGTTTTGTATGATCATAATTGAACTTATTCTGGTTTAGTGAACTTGTGCCATTTAAAACAGGAAGCAGAATCAGATTTTCTACTGTCATGCTGGTTGCACAGCCATTCTGCAGCAGAGTAAAATGAACTTTAACTGTGACTAAATCACAATGGCAGGAATAAATTAATTGTTGGCCATCGGGCTGGGGGATCCATTGTGGTCCCCAACGGAAGTCTAGACATCTCCAGTCCTTGCTGCAATGTGGACTTCCAGATACATCTGGTCAGAGCAGTAGGGTTATCAGACTGTTTTGGTGACGACTCTTCATAGTTGACTCTCCTTGTTTAACTTGTATTGTACCTGCAGTGTGAGATTCTACAGGGCCAATGCAGTACTACAAGAGGGTAACATTTATCAGGAGATGATCTCATACCATCTGGTTGAACTAACTCTTTCCATGGAAGGAGTTAACTCAAAGGAATTGCAGAACACATTTTAGTATGGTAGATTAAACCTCTGTAATGTTCTATTGACACAGCATGAAATGCAGGACAATGAAGATTCTGGCCTCCAAGCTCAGACTTGGGTTTACAGGTTTTCATAACCTGTTTATTCACAAGGATGAATGTCTATTATCTGTTGATACAGTTGATGCTTGTCTCCTGTTTCAAAGAAGAAAGTCAATCCTCCCAAAAGTCATAAAGGAATAAAAAAAAAAAAAATCTGTTTGGTTTACTGTATATTTCAATATAAACAAGCTATAAGCAAGGCTGTGCATGAAAACACTATAATGACTTATCAGATATGTGTTTTTATTTATAAAGTATATGACAGAACTCTGTAGCTGTCCTAGTGAAAGTAATTTGAATAAAATGAGACCTAAAACATCTTAGAAATCTTCCACTGAAAAGTAGAACATACTTTGGCACCTTGCAATAGGGTTAACAAAAGGTCTAAATAATTCACCTCTCACTGCAGATTTGTTTCCTAATTAAAGTAGACCGAGATCAAAATTCTTTCATAGAATAAATCAGAATAACTTTATTAGATATAACAGCAGTGCAACAAGTTATGTAATAATCAGAGCTTGCAAAATATTTAAAACGCATGTAGTCCTTTGCCTAGACTATCAATGATAGTAAAAATCAAGGCTTCTAAATATATAGTCTGGATACAATTCTGCAGCCACATATGTATACAGAGTCACACAGAGCAGTCAGTTTTAACCTAAGCAGATCACAGTCCAAATCACTTTCTCAATTATTAGATCAATGCAAGAACATTTGGGCTACATGTTTTAGTTGTTTTCTGGATTCCACTTGAACTAAAGGACAAAATATGGAAACATGTCAATCAATGGGTCTCAGATTGTTAGAAGAGAACAACTTAGTTCCTAATGGAGACCACTCCATTAGGTTTTGGTAATGGAAACCATTACTACTCCTATCCTTTCCTGTCAAGTGCATCAGAAGTAATTAATCTCCACTGACTGAAGAGCATAAAGGTAGCCTGGTGCCTTTATCACCATTTTCCCCCCCTGCATTATAATGACTATGTATCAAAAAGATGCCAGAGATGATCTTTAGGTAGGAGAGGATTCAATGTGAGAACTTCTGTATCTAGTTGAATGCAAGGTCTGATTGTCTGGCAGGATTCATTAGAAAGGGAAAAAAAAAAAATCTTCATTCATGTAGCTCTCCTTAATGTGTATGTACATCACTGTATGGTGAAACCAGCTGCCAAGTACAGCATGCCTGTCCTAACACCTGATGTAGGTAAGCTTTCTTAAATATTTCATGTTAATACACTCCATGGCACTTTATAAAGGTGCTTGAAGCCACAGAAGAATTTGCAGCATCTTCTCTCAAGACAAAGGTTTTCATTTATTGATTAATTTTAGAAGATATATTTATATCATGATTTTTTAATAAAATTAGTAATACACTGAGAATACTTCTTTCTTTCTATACTATCATCTTCAGCATAGAAAAATTTCCTCAAAATCTGGTCTACACTGCAAAGGCTTATTGCCTTTTGTCACTAACAGTGTAAATATAAATCTGAAGTAAGATAGGAAGGCCCAGTTTTTGTCTTGTCCAAATAAAATCTACTTTCCCAAACAACAGAATTCTCTCAGCCAACATACAGTCACCAAAAATACTTCTGTCAAAATAACACTGGCTCCCAGTGTTATTTTATATAAGCTCCCAGATTCTATTTGCAGTCAGAACCAGTCTTCTGGGTCCCATCTCTAATTCCTATGACCTCTAATCTAAAAAGGTTCATTAGTTGTCATGAAATAGTTCACTTGAAAAAAAACCAAAACAACAGATTACATGTTCATTGAAGTCTATTTTTAAATAATTGATAAGTCTCCAACAGTGGATAGCATCTCTTCCAGTTACAAACCCATGTATTGAGGCTGAATTTTGTCAGCAAAACAGCTTGTGCAAAAGTATGCACGGGAGCATACTACTCTTAAGTTACAGTTGTGAAGCAGAGGGACATGAAAAAAAATGAAAAGAAAAAAATTAAGAAAAAACATTTTTAAAAGGGGTTTTGACGGAGACAAATAACTTATCACTATAATAGAAGAAGAAAATCGATGAGCAAAAAACCAAACAAAAGCCAAACCCCCACAAAACAGGAGAAGTTAAAAGCAGCAGTGAAAAAATTAAATAATTTTATTTATTCAGTAGCAGGCCTTCAAAATTATAATTTAAAAATAAGTGAAAACCACTCTTTCCTATCCGGATTTACTAAAGAAACAGTTTCAGGATTTCACGTCCAGACATCCTCCAGGAACAAAACAAAAAGCAGAGCTGAACAGAATCAAGGCGTCATCTAGTGGCTAATCTTTTAAACGTACACTAAAGGGGAGCATCCTGTGGTTTTATTATCGGAGTTTTCTTTCCTCTTCATAGACTCTAAACGAAAAATACTGTCACTATTGTAATTTTATATGTCCATATTAAATTTAACAAGAGTATTTTAATTATTTAAAAAAATACAAAACCAAAACCAAACAAACAACCAAAAACCAGAATTATTAAGACAATCTGTGTAGTCTAAACCACGTCACAACTTTACAAGTGCTTGTTCTTTGAAGGGATTAAATTCCAACTACATATTAGCTACATATTATTAAAATTCATAAGTTTTAATTTGGATAGCCATACCAAAATATTACATATCCATTTTTGATAGGAGAATTCAATGTGCTTTTATAGGATAAAAAACCATGTGCAGGTGATGGCTATAATTACTATCTGGAGGGAGGGGTACATTTCACTAGGTATTAGAGAATGGCAGCATTTTCCAGAAGAGCAGCATAAGAGGAGTTGAATCAGAAACACCCAGGGTTAAAAGCCTGAACTTCTTTAGCTTGAGCTAACACTCTGTATTGATCCTCACTCACCAACAGATTATATACTTCATCTTTGAGAGTGAATTTGTCCAAAAGATCTGATTGCCACAAATCCTATGTCAGGTTGCATTTATATAATATATTGACAAAAGATTGAAAAAGAGACATTCAAAGCTGAAAGCATTAATTGCTACAGTTTGAGTTTAAAAACTGAAATACTGGATAAGGATGGTTTGATAACTTGCAGTCTTCAGACTAGATGAAGAGAGTACAAAGCACACGCTGTTACTATTGAATTACATAAATGACTATCTGAAAAATTTAACAATTTGGGTTCTACTAGAAGTGGGAAAACAAAAAGAACAGAGCTTGTATAGGACTTGTATATATAAATACATTTTTACATTTGCCTCTGGCAATACCTTATTTATCTGTGATTATTATAAAAGCACAAAGATAAAATCTAATACAGCTTACATCATTACCTGCTCCCCTATAACTTGTTGCTGTGTCATTGTGAAGAAAAGGCTTCAAAGACACACATTCAGTGCTACAGAGGTGCTAGACAATTCTGTGGTTGCTAATTGTCTGAACTACAATGCAAACTGGGAAACCACGCAACTATGCAGCTCAAATGGCAAAGAGTGGTCTTAACCTTTCCTTTAAAAACCCTAAATAAACCCTAAAACTTGTGAAAACAAATTTTAAAAATTAAAGTAAAAAATTTTAAAAGCCCCAAACCTGTTGACAGAGCCATGTTCCATTTGCCAGGCAGGCCCCAAGAGAGTGTTTCTGGATTAGAGTCACATTTTTTGTTTCCAAAACTTCTGACACCCTGCGTAAACTAGCCTGACCTGAGAACAAAACATAGCCACAGGGTTTTGGTTTCATGTGCCTAGCACACCACAAGCCTGGCCTGCGTTTGAGCCCGTGGTGCAACAACTGCTAGCAAACTATGAAACAAAAGACAGAGCATTAGGTCATGCAGGGTGAGCACCTAAGCAACAGGACCTTAGTAGCAAGAATGGCAGCGACTCTTTAACCTCAATTTCCTTCACTTTGTTTGTTGAGAAAATACACAACTCAAAGTTACTGCCTTATATTATAGCATTGCAGTCCCAGAAAAGTAGTTTTTACATCATCACTGTTTCTTTGAAATAGACCCTAATGTAGAATATTTAGATATTAATACTGTTCAGTTCAAGATGTCCCTGCCCATGCAGGGTGGTTGGAATTAGATGATCTTTAAGGTCCCTTCCAACCCAAATCATTCTGTGATTCTATGATTTTAACTAAATAAATGTGCTTTAACAATTTAATTCTGTATTGTTGTATATGCAGATGTCACACCTGCGGCTGAAACCTCATCTCTGCATCTGGAAAACCCAAAATTGCCTGATCAAGAGAAAACAAGCAACTTTCTTCATTCACAAGCTACAGTCTATCATCAAAGTCTGGCCACTAACCTTTCACAAAGACTAAGGGTCCATAATGCTGTTCTTAAACTTCCTTTTATTACCACTTTATATCTGGATAAAAAATAACTCTGTGTCAATCTTGTCTAACATTAACTGAAAACAAACACAGTATTTTCAGTTTTCCAGAGGGCTGGCAACAGATCGTTCTGGTAATTGGTAATGCTACTCAATAAAAATTTTTTGCAAGCTTATGGAAAACCCTACACTGAATCATTTCCCAAGCACACTCCAACTCTGTGGTCAGCAGCATTAATAACATATAGTAGCAATTAGACGTGAAAATAAATTAATATTTTTGTTCTGAAATCAGTAATATTGCTATAGAAATTTTACGTAGCTGTTGGAATGATACTCGTCAGACAAGAAGAAAGAATTTTAAAGGTTTTCTAGTTTATGCTATCTCAAGGCCATATCCGGGGCAAACTAAACTGCTTGCTGAATCAGATCTTCAAAACAGTTTGACAGGTTTAAAGAAGAGCAGAGAAAATGGAGTAAGTTTATCTGAAGCCTCAAAACTCAATAAAAGAACATTAATACCAACATTCAGCTATAGTGGAAGGCACTGTAAATCTGATTTTAAAAAAAGAAATTATATGCTCTAAACTTGGAAAACCTGGGAGGATAGATACTGCTGCATTCCAAACCACTTCTGTGGTTTCAAGGCCTGCCCTTTGCTACTGATTTTAATGGAAGTGGAATCATGCCAAAATTGTGACTATGGCCTCCAGAAAATAAAACACGAAGAAGCAAGTGTTAATAAATCAGAAGCATTAGCAGGACAATCAAGATCATTCCTCCTAAATGATTACATAAATGCCATAAAGATAGCACTTACCTAATGAATCAAATGTACTCAAAGAAGCTGTAGTACAAGAGGGTAAGAACTGGAGCCTACATTATGTAAAACACTTTGTTCACTCTCACTGATAACCTTTTTTTGTTAGAGTTCCCTGTTTATGAACATCTCTGTCCTCATTATTAGCATGTGAGTAGCTTCCTGTAGTTTCACAATAAATACTTTGTTACATTTTCTGCTTAAATTATGTCCATATCAGATGCTGCTAAAAATATTGATATCCTGTTGCGAATTTTAAGGAAGGTGGTATTTTGTGTTCCCGTAATACTTCTTTAAAAATTACTAAATCTTTTTACTCGAACTTCAAAAACCAAGCTGACATAGGTCTCTTGTTCAGATGAAGAATCCAATAAACAAAATCTAAGCCCACGTGGCTGAAGTTTGGCAGAACTGTGAAGTGAAAAGGCAGGCCCATTATGAAAGTGACAGGTGATATTATTTCAGGTGATTAAAATATAAAGCTTCCAATCCCTTCTTTACATACTGCAAAATCTATTTTCCCTGTCTGCACCACATACATATGATTGTATTTGAAGCAACAACCATGTTTTGAAGCTATCACTTTAAGTACCATCAGGCTGCTACTGGCAGGTTGCAGGTTTTGGAGAGGACAGCATTATTTCTCTAATATGAAGTCTGTGGTTTTGAGAGTCCTGCTAAAATTTTATATTTCTTTACTGGCATTCTAATTGCTCATTATCCCAATGAGTTTAATACTCTGATCTCTGTATATGAGTCAGGATTGTATTCAAGGGTAGTCTGTTTCCAAGAGAGTGAAAAGAGACCAAGGCTGGGCATTTCAGACTGAAAGAGACAAACTGCATTCCATAACGCTGCTGTATCGCTGATCTGCAACAAAGTGAAATACTACAGTTTCAAGGGAGCTTTTAATTCAGATTTACAGTGGGGTTTGTCTCACAGCTCTACCACCTACATGTTAATAACACCTTTTCTTTAAACCCTCTGCACTCCATCAATCTTTGCTATCTTCCAAGTTAAGGCTGCAATGAGTTTTACTTCAGTTCACTGCACTGCAAGTATTAACTCTTGGCAATTAAGAGCACTTCACATTAATTTTGTGTATGAAATAAATACTTCACAATACTATAGACCTGACATAAATATATAAAAGCCTCTGTATATTCTAAAAGAAAAGTTCTAATGAGAATAATATAGTAATTCAGGTTACAAGATAACTCACAGAATACTTAGGGAATTTGTAAGCCACCCATAATGCTACCTCAAGACAATGAAATTGGCCAAGCTCAGAGATGCTGGCAAACTGAGCCACAAAATGAAATGGGATCCTGGGAGGTGCCACAAATCCCCATAAAGGAATTAAGCAATGGCTGAAATTTGGAGAAACAAGGAATTTACATAACAGGGGTCGTGTCATGGGTAGAATAATAGAAGTAAAGAAGTATTAGACCCTCAGGATAGAGATGCCTATTGCAACAAGCAGCAACACATTCTGTATTTATTACAGCAGGTATGGATCTAGATAGATCCACAGATCCATAGATCTCTTAGATCTTTGCCTGAATATGAATTTCCAAGCATATGGGATGAGCCACATGGATATGGCTCTTATTTCCAGAACTCTAGTCTTCACCTGAGAGAAAAATGAAGTGGACTGGTGTTTTATTTTTAGCCTTCCCCTTCTCAGTCAAAATTAATTTGGTACACTGAGGATGAACTATTACTGCTTGTGATTGGTATTCCAAATTACTTTAACTTTTTTCTTTGGAAGAACAATAGGAAGATTAAAAAATATTTGGAAGACTTTTTTATCTTAAAATGCTCTTTCCTGTTTCCAGAAAAATGTTTCTGGCCATAGAAATTCAAAATCTGGCAGTAATTTCATAGCCAAAGGGATCTAAGCTGAAATCTCAGAAAAATAAGATTGAATGGATTGTCTATTGTGAGATCCAAGGGCCTTCTAAAGAAGGAATTACCAATAGGCTGAAACAGTGCCATAGGTGCTTCCTCCTTATAACTGTTGCATCTCTTGTTGCAATCCCATTATAGCTGCCACGTTTCTGACTAAAACACCAATAAAAATGTGCAGAATTCCTCTATTACAGAACTCCAGTCCATTTTTTAGTTTTACAAAATATAATGTGTCAGAATGCAATTGCTTCACTGCAAGCACTTAGGTGGCCAGTTGTTAAGAACACTTTTTTTTTTTTTTTTTTTTTAAATAAAAAAGGGTCCTTTTTAATGCTTTTGTTGCAAAGTTTCAAGAGATTTGCAGCTTTGCACTAACAGGGTGCAGGAAATGTGTCCTGCAAAACTGTATTACCAGTTTCTTTATTACACACTTCATTACACATGCATATCCACACTTTGCAGAAATGTTGTTTGTGTTTATAACAGGAAGACAGTTGCAGAATGGTACTAGACACTGCACTGTAAATATTCTATACAGATTTATCCTACATATGTAAGGAAGCAAGGCCTATAATTGCTCTCTACTGATCTGTAGCCATCTCATAATTTGCCCTACATCATCCTCTCTTCCCTCATTTCCATGTCTATGGTCTTAAAGATACCAAGTAGCCACAAAACTAACAAGAGACAGACAAACCCAAGTTTGTGCCCTTCCTCCAAGGTTAAGAAAATGCTAGATTTTTGCCAGGCCCGGGAGACAGTAGCCAAATGTCCTCCATGCATGTGTTTTGCTCCAGGTAAGCTGCAGCAAGTGCTACTGCATAGCTAAGCAGGCTGGGGTATGAAAGGCGCAACGAGGAGCTTCAAAACAGGCCAATGCCCACAGGAAACAAAGTTTGCTCTGTTCTACTACTCTGGAATAAAACGTTGTGCAGGCTTTTTTTCACTGAAAAATGTCTTTCACTAAATAGGCGTAAGAAGAGATAACTGGGTCACAAAGAACCCTAAGTAGAGATTTCGTTCTCATTTATATCTGCATCCAGTCTTCTTGGAGACTCCCTATGGTTCCAGTTACTTCGTGTATAACCCCCAGTGAAACAGAGGATAGTACAGGATATGTAAGAAAGAATTTGCAGTAATTTGTGGATCATGGTTTTCTTGACTCAGAACTGGTAGCCTTGCATCTAACAGCTGTGATGTGTCTTATTCTTAATTTCATTGTTTTATTTCATCACTTCTCTCCTACAGTAATGTCAGCCTTGGCTTATACACTGTGCCTCTTTTCTGCACTTCAGTTTTCCTGTTATTACAACTTCCCAGGAGAAGGCAACAGCAAAGTAATTTCTTCATTTCCCTGCTGTTGTTTTCTTGACTAACAAACTCTATTCTTTCATCTTTCGCTTACCTTCCTTGCTGTCTTTGATTCCCCTGAAATGCTCTCTCTCTGGACAGGACCTCATTGAGTTTTCCAAGGAAAAATATATAGTGTGCTTTTCATCCCCCACTACCTACATTCTCTAATGTGGATATCCTTCCCCTACATCTCTTTTTTCAGTGTCACACCTCAGCTGCCTAAAAATAATAAATTAGGCTCAAAAAGTCATGAATTTTACTTAAATCATTACTTCTAAGCAAGCTTATCCAGATTCTACATCCTGAAATTCTGTCCTCAAATGCTTTAAGCATTATTCTACAATCATTAATATAATTAATTGAAAGTTAAAAGAAAGCCTTAAAGAAAGCTGAGAGTCTAAACTCACCCAGTAACTGTTGGCAACATTGCGACCCTTTTCTTGCTTCAGGCATTTATCTTCCCATTGACTTTCATCAGGCCTGTGCTTTTTAGCATTTAAAGTATGTCTCTTCTGTCTTTGCTCTCTTGGAGTGAAAGTAACAAGAGTTGAAGTAATCCCTCTGTCACCCTTTTGTTTGTTTCTGTCCTTCTAACTGTAAACACTCCAGAGCAATGTAATCCTTCTGTGTTGCAGGACTCAGGGCTCCTAATCCTCAGGTGAACACCTGTTTCTAACAAGTATTTTCTGTAACTGAATTCCTATGAATATAAATGTCCTCCAAGTTATTCCTCTCCTTTGTACAATGAAATGAGGGTGAGGGTTGCAATTTTTAATTAAAGATGGAACTTCAATCTGGCAGCAGTGCTAGGAGAAATTTTCACAACAGCGGGTCCTTGTGCTCTGGTGCTTCCCAAAAATCTCACATTCCCCAAAACTTTTCTACGTAATGGTGTTTGGGGTCGCAGTATCTGTAGCTTTACCTGACAAAAAGATTAAAACTAAGGGAAATGTGTCACATAGCCTTGCACATCTACAAGGTCTGCAGGATGGACCAGGCTCAGATCCTTCTCACTGACTGAGAGGCAAGATGGGCTCCTTCCAGGGGCTTCCTTCGGAGCCCTGCCACGCTCACCACTGAGGTCCTGGCCCCTCTGACCAATGTCGCCGTTACCCACACTGAGGGAGTGCACGGAGCAGGTAATCAGAGCACCCTTCACTCCCCTAGGTCACTCACAACTGGGCAGAGCCTGGTCGCTCTCCACCACCATCACCTGAGAGGTGCAAGGTGGCACAAAGGCCCGCGGCTGGCGACAGACGGGCCCGCACGCCACTAGCTGTCAGGCGCAGCCCGCCACAGCCGCCCTGAGGCGACGGGTCCCGGCCCGCCCGCCGCGAGGCCCAGGCGCTGCCGCCTACATAGCCCGGCAGTCCATGGGGCTGCCTCGCTCTCGCGCGGCCCGCGAGCTCCCTGCGGCAGTCTCGCGAGAGCGGCGGGCCCGGAAGCTCCACGTCGGAGGGTCGGGACCCGCTCGGGAGCAGCGACGCCTCAGCTGCTGGTGCTGCTGCCGGGCGACGCGGCGCCATGGTGAGTCCGGGGTCGTTCTGCTAGCGGGGTCCGCCGCCTTCGGAGCGCGGTGAGGCGGGGACCGGCCCCAGGAGCATGGCCCGGCCGGTGTGGGTCGAGAGCTGCCCCGGTGGGTGCCGCGGACCGCTAGCGCCCGGCGGCACCGGGGCTGACCGAGCGCAGTAGGCAGGAGGCTGGAAACACCAATGCGGAGCATTTTGAACGTGGCCGCAGGTGAGGTAGCCCGACCCGCAGCTGCTGCTCTGGTCGGCGCTCCCCGCCCTTCTAGCAAAACAGCACAGCTTAACATGAGCTGGAGGCCGAGGCCTGGCGGGGCTGAGGGGCTGAGCAGCCGGCCGCCCGGCACGACCAGTCGGCGCCGAGTCTGGGCGTCGCGGGGCCCTTCCGCACACCGCTGGCCCTGCCGAAAGGAGCGGGGTCTGGATCTAGGCCGGACAGGCCAGGGAGGGCTGTGCAGGGTCTCCTCGCTCTGTTAGCCCCGAGTTCCCCTGTTCCCTTGCTACCTGAAGAAGTCGTGGTGTTATTCTATGATTTAAGTTCAATTGCTTAATAATAGGAAAGCACTCGAAAGCCCTCTAGCATCATTATGGTTGGAGTTCAGGACCAGACCCCTTGGGCTGTGTTACCGCTGTGGTATTAGTCAGGCAGACCTAACAGTTGTCAGTGTTTGGTGTACACGTTGCAGTTAGCCTCTTAGGTCAGGCCTAGTCTGGTCCTTAGTAGCAGTAGATAAGGCTTCAAGGATAAGCATAGAATCACCTGCAATTATCTTGCCAACTTTTCTAGTATTTATAGCAGAAGTAAACCACAAGTTCATTCTCTGATGTTACATCCATAAGTTGCAGGTGCTACACATTAGCTAGGTATCTTTTTCTTCTTACAGTCTCTAACGTGTAACTACAGGTTTTATTAATTTTACTCTGATAAAATGCATGCAGCATTATTTAATCAGATGCTATCCATGTATCTGATAAAAATGTCAGCAGCATAAGGTAAGCTCAACAATCTTTGAGTGTCTAAACAAATCTATAATGCCTGAAATATTTTAGAAAATCACTTTGCTATACTTAATGCCCTTTAAATACTCTAGCTTTATATTGCCAGTGATGAAAGTGGAAGGTGAAAGCCTTGTTTTATATGGGAAAGACTTAAACTTTTCCCTCCCCCCAGTTTTTACAGCATAGTGTTCCATTCTAAAACATAATTTTGGAATTGTGAATGGAAATATATTTATAATGGGTTAATGTTGTTTTGTTCCATTGTCATAACTGACTTTGCCACCTGTTTTTTAGGTGAAGTAGGAAGATTAATTTTCTATCAATTGTATTAGAAGCAAATGCTCTTTGCTTTGCTTTGGTTGTTCAGGAACACCAAGAAAATGTGCAGTGCATCCTTTTGTAGATGGAGATACTTTTTACAGTATGAAAAAAATCCTGCATTTCACAGAAGTGGGTAGACCTCATTCCATTGGTAGGGATGTGATGTTTCCAGAAACCCCTACAAAAATGAGTAAGCAGATGGATAGAGATAGAAAGTAGTCTTCTGTCTGCCTGAAAAGTAGGATTGACTTCTTTTAAGGTTTAACTTCACCTTTCCTTCTTCCATCATATTTCTATATCAGTTTTATGTTGAATAACTTGGTATTCTTCATTCTTTTCCTCTCCAGCCTCTTCGGCTTGATATAAAACGGAAACTCACAGCTCGGTCTGACCGGGTGAAGAGTGTAGACTTGCATCCCACAGAGCCATGGATGTTGGCTAGCCTTTACAATGGCAGTGTCTGTGTTTGGAACCATGAAACACAGGTGATGATTTTGGTATTCCTTTATTATGAAATGTTCATAACTGACAGATGTATAAATTCTGGTTTTCAATACTAGATACACAAGAAGAATCTTAAATCACTGCCACTAATTGTACTGTTCCTTGTCTTATTACAGAAGTCACTATAATAATAGACAAGGAATATCTTTAGCTGTGACTTTAGTGGTGTTTCATTTGCTATAAATTTATTTTTCAAGAATAATCTCCATGTATTTTCCTTGCAAACTAATGCCTTTCCTCCTGAAAGGTTAATTGCCTCTGTCCTGTACCTGCCATCTGCATTTATGAAGGTTGTAGGAACTGTTAGACCTTTACCTGTCTGTCAAGTAGAATTGAAATTGCGCAGCAGCTCCAAAAATGTTCAGAGTTGGGGTTGGTTCAAGAATAAAGGGACAACATAAACGTGATGTTAAAAGAGCAGAACAGGCAAGTATCTGCCTTCTTGAACAGGTATGTTCCTTTTAAAAAGTGTGCATATATTTGTAGTAGGATTCTTGGAGAGTTGCCAAAGGAAGCATGCTGGACACTTAAGAAACGATAAGGAGCTGATTTTAAAACTGGTATTTTCTCTAGTGCTACAAACTTATTATTTTTATTTTTAGACTCTGGTGAAGACTTTTGAAGTGTGTGACCTACCAGTGAGAGCTGCCAAGTTCGTGGCAAGGAAGAACTGGGTTGTTACAGGAGCTGTAAGCTATCTCCATTTTGTGACTTCCATATGCAGTAGTATTTCTCTAATTTATTTTCATGCCATTCCTTTGTACATCACAGAATAATGTTATTTGATATAAATTTGTAAAAGAGAAAGGAATACTTCACTACAGTTTCCCATAAATTTCCTACTTGAAGTAAGCTTAGCAACTTCTTATTTCAATAGGATAGCAACCTCATATGGTGGCTAATACTGCGTGGAGTGCAAGGTAGATCTAGATTCAGCTTTTACTGTCAACTGGAACACAATCAGCACCCGATTTTTACCAAATGCTAGTAGTGGTATATTAGCTAAGATGAAACTATTCAGTATCCTAGGTAAAATGACTTAGAAGGTACTGTCTACTTTTGTTCTTGGTTACATTAAAAATACATTTTTTAGAGTTTTACTTGGCTTTAGAAAAATATTCTCTTTATTCAACGAGTCTACTTTGAGATAAATAGTTTTATTCTAATCTTGGTAAAATGTTTTTCTTGATGGAATTAAAGTGTTTTCTTTAAATTGAGATAATGCCTCAATTTTTTGTCTCAATTTTTTTTTCTAGTCTTCTCCCCTATACACAGAGTGAAATATTTCTTTCAATTTAATTGTCTTATGCTGCTGTGACACAGTTACTTCAAGTGCACATCAGTTAGCACTGTTGGCCTCTTTGGCAGCTCAAGAGTTCAAACAGCTGCATGGGACCTGGATTAGTAACTGATGAAAGTTAGTCACCATTTTTGTACAGAAACAAATGAAAGAAAAGACATTTAAGAAAATGTTTTCTTGTTAGAGGCTCTTCAGTGGTGGAATGTTTTGGTTTGTTGTTTTTTTAGCTCTCCTGCACTGAATATAAGGTGTATTATACAGAGAGTCCTATTTTAATGGTGTGTTCTCTTCCCTTTTATAGGATGACATGCAAATTAGAGTTTTTAATTATAACACCTTGGAAAGAGTTCACATGTTTGAAGCACATTCAGATTACATTCGTTGTATTGCTGTGCATCCCACACAGCCTTTCATACTGACAAGCAGTGGTAAGAGTTCTTTGGTATATTTTTATACTTATTAACCAGCCATTTTTAGGCTTCTGTTTTCTGTCTACTGAGAGATTGCATGTTTTATGCTTATTCTGCTGAAGCAGGAGTATTTGAGTAAGTAGCCAACATGAGAGTTGTCATTTCATGTTAATTCTTTGCCAGATGCATTCATTTTTTTAAATGGAATGTCAACTGTACTTAAAATTTAAAATATAATAGGTTATGTTTATGTCAGAAAATATCAATGAACCTTGTTGCTTAATATCTGCCAGAGGAAAGGGTTCATATTTGTGCTAATTAGGTGATTTTTGAGTTTGCCATGCTATAGTTGTTTTTAAAAGATTACATAATGTTTTGGAGTATTTTTTCAGCTGACATTCTGACCTGGGGCAACTGATAACTTTCAGCTTTTTTTTGTTTTTTTTTTCTGAAATACTACTGAGTTCTCTGCTATTTGAGGTGATCTATGTTACTCAGGATTAGAAGGTGACACTATCCTGACAGATCCTGCCCAAGAACATTTACATCATCCCAGTCAGTACTTTTCATTCCTGGAAACATTGCTAATGCAGTCAGAGCTCTACAAGAATGCAGAGAACCTTGTGAGACAGAGGCGCCAAGTTTCTGTGTGTCGCTGTTGGATGTCATACACTTAAACTTGAAATAAAGGTTCTGGGAAGCCAGCTTGGTGTTTTAAGATTAATAATTCAGTAACTTAATATCAATTCTTAATCTCCCTTTTTTAAGACAGATGTATTTCCTACTTAGCTTCATCACCACTTTACAGGACAATCTTTTTGAGAAACTTGTAGTCACTGTAGTTCTGCAAGGAAGGACCAATAACCTTACAGATGAAAAATACAATGGGTATTACCAGCACTTGCTTTCAAGGGGGAAAAGATGAGTGAGCTTTTACCTTGGAGTTAGGTTTAAGAAGATAGGTATCAGAATATATTAAACTAACTGAAGCTTGTTTTGTCTTTTTTTTTTTTTTCAGATGACATGCTCATTAAACTCTGGGACTGGGATAAAAAGTGGTCTTGTTCTCAGGTGTTTGAAGGACACACCCATTATGTCATGCAGATTGTCATAAACCCAAAAGACAATAACCAGTTTGCCAGTGCCTCTTTGGATAGGACAATCAAGGTAGAGAAACTGTATTTTAGGGGTTTTTTAAATTCATTAAGTAATTATCAGACAGAGTAAAGAAACCAGTAATACTGTATGGACGATGGATCAGAATTCTTAGAAAACAGGTGCAATAATAGAATATTTATTGAACAAAGACCTGAGTGTCAATTGATTTACTGTGCACCTACAAAGTAATTCAGTAAATTTACAAGATTACCTGTCACCTCCAATCACTGAAATGAGGTTGTCTAAAGTCCGAAAGTGCTGCATTTCCATTTGAATTATGCAGATATATTGGGGAGGGGTAATGGTTATTCTGTCAATTAGTAGTTTGGGAGAACTGAAAAAAAATACGTGTGTGGGGTAAAGCCTTTAACTGTGTGCATTTAAAATACAGTAAAGGCATTTCTCCCGTTATTTTTGTCTCACTGGTTGTAATCTGTTGAATTGTTTCAGAAGATGTCTTCAATCATCAGTCAGTCTAGACCCTGATGCATCTCATTTGCTGTGAAACTTACTAAATATCTAGGACTACAGATTTACAGCCATCTGAGCAGTGGCACCTCCTCACATTCCCTATGAATTATCAATATATCGGCTGTAAAAAGCCAGTTTTCATTTCATACATCCTCAGATGTTGAGATTAGGGCTGCATAAATGTTGATTTGATGTGATAATCATGGGAATATAGCACTATATCTACAACTTGACTTGATTCATTTTGAGTCCTCATTTAGCATGAGATTTGTCATTAAAGTAACTGGAAAAGATAAAATTCAGGACACAGTTGAAGGCAACCAGTGTATGCACAAGTAGTTGATTGCTTTTTCTAGGTCTCTTAATAACGAGTGTCTTATATGGTTTTATGTCCTTAAAAAAAAGTTGAAAGAAAACCATTTCATTATTTTAAGGTGTTAGCACAGTGTGTGCAACTCAGCATGTTATTTTTGTTTATTTGTTGGGGAAGGATTGGTAGCTCAATAAGCAGTTCTTTCAGGTACTTTACCTAAGAAAACAACCGTGTCTTTGGAATCTGTATCTTTGGAACTGTGAAGTACATCTGAACGCCTACTCAGTTTGGCAAGGTTGATCGGGATGCAAAAGATCAGTAACTACATGTGGTTGGGTTTTTTATTGTGTTTTTTTTTCTGGGAAGGTTTGGCAGCTTGGTTCTTCTTCACCCAACTTCACTTTGGAAGGCCATGAGAAAGGAGTGAACTGCATTGACTACTACAGTGGAGGAGACAAGCCATACCTCATTTCAGGTGCAGATGATCGGTTGGTTAAGATCTGGGACTACCAGGTATGTGTTTGACTCCTGAAGTTCTGTGCAGGCTGCCATGGCAAAGCCATTTGTGAAGGAACAGAACAAGAGAGAAAGGACTTGAATACGCCAACAGATTTTCGTCATCCTTCCTTGGAAAGAAGGAAGTGGGAGGGAAAGACATTTTTAACTTAAAATAAATTGTTAACCCTTGAGAACCTGCTGTGAATTTAAATAACTTCAAAGTTAATTTGTAGAATGAAGTTTCACATGAGGTTTCTGTTACTAGCATTAGGGTTTTTTCTTGTAACATAGTAATTCCTGACTTTTGGACTTTATTTTTTTGTGGATTAAGGTGTTCCTCTTCTGTGTTGAAATGTAAATATTATTCATGTATCAGCTTTTTCCATCCTTTCAGTTCTCACTATTTTTTTTTTCCTTTTTTGTTTATTCCCTTCCCTCTCTCCTTTTCCATTCTCTGCACACAGGCAGATGTGTATGCTTCTACTTGACAGTTTGCAGGAGTCATGAGGTGACTTGTTTGAATGCTCTAAAAGAAAGAGAGATTGAATCCAGGGATTCAATTCTGTTGCTGGAACCTACAGCTTATAAGATCTTCCTGGGTACCAGCATATGAATGGCCAGAAGGGCAAGACAAAATGTGTTAGGTAGTACTTTCTGGTTGTTAATGGATATTGCCCTAGAGTAAGTCCAAGCTCAGGAGTTAAAGCAAGCACTGTTCATTTAAGTATGCACCACAGTAAGGACTGTTTCATAGCAGTGCTTGACATTTTGCCACCATGTACAGTTGCATATATCAGTTCTGTAGTTTACTCTGCTTGAGACCACTAAGATTAGACTTTTCTTTCACAGGTATGTGAATGAGTGTTATTAATAAAGACAGTATTTTATCTGTCTTCACCCTTCATTAGATTTAGATAGATGTTTTGCTCTGATTTTTTTTTGCAGTGAATTCAGCTTTCTATTTTGATTTAATCTCTTGTGCTACATACGTCTGAGAAAGCGTACTTTCTAGCAGAAACCTGTCTGTAAACAGAGGAAAATAACCATGTCAAGGGAAATAGATATTTTTCTCTTGGGGAGGAGAAATTAACTGAATACAGCCATTATTTTTAGTGTGTCTAATGCTGCTGTTGGAGCATTTTGGAAATAAATGTTACTGGAAGAAACCTAGAGAAATAAGTTTTTAGATAAATTTTGGGTTTGAGGGGAATTTTTTTAAGAAACAAAGGTAAAATCAGAGCAACATGTTTATTATCTGTACCTGTACTTCTGACTCTTTTTTTGCAGAATAAAACATGTGTACAAACACTGGAAGGACATGCTCAAAACGTGTCATGTGTCAGCTTCCATCCTGAATTGCCTATCATTATCACAGGCTCAGAAGACGGTAATTTTGTGTTTTCTGATATATATGCAAAGGACAGGGGGAGAACTTATGGGACAACTCTTCTTGCAGTGTGGCTAGACACCTGCTCTCACAGGAGATAGAGAGAAAATAGGAGAGAAGAGATAAAAGCCATGTACTCATTTCGTTTTCCTGTAGGAACTGTGCGTATTTGGCATTCAAGCACTTACCGCCTGGAAAGTACCCTCAACTATGGTATGGAGAGGGTGTGGTGTGTGGCCAGTTTAAGAGGATCCAATAATGTGGCTTTGGGATATGATGAAGGCAGCATTATTGTTAAGGTAAAATTAATTATTTGTAATAAGAAATGGTGATTCATTGCTGTCCTGTGTACAGAGCAACTGATTTGATTCTGTGATGATACATAAAATGCTGAAAACTTGGCGTTTTAACTGCCGTTTTTAGACAGAGCCAGGGTGTTTCACTAGATATGTTCAACTGAAAAGAAAACCAAGAATGTATTTTCTTCATCTTCTAAACTCTTATGCTACGCTTCCCAGCTTGGTCGTGAAGAACCTGCCATGTCCATGGATGCAAATGGAAAAATTATTTGGGCTAAACATTCCGAAGTCCAACAGGCTAACTTGAAAGCTATGGGAGATGCTGAAATCAAAGATGGAGAAAGATTGCCTCTGGCTGTAAAGGACATGGGGAGCTGTGAAATCTATCCTCAGACAATTCAGCACAACCCTAACGGACGGTAATAGATTTTAGAACAAAATACTTCAACACTTCTGATTTCTCCTTCTTTTTTATGTTGGAAAACTTTTTGAATGAAAAAGTTGTATGTTTGCTGGTGGCTGAGGGCTTGTGGAGATCAACAGGTGTACTGGAGCCAGGCACTGTAAAGTCAGAGCAATAGATGGGCTTCACCTGTAAGGGCTGCTTAAAAAGGCAAGTTGGACAGTCTAGGTAGGGGAAGAAGCATGCAAACAAAATGTGTAATGTAATAGCAGCAAACCACATTCTTTTATGACATCTCTTATATTTTTTTTAATGTAAAGGGATACAGGGTACAAGAGCTGCTCGGCAGAGACCAAAGGAAGAGGGAATAGCAAGTAGCTACATGATGCAAAGAAAAATCCAGTTCTGTGACATTTTTTTAATAAGCTCTTTTATTCTCTCCGCATTTGCAGTGATTATATTGGGCTAGTGGCCTTTAACTTTTCAGCTGATTTGTCTACTTGATCGTGCCTATTAACCCGAACACAGATGTCTGACAAATGCATCTTTCTCCTGCTCTAGGTTCGTAGTAGTGTGTGGTGATGGTGAATACATCATCTACACAGCTATGGCTTTGAGAAACAAGAGCTTTGGTTCTGCGCAGGAGTTTGTGTGGGCACATGATTCTTCAGAGTGAGTGTTGCAGTTTTCCCTTTGTATTAACTTGAACTTGCTGCTGCTCATTTTCAGGCTCTACAAATGGTAGAATCACAGAATATGCGGAGTTGGAAGGGACCCATCAGGATCATCAAGTCCAACTCCTGTCCCTGTGTAGGGCACCCCTAGAATCACACAATGTGCCTGAGAGCATCATCCAAATGCTTCTTGAACTCAGGCAGGCTTGGTGCTGGGACCACTTCCCTGGGGAGCCTGTTCCAGTGCTCGACCACCCTCTGGGTGAAAAACCTTTTCCTGATAAAACCTGTATGGAGAGTGAACTTTCAATAACTGTCCTGCTTAAAAATTTTCAATTTGTAGCACTCTGCTAGTTTTTTAAGATAAATCAAATGCAGTTGTTTTGTAGCAACTCATGATTTTTGTAATTTGACACTTTGAAAGTCAAACATTTTATATTTTTTTTACAATGCAATCTGTTTAGGTACGCAATCAGGGAGAGCAACAGCGTTGTAAAGATATTTAAAAATTTCAAAGAGAAGAAGTCATTCAAACCTGATTTTGGAGCAGAAGGTAAGTATTTCCTTTTAAAATAGATATATTGTTGCATTTTTTGCACAATGTGGATTTCTTCCACCTTTGTGTTCTTACAGGTATCTATGGTGGCTTCCTGTTGGGCGTCAGATCTGTTAATGGTTTGGCATTCTATGATTGGGAAAACACTGAACTGATTCGCAGAATTGAAATTCAGCCCAAACATGTAAGTTTCTAGATGGGACTGAAGATATTTACATGTCTGTGGTGGTGTTGGTTTTTTTTTTACTAATGCACTGATTTTTTTTTTTAACAAAGCCAAGCTGTCAATCATCAAGTAATAACTTCTTAAGTTTATCTCAGACTTGTATCACAAGGGGGAAGAAATTCTATGTGTGTGTTGGTTTCTCAGGTGCTAAAGCTTGTGTTAGTGTTTTTTAACCTTAGTTTATACATCCTCCTTTCTGAACCTGGGGTCTCTAAAACAGTGCCATTATTTATTCTGATGAAACAGATTTTCTGGTCTGACTCGGGTGAACTTGTCTGCATTGCTACAGAAGAGTCATTCTTCATTCTGAAATACCTATCAGAAAAAGTTGCAGCAGCACAAGAAACACATGAAGGGGTCACTGAAGATGGAATTGAAGATGCTTTTGAGGTACCTTCTATTTAAAAAATGGAACAGGGTTTTAGAGATCACTGAAGCAAGGCCTCACAGAGCATAGCAAATTTAGTCCTTAACATAGTCCTACTAAATTGTAGTTTCCAGAACACTGGAGTACAGTGTACACAGTATGCATCTGCCTGAGGAGCACTGTTAATAATTTTGTGTTCCCTGGGGAGTGTATCCCTGTTAGAATCCCGATAGAACAGACCTCGATGCCTAGGCTTCTCTTCAACTGTCTGTTTCCTATTCTTACAGAGGTTATATTTATATTGAAAATGCAATAGTCTTACTGCTATCTAAAAGTACCTTTTCAAATATCTAATTAAATCAAACTTAAATTTGCAGGTTCTTGGTGAGATTCAGGAGATTGTGAAAACAGGCTTGTGGGTGGGCGACTGCTTTATTTACACCAGTTCTGTGAACAGGCTCAACTACTATGTTGGAGGAGAAATTGTCACTATTGCCCATTTAGACAGGTAAGGCACCGCATCGGATCGTAAGCAAGCATTAAAGGTTCTTTCAGTGAAGTTGGGGCAAGGTGAACCTTGTCACCTGCTTGCCATGCTTTACTTTTTCTTGCATATCATGATAATGTATGTTCTGAGGCAGTAACATAATCTTGGAGGGAATAAACTGTTATGTAGAAGTACATGTATAATAAAAGAATCTTTCATGTGAATATTCTTCCTGCTGTAAAAAGTATTGGACTTATTTTATAGACTATTTGGTAGTGGATCTATTCAAGATAAATATTCTTTGTTTTGTTTCAGGACAATGTATCTTTTGGGGTATATCCCTAAGGACAACCGACTTTATTTGGGAGATAAAGAGCTAAACATTGTGAGCTACTCTTTGCTGGTCTCAGTGCTTGAGTATCAAACTGCTGTGATGAGAAGAGATTTTGGTATGGCTGATAAAGTTCTTCCCACAATTCCAAAAGAACAGAGAACCAGAGTTGCACATTTTCTTGAAAAACAGGCAAGAAAACTACCTTTTTGTTATTGGAAACTTGTATCTGCTTATTCACATTTCTAACTGAATTGCTAAGGAAAACAAGATCATTTTATCTGTAAGCATAAACTTTGTTAATCATCCATATCTATTTAAGAAAACTGTAACCTTCTGTTCAGAGAAGCTTTTGATAGAACATCTAGGATGCTGTTTGACCCGACAAATGAGTCTTACTTTCAGATTTTTATTGTAGGGCTTCAAACAACAAGCTCTTGCAGTATCTACAGATCCAGAGCATCGCTTTGAACTTGCTCTTCAACTTGGAGAACTAAAAATAGCCTATCAGCTTGCAGTAGAAGCAGAGGTAAACATAAAAGTTTTGGTGATTGATGATAATTCTGAGTGTGAATCAAAGAGGCCCTTTAAGAAAAGACAGTGGTATATGGGGATACAGCTCAGTCCCTGAGTACTTCATAAATGTTTCCAGCTTCTTTGGTGAAGCCCTTCTGCCTGTAATTGAAAGGCATCTAAGGTGTGGGATGGGGACAGAAAAACATTGTCTGCTCAGGAAAGCTACAGGAACTGCTGGAGAATACAAAGCTCGAACTAAGATCCAAGCCTTAATCTCCAGTATGGAACAGTGGGAGGAGGAATGGCAGGACTGAAGCCTTTGGGCCTTTGTTCCAGCCTTGGCAAACAGGCTGATGCACTAGGAAGATTGACAGGTAGTGGTTTGTCCCGTAGCCATTATTCAGAGAACTAATCTCACAGTCCTTGTTGTAAAATAATGAAGTTAGTTACAGACACGGATGGCTTTCTTAATTCTGAAGGTTAACTTGGGAGATTTCTTGAAGAGTTTGTTACTGTGTAAGTTAATTCTATCTCCTCCCTCTATGTGTAATATTAAAGTATTAGTTTTATGTAATGGTATGGCTCTGTAATGATCGGCATGGAACACTCACTGTGTCATGCTGTGAAGCTGCAGTAATCATAGTATCTCAAAAGGAAGACAAGTTAATGGTGGGATACAGTACATTTGCAAGTCAACTTACATTTTCACATTGAATGCTCTGAAAAATCTTTAAATGCTGTTCAAAAATGTGAGGGTTATTTTTTGATTTTTTTTTCTTTCCCTCCCCCTCCCTTTTTTGTACCATTAGTCAGAACAGAAATGGAAGCAACTTGCTGAGCTTGCCATTAGTAAATGCCAGTTTGGCTTAGCCCAGGAGTGTCTCCACCATGCACAAGACTACGGAGGACTACTGCTCCTGGCTACGGCTTCAGGAAATGCTAACATGGTGAATAAGTTAGCTGAAGGAGCAGAAAAAGATGGCAAGAACAATGTTGCATTTATGAGCTACTTCCTGCAGGGAAAGTAAGTAGCAAACATGAGATTGGGATTGTTCTCTGAAATGCAAAGAGCCTCAGGTTCTTCAGATGACTAACTACAACAAACTTAAAACTTCCTGGAGAAAGACTGTGGCATGTGCCTTTTCAGAAAAGCTGATTCTATTTAATGATGGCTGCTACTTCTAAAGTCTGAAATCAAAGCACTGTAATGTAATAGCATAAACAGCTCATCTAATAGAGAGAAAAAAAAAGTCTTTCTTAAAATTTCTTGGTAAAAATCACATTTTTTAGGCTGGATTCATGTTTGGAACTCCTGATTAAAACCGGGCGTCTCCCTGAAGCTGCGTTTCTTGCACGGACATATTTGCCAAGCCAAGTTTCAAGGTAATTTCAAAGCATATGCAGAGCATGAATAGTGTTGTCAAAATTAGCTGTATATAACAAATGTGATTTGTATTTCCAGGGTTGTTAAATTGTGGCGGGAGAGTCTCTCTAAAGTAAATCAAAAAGCTGCTGAGTCCCTTGCTGATCCTACAGAATATGAAAATCTTTTCCCTGGATTAAAGGAAGCTTTTGGTGCTGAAGAGTATGTTAAACAAAGTCTTGCAGACTTGCGGCCAGCCAGGGAATACCCCCTTGTCACTGTAAGTAAGAAATGGGAGCTCTTACTGTCTCTAGATAAAAAATACTTGGTGCCATGTAAATTCAGCTTTAAGCAAGTCGGTGCAACCACTTAAACATTGCATTAACATGTGTTTTGGTGTTTTTTCTAATTCTAGCCAAATGAAGAAAGAAACTTACTTGAAGAAGCAAAAGGCTTTGAGCCTTCTGGAGTAACAGCACCTCAGGTCAGTGCTACTACTAAATGATGAACTCTAAGAAAGAGGCAATTCTGCTGTTGTATGGAAACACCTACCCTGCAGAATATTTCACTGATAATGGACAAATTTTTGCTCTTATTGGCTTGACTGTAAGCACTGCAGCTGAATCCCGTGGTTTTTAGTCTCAGATTCTCTGTAGTCTATTGCTGTAACTTCTCATGACTTCTTGACTGTGAAGGTTTGTTTTCGTGTGTGTGTGGTTACTTACTTTGAGTCATCTTTTTTAGTGTAAGTAATTATAGACTCTTACTATAGAAGTCATCCTGCAGAGAAATAATTTCAATTGCACATACAAACACTGCCTTAACTGCTGCTACTTGTCTAAAAGCTCAGCAGTTGGAACTTGGAAACTCTTGCATCTTAAAGCAATTAAAAATGCTTTCTATTCTAGTATGCATGGTTATGGAATAAGACTGTTCCATAACTGACTAACAGTCCTTGAAAATAGGTTCCAGTCAATATCTGAAGTAACTCAAACAGGCTTATTTTTTTTAACCACCTTAGTTGTTCAAGTATTATGCGGAAAACACATGATGTAAATATAAAGTATAAGCATACAGACTGAAATTAACACTTAAAATGCTTTTCAGAGCTTAAAAAGAAGATGACATCTTCTAGTTCTTGGCTATGTCAAATGCACTTTACAGTTTAACATGAAAGCAGGATGTGAGTTTCTTAAAGACAATGATGTTGGCATGGCTCTTTAAGGTTATTAACTTCTAAAAGAACCACAGTGGAAACTGAAACAAAGTCACGAACTCTCCCTTCTGTCTCTGTTTTGTCCTCCTAGGAGATGTACTACAAAACTGGATTGACAGTTCAGAAGAGTTTGCTTACTTTCAAATAGCTTTAGTTACTATTATGCTTCTTGTGTATCAAAGCAAGAATCATTAAAGCTAAAGAAAACTTGTGTGCACAGTTGTTAAAGAAGATAGAGGAATAGTATTATTGCAAAAGCTAACTGAAATTAGAAGTAGCTTGCACTGGAATTAGTTAATTGACTAGTACTTTTCCTTCAGTAATGGTACTAACTGATTCTCTTAATACGAAACTTGTGCAGGAGTGGAGAGAGGACAGATGTTACACCATTGCAGGGTATGGAACACAGCCCAGCAACAGCACCAAGATTTACCACCTTTAATAAATCCACTATGGCAGCCTCAAGCAACCCTAGTCTCTTTACTTCTGAGGACTTTGAAAATTACTTACTGTGTAACAACACTTCAGTATTTGAAATTAACTGATAACTTTCTGAGGCTTGTTTTCATTGTATCAGTTCCTGCATCCAGTGCTTTAAATAAACTGGGTGGGGAAACAGTAGTCTCCAGTGCAGTGAGGGCCAGAAAGCTGACTGTTAAGCTGTGGTTCTGAGGGAAACTTTGAAAGAGGACCATGGGGAGAGGGGGGAATTATAGGTCTGCTGTTGTTTAGTTGCTTTTGTTGAAAGAATTCAAATTCAAAAGAACTTAAGCGATTTTTTTTTTAGAAGGCTGAAGAACTGGTTCCATCTCCTAAACAAGAAATGAAGACAGTTTTGCAGAATTCTGATCCACTTCCAACAAGAGATCAAAAGGTACTGAAATACTTGTATGAATGGAAGAGCCAGTACTAAATACATCTTACATTAAATACTTCAATTAATAATGTGATTAAACCAAGCTACTGAGACATGTCACTTTCTATATTAATAGACCCAGTCAGCTTAGGACCAATACAGTGTCTGGATCCCTTCCTTTTGTACACAGAAACTGTACACAGTAATACAGACCAGTTCCTACAGCCTTGGGGACTTACAGGGAGTGAAAGGTGAAGTCCAAACACAGCTGGTCAGGAAGTGGTAAAGAGTCACAACTCTGAGAGGTGCTTTCATACCAAGAAGGCAGCTTCCCTCTACAGCTTATTTTAACATGTTCCACCTGACTGCCTCTGTGTTTTGCATACTGTGTTGAATATATCATACAGAATCATACATCACATGAGCTTGCCAATAGTATCCCCTCATCTAGTCTTTTCTTTTCCTAGACACTGCTGGACTTGGAAGATGACTTAGATAACTTGGATCTGGAGGATATTGATACCACAGATATCAATCTGGATGAAGAGATCTTAGATGAGTGAAGATACATTTCAGATGATCAAATCAGTTACTCCAAAAAAAGGATTGAAGTTCTGTGGACTATGTGTTCCAAGCTTATTTGATTTTTATACTGAAAGTGAACCATGTATGTGTAGAAATAACAGTAGACCCAGCAACTGTACAATAAAAATCACCTTCGAGTATGTTGAAATTCAAGATGAGACCTGCTCCAGTGCCTACTAAAAAAATGTGTTCATTTAATCAAGCATCAGTAAACCCTTTTAAACATTCTACTCTTCAGTTCTCCACTTACTAATAATTCTTAAATTCTTAACTTAGCTTGAGTAGTGTATATTGCAGGTATTTGAAACAGGAGCTTAGTAGCCAAGAACTAGTATTTTAACCTGACTTTTCTTAGCATATGCACTTAGGTATATGGTTACTTATTCAGTGCTATTTAGCTTGTTAACAACCAGTAGCTCAGTTACTCTTTCAGACAACACTTCAGCTAAAAGAGCTAAACAGAAAAGTCTTAGGGGATGGATGTGGTGTTACATGCTTTCCTAAATGAAGCTGTCCAAACCCTACACTTGCTTCAATAAGTAAAATACATTGTGGGCAATGCTTGAGTTAACTCCTTTAATGTTACATGTTAAAATCAGGATATATTGTCACTTCAAAAGTCATGACGACTCCTGTAAAGTTCATTTACAGAACCTGTAAAAAGAGCAAGGTGCTGTAGCAATTCTTATGTTTTAGTAAAAAATTTTCTAGAACAGTCAGTTGTTTAAAGTATTTATTGTGGAATCCTGTACAGAGAACATTGATAGACAAAAACATACTACATACTAGATTTATTTCATGAAGCTGTAGAAGTAGCCATTGCTTCTTCATAAGCCTGGAGGGCCAGCTGTATATAGCCTTCTTTCTGTGATTCAGTTTTCACAAATACCTGCAAACACATAAGAGAGATTAATGTACAATTAAGAGCACAGTTGCATGATAAGATTTCATTGTTCCAGTGGCAGATCAGCCAGCAGGACCTGAAATCCTGGTGCACCTGGATAGTTTAAAAAAGAACAACCTGGTGCACACAACAGTTCTAAGTATCTGCTTGTTTAGGGAAGCAGAAATTTAGACTACTAATGTGGTTTCTGCTGTTTAAAAGCTTTCTCTTCTGGACTTAAGTACTCTTACTTAAAAGCATACCTTGATCAGATCAATTCCTTGAAGTTTCCCTTCTTCAGCTGCTTTTGCTGATTGACATTCAGGATGAAGCATATGATACAATGTAATTAAACTTGTAGCATCCTCCAGCCTAAAAAAATAAACATCCATTAGTAGCAATTGCTCTTAATATTTCAGATTATTTAGAGAAAGTGTACTTCGTGGTGTACTTTGCACATCACATGTTTTCATAAACTTCTGCTTTCAATGAATATACCGTCATTAGAACATACAGCAAAACCAGCATCCCATCATCTATTGCAATGGCAGTCTGCCCATGAGAAGGAAAACCAGAAGCACATGGACATCAAGGCACACCAGGTAAGGTATATAAATGTATCCATGCTGCAGCTTAAGCCTCGTGTACTGTTCAGTAGTAATCAAGCTGAAATCTCTCTGTAGAACACAGTTAATTACCCAGTAACAAGTATTAAGCAGAACTCTGCTAAGGGCAAACTTTCTAACGCTGACTGCAGTAAGTAGCATGTTTTACAGAAGTAATCAGATCTTTTGACACCTAGCCCTCAGGTGAATTCAAAACATGCAGGATCTAGCTAAAAGTTACAGCTAGCCTAAAATTGCATGCAAATGAAAATTTGTATACATCTTACAGAAACAGCATTTCTTTTCAAACAATGGTACTTGTTTTCTATTTGTTTAGATAAGCAGAATTAATAAGTGACAGACACAACTTACAAGTCTCTGTTGATCATATCTATTAGTAAGCCATCAGTTTTCTTTCTGTTTACCAGATACCACACCATTCCCCCAAAGTGTCTTGTTGACCGCAGCAGATCGTACTTGGCGTGTTTCTCAATGTCATCATATGTCCGATGATGAACCTAGACACAGAAAAGCTTTCAGTTTCACGAGCATAACTGGAGTGTGAGGACAGTTTCTCCCTTCTACCTCAGAGTTTTTAATCTATTTTCAGACCTCCCTAAAGTGCAGGAGTAAGCCATAGGCTGGACCATGCTACCTTAGAGCTTTATACATGTTATAATTCAGGGTAACACTGGGATAACCTGTTCTTAGTACTTAAGTATAGGCATCTTTATGGTAGGAGAAAGCTAAATACTAGCTCTGTACTGAAGATTTGCAGTAACTACAGTTACTCAATTTAAACATTTCAGCTCCATATTTTTGCACTTGGTCTTCGTCAAAAATACTACTTTGTGTACAGTGCTCTCAGGTGTACTTCACCAGTTACCTATCTGGTCCTTTCAACAGCTAACATAGCAGTCAGCATGACTTTAGTAGCACAACTCTGGTTGTGGCCACTTACGGACATAATAATCAGTTGTTTGATACCAAAAATACCTATACAAAGACTATTTCTACACATCTCTAGTTCCCTCTGTACTGCTGAAAATTACTTAAACAGAATCCTGATTTACTTTTCTGCAAGAAAAAAATACAAAACTCATCACAAGGATAACAGGTAATCTGTTCTTCACTAATGGTACTTTTTCACTAGAAAAATGGAAAGTGAACTCACTCTGATATAGTCAGGGGAATCTGGCTCAAACTGAGCAATGCACATGTTAAGGATATCCTCATGACGGTCTTGCTGAAACACAGACTAAAACAGAAGTTCAAATTGAGGAATAGATTCTGTATCACACCATTCCAACTTCCTAAAATAAGAATAGCAGCCACAACAGTTCTGTTCTGCGCAATACTTCCAGTGAGTATCCCCTTAAGTACAAGACAAAATGGATACAGTACACTAACTGCCTTGACATAAAGTTTATCTTGATTTTTCTTTCTGAAACAGCAGTTCACATTTTCAGATTAAGCATATAATTTCATCAATGCTTAACAATTAAATGTGGATTTCTAGTATGGCAAACTTTACACCTACCCAGGATTCACCTGGACATAACCCAGAACTCGACATACCTAAGTTACAATAAGCAATTGTTCAAAGCAGCATTCAAGCAGCTTAAATCAGAGCAGAATGGCTTATTCAGAGCTACTCTGTCCAAATACCACAGTTTCACTACCAGAGCACAATTAATTAAAAATTATCAGTTTTCAAAACCAGGAAGATCATACCCCAAGTTGTTCATCCTTGAATAGCACTGGGGGAATAACTCTGCGCCCTTCTTTTGGGAAGAATATCTGTATCATTCTGTCTCGTTCTTCCCAGGTTGCTTTGCGTAAGACTCCATTTGGTTCTCTAACTACAATGAAACGTTCCTGAAAAGAAGGTAACAAAAGAGCATTATCTTCTATAGTCTTCTCTCTTTGAAGACAGAACCACTGTAAAAAAGATTCTTATTTGGCAAAATCCTTCTATACCTAAACTCGAACTAATACCAGTTTCTAATTGATTGTTATGATGTGCTAGATTCATCATTTCCCTTGGTACCTGCTAATTGTTACATTCACACCTTAATTTTACTGTATGACATAACTGTACATGCACCTACATCAAGAGCTACACTCTGTGAAGTTTAGACAGGTAATACAACTAATACCTGGAAAAGGGAGTTAAGTGTTGCTGCTAGCCTGATTTTATGCATTAAGTAACATTCTAAATGCAGAATGCAAGTGACTTGTGCTTCTCCAGCCTTTGTTTCAGAGGTAAGTGCTAGAGGTAAGTGAGGGCAAGTGCAAAATGAAAAATACTACAAACAGAACAATACCCTCAGGTCTGTTCACAAGTATATTTGACTTTGGGAGGCAGACAGGAAAGTTTTTTGGGACAAGGAAGTTTTCAACACATTGAAGCAGAAGAATAAGAACAGGTTCCTGGAGAGGGCTCTCAGATGGTGTAATACAGGTGGAAGACTTGGTAATTCATTTCACAGGACCATCACTATATGCACGTTTGAACCACAGAGACTTCTTAGAATCATAACTGGTTGTTAAGAATTTTTCCAGACTCTTACTAGTGGTAATTAAGACAATCTAGATGTTTCATTATACACAGAAATCTTTATCCCTATACCCCACAATTCTATTTGACAATTGTTTCTTTGCAGTTTTCCCGTGAATTCATTTATCATTTACCCAGCTTTCCACCAATCTTTGCAAATGTGAAGTAGCTCCATCTTTTGGTCTATACACACTACTAAGTAATCCAATTCCACAGAAAGCTTCTAGGAAGTATGGAAGAACTTAGCACTCCTAGCATATCATAAGCATCTGCTTTTAAAATAATTAGCTAAATATTGCACAGCTTTCCCACACATGCTTTTGAGAACTGGGATGTAATTTATCAGTATCAGTTAGAAACAAACATTCAGAAATAAATGTGTTTGTATTGCATTTTACTGGACTGAACGTACAACTCCTCAGCCTTTTTGCAAACTGCTGTAACTGTATTTTATTAAAACTTAAAGCTTAATTTGAAGTTAACAAGTAAAATATCTTAAAAAAATTAATACATTGTTACTTACACGATGTGGAATGGAGTACGTTAAATCTGTAAACACATATTTTGTAGTTTCAGTTCCTTCAAGGAAT
Organism: Hemiprocne comata; assembly: GCA_020745705.1. Lineage (NCBI taxonomy): Eukaryota > Metazoa > Chordata > Aves > Apodiformes > Apodidae > Hemiprocne > Hemiprocne comata. The sequence continues at coordinate 6,354,249 of CM036594.1, read as the reverse complement.
TTGTCTTCTGCTAAGACATCATCAATTGGTTTTCGTTCATTCAAAACGGGGGGCATGGTTAGTTTTTCTTTAGCTTCCTCAATGGCTTTTCTTGTGGCCTTGAAAAAAAATAGTAGTTTAATTTCACAATAAAAAAAATATCACCCTATTGGAAAGATAACAATTTTTGGACAAATATTTTCATTTAGACTGACATTTTTACATGTTTGTTTTTCTTAATCGATTAAGAAGAATGGAGACACTGATTCAGTCTCCAGGTGCATGAATCACATGTAAGCAACATGCCACTACTGTAGCTTGGGAAAATTCCTGAAATAATTCCAAAACGAAAACCTCTAGATATAAACTAATGCAAACACCAAGTTTATGTCAAGTATTTTACCATGGTAAATTTCCCCCAAAGTGTAAACCACAATCAACAGTTTGTGTGGTTACAGAAGAGCTAGCTTAAGGCAGGCCCCTTTGTCACCCTTGACCATGGTCAGACGACAGGTAAAAAAAGTAGTCAAAGGATCCCCAAGGTTATAATTTACGTATCAGTTAAAGACATTTAGCATGATTGAGAAGCATAGGGGATAATAACGAGACCCTGTCACTCAAGGAAAAAAAGTATCCTATTTCCTTCCATGTTCCTTAAAAATCGAGAAAAATTGGATAAATAAAATATTTAAAGTGAAGAAACACTGGTTTACACTGATGTAGAAAAATTACTTGGAAAAAAATTAAATAAACTGAAATGTTTCCAACAGCAGCATCCAAGGAAGCAGAAATATGGTTTGTTACGGACTTTTTCCTAAAACCAAACCTAATTTTTAACCGAAGCCGAGCAGCCTACCTCTGCCAGCTGAGCTTCTGTCATCAGCTTGTACTTGGGCGGTTTAAGCTCCTTTTTTACCGGCCTGAAGACCTTCTGCAGGTCGAGCCCTGTCATTTTGTAGAGCAGGTTCTGAACCGCTTCATCCGCGAAGGACGGCTTGGCGGCTTTTCCTTCTGCGGGGGGATTTCACACGCCGTTATAACCCGGTGGGAGAAAGAGGAGCCGGCCGCCCCCTCCCCTCACAGGAAAGCCCGAAAGCAGCCCCGTGCAGCAGCCCCCAACGCCTCTTCCCGCCCTGGCCGGGCCTCCTCGCTCCAGCACACCCAACCCAGTCCTCGGTCCCCCCTGGGCACTGCAGGCGCTCAGCGCGGACGGCCGGGCGCCCACCCGAGCGCCTGCAGCCCCTGGGGCAGGGCAGGGCCGGGCGGGGACCCCTCGGCGCCCCCTCTCACGTACCGCCCGCGCCTCCCGCCTCCTGACCGAGCCCCCGCCGAGCGCGCAAGCCCCACAGGCCTCCTGCCACGCGCGCCAGCCGCGCGGGCAGCAGCGCCACCGAACCCCTCGCCCCCAGCGCCGCCATCTTGCACCCGCCCCGCCACCGTGCGCGCGCCGCGAGGCACGCCGGGAAATGGAGTCTCCCTTCGCCTCAGTGAGGGGAGAGGCGGTCTCGGGCGGTGAGCCCGCCTTAGGGAGGGAGAAACGCTCTCCTCCCGGCCTTTTCCCTAGGGGAAAAAAGCAACAAACCAATCCGAGGGCGTTTGTATTATTAAAACGCTGCTGAGGCGGAAGTGAGGCCCACGTTAGGGCGCGAATCTGTCGTGCTGTTACTGTTAGAGCAAGTACAACTCCAGCGATGGTAGCAGGGGGAGAGGGAGGAGAAGCGACCGCCGGCTCCCTCAGCCGTGAAGGAGAAGGAGCAGGTTTCCAGACTGGCAGGTTTCCTTGTTTAGTGGGGAGACAAAGTAGTACGAAAGAAAGACGAATTGACATGCACGCTGCCGTGATTAAACAACTGGTTAACTGCAACTTCTCAGACATTAGGAAAGGTACGAGGCAGTAGGTGAGTGCACTTCAGCACCAGCTGCCTGGTCTGATGCCCCTCTGGATGCCCCTCTGCTCGGGGGGCATTACCTGTGGTAATTTATACAAAATTTAAAAACTCACATGGCTCTATCTGCTAATTTGGCACTTGCATGGTGACTGAAAGGACAGTCTAATCGTCAGGTGGAGGATTTTCTGTCTGGCCCATAATCTGGGGGAACCCCAAAAGACACAGCAAGTACTCATTCCTGAAGTACTGCCTGAGGGGTACCTGTGCTTGTACAGTGCACTGGCTTCCTCAGTCTTGTAAAAGCAGTCACTGTGATTGCTGGTAAATGAGTTTAGTGTTCTGAATGTTAGGGAGCTTTAACATTTTTGTAAAGGAAGGAAATTAAACAACTGGATTAAAACATAAAATTAAGTTTTATACACAATAGGTACTGTAGATCACATCTAATGCTTGTGAACAGGGTGTATGCAATTGAAAGGTGTATGTTATTTCATTAAAACAATAACTGACTTCTTGTAAGTCTATTTCAAAGAGATGGAAATTTACTACTGCTAGAAGCTTATTTTCTCTAGCTGGTCTGTATCTTCTGTTGAGAATTTCAGTCTTACAGACTGTAGTTAGGGTGCGTGAAACAGAAAGAAAACCTGTTATCTGCAGGCAAGCCTCCATACAGGGGCCCTGAATTTTTCAAATTTTAAAAAGTTCAAAGCCACACATTGATGCAAGCTGGCTCCTGAGTTTCTGTTGAAACAGGAAATATTTCACATCCAGGAGGGAAGATATGGAAACATAAGTAATGTGCTTAAATTCTGTAGATTTCCAATTGTTTTAAAGTTTAGTGGGTTGTTCATTGCTTTGCCAGATCAAAGTCTAAATTATGTTACTTCTGAAATTGGAGATTGAAGTCTTGGAGAAAAGGAAGACTTTTCTAGCACATACTGGTTTTCATTAGAATAAAGTTAAGCATCAGCTGAGAAACATGTTTCTTTCTATTACTAGATCTTAATTGTACTGGTGATTATTCCTATTTTTCTCAGTCTTATTCAATATCCAAACACAAGTCCTGGGTTGAGTTTTATACTCAAGATTTTCAATATCCTGGATTTTGCTTTGTCGGAAAGGTTGCAGGAAGGCATATTCCTCTTAGATTTTATTGGTACAATCAAGTTGAAATTGCTGAGAACTTAAGAGTGCAAATGAATCCTTAATATTATTTTAATGTAAATTTGTGCATCATTTATTTAAATAATGCTAAGAAAATGAAAAATACTTTTTTGAGGAAATAGAGAAGATATTGTTTTTCAGTTCTTGCTTGGAAGATCTCTGGAGGGAGAGCTATACCCTATAAGGGAATTGGGAAGTTATTTGGCGACTTGCCTAAAAGCCACTTCAGACCTGTTCATGAATTTAGATGGCAAGCCAACATCCATTTTAATTCACAGAAGTGCTTAGAAAAACAACAGAATTTATTAGGCTGTATCCAGGGGAGGTTAAATTCACATTCATTTTGTACTGGAGCAGTAACAGCTGCTGTGAGGATTAGCCTTTTGGCTGCTGGGATGAAAGGAAATATTAACTAACTATACTGTAGATGGAAGTATAGCAGGTTGAGATAGTTTATAAAATAATATCAATTTTTTTTATAGGTTGGTTATATTATTTTATGGTTTATATTTGCACCAAAGTAACAATTTTAAGCAGGATGTTTTATATTGGTATACTTAAAAATACAACACCAACTTGAATCAGTGGTGTAAAAAATTGATAATGAAATAAAGAATCTTTATTAAATTTTGTTACTATTTTTAATGCATCCCAGGACAGTTGCTGTTGGAAAATTACAACCATCTGATGATGGGTGGATGTCCCTTGTGAAACACATTGGTGGTCTAAGTCTGGATTCTATCGGAAAAGTGTCAATACAAAATCACCTCCACAGTTGGCATTGATTTCCTCTTTGTTGCTAGTTTCAGGAGAGCAAAAGGATCAGATGGCTGCTGAGAGTGAAGCAGTTTGGTTAAGATCTCTGGGAAAAAGAAGGCAAATGGGGAACTTAGCAGCTTGCATTGTTGCTTTGCCTATTTAATTGATAAAGTAAGGAGCTGTAGTTTACCAGTCTTTCTGAATAATAAATATGTCAAATTAATAGTAAGACATTTAGGAAAGAAAATTCTTCCTTGGAAAAAATATAGTGGAAAATGTAAAATGTAAGGTTTGGTAACTGTGCATCCAGCTGCTGTAAGAAGAAACAGAGTGAACCCAGTCAGGCTGTGTACATGCTCTGAGTTGATGACATGACCTTTTTTAATTAATGGTTGTTTCTCTTGTTCCTGATAAGAAGTAATCTGGCAAGCCTGTGGAACATTTTTCTGAGGGACACAATGGACAAGGGTGGAAACTCTTTTTACTAAACCCGCATGGTTTAGTCTGAAGATGAATTATTTTTCACAGAGTAGGCAGAGTGTGCTGAAGTAAGAGAGATGCCAGAAATCATATTATATCATCAAATTAGTCTTTAAAGGAATAATACATTACATGTGGCAGGTTTTGTTTCCCTGTGTTACATACATGGAATGGGTATTTTTTGTCAAAATTATTGGGATGGTCATTTGTAGTATGACTGCCTATTTTCAGCCGTATTACCTGCAAGCATCTTATTTGCCAGCTTTTCTCTGTTTAACAGAGATAGTATTATTTTCTCTGGATTTGTCTTTAAAGATCTGTAGCTGTGCATTTGCTTTGGCATGCAGAACCCTGGGTAGCTTTTTTTTATTATGGTGGTGAAGATAGTACATGAGCCTTTGCTAATACACCAAAGTAACTATTTTCTATCTTAAACCAGCCTCAGATATCTATATGGTTTATTATTTTCAGATTTCATTTTGGTACTTGATAGCAGGGGCAGATCAATGTGGCTGTAGAATATGTCCAAAGCTGCTGGGCCAAAGTTACCTCTGGGGGTAGAGTTATGGGTAGTTCTGCTGGACAAAACCCATTTTTACAAATAATAACTGAGATGCCTACTCAAACTAAAGTACTTGTGCTCAGATGCAGCCATTATCATCCTGCACAAACAGCTGCCTTCTGTTGCTTATGTAAATATTCTTAGAGAGAGGGAATGAGTGAAACATGCAAAAGTCTTCCAAATTTGTTTCTTCAGTGCTGTCAGTTTTAACAAGTGCTAATAGTAAGCATAAGTTGAAGAGCAAATGTCCCTCTAGGTTTTATTTGTGCCTTGCCTATTTGACATTTCTATTTCAAATTTGAAGGAAAAATGACAAAGCAGAAAAGATTATATGGCCTCTAATTTTTAGTCGTTTCAGGACTGTGCAAGTGTGCCATATTCGTATGGGCCACAGGGGGGCAAGATTGAGTTTTTAAACACGAATGAAAGTGTCTTGAGTAGTTAAAGTGGCTAATGTAAATGAACTGTTTTCATTAATGACCCAGATTTGCCTTTGTCTCACATAAAGCTGCCATAATCTCACTTAATAATGATAAAGTAGATATATACAAGTACTGTCTCTATTAATTGAGATTACATACATTATTTATAGTAGGGATATAAATCCTACTTCAGTTTATATTGTTTTCTTTGCTACACTGTAAGGGATTGAGCCAAAGCCCATTAAAGCCATTGGAAGTCTTTCCCTGACTTCAGTAAGCTCTGAATTAAGAGTTCCTATTTTTCAAATAAATTTTATTCTTCCTTTCTGTTCTTGTGATACTTATATCTTAAAAATGAATTGTCAGGAAAAAAATAATAGTAAATATTCAGTATTTAAGGTAGGATTTCAGTAATTGTTGGTTTTCCCCTTTTTAATAATTTTTTTAACCTTCTCATTCCATCACTATTAAGGTCTGGTCCATCTGAATCTGAGCACACACCAGGACATTGTGAACTAAATCTGGTGTATAGCACAACCTGTTAGGTGTGGGCAGAATGGGACATATTTGATACTTTTATTTCCAAAGTAGAAGGCCAGAGCAAGGATCCTGGCAGATGTGTTGGTTTGTTCATTCTCTCGGAACAGGAGTGTTTGGAGGAGATGGCACCCTCCAATTCAAAGGTTCATTATTATTTTTCCCTTCTCTCCTGTTGCTAATGCAAGTAGTCAATACCTTTCTGCCATAATTGTACTTTTACCTGTTTTTCACTGAAAACATTTAATTATTTAATCAATTAATTTACCTGACACAGAAGCATATCCTCCTAGTTGTAAGCTGTTCTAATAAGCTGTTCTGTACCTATTTAATGGTAACTGAAAAATTTTCTTTATTCCAGCCTTTTCTCTTAGTACCTGATTTTATTAACAGACATAATCACTTAATTCTTCAATTCTTTAAGAAGTAGGTGATACATCTTTCTGTTGATTACATGTTATGGTTAAACAGGTCAATTTTTTCCCAAATTGATTTTTAATGGAAACAAGCTCCTGCAGTTTGCTATTTAACTATTATTTATTTACTTACTTACTTTGTTCTGGCTGTTGATAGGGGCAATGCATACCTTTGGCTTGCTATTATATGTTTAAATAGCCTACATGACAGGGCAAACTTTTTTTAACCAATATCTCATCCATACCAGCCTAAAGGACTTTTTTTACACTACTTGAAACAAAATCCCCTCTCTTCTAAAGGTGGGCCTGTAGAGTTGGGTTGTTGTGGTGTTTTTTTTTTGGTCGGGGGGTTCTTTGGTTTTATTTTTCTTTTCCTTTGGATCCAGATTGTAATACAAGTTAAATTTTCTGGTAAACCCACTGTGTGTTAAAAAAAGTCATTATAAGGACAGGATCCTGGGGGTCTGACAGAAAAGCTAAAACAGCTGTGCTCTTCAGTACAAACAACATATAAATCTACAGTATCTTCTTTTCATGATCAAATAAATGAAAGAAAAGGCTCAGAAAGTAAAAGATATTTTTATCTCACAGAAGCACAGCTAAAAGAATTTAATGTCAGTTTAAATCTCAGCCAGTTCTGTTAGGTGGTTACAATCTAAGGTTTTTTTCTTTTAGCAGAAGTATTTTTATTTGCTAGCCAAACAACTTTATTTAACTGCTTGATATGAAGGTTTTCTTTAGGTCCAAGATTAAATGGTTATTCAGCTCTTCAATGAAGAGCCTACAGGATCTTAAAGTATCTTACAGGAACTGTTTCCAGTTGTGTTTACTCATGATAACTTTCTTTCTATCCAAGCTAATCAAGAAAATCCTAGAAACAAAAATAGACATAGAATAAATTTGGTCAAATAGTTATCAGATTTTTTTTCCCCATTTATTTCCAAGTAAACGTTGACATTTATTAGGTTGTCCCCTAGAGTTAATAGGAAGACTCCTATCCATTTTTGGACAAGCTGTCTCAGTATAGAGTAGAAGATGTCACTAGATGATTTCCAGAACACCGTGGACAAAAATTATTTAGTTGGTGCTATACCTGCTTAATCTGGAGATAAATATACATGAACATTCATTACAGAGTGCTTTAAAACCGTGCACTGAATGTATAATTGCATTTATGCTTCCTCTGGTTTTCAGAGAACATGTATATGGGCAGAAACGTGTATGATGTGTTGCCACAGCTCTTTCTCTTGTGTACCCATAATCCCTGTGTGCTTAGCCATGTCATTTTGCAATGCATGATATGATCATTAACATATGTCAATGTTTGTACATTTGGACTAGAATAAGTGCTTGGATCTTTATGAAGGCACATATTACATATCTAAATAAATAATGGAACTGGGCAGCTGGAGAGATCTAGTACTGGCTTTATAAAATGTTTCAAGGGAAAAAAACCCAGCAGACGGCCCAGCATGCCAGGAGAAATATTAGTGACAGGAACATAAAAAACACAGGCCTAACTCTGCCCCATGCACTGTGTGCAGCGTGCCCCCATTTGTCAGAGAGATGAGTGCATGAGACACAAAGTCAAAGTGTGGAATTCTTTCCTTGTTGGAGAAGGGGATTAAAAACAGCCTTACAGCAACCAAGTAGTCTGAAAATTAAGATGAAAGGCTAAAAGTGCTAGAAGTCCAAATGTTTGTATCCAGTTAGATTTTTTAATTTCTTTGTTGTTGTTTTTACAACTGCACAGCAAAAGGGGAATCTCTTGGTCCTCCCTTTTATTCACCCTCTTCTAGGCTGCCCAATTCTGATACCTTTTCTTACCTCCATATACACACGTCGTATCTTTTCATAAACAATCTCAGCTTGTTATCCAAGTGGAAACAATGAATAATTTTCTTTCAGGTTATTGAGCTGAATCAAGAGCCAGAGCCTCTGAGGGAAAAAGAATGGAAGCAAGATCTTCTCATTTCATAAGCAGCAAGCCTCGCAGCATTTCAGGTAACTATGGGCTCAAGGTGCAGTTTTATGACTTGCCAAAACTGATCCAAGGCCATCCTGCTCCTTCTGTTCAAGCCTTCCCTTGGGCTGTTTTTCTTCCTGGAAACATATTGGTCTTCATGACAGTCACCAAATAGAGTCAATAATTTCCTCTGAATTTTGATTAAAAGCACAATAGTTTGGGCCACATACAACTTCAGGGTTTGATTCTGCAAGGAAGCTTTTCCATGCTGCGTGGAAAATCAAATCAGATTCTATCCCCTGTGTGTCTCTGCAACACCACAAAGGTTTCCTAAACCTTACAAGGTATTACTGAGATGCAGTACAATTTTGCAGCACTGAGATAACTTCTTTTTTACTATGTGCACCAGTGCAGCAGAATTACTTCCAACCCAAGTACCATTTACTTTGTAAGTAGGCAGTGGAAATTTTAATTGATATTTGAAAATTAAGTAGGCAATTGCTTGGAGGGTTTTAGTTAAGATCCAAAAACTAAAAGGACAATTTGAATGCTGAGGCACCAGGACATTAGGTCTGATCCCTTGAGCAACAGAGCAATATGAGATCTGTATTGTATAGTTTTGGATAAATGTGTGTGAAATTAGTTATGCATTTGCTGTGCATATTTCAGCCCTAAGGACTGAATATTTGCCCTTAACGCAAGGCATCATATTAATTAGTTGCTCATTCTTTCTCCCTCTCTTCTAATCTTTTTTTAAATTGTATACTAAATCAAACTTCTAAATGCTGGTACAAGGTGGGATTCTGTGCAATATACTATATGCTCTAAATATTATTACATCTCCTATTGATGACAGTTAAATGATGCATACTTTATAGTCAGACATTCTTTTGCATTCTTCTAATCATTTCCTCAGTGCTGCTTAAAAAGAAGAGTGGTATTTCAGAATATTATCTGCCTTGTCAACTATAATATGGGATTATTTTCTCACATAGTACTGTATTTCTGAAAAAGAAAACTTACTTGGAATATCCTTTGGAAGTTCTCCACGTTATTCCCTGTATGGCCACAGAACACTAGATGGCACTGTGCGGCTGTGTCATACACGGGACCGACAGTAGCAGAAGTTTCTCAACACATGAAAGAATCCTCATCTTTCAAAAATATTTTTAATATTGCCTTTTTATTATGAAAACAATTAAAACGTGTAAATGTTAGATTTTTAAACCCTAAATGCATTGCAAACTTGATTTTTCCTGCATTATGGTTACATGGGGAACATTTCTTAATGAGTCAGACCACTGTGTACATTTGCTCTTTTTTTTTGTCTGCTATAAAGCTCTCCAATAGATTCATCTACCAAAAGACAGAATTTTCAGTTGCTGATATCATCAGCGTTCTTGTTATCATAGAACAGGAAGGAAGGAATGACAGCTAGTGTGTTGCCCTCTTCTATCTCCTCAAATAACCTTTTACTTGGTGCCCTGGCATTGATGAGAATGGACGTTTTAAAAATTAAGTAAAAGCAAAAGGTGTTAGGTAGCAACAGCAACCTTATACCCTTATTTTTTCTTAAAGAGTCATCCTGAAGACAACCAGTGCAACGCTTGTTACTTCATTAGCATTTCATTGGTTTTAAATGACTTAAGAAGTGGTTTCAAATCCACTGATTTTACACAGCTAACATGTTATTCAAAAGTGCCTAATCCTGCACAGGGTCATTAAAAGATTGAGTGTGTTTTGGTAATGTAGTTAAATCACATTAGTATGTTGTTACTTTTCCCTGTTGTATTCTACCTCTGTTTCACTGGGTCTCTCTCTTCCCAGCCTATGTGGGTCTTTTTTCATCAATATGAAACCAATTCCTAGCTAGGAGCTAAGTTCTGTTAGTAGTTGCCACAGACTTCTTGGTGACCCTGGGTCACTCACTTTCCCATTTTGTGTTTCTTAATTTCCCTAGTGTCAATATCCAGATTAACTGGATGAATAGTAAAAATGAAGTATTATTGTATAGAATCATAGGGGTTGGAAGCGACCTCTGAAGATCATCAAGTCCAACCTCCCTGCTGCAGCAGGAACACCTAGGATAGATCACACAGGAACGTGTCCAAATGGGTCTTGAAAGTCTCCTAAGAAAGTCTCTGCCCTCTCTGGGCAGCCTGTTCCAGTGCTCCATCACCCTCACAGTAAAGAAGTTTTTCCTCATGTTGAGGTGGAACTTCCTGTGTTGTATGTATTTCTACTTTCATTTTTACCAGGCCGAATGAAATATATTCATTTTAAAATATTATTAAGGTGTTTCATGAGTAGCTGTCATGTAATTTTGATGGCTTTTGACCAGGTATGATTTTAATTTATAGTAGAATTTTGCATTAACCATGCAGTATCTTTTCATTTTTTACTTTTTAAAATGGTGCCTCTTTATCCAGCCAGTGTCACTTTGTCCTATTTTTGGCAAAGTAAATTATCTCACCTTACAGAAATGTAGGAGGAAATAATTTTTAGAGGACTGAGATGATTATATGACTTTAATGTGCCTCTGTACCATTTTGCATGTGGTGTATTACTGCAGTACAAACGAGGGAGATTTTTAATTGAGGACCTACCAAGATTATCACAGATGGATATTATGCCTAAGACACCACAGAATGTTACCATCCCTGTGCCTGCTGGTGTATTCCCCGTGGGGCAGGAAGGCTGTGTGTCTGTGCTGTCTTGTGGCAAACACCAGTGGTGGCTTCATCTTGGAAACATGGCTAAATGAGGGGGGAGAAGAATGCAGGGAAGAGGAAGCCTGCATGGGAAGAATAAGATTAGGGCATTTATTAATGACCTTTCTCCACCCTCAGTTTCTTTTTTGCTGTTAGGCTCCCTGCTCCATGTTCCTCACTGGTGCTTTCTTTTGACATTTTTGACCCCTCATGTACTTTCTTTTTTCCACCCATTGTCCCTTTCTCTACTCTTCTTCTTTTCCTGGTAGAATGGCATACCACTGCAGCATTTAGTTTTGTTTGTTTGGGTCTGATACCTGTCCTCACTGAAGACATTTGTTTTGTGTACTCATAACCACTGTGTGCAAGTGTAAACTGTTACCTCTGGTGGCTACAATCCTTTATTTCCAAGCCTTTGCTCAGTGAAAATGAGATTTGGGACTTTCTGCAGTCTGCAGACTGATCAACTGTAAAGTTAAAATTGAACATTTTGGAGAGCAGCACTAACATAAAACTAGTATCACCAATAAATCATGGAAGAATCTTCCTGAAGTTTGAACTTATTCTTTGTCTTTCAATAATTCAAAATAATTCAGAATTGAAACTAGCCACAGAGCTGCCTCCATCCTTTTACAAAGCAACCAATCTCTTAGAACAAGCAAGTATATATTATTAGCAGATTCTAACCCCAAATTATGTCCCAAGTACTTTAGAAGCCAAGTATCTCTGTTTCTTTCCTCTGTCAGAGGACAAGCATGCATATTCCTTGCTGGGTTAGAGTGTGATGAGGCCCACCTGCTCTGACTGACCAGGTCACTCAGAAGCACTGCTGCTTCCTGCAGCTGGCCAGGGCAGGCACTCCAGCCCACCTGCTCTGCTGCAGCACCACTGCCAGGAGCCCGCAGGGTCTGGCTAGACAGCGTTATGGTTTTGATTTAAAGACAACCAGTGACACAACTAGTGCTTGGGAACAGCAGCTGTATTTCGAGATTGTCTTGATGACCAGAATGTATCCCATCCTTAAAGAACAAATTGTTTCCCGCCATCCTTCCAATTGACAACACTGAGTGTGCTGTGTCTGAGGAGGTGTCTCGGAATCCTGAGGCACGGACGGCAGGGAAAAACCCTTCAAAGCACCCTTTCCAAATCAGATTGTTTTAATAGTAGCAAGACTAAATGCTCTCAAGTCTCCTACTTACGTTTTCAATGAGAAAATGGCCAAGCAATAGCCAAAGCCTCTCACAGAAACAGGACATCCTGAGCTGTGGCAGATGCACTTCCTTTGCAAAGTTTCAATGATAGTTTTCAACAATAGCTCTGTGTATGTGCTTGGGGGGGGTTGCCATGTGTACACACTTGTGTACACATACACTGTGCACTGTGCTACACAAGCTTTTTGTAATAACATAGAAAATACTATGGGATGTGTATGTCTTCTGGAAAAAATGTATTTTTTAAAAAGAAGAAAAATGTTTATGGCATAAGGCAGTATTAGGTAGAGAGAAAATTTCAGGATGTGGGTGGCCACAGTTGAAGGTCTTTCAGTGAGTGTTCAGTAAAATATCCTTGGAACATAAAATTGAAATATATTACAAGTAAACTTAACCAATGTATCGGTGAACATCAACAAATCTTGATGCTAAATAAATATTCTGAGGAAGCCAAATTGCAATAACTAGACAGGGATAATTATTCTTTCTCTCCGTCCTAGAAGAGATAAGATTTTTTTGTAATTTCTTAAATACATACCAAAAATACCTGCTGTAAGATGCTAGTGAAAGATGACAAACCTCTGTTGAAGCTTAGGATATACAAGAATCTAGTCTGGCTGAAAGCCTGTTCCATGGTAAGAAAGGCAGATTAAAGAAAAAATTGAAAAATATGTTAAAAGTTTTATCTGCTATCACATATAAAAATATCTGAAAATGTCACATTTAATGAAGCAAAACAGTTACTATACTATAATTAAGACAGAAGTGGTGGTACAATCATTGATGAAGTTGGTTTTAGCTCATAGCTTTTCACACAAAAAACTATGTGTTGCAAAATGCAAGGGGGAAAGTACATTAATGAAGTTTTTTAAAATAAATTTATTTGCATTCCATACCTGGGTTCCATCTCAGGCATCATTAATTACCTGTGCCTGGGCTTCTTTGCCACAGAGGGCCAGAAAACTAGGAGTGAGCTTTACTGGGCCATTTAGTCAGCAATTGCAGCAAAAGTATGGCTTCTGACAGAAACAGGGCATCTGAGTATTTGGGTTTGTTTCACTAAATGGTCAAATTGGTGCTCATCTTTCCTCAGTTCTCACTGCTTTTTTTTTCATCAAATAAATTGTACAAATCAGTGAATAATTGTAAATTATAGCAAGATGTCAAGGGCAACACACACCACTTTTAAATGTAAGATAAATCCTTATAAGAGAGAGGACTTTTTATTAATTGTCATAGAAGCTTAAATGTATTTAGAGAGCATTAAAAAAAGAAAAATGTTTGGTTTATTCCATCCTGCACCTAGTTCCAGATAATTTGCCCCTGTCATGTTTCACATGAAATAGTCAGAGTTCAAATCATGTATCTTTAGCAGCAACCTGTATGGTCAGCACTTCTGGCTGAGTGTGGCTGTTGGTTATTGACCTGACTCAGAGGCAGACATAGTGGTTGCAGCCACAGTGGTTGGCAGCCATTCTTGTGCATCTTCCTTTGCTGTAACTCAGCTTTGGTTGTAAGGAATTTCAGGGTGTTTCATATCACAAAAAAAGTTCTGCAGAACTGTTGGAGGTGAACACTAAAGAAATCAAAACCCTGTTAGGATCAGGTTATATAGAAAGGACGTTTAAATGGTGGGGCATCAACCATCCATGTGACTGTTATATGTTATGGGTTGTTGGGTTTTGTGTTGTTTTTTTCATTTTGCAAAGGCTGATTTGTGATAAGAATACCTTCTTCCCTTTGGAATGAGTATAATTATTTTATTTAGCCTAGTGGTATTTAAGAGTATTTTATATATATTTTAACTCTCTCCTTTTTAGGATATAGACTTCCAGGAATTACTTTCCTCTCTTCATAGCTAGAAAAAGCACAGAGACTTCTTAGAGAATTCTATGTTAAACAGCAATTAAGAGAAGATAATTCAGGAAAGCAAAGTGTAATTATTTCAAATGGAATTTGGCCAGAACGTAACCCACTATGATTAGAATGGTTATTAATTAAGATAATTCTGTACCCATACCCAACCTAAATCAATAGAAAAACCAAGACTGTGAGTTGAACGTATCATCTGAGACACGGGCATCCCTAAATAGCTGCCCTCAGGATTCCAGGAATCAGATTTTTATGTAAAGAAATAACATGCTTTGGAGGAGATTTCTTTTTTTTAATGTTTGGGAGTGTTAACTTCAGTTCATTTCTGAGGTGCCAGTTTTCTAGGAGGGACAACAGATGGACACTGTTCTGATGTAAATTACCTGGTACAGCTCTGTGGAACTCAAGAGAGTTTAGATTTTCAAGGAATGCTGTGAGATAATAAACTATTTTTATGACAGTTTAACAAAATTATGTTGTTGTCACAATGCAGTAACAGCATGAAAAAATATGTATTAAAAAATATTTGCATTTTTGTCCTATGTGGTAAACAATCTGGTCTTCTAATCCCTTCCAGATAAGTTTAGGTTCATGCCCATACTTAGAATACCCTAGTCATAACTACAGTGGCACCCTCACCATCTCTTCTCTTTTTAGTTTTTGTTGTACTGTAATCCCAGAAATGTGTGTCAGAATTAGAGACCCATTATGCTGTATGTTATGCAAACATACAGTAAAAAAAATTGATACTACTATAATTGAGAAACTCTTCTAGTGTTCCTATTATAACAGGATATAGAAGCCTTCCCAAGATGCATTAGACAGTCTGACAAAGGCTAAATAAATCAGCACTCAAAGGGATATTCAATTTAGAAGTTCTGTGTCATTATTGAACTACTATAAGATAAAGACTTCTGTTTTTTTCGCTTAAATGAAGATGAGAAAAGTCTTTCTCTTTTGTAATTGCAAACTGGAACCTGGTTTAGGCATTCCTGGGAGACAGTGGAACATAGGCAGAAAGTGTTTGTTGTTGAGGATAAATGCTGTGGTGTGCCATATCAGTTGGAATCTCTAAACCCTGAAGGTATAAAACTGTAAACTCCTCTTACTGTAGGTCAGTAAGACCAATCTCAGGAAGGTTACAATTGCATTTAGCATACAATGATATAAAGTAATAGGGAGAAGAAGTAGCAATGCTAGTGCTAGAAAACATGGATATATATGTACAAGATTTGTGTAAAGATAGATGGATTTGAATTCTAAAAAAAAGAAAATAAAAGCTTAAACAAAATTTAAATCCTACATAAAAAATATTTCATACTCTTTTACTTATGAGTTAATTTTTTTAGGGATTCAACTAACTTGCATCTTACAATCTGCAAAACAAGGGGGATTTACCATAAACGTAAATTCCCAACTTTCTGAGAAGATTCATAAAGATTTTGATACAACAAAAGAGGGAAAAATTAATTGGAACAATATATGGCAATCAGATACATTTTACTGAGACAGATTCTTAAATTATCTGTGCTATGTCCAAGAACAATAGAACTTAAACTGGAAACATCAGGAAATATTATTTTTATACCCTGGGTCTAAAGTACGTTTATTGTTGACCACTCTAGAGTTACTATGGACTTAAAAATTATGTCCAGGAAATTTTTGTTCCAGTATCCTTAGAGCTCTTAGGAAGAGAAAAACACATTGTCAATTATTTTATTGTGCTTTAATGCTGGACTTCTTTAGGATCAGTGGAATTCCTAATGTCTTCTGATGGATAATTAGGCCTGACTTGTTTCTGGGAATGTTGCTGTGGCTATATGTAAGAGCTTGTTAAAAGGAAGAAGGTCAAATCCTGGGCCCAAATATGAAGAACGTCCTTTGGTTTGACGTGGTGTTGGAATCTGCTTGGTGATTCTGCTACATGGAAGCTGATTGAGCTCTTGGAGGGTCAAGCTTTCCTTGGGACTGAGGAGAAAGAGAGGATGATTGTAAGCAGGCAGATGCAACCATTGCAATGCAGTGAAAGAATTTGTAGGGATGTGTTTTTCTTCCACATCAGAAGGAGGAGACTTAGAGTGACAAAAGGAATGTCCTGAGATTCCTGATACATTCTTAAGCTTTGATTTTGAGGTTTGCATTTACATCTCTATTCCAATCTGATTTCAGTCCTGAACCTCAGGACACAAGCTCTTATCTTGCTTCCTTTTTTTTCTGTGTTTATGGGTCAGAATAGAAACAGCATTCACTTGTTTCCAGTTAGGATTTTCAGTGGCATTACTGGTTTCTCACAATTGCCAGCAGATTTAACTGAGAGCAATGTTGGAAGAATAGCAACTGGGTATTGTGGCCCAGGTGGCCAAGGAGGCCAACAGCACCCTGACTTGTATCAGCAATAGTGTGTCCAGCACGTCTATTATAAATTCTACAGCATTTTCTCTTCCCATGATTAACACTGGACTTTCCTTCCTCTTCTGTGGGATTTTGCAGGGATGCTGATCTACACTTCTGCTAGATTTAAATTTTGTTCCTCATTAACAGGCCACCATTTTACATGCCCCTGTACTCAGCACCATGAGGCTGCACCTCATCCTGTGTTCAGTTTTGGGCCCCTCACTACAAGAAGGACATTGAGGGGCTGGAGGGAGTCCAGAGAAGGGCAGTGAAGCTGGTGAAGGGTCTGGAGCATAAGTCTTACAAGGAGCAGCTGAGGGAACTGGGGTTGTTTAGCCTGGAGAAAAGGAGGCTGAGGGGAAACATTACTGCTTTCTGGTCTCTTCTCCCAAGTAGCAAGTGATAGAACAAGAGGAAATGGCCTCAAGTTGTGCCACGGGAGGTTTAGATTGGATATTAGGAGAAATTTCTTCACTGAAAGGGTTGTCGGGCACTGGAACAGGCTGCCCAGGGAAGTGGTGGAGTCACCATCCCTGGAGGGATTGGGATTTATAAGACGTGTAAATGTGGTACTTGGGGACATGGTTTAGTGGTGGACTTGGCAGTGCTGGGGTAACAATTAGACTTGATGATCCTTAAGGTCTTTTCCAATGAAAACTATTCTATAATTCTGTCTCCAAGAAACCAAGTGCCTTGTTTTCAGTGGTTAAAGGTGGCTTTAGGTCTCCTAGAAATTTAATCACAGTCTATAAAGACAATTTGCTACCAAAAGTTATTTAGGATTACATGGAAGCAGCTATATGTTTTCATGTCTTTCATTTTTTAGGATGATTTAGGAGATTGGGACGTAGTATTATATTATGACCCTAGAGGCTGATTCCAGTCTTCTCTTTCCCTGAAAATGAAAGTTTGAGCAAGTCATTCTTTAGTTTAAGACTTGATGCACATACTAAAATCACTTTACTTCAGAAGCTTGGTAAATTCTTCACACAGATCAAATTCAAAATAAGGCTTTTCTAGACTACATTTTCCATTGCTGAAAACACTTTATTTGTTTCTCGACTACAAATAGCAAAGGTTATACGTGTAATAAGTGCTCTTTTACCATCTGAAAATCTACTAGCACCACTGAAACGAGTAAAAATACCTACTGTGATTAAATAATCATATTGGCTAGAAGGTAGGAAATTCTATTGAGTAACACCATGTTCAAGGTATGTCCACTGAAGTTGAGAACAGCATTGAACCGTCTTCTTCAGGTTTTGTTTCCCTTGTAGGTAGCAACATTGAGTAGAAACAAAATAGCTCAGAACGTAAGGGATAAAAATGGATCATCTGAGAGTACTGGGCAAGTGACGTAAAACACAAGATGGTTTATTGTTGTGGGTTAGTTATTTTACTTTTGGCCTCAGAGAGTGGGTGGAACCCTCTCTCCAGCCAGAAAACCCAAAAGTGTATGAGCTCACAACAGGAACATGTGGGATTTATTCTATTTTGCTCAAATCTGAGACATTAAGCCACCCAGGCCTGATAAATAAAACTGACCTGTTGAAATGACCATATTACTTTGTGTAACTTAAAACTCTGTGCTAATTTTGTAAAGTATGTGAGGATATCTTATGGAAGAACTAGTATCTTAGATTCCCACCACTGGAGGCTAGATTTCAAGAGAAGAATGTTCTGTGCATGAAAACTGCAGAGGAGGTATAGTTGAACCTGTATTTTCCCCTTAGTTTTTCTTCTTGAAAGCAGGAAATGGAATGTTGGTTTGCAGTGAAAATAAATTGCAGCTTCCTGATTCCACTTGTGTAACAACTGCGCCAGTCAACAGCTGGAGTGCGTGTTCTTTTTATTCCCTCCCTGCTAGCTCCTGGGAAGCGGTATGTTGCCTGCCTTAGTATTTGTACTTTTAGTCTTTAGCCTGCTTTTGATCACATTGTTTCACCTGACTTTGCTGTTGCTTATATACAAAAGTTGCACTAGTAGAATCTTACCTTTTGTGTTAATTAGCTTGCACTACAGAGTTGTTGAGATACCGGTGCAAGCAGCCCTCAGGGGAAAAAAAGCCTCATGGCTGAAGTTAACCCCACAGGACTTTCTCAAAGCCACATAGGAAATCTGTGACAGATCCCAGAATAAATCCCAGATTTCCTGTCTCCTCCACTTGTGCTGTAACTCCAGGGCCCATAATTCCTTAGCTGAGGAAAGTGTTTTCCAACATTATCTTTCTTTTTCTTGTATACTGTTGCTTCAGTTTACTACATAAGTCACTGCGGCAGCTCATCCCTATGACTCTGTTGTATTTTGTGGGATATGCACATATATTGTACAGTGAACAGTATTAATGCTGAGGATCAATACTATTTGACATTTAAGCAAATAAAACTCAATAAAGGCAGGTATTATGAGTTAATCATGGAGTATTTGCAGGTGCAGATAATTTATTGTCTGATTTCCTCTTCAAAATAAACTTCTAATACTTTTTCTTACCTAAGTAGCATTCAGACAATCAGTTTTGGTATGTATTAAATGATAGCTGCCTGTGCTAAAAGAATACATTTTTATAGAGCTAAATTATTTGAATAAAGAAATTTTCATTTTGCATATGCCACTTTGAAAAATTGATGTATTCTGTCTTTCTTAAGCATCTGTCCTCTTAAATTAATAAATTAATAGGTGCAGCATTATCAAGGGAAAGTAATTCATTGTAGATTTATAACTGCAGGAGATGCTTTTAAGTTTTTATGGCTTGGTTAATGGAAATTAGAGGAATTTGGTGTGCTCATTAGGTATCTTAGATATTATGTATTCAGATGCATTGCTGAATGTCTCATCTTTTTTTAGATACTTTGCTGCTAGGTTAAACTTTAATAGTTTTCATTCTGTGCTGCTCAATTTGCCCTCATATGGTTCTTCTTTAGATAACATTACTTGTACAAATTCCAACTGAAGCAGAATCAGTAACCTTCAGCCAGTCTTGACAGCATTTCTAATGCAATGCAGCTATAGAATTTCATTCTATCTTCTTGTTTTCTAAATTATATCTAAATAACTGAACAGAAACATGGAAACAAATGAGCATTGCTAAACACCCTCTTCTTAATTTAAAGGTTGACATTTAGAGCACATATTAAATGTGTAATAATTTTGAATGCAAAACTTTTGTAGACTTCACCAGGAAATTCCACAAGCAGTAAGCTGAAGGTTCTTGCTTTATAGATGTTTAAAAGCTAAAAGTAACTTCCAGAATATTTTTAGATATAAGCATTATGTCTTTCTTTCCCAAACAAGAAAAAAAAAAAAATCTTCCCATGTCAGCCACTGTCACAAGCTCCATCTGTCTTCAGAAGAAGAGTAAGGATTTAAAATTCTCTTTCTGCCCAGTGATGTCAAGGTCACTTTTGTTACTGAATTTGTTGAGAGGGAGACTGGGTACTAGAGGGTCCATCTTAGTCAGGTCTTTAGGTATGCAGTGAACTTGCAGCAATGTGTAGTCCACTTGAAGTGATGATACTGTACACAACATAAAAATTGCACTTACACCCAGATACAAAGCAACAGGTACTTAAGATAAAACAGGCTGTAAAAACATTCTGGAAAAAAATGGGCACTGTTGAGGTTAAAGTAAATATAACTTGAAACAGCTGTAGCTTCTAAAACTAGTTTATTTTTAAGAAAACTCCTTTTTCCCTTCCTCATAGAATTTTAAGTCTCTTTGTATTGTGAAGCATAGTGATACTGTGTTAGCATGTAAAACTTAGAATGCACAGGTGGGAACAGCATCACCCAGCTGCTGGATTCGACAGGTAGGCGAGATGTAGAAGACTCACTTTTTCAGTCCAATTATGGTAATGCCAGCAAAACTGGCCACTAAACAAAGGCTTCACTGGCATGCTGCAGTAGGCTAAAAGTGACACAAAATGATTGTTTGAAGATGATTTTCAGAGAGGCCAGAGAGTACCTGAGAATGAGCTGCAGTTTGACAATTGATTCCTATGGGCATCTTTGAATGTTGTACAGTTTAAGTCTAGCCTACTTATTCATTAAACCCATTTAAGAGTAAAGATGAAAAGAGACTGTGAATATGTTAGGCAGAAAGTTTTAACTTAGAAGTTTTTGTATGTTCCTGTAAAAATATGCAAGGTTTTTTTCAGATTGCTGTAAGTGGAGAAGCAGAAGCCTGCTAATTTAGCAAAGCCTTTGCAGATCACACGAACTGTCATAGGTCCAGAAGCAGCATAGCTGGACTTGCACAACTTAGAGAGTTATCAAACTGTGCAAACTGGAGCTGACTCTGTAACAGAGCAAGTCTCACCCCTCTTTCTGGAATGGTAAGGGCTGTGGAGTGAAATGTAAAAACACTCTGGTGGTTTTGCAGGAGTGCTAAGAGACCATCAGGTTGTTATGTCCACTCATGCTGGGCTCGAGTTAGTTTGTGGTGCCACAACAACCTGAGCAGCCTCCTGGGGAGGGAGGGTCTAAAAGGATTCAGCACTGCCAGCTCAGCAATGCTAACCAGAGACTATGGTAAGTAGTATAAATACTGACTCAGGGCTCTGCAGGGAGCTGTTTGTTCAAAGTGTAATCTAACTAGTGCTGAGCCAGAGAGAGAGACACCCTGAGCTGACTGGGCATCTGTGTGCTCTCCCCAGTATTCTGGGTCCCAAGAAGGTTGTCCATGAGGCAGACATGGTTCCACAAGAGGGCTGATGCTCTGCCTCATCCCCTGCTTCCTTTTATAACCAAGAGCAATGTGCATTGCTGTTCTGAGAGGCTCTTTCCTCTGCAGGAGTAATTTCAAATTCAGAAGTACTAGTTACCACCAACTCATTGTTATCCCTATTGGGCTCCAAACAGCTGTCTCTGGACCATGCAGTCTGGTAACCATTTTAGCCATGTTTTTTTCCATTACCTTTACTGTCCTAGTTCCCATTTCAATGGATAATGAAGGGTCAGTTGTATTATGGTTTTCTTAATGTAAGACTGGTTACTCTTTCTGGTGGGAAGAGCTACTCCTTGGGTTGGGTGCCACCACTGATGGCAATGTGTATACTGATTCTGAATGTACTGCCTTGCAAAATAAACCAGAAAATATCAAATTAAGGAATTATAGTGCTCACCTGAGCCTATTACAAAGGCAGAAGGATAATGAAGATTTGGAGGATGGTAGTGTACATTTTTCCCACACACGGAGCTTTGATGAACACAGAAGTGAAATGGCACAGATCCAGATACTGAACTCCAGCTTAAAGCAGAAGAAGGCTTTTAAGCCAGGTGGTTATCAAATTATTAGACTGTAACAAAGCGTTAAGAAAGTTATCACACAAAAGATAAAACTTTAGCCTGAATTTTTTATTTTATGAAAGAGAAATCTGTTGATATCCCACCTGTCATCTCCTGGCCAGCAGTATATACTGATCTCTGTATTTGCTGTTCATGGTGTATAAAGGAGCCTAACAGTTCACAGCAGACTCCAAATAAGGTGTGTGCGTGTGTGTGTGTGCTGACACCCAGCCTTGGAAACATTTTTGCACAGCTGCTTTATTTTGGAGCTGGGGATGCTAGACTACATGAGCTACCAGTCTAAATCCTAGTGGGTGTGGAAAGAACCATATTAGACTTCCAGTCACTCTTACTAGTCTATCTAGGAGGGCAGTACTGAATGGAGGCATGGCTTAGAACTCCTGAGTAGGTGGTTTTGCATGCTAAGGAGCTTACACCCTAAATCTTCAAGGTGGATGCAGTTGGGAGAGGGATATGGTAATATTCTCTCTGGTAACTGCTCAAGAAACTACGTACTCTGTAGTTAGAGGGGAAAATACTTCCATTAGCACATCTATTTACTTTCCTTCTTCTTTCACCCCTGATTTCTGGCCATGTTTACTATAATATACATATATATATGTAAAATAGAATACAGTAGCCCCAGAAAAGGATAGAATAGTCCCAAAAGGAAGATCTGCATGTGTGGGAGGAGTTAATTTAGTGCAGATACTAGACAACAAGCCCTGGCACATGGGACAAATCAGTACTTGGGCTGTAAGCAAGGCAGTCTTGCTAACAACAGGCCTTGAAAATGGCTGAAGGCATTTGTCTCCCAGCTGCTGATGCCCAGTGTCTCAGAGACCTTGGGCAGCCAAGCTGGCAGAGCTGTTTGCTTACACTGACCTCCTAACTCTATCCAAAATGAAATTTTCATTCACTTTTCTAATTCAAGTAATTACATTCACAGGAATGGAACAGTCTGCTAAATTACTGTATTAATAGGGTATTGTGATGAATTAACAAGTAAAATTAACAGGAGCAGAATAATGATTAACTAATCATACATTAATGGACATGACATACACTTTTTGGTCTCATAGCACTTAGTGTTTAGCTTAGACTTTGAATATGGAAATATATTTACAAGCTGTTACTCTATATTTGAATAAGTATATGGTTCTTTCAAGGTTGGAGATTTAGATTATACCAACAATTTTTTTCTGGCCCGTAATAGTCAATTCTGGGATCTCTTACTTTGCCCTTTACTCTTGATGGACAAAGCATTACCATTCCTCATGCTGCCATGGTACATTACCCCAGTCCCAACTTCTGATTAGACCCTGTAATTTATTAAGGGGTAACAGGCTGGTCACAGATCATCTTAAAGGGGTAAATAGGTTTCAGATACACAGAATTTTCACTGACAGCTTAAAGCTGAACTGCACCATGTTCATTTGATAATTGTCTCTAGCCTCCTTTTTTATCCTCATAGATGAGACACATACTTCTGTGTCTCTGCAAAATCTTATGTAGCTGGAGAATTTTTCTTAAGATTGTGATACTTTATAAATCCAAAGTGATAAGATTAGCAATTTGTGTCATTATTTTGATTTCAATTAAGACAAGTTAAAGAGAATATAAACCAGCTTCAGTTAGAATGTTAAATCTCATATAAAGTACTCCTCGTTAATTCTAGTTGTTTACAATGGTTCTGTCTGATTAATGAAGCTATATGTAGTAGTGGTGTTACCATAAACCATTAGGTCTTTTTACGCTTACAGTTTTAGTAAGTCTGATTTCTTTGTGAAGAACAGCTGTTATGTACTTGGACTATCTGAGTTCAAAGACATAATCAACAAACCTCCCAGGTCTGCAGTCAGAAAGCCATTCAGTTCTGTGAGACTCTGTACTGCTTGCAGAATTAGAAATAGCCCTAAGAACAGCTGGGTGCATCTGGAGAGTTACACAGCCACACTTAATTTCTTCATCTTGCTACAGTTGTCAGTTTCTATCTTTATACTCTCTTTCCAAAGTGATCTTAGATGCAAACCCTTTTTAAAATTTCAATTTGATTTCCCAAATTAAACTTAACTGAGATGCTTTTCAGGATTAAAAATAGAATTTTGCAAAGTAAAGGAAAACTCAAATATTATTTCTTTTGTATAGGGATATAGGGGCATATGCAAAAGAATTAATAATGCATATCATAAATTAATAAAAATTAAAACAACTAAAGTGCAATCAGCCATGTTTAACACAGGCCCAGAAGTTCAATGTTACATTTGCAGTGAAGAACATATACCTTAAATGGGTAGTATAAAGGTCGTAACCAGAAATACCCCACTACCTAGTCAGCACATACAATCACAGCTATTCTCAATTTACAGGGTAAAATAGTTCTTTTTCTCCTAAAACCCCTTAGTCCTTCTTATGCATTCAATCATTTGGATTCGACCTGTATTTTGACACCTTCCTGATTTGCAAAGCCAGTTCTTGCTCAGCAGGGTGGAGCTGGATTGATAATAGGTTTTCTGCAGTAACCATGAATCCATTCATACGTTGTAGCAAGTCAGCACCTGAGGAGCCATATAACCAAAATTTACAAATAAAGCAGGGGGCTGGAGAGTCACCTCTAGTAAGACCATTCCACTTGGTAGTCAGAGCATACTTTTCCTGTATGCAGAACTACTAAGAAAGAACACCAGTTTACTAGGTAAGGTTCTGTCTTCTGCAGGTGGATGCAATCTGTGAGCTGATGATTAAGCTGTGTTTGGTGGCAGGAAAGGAGGCAGGATTTAAGGCAGGGCAGCTGTGGTGTTTTATCAAAAAGCTTGATAGTCAATCTATTGCTTGAGCTTACTTGTTTGTGAATTTGTTCATATGTCAGCACTTGCAGTTTAAGATTCCTCAAGTCCTTAACAGCATGAGCTGCATGGAATTGCAGTGGTATTTACCCCCAGATAACACATGCAGTTCTGCAATGCTGTAAAGCAATCATCTGAAGCTGTCAGGTAGGATTTATTTTCCTCAAATGAATATCTATTACTCAGTTGAATACTAACATGTAGTAAAGTCCTTTAATTGGTTATATTTTTCTTTATCTAATGATTTTTAAAGGTGAATTTTTTATCATAGCATTTAATGATTTTACAGGGATTTATCATTAAACAACATGTATTCAGTGGTTTAAGTGTGGGCTGATAATCATTAGTTTAGTATTCTCTGCAAAGGAAAAGAACTCAGTCTCCCACAATAATCTGTTATTGTGCCACTTTGTGAAAAAGTTCAGTGTCCTGGTGACATTTAGTTAAATTATTTTCACAGAAGGTGAGCAAAGGTAAATGTAAAAAATAACAGTAAATAATCAAGAACTGCTTACATTACCAACTGTATCCCAAAATACTTTAGACAGACAACTGAAGACCAGTTTGCTTACAGAACTTTTTGGCCTAAACTTTTTCAGTCTTAAGAGACATAGAAATATTCCTTACGTGTATTTGAAATAGGTTAAAAAAAAAAATAAATCTGTGTTTTCTTCCTATTCATGGCTTTACAAGAAATGCTGTGTTGCTTAGAATCCCAAAAAGCATGTTTAGTTTCATTACAGTGGATGTTTTCTTTTGGCAAAGTTTGTTGCTTCTATCAGACTGGCCTTCCTCTTAAAAATCTTCCTGAAACTTCTTGATCTAGAATTGAATTCAGGTTTTGTGTGAACTTAGAAATGAGTATTGACAAGGAGTAGCCATGGTAGCAGCATGAGTAACTTCTGAAAGACTGTCCCTTAACTGCAAGAGTCAACCCTTAATCCTCCTTTTGCCCCTCTCTGTGCTGTTGTATCTCATTGGTGTGAAGGAGAAACTAGATCAGAAGCAAGGCAAATCAAAGCTGCTTAAAAGTTATTTTTTAAGACATTCTCCCCCCTGAAGGTACCGCTCTCCTTTACTAAAGAAAAGGTTGCTTTATATGCCATGAGCTTTCTCTAAGCTTCTTAGAATGATAATGAAAAGAGCAGGGCATATCTGCAGAGTCAGATGGTGCTTTATTATAAAACCAACTGGAAGGGGGTGGGGGGAAAAAAATATCCTGGCGTAGAGAGTTCACTGCAGAGTCAGTTCAATAAAACTTGCACTTCTCAGTTCTGGCAAAGCTTTTGGACATTTCAAAGGGCTTGATAAACAGCAATAGCCTTGTCTCCCACACATTAAGGCTTCATCAACGACATTTTATGAAAAGAAAAAAAACCTGGCAGAACAGTAAAGCAAAGGGTAAGGTGTTCCTTAGATGGGTCAAGGTGCTCCGAGTTTCTCTTGCTCCACTGGAATAACTGCATTTTTTCTGGCAGCAGAACATCTGTAACCTCCGTCTGTGTCGAAGCAGCACATCTGTTCACAGTTATTGGTCAGTACCCATAGAGGAAGCATAGTTGTACTGCACTCAGAGATGCTGGATCATAGCTCACAAAAAAACATTTTTAAAGCTTTAATTAGTGAAGGGACAAGAGGATAAAATTATGCTCATCAGATCCATGAGAGTTAAAAAAACTAAAACAACTGCTTTTGACCTGATGAACATCTAGATAGAGCTGTAAGTGATAATAGTAGGGTTTCTATTCAATGCTAAGGGTTTTTATTCATTTGTTTTAGTTAAAAGCCCTGATTCTAAACAATATTGAGGAATGAAGTTTCTATCAATAATGCAGCAAAGCACAGCAAGAGCCTGTATGGCTATCTGATCATTTGCAGTCCATAACACAACCTATATTCTGAAGCAATTTCTGTCCTGTCAACACCCAGCTGTTGTCACTGTTTCCCCTCTGTCAAGGTAGCTTCTTGGCAATACTTGCAACTTCAGAAGGAATAGGGAAGCATACAGAACACAGTTTACAGTAACATTAAAAATAGTTTACTGTTGCTGGAGTTGCCCTTTAAAGAATATATTCATTTCTTTTAGTTCTCTTACCTCTGGAAAAATATTTTGAGTATGAAGGTATATATTTTCAATCCTAAAATATGTAGGCCTATGTAGATGCACCTGTATAATTATAGTATCTAGCTTTAATCAACTTATTTTATGTCTGTCCAAACTGAAAAATTGAAATATTTCAGAATAATAAGAGGAATTAAAATAATTTGTCCTGTGACAGGAAAGACACATTAGAAACCTAAATTTAAAATAACTTTGTGTTTCATAACATCACCCAACAACTATGTTCAGAAGAATTACTGGACTTGGTTTGAAACATACAAATATTAATCTAAAGTAGACTGAGCTGATGTTTTCCCTTGGATTGGTTCTGCTTCTTGATAACCTTAACTATCGGGCTGACCACCTTCTCCACCTTAAACCCACTTAATGTAGCCCAGTTTTATTGCTGTAAGTTAGATGATAACATTGAAATTTAACTATAAGTTGTCCCACTACCCAGCTGTCAGAAGCATAGTGTTAATCTTTCATTAAGAAGGAAATTATAGTTCAATTTTCTCATTTCTTCAAAGTATAGGCACGTCAGCATTTAAGTGCTCTAGCAATGTCTTTTTTGTGACCTCTAAATTCCATCATGATGCCCTTGAAAAAGGTCACTGCTGTATAAAACACTTCTAACACACCAAAAGCTGTAATTACTAAAACAAATTCATCTAGTGACTGATATTCCATTCTTAATTGATAATGCTAACTTGCAACAATACTCATGACATTGTATGCATTCATTTGTCTGGACAGGAAGTGCTGTATAATATTAAGAAATAATGTGTAAGATATGACATGGACATAAAAATGTCTGTTATTTACCTAAGGACACTTGGGAGGTTGATAATGTACCCATCTCAGACTTAACTCTCTTCTAATTACAGTTAATAAAATCCCTGCCCTGTTCTAAGGGCAATAATGTTCTTACTGAGTAAGTTGTAGCTAGCTCCTGAGAGGTAATACGCTACCCAGCACTGAAAATTTTGTACACATTCAAAGATGTCAATATTCTAATGAGTTGTTTTCTGGATCTTCTGGTAAATATTTATATAGGGTTTGTGATGCCATCTCCATTGGGGATAAATTCTACAAAAACTTGAACTCAAGTCCGACATTTGTGCAGTTACATATGGAGAAATTCTTCACATATTATTGAACTGTACAACTCTGTCCTTGTAAGATGCTTAAATATCAGCCTTTTTGCTGTGTAAAATGTTGGATACATTCAAAGTACATAAAAAGAAAACTAACATTAGTTATCACACTGAGACATGGTAT
The DNA here is from genome assembly GCA_020745705.1 of Hemiprocne comata. Taxonomy (NCBI): domain Eukaryota; kingdom Metazoa; phylum Chordata; class Aves; order Apodiformes; family Apodidae; genus Hemiprocne; species Hemiprocne comata. Next base: position 6,326,376 of record CM036594.1, on the reverse strand, counting down.
AAAACTAGGAAAAATAATTGCAAATATTTATACTTTTATTAATAAATAATAGTAGTTTATTACTTACAAGCGTTTCAGTTGATAATAAAGCTTTAAATGCAAGCCAGTGGGATGAGAGGGAAGAGCTTTCAGCAAGGATTCTACTGTCTCGCATGTATTCTGTTGGTTTTGTGAGCTTAATCAACAAATCTTCAGAACAGTTTGTCTCTCAAAACTGGCTGCAGACATCACTTTCCAAAGACTTTTGTGCACAAGCCAGCTGATCCAGTGTATGGATTGCTACCTTGCACTGAAATGGAAACTCCTGCAACTCTACTATTTGATGAACAGTATTTTTTAATCTTTTACCTGCAGTGCAAGCACATTTGAGCATGCTTACTTTTGAATGCATTGCTGCAGTCATGGGGCATTCAGTAGTTAAAGCTGACCTAGTGCTTAGCCTGTGGGAAGAAGTAGCTTGGATCAGTCCACTTTTCTATAACTTTCTGCAAACAAGCTAAGATAACAGGGAGACTTTTTGAAAGTGGGCACAATTGTACTTCTCTTCTTTGCAATTCTTTTTGAGAGTAACCAACTACATTAGGACTGCACTAAGTTCACCAAAAAAGAGGCTATACACAAAATAATTATATAATTACTTGCTGGGCATAGTCTAGAGAACAATAGCCATGGTAAGTTTGTTTTTTAGAGGCTGAGCAGACATACAAGCATAACAAATGTTATTGCAAATATTCGTACACCAAGGTCAGAAACCTGCATAAAAGGCAACAAGTGCATAGTTACAGGACAGAGTTCTACTAATTTTTGCTGTCCAGAAGTTGTGGGGGAAGAAGAGACTACCAGTGATCATAATAGAAATAAAGGCTGTTACCTCCATTAATAAGCTTATTTCAGAATTAGCAAATAAAAAATCACTGTGGGAAACTAGGCAAAATTGATCAAAATATATTTGAAGGCTGTAAATCAGATTGAAGGAGTTACCATACTCTATGTAGTTAGATTGAAGGCTTGTTTTAATAGGATATAGCCTGAGTTCCCTCTTTTAAAAAAAAAAAAATTAAAATTGTCTCTCAATGACTTAGTATGCTGTCTGGCAGGAGATACCAAAATCTCAAAGTACACTCTGGGTTGCAATGGCCAGAAAAATCGGATTAGTAAGTTGTTCCATGTAAGTGGTTCTTTCAAAGCATTCAGAGCAGGTAAGTTTTCATGCTTGCTTTCTTGGGAATCTGGACTGTAATACTAGTTACTATCAGACATGGAGCAAGGTCCTTATTAACTTCATGTTTGCTTGATTACCAAATAGAACAACAGCATGGATCACATTATATTGAGTGCAGTCATTCAGAAAATGGGACCAGAAAGTTTCACATCGGGTGAACCATGCACCTGTATGCTTTGTCTGGGGTTGATGCTGCATGTTAAGTTACAGAAACTTGTAAAGATTTACTCAGTAAACACAGTAGCATGTGGAAAAGAAAGCTGGCAAAATTTTTGAGGACAGTTAAAACACGCTAGGCTATTATTTATATTGCTGTTTAAGGCTGGAGAGAAGCGTATGAATGTTTTATCGGATGTTAGGAGTTTTCCCACAGGAACTTTGCTGGATTTGTTGATAAGTGTTCAGCTGACCAGTTGCTTTTTACTCTAGCAAATTATTCTGTTGATTGATAGCTCAGCTAATTTCAAAAGTAGCCTTCTTGCTGCAGATGCAGCTGTGAATTCTAATCAACTGAAGCAATTAACTGCTATCTCTGTGACTGCAGAGGAGCCAACTGGAGAACCAAATGTACTGAGAATGGCCTTTTGCAGATAACTGAGAAGAGTGAATTTGTGCCTCAAATTTACTCCCTGTAATGTTCCCTTAAATCCCAAATTAAGTTAAAAGTTAGTAGGGACATTTCTATATGCTAAAAGAACATATATTGATATATGGAACTAATCTTGCTTTTGGAGCAGAGGTGAGGGGAAATGATTGTGATTTAGTCATTACTTACTTTCTTTTGTATAAAATTAAGCCTATGCTACTACGTAGCAGCATAGCCTAGGCTACTACAATATGCCTCCTGATCAAATCTAGTTTAGGATTGCTTTAGTGTACTTATTTAGCTTCAAGAATTCAACTGAGTATTTTCTGGATCGCCATTCTCTTTTAAAACATCTTAAATCTTAGCTTCTCTCCCTGGTACACAGCTTCCCATTCCTGTCAGGGTTCTTAAGGTATCAATAATCTGAGTGGCCCTGATCAGCTTCCTCTGGGGACTCCAGCCCCACTCACACACCTCTCACCCATGGGTGACACCCCAGCTCAGCCCAGGGCCTTTCCTCCATGCCTGACTAGGTTGTAGGAGTGACTGTCTTCAGCTCTGTTTTCCCTGTGTCGGTGTCCAGACATGTGCCCCACTGATCCAAACTCTGATCTGCAGACTGAGTTCTTGGCCTGACCTTGGCCCTGCCTCAGCACCTTGGTCTGCCCAGCAAACACTGGGCTGTGTCTGACCCTGGTTACCAGCACTGGGCCTGATCCTAGTTTTTTGACTTAGGTTGCTGGTTAAACCTCAGACCTGCCTATCACCATGATCTTTTCTGGTGATCTGGCTGGCTGCCAGCTCTGACACTGCTGTTTGCTGTGTTCAGGTACTGTGGGGGTGGTGAGACCCATGCCCAGACAGTTGCATAATTATAAAATGAGCTTGAGACTTCCTGAGTCACTGAATTCGGAATCCAGCAGTTGAAGACAGCCATATTTCATTCAGAGTAGTCCAGAGAAGATCTATTATCTTTTCTCTCATATACAGCAAACTCTACAACTTCCTCTAACATGCAATAATATCCATCCAAGCACTAGTGTGAGACAAATTGCATGGTGTCAGTTACACAGAGGAAAACAGGCAGTATGGGAAAAGGCAAGCTTTTAAAATCTGGCGAATTTAGTTCTCATTCATCCAAAGTTAAAATTAACTGCTGTTGGATCATTAGTACATCTTCTATAGACGTTGTTTCTCTGTTTTCAGCTTTTGAAAATCAAGAGAGCTTTCCAGGGTTTGACTGATCTATGCATCCAATTCTTTAATATAGTTCTGTTTGGAAAGTGGTTCTGGAAAGACTCAGAATTCTAAAGCCAAATTTATACTGGGCAAGTTCCACTGATGGCAGGAAATTTTGACTGTTGTAGATTTGACCTAGCTTTTGAACTCTCCCTTCATAAATAGCTTTGTGTATGCCAGCCTACTAGGGGGTTCACTGCTCATAGACACCCCAACTTTTCATATGATTGCTTTTAACTAAAAAGCATTAATTTTTTTAGACACCTAGATACTGATAATTTTTATGATAAATTTTGCTTCCTATTTGCTGTGACTGATGTTTACCTTATTGATTTTTCAAAAAAAAACAAACTAAATCTCCCATTCTGTCCCCTAAATCCATTGTGTTTTATTTACTATCGTGGCATAGAAAAACTTTCAAGAGAAATAATTTCAGGATAACTGAAATGCCACTTTTTTTTTTTTCAACAAAAAGAGAGATACATTAGCTTCAAAATATTTGATCAAGATGTGATTCTGTACCCAAAAAAAAAACCAACAAACCAACCCTGTAGAACAAAAGAAAGTTTGGAATAAATAAAAAGTTGAATAGGAGTAGATACTATCAGAACTGTTCTTTTACTTGAAAGGAACATGAAAAACCTTTTGCAGTGTTCATATTAAAATCTTAGAGGACACTAGCTTCTTGGAAAAGTCTCCATGTGGGTAATCTAGGTATGCACAGACATTGACTCACAAGCTGAAAGGCACCAGCTCACTTTTAACCTACCATCTTTTTTTTTTTCTTAGCATAATCAGGGATCTAGCAGTTTATAGCAGTGGTTCAGTCAAACACTGTCTTTGTCAGTGATACTGGTGAAAGGTACTCATACACTTTAAATTCCAGCAGTTTGCTCCATGCCAAAATAACTGGTCCCACGGTTGTCACAAAGGGCACAGCCAGGCCAGGAATAGGTGCCAAAGAACTGTATTTAGGAATAAACATACTCTTATTTTTTAAATGGCTATTGAATCCCCATCTGAATTTAGCCTCTTCTTTCTAGACATCTGGAGTACTACCTTTATTTCTTGCAGTTGACAAACTGCTAACAGATATGTAGAAACTCTGTAACTTAACTACTCATGTTCTGAGTTACGGATTCCCTTTTAATAATGCAAGGCTTTCACATATTTTGAATGGGATATTGACATTTGTTTTGACAATCTTGGTTGAGTATTTTCATAGTGATTATTTTTGAAAAAGGAAAACCAGTTTGAAATGCTACTCTAGGCCGAGTTAACTGGGATAATTACATGCTACCTGCCTTTAGTCCCCCTCCCCTCTTCATGTTCCTTAGCTGTTGTCTTGAAACTGTTGCTCACTGCTGATCAACAGAAGCCACTCTTCCTTCTAGGGATGGAAATGGTTCTTTGGTGACTGACACAGTATTTATATATCATTATTTCAACCAAGGAGTCCTGGAGTTTCAAAATGTCTCAATTTTTATCTGCATTCCTTCTGGCAGACCACAACTGATCCAGAGTAAATCCTACTCTAGTTCTTTACATATAGAATCATAGAATATCTCGAGCTGGAAGGCACCCATAAAGATCATTATATACTTGGTATACTTACACAGCTGGACTGTCCTTTTTTTTAAGGTAAGAGGAAACTGGAGTAAACTCTTCAATGTTTTTTGAAGCAGTCCAGATATTTTATTCATTAGCAGTGGTGACTTTTTCTATGCTGAAGACCTGTGAGCCTGCTTTTTGCCTGAATGTGCTGTCCCAGAAACAAGACAAACTGCTGATGGCTCACAGTGTCCTTGACCCAGGACAAGTAATGCAGTGTGACCAGAGCACTGGCTTCTTTTGCCTGCTCAAAAATAACAGTCTCTCTCTTATCCTTTATTATTCTGACCAATACATCAAACGATAGCCTCTTGCCACACTAACAAAAAGTGTACTTTGAAGACTGGTCCTGTTAACCCTAACTAGCATTTTATAATAGCTCCTCTTTTCAAAAGAAGAATTACTTTGATTTTTTGAACCACAAGGAGTGCAGGAAAAATTAAGCATCTTTCACTTCGATTTAGCCTCTATATCAGTAAATGGTCCTCCAGAAACTATAATAACCTTGGTTCTGTGGCACCTCCTCTGTGTTTCATGGTTGAGATGGGAGTCTTTTTGATATCTCAGGGTGGGAAAGGCAGCTTTGTTTCCTTCAGCCAAATCAGTAGCTTTGTTTTCAGAACAAAATGTCACTGATGGTAATAACAGTTCTTTTTGGTGAGAACTGAGCTGGTTCGTGGTGTAACAATTGTGATAAACGTCGCCTCTGTGGTTTGACTGAACCAAAACAACTTGGCATTTCCAAGCAATTAAAATGCAAGTGATGAAGATTAGACTGTTTTTTGTTTTGTTTTGTTTTGTTTTTTAAACGAGAAAAGAAAAAAAAAGACAAAATTGAACGCTGATAACTAACTTGCAGCTGGGACAGATTCGATTCACAGCATAAAACCTGGGCCGCAGTCCCATGTGAATCTAAAAGGGGTGAGTTAGCAGCTGATAATGTAGGGAAAAAGAGACACAACCTTTATCTTTGGAATTTTTATCCCCCTGATGTGGCATGGGCTCACCTCCCTCTCACTTCCAGAAAGCTTAACTGGTTTGCTATCTTTTTTTCCTTTCTATATATTGAAGGCAAGGGAGAACAAAACAGATTTGGGAATTGTATTGCAAATGATGTGGCGGAATGTGGGGGACAGGACACGTGCTGTTTGAGTTAGAGTGTGTAAAGTATTTAATCCCTTTGTAAATGGGCAGTGGGTTCAAAAGGGAAAAACCGTTTCCTCGATATTGTGCTTTCTGCTGTCTTTTAAACACTTCATGGAACTTGCTGACATCTTAGAAGTTTGTGAAATTACGTCACAACTGTGGCTGATTACCATGGCTGTGTCACAATAATCAGTACTATAAGGTTCTGCTTCATCTTTCTGTCTCTCTTCACTGTAGTTTTGCTGGGGTGAAGTTTCACATAGGTTGAACTGTAAACATGGGGACATTGGTATAAATCACTCTTATGTTCCAGTGCCTTCCATGGAGCTACACTGGTTTTTATATTGGTTGAGGTCCACTGAGGTGATAGACACTGAAGGAGAGTGCAGGAGAATAACCCAAGATTATTGGATAATCCAAGATTCACAGAGGCTAAGAAAAGAAAGCAAAGAAACATTGAAGATGTTGTATACTACATTTCAAGAGTAGTTCACTGAAGAATCACATCTGGCACTGTTGGGAAGGGAATTTAATAGGTGCAAAAATTATTGCTGGAAGACCAATGAAAATGTTTAACCACAGTAGTGGTCAAATTGGCAGGCTGTGTAAGAAAATGGGAAATTTCCACAGAGTATGCTGTCAAAAAAGAAGAGAAGGTAGCATGGGCTAGGAGACAAATCCAGCTCCTAACATAAATGCTAAAATAGAAAAATGTATTGGAGAGAAAGACAAAGAATGTTATAAAAACACAGTACATATAACAGAGAAAGCCATTAGAGTAATAATGCTATTAATCAAAAGAGTGTGTGCTGACTGATTCAATAGCTGTGAAGTTAGTGACAGAATATAGTAGTAATAAAGCCTTTAGCAGTTATTGGTGTATTTAAGTTTGCTGTATTTTAATGTTAGTCAGATGTGTAATTTATTTCTGCTTTATTTTTCTACTTAATTTAAGATGTTAACAAGCCCTAACAGAAGTTATCCAGAGAATGCAAAATGAATTTTTTTTAGCTCCAATTATAAGGACTCATTTAGAAACAAACATAAAAGTTTAGAGAAATAAATACATAGCTTTAGCATCAATGGTAAGGTTCTTTGGGACTTATTCTTTGACTACTCTTAGTTTATGTAGCCTCAGAGATCTAGCTTTTGATTTTCAGTCAGAAGTTTATGGGAATCATTTTAACAAAAATTAAAGCCAAGGATGTTTCACTCTAAGCACAGTGTATCTAATATTAAAGGTATTATAATCTTCATTAGAAAATATGTAGCCCCCCAGACATTGAGGATTAACAGAATGCATCCAGAAAAAATTGTTGATTTTGCTTTTAATTCATGGAGACATTCATGTGTTTGAAATCTGGGTGAATTTCCATGCTCAGACCAAAATTGGCACATGCACCCCAGTATTCACATGTGACTGCCTATACACACATCTGTCGAAAATAATGAACTGAAAATTTGCAGGGTTCCAGAGATTTTGTGAAAGTAATTTTTATATGCACAGTTAGTAAAATGATTTGATTTTTTAATTAAAAAATCATCAATACAGAATATATTTTCTTTTGCAAGAAGGTTTGCTTTTAAAAAAAAAAAAAGGCAACAGCTTATTTTCTGAAAAAAATAATATTTTCAGTCTGAAATTGCTATCATAGCTAAGGATTCAATTAAGATTATTTAGAATCACTCAGATGTCTATCCCAGTTTCACATATTTGCATATTTGCAAATATATTTTATCTTCTGCATGAAAAAAAAAAGCAAAACTCTATTCAGAGTAAACCAGTCATCAGAACAAGGCAAACACTGTGATTAGTAGTAAACTAATTTAAAAAGTAACTAGATTGACTGATTGCATATTTTGCTCCCACAAATGACTGTGACAATCATGAAATTCTATCTCATTAATCCTGATATTTTAGTCTTCTTGTTCTGTATAGCCAGTGAGGACATAGTACCTTCAGAACAATAACAAGCAGATAGACATAAGGAGAAAATGCAGTTGTTCCAACAGTTCTCAATAGGAAAATGCCTAAAAAGATGTACCAATTAAAGCTAATTTCCAATGTTTTTCAGTGTTTTTTGATAAGTTAAAAAAACCTCAATGAAGAATGCCAAGTAATAACATTTTTTTTAATTGCATTAGAAACTTCTTCTCTTTTTTTAATTATTTGACTGTTCCTAGAGTCCTACATCAGAAACCCTTAGTTTGTATAGGATATGAGCTATTTACATATTTATAATTTGCACAGCATGGTTTCAGTCCCAGAGTACACTAGAGTTTCCTCTTTGGTTTCCTTAAGGTGATTTCAGGGAGCCTCTGCTGATTTAAATGATCTACAGTCTCATTTATTACAAGCTTTGTAAAATATTTAGCTTTGGTAGTATTTAGAGCTACACATTCCAGAAAGTATTGCTGTAAACCTGTAAATATAAATATAAAACTGGTTTCCTGATCTTTCAAAAATATGTTTATAAAGTCACTATGAAATTTGGATGTGTCTGGAATGCAATAATTGGCCAATTTATTTCTATTGTACTGTCCTCGTTTTTCAAACACAAATGGTCCTTTTGGTTGCATAATCCAAAATATGTTAAACCCAGTTCTCAGCAAATGCCAGGAAGCAGCATTGTGCTATAATACACCAGCAGAAACTGTATTAATCCTATAAACTATTTGGCAGAGCCATCACACCTGAAATATTTGCTGCTTTCTGTATAATTTCAGCCTCTGACTCAAGAGTTGAAAGTTGTGATTGTAATGACCAGAAAAAGGGCCCTGACATTAACAGTGTGAGTTTGGGAAGGTATAGTTGTTGGGTATTTCTGAGATTTGTTTTTTTAATCTTATGGTATTTTAACAAAATACATAAAGAAATACAGGTCTTAGGTGAGTTTCTGAGACCTTTCAGGTAGTTTATTTCTGATCTGATGGAATTTCATATGAAGATGTATCTGTTTTTCTAAGATGACTTATCCACAAAATCCCGTATTTTTCTGGCACTTTTTTCCCTTATTACCAGGTTTTTTATAAATTACGTAGTTATTGAAGAGATGGAAGAGTGTTGGCATTAACCTTGTAGTGACAGCACACCACAAGCACAGGGGCTGGGGTATCTCAGTTGTACCATTCCTGGTAACTGTTAGTGTTGTTCCTAAACCAATACCAAGAGAACTGGATACCCAGTGTGCCAACCCATGCTGGAAATCTGGAGGTAGCAATCTTCTGGGGAAATCTTCATGGTAGTGGGTGGGCACTGACTAACTGAGACAGATGGATAAGCAGAATGTGTAAAAGCTACAAGAGCAACTATTTAGAAAAGATGACTGCTATAAATACAACACATTGAACATTCATTTACAATGTTCAGCCTGTCTGTCCCACTTTTCTGTCTGGGACCTATGTTAACATTATACACTTAAGACATTATATCATTATTCTTATTTTAGTGCATTTCATGCCTACAGATTTAATATAAACAGAGGTGCTGACAGGAGCTTCAGCTTAAACAGGTTTAAATGTGAATTTGACTTTATGATTTTCATCAGGGAAAAAGACTAAACAGTTTAAGTTGATTAAATTTTCTTAAAGCTGCAGCTAAATATAATGAAAGCCATTTGTGCATTTTTTGTAGGAAAATTGAGTGTCTCGGTGTTAGTGACTGACAGCTTCATGCAATGAATTCTTTTCTTGTGAAACAGAGTCAAAACAGTTTCCATTTTTCATAAACTTCTGCAAGGTAGTTTCAATTTTCTGATTTTTAGAGGAAGCATAACTTTCCCATTTAAGTGCTAGCTGAATAGACCAAACTATAGATGTCAAATTACTAAAAATACAGATCATAATAGATATTCCTTAAATATTATGTTTTCTTTTACTACGCACATCACAGTGATAAATTTTTTCTTCCTTTTCTATTAAATTTCTCCTTTTTTGTTGTTATTTATGAAGTGTTCTGCTTAGGTAAAGCCTAGAGCTCTGATTCAATCTGAATAGCTATTTCAGCACGGACAAGTTTCCAAGCATGTTCAGTCATATGAAAAAAAGTGGAGCTGTGAACTTAGATACGTAAGTCACGCTCTGGGCTAAAGTTGGCATGTATTTACTAGATTTTATTCCTTCACATGAGAAATGGAAGGTTCTAAGACCTTCTACTAGAAAGGGAAAACCATGTCTCTTTGACATGTCAAGATGAGTCTTGGAAAACATTTTGTGACATTTTCAAGTACGTTGGGTCAGTTTTTCTTAAGTGCAGTACTTCAAAGTGTTTATATTGTATTGCTTATGGCTAGTGCTCATCTCTGTATTTTGTAGGCAGAGTAGATTTTCAAACAGTGGCTCTTTTGTCTTTTTAATAATTAATTACGTTCATTAATATTTTGGGAAGCCATCTGGAAAATCATAGGTGCTCTCTTTTCCTCTTGATTCTTAACACAGCCTAGGCTTTTCTGATAGAGAAATACAAAGCCAGTGTTGTGGTAGAACAAAGCAGTTAAACATGTAAGAGGCTTCTAGAGAAGAATTAAGTGGAAGAAGCTATGAGCTCTGCCTTTGAACTTCTCCAAGCGTTTTGCAGCACCTGTCTATAACAGAAAAAATTATATTGGCAATTGCAGAATTTTTTTCTACATAGATCATCTGCTGATGGTTCCTGAAACAAATCCTGATATTGATCTGTTTATACCTCGATGTTTGATCTCCACTTGCCTAAAGGCTCTATTTTCAGGGAGTGGTACTCACCTACCCTTCAAAACAGAACCACTCAGACTTTGGGCATACAACAATTCAAGCATCCCCAAATCAGTAATAGCTTGGGATGATCCACTTGGCTGCCCCAAAACTGAAGTCTTTCCTTGGCTTTGTGCAAGCTGAGGAAAGACATGCAGAAAGCTCAATGAGTTCTGTGTTGTCCAACTGGTGCCTGGCAGTCAGACTGAGTTTTCTTCTATCCTTCCTGTTGCTTTTCTCCCCAGGGGCTTAGATTGATCTTCTGATCACAAAATGGGAAAATTTACACGCAATATGGCAACGACTGAAGTCAATAAAAAGCTTCTACCCTGAAGCATTTTTGTTTGTAGTCTTTGACTGTAAACATCTTCTAGTAAAATGCCCCTGTCTATTACAAGATGCTTCCTTGTCCACAGTTTATGAAGGGGTCTAGGAACCTTCATGTTGGAATAAGCACCAGGGATTAGAACAAGATTCATGATATTGCTGACTTTGTCAGCCAGTAAACGGCAAATAATAATAATTTAAAGTATCATGGCAATATAATTAAAATTAAGGTTTTTGTGTCCGGAGTGTCTTGAATGTCAGAATACAAGATCCCTGCTCTGCAAAAAAGCCATTTAAACTATATTTAAGGGGAACATCATATCCAAATGCAGACTTTTTTGTCAGCTTGTCAGTGGAGTAGGCATTTGGGATGCACTGTGTGGTAGATGCACTTTGAATGTCATTGTCTTCAGTTACTGAACAGAAATAATACCTTCAGTATTCATGGTTGTACAACATTTTCTAATAGTTAACAATTTCTCTGTCACAGTGAGAAGACACCATCCTTGTAAACAGGTAACTTAGGGACAAAAAACCAGATGTATTGGCCCAGTGATTAACATCTGGGAAGGATAAGTAGCATTTGGACAGTCCAAGGGATCCTAGACTGCACCCTCAGACAAGTCAGTTTTCTTAGAAAAGGAAATCTAGTGTTCACAAACTGATTCATCCTCTTCCTGTTCTTGCAAATTACAGAAACATGCCTGCTCAAAAACTCGACCCTTTTTGACATGTTCTTAGGAATTATTTAATATTCCTGGCTCCAGTGTTCTATTCCATAGGACAGGAAGTCAGAGACAAATGCTGAGTGTTGTTGCAAGTTTTTTTTGACATTGCCTGAAAAATCAGATTAGACATCATGGACTGTGTCACTTTTCTGTGCACATTACTAAACTTGCAACATTTTGCTGCAAGCTTGTTTGACATGTTTGGCTCCGTTTGTGTTAAAAGTCATGCAAGTCCACTGATGTTAACTTTGAAAAATAACATTTCCATAATAAATCAGTTTAAATTATGTCCTGCTTATTTTTTCTACATTGTAAGTGATAACGTGGATAACTGGTGGGTTCAAACACTTGGCCACTGGTTCCCTCTGACACTGTGAGAAATCACATCGCTGCTATGTGCCTCAGTTTCCCTTCATCTCTCAGTGTACTGATTATGCCAAATTTTGTGTTTAAAGCAAATTTAGAAACTTAGTAGAACAAAATTGGTTTGCATTGAGTTTATAGTTATCAGTTAAAATTAAAGCTTTCTAAAATTAGACTGACACAGAAAATAATAGAGGTTTTCAGGTATTGTGTGTCAACCTTAGTTCTGTCAGTGACCAAGACTGCCTTTAGATGGACATTGAAATTCTTTCAGGTGTGTTTTCAAATTTTGTCCTGATCAACACAACCTGCATTCTAGCCACCACACTGAGCAATTAAATCTTATCTGTTTTTTCACCAGCTTAAATTCTTTTTATTAGCTCTGTCATCCTCTAATATTTTAGGGCATTTTTTTAACTAGTTCTTCCCTTCTTGGACATTTTTTGAGTATAAAATAAGACTATAGCAGCTACTCTACTTGCCAGGCTTGCCATAGGAAATATCCTTCGGGATAACTGTCTCAATATTTGGAAACATATCCCTCATGTCACTAGATTGCAAGTTTCCAAGGATATCTTTGGATAGCTCCACTATTAGATATACTCAGAAAGTCAGAGAGGTCAGTGAGTGCATGGGAAAGAGAATCAGTAGAAGCACTAAAGGCAACCATATGTAATGATTCATTCCAGTAAGAGTTTTCATCCTAATAAAAATTACTCGGGAACCAGTGCTTGCACTGTTGCCTTACAACTCTTTCAGGTATTATAACTAACAAAGCTTTTTGATCCCACTATGTATCTAATTCAAAGTTCACCTTATTTTACTGATATCAGTGCATTTGATGGAATGGCTTGAAGAAAAGATTATCCCAGAAGCATCAGCTCCTGGGCTGTTCTGCATCCTCGGTTGGGTAGCACATAGGCTGCAGTGCTAGAGAGCAGGCAAGTGCAGCACCACGTGGGAACAAATGTATTGCCCTACCTGCTGCTTTGCTTGAGGGAGTTGCCATGAAACTTACCTTCACATATTATGAGATATTGTCTTATATACACCAGGATGGTACAATAACAGGGTGCTTTCTGTTAGAGAATGGAGATAGGAAATACACGTATTTAATGAAGACTTACTGTTTAGTGATGGGATTCATTTATATGTTTGGTTATTACTGAAGACAGTGTAAAAAATCTGGCAAAGTAACCTCAGTGGTAAGTGGATTTTGTCTTGCATAAAATGACCATCTCTCTGTCAGCTATCAAAACTGTGAAAGCATGCTTGGAGACACACCAAATACAACATTGCTATTAACTTCCTCTTAACTTAGCCATAATTGCCTCAATGAACTCAAATTGGCTTACTTAAGGAACAAAAGTCTTCTGTTGTTGCTATGTAAAGTAAAATACTTAGTAGTAAATAAAATAAACTTTTGTAATTATAAGGAAGTTCCTCTTTCTCTAAAGACCTTCTAGTGGAAAATAATAGATGCAGGTTTAAAAAAGAAAGATCAGTAGTGGTCTGTGACAAGACATTAAAAAAAATTTGCTTGAATCCAATCTACCCACTCATTTGTAAAACATGCAATCGACTAGACTAGATCTTAAACAAAAGGCAATAAAGATAAACAGCTGGACACTTAACAATCAGCAATAAAATTTGTCATTAATACTTTTTTCCCCTTGTGTGCAAAATTATTTTTATTGTGAAACAGAATTCTGAATAGCTTTTTTTCATGCGTATTTTAAAAATGCATTCACAGGAGCATGCTATTAACTAAATTCTTTGGGCTGCATGTTTGTACATGCAGTACCTTTCCTGAAAAGTAAAGGCCACACATCTTGCTTTGTGATATAGAGCCATTATATTTATATGATCTTTTTTCTTCTTTGAAATTATATTACAGGTCTTATTTTGAAACCAGTGTAAAAAAATATATAAGATTGGGAGGACTGCAGAGGGCATGGATTTTTTAATTACTTAAGTTCTTACAGCCATCTTTTTTTATTTGTGCTTGTTAGTAAATAAAGAGTACAAAAACAGTTTTGAAAGGTCTTGGATGTTACTGCTGGTGCCCCCTCCTAAAATCCTATGGCAATTAATATGAAAACAGCCAAAAGTTTCCACAGGACTCAATCTGATCATAAATCCTTCAGGAATAGGGACTAGTTGCATGTATGTGTAGCACTTAGCAAATTATTAATATTCAGAATAATCTCATACTTTGCTGCAATGTTGGAGATGTCCCATAGCTTCTAAGTCAGGATAGGTGTTCTATATCCAGTGTAAATTTGGGGATCCCAAAGAGCTTCTTTTATGATGATATATAAGTGTCCGCTGCAGTTTCCTTTCCCCTCAGTCTGTAAGTGCTGTAAGCACTTATGAGCTCCAGCTACGTCTCACTGCAGAGTCAGCTGTCTCAAAGAAAGGCAGAGTTGGTGTCTGTGCAAGGTGGGATTAATTTGATCTGTGTTTGAATGTAGGAAGTGGGAACATGGATAGGTGAGCCATTTGGCTGTGTTTTCGTTATAGCTGTGTTGTCCTTGCGGTCACTGGAGAGAAACAGGCAGAACAGTTCATCTGTTTCATGTCTACATCAGGGTGAGAGGAATTGTGGCCTAAAAATGTCTGAGCATACTTTGTTTCCAAGCATTTACTTCCTGCGGAAGAAGCTTGGGATCTTTTTGGAGGAAGGGCATTTTTCTGTGTTTTAAAGAAATATCAAAATGAAGAGGAAACTGGGAAAAACCCCTGCATTTCTGATAAAGAAACTTATCTCCATGTATGGATATAGAGCACTCCCTAATCCAACAATGAATGTTGCACAGGTATACAAGTGAAATAATAAAATTATGTTGACAACAAAAGCATTAAAAACAATATAACTGAACTCTGAGACTTTTCATTATCACACAGCCGTGAGTACATAACAGTATTCCAACAAATGGGGGAGGAAGCAACAAAAACAATCTCATAAAAATATTCATTTTTATGCCTAAAATGCCATAGTTTGTCACAAATGTCAGGCAAGAAACCTTATGGAAACTACAAGTTCATATACAGACGTGATGCTAGTAACTACAGGGGTTTATTTTATAAGCATTCGCTTAACCACTGCACAACAAAAATGTAACACTTCACTATTGCTATTCTCATATTTCATAACAGTGCACAGAATTCTGTTTTTATGTTCTACAGAATTAATGCGATGTCTACATTTAAGAGGATATATAATGCACTGTTCTGCTGGCATGAAGTAAATTGTCACTTTCATGTTTATTGGACTCAACCTTTTTGAAAAGGATCCTGTACGGATGCTTTTACAGATTAGGGGCTTTATCAGGAAATACATCGTTACTTCTTGGCTTGAGAAAACTAGGAAAGTATGTGCATTTCTGGATCTGCTTTTTCCCACCAGCCTTCTGTAGTGTGAGGTTTTCTAACGTCCTTTTTAAGTGAGAAAACAATTATTTTGTAATCCTTTTTTCTGGATTAATGAAGCCCATGTACAGCTCAACTTCTCCATCTTCATGGGCTGTAGTGAAAATTAGGGGTCTTCTTTCCTCATCCACAGAGTATGATGTTAATTGGAGATTTCCAAAGAGGAGTTTAGACTCTTTTCTTCTACTTAGGCATCACATGCTTTCTATATTGCAAACAATCAAAAGTTTAAATTCTCAGACTTGTGCCTATATCTGATCAGATAGACTTAATTTTGCTGTTTACTGAGCCCTCTTATAAGTTTGCCCTTTTCTAAAGATCATTTTCCAAATAAACCACTTAGATTTCAATAATAAACCTTGATTTAGCCAAACACAACAAGCTCCTCCTCAACAGTTAGATCTTACTAAACTGTGTGTCAGCACTGTTGGGAGCCAAAGTGACTTTCCATCCACATAGACAACCACAAGTGGTCTGAAGACTTAGAGTGTCTTAGCCATATATTTTTAATCAAACTATACACTTGTTAAGGTTACTTTCAATAATGATACAAATCTAAGTTTTTGTAGCAGAATTTATTTTAATAATTACAAAAAATTTTAAGCATCCTGCCATAAGCTAAGTTCTATACAGCTAAACTTCTTGTTTAGTAATTGAATTGAGCAAAAAAAACCTATTTAAGCATCTTCTCTATCTTGTTCTTCTATCTTCTGAACTGGGCCAACTGTTCCATCCCAAAATAAACAGGTATCAGCAATTTACTAAATATGTAAACAGCTTCTAATGGTGTTTGTGCTTAATTTTAATCAGAGGAGCAGTTCTGTTGAAGATGCATTTAGATACATAAGCTGAATCAGAGAAACTGAGCCTTTTATGCTTATGTTACATTTCCTGAGTGAAATCCTGTGACTCTTCTGGCTCTGGAAATGCAGGTAGTAGGTAATTTGAAATACCAGTTTGTGGAAACATCCCCTTGTTCTTACGTGTGACTGATCTGAATACTAATTCAGCAATATTGATTATATTGACTGCCTCCCTAAAAAAATGTATAGGGTAAATACAATAAATAATGATGGCTTTCATCAGGTCTGTAAGAGCTGAAACAAATATCCCCTAGATGGTGAAGAGATCTGTAGTTTCATTTGTTATATGGGTTTCTGCTTGGACGTTCTTAGTTTATACACCAAGCTTAACTGAAAATAGTATGGGAAGAGATTATCAGAGAATCTCAATACCGTCAACCACCAGGAGTGAAAAACTTCACATACTGCAAGTGTAAGTGCAATTCAGTATGCTTGAATAAGCCTGTTTATTACCCAGAGGTCCTCTGAAATATGATGGGCTTCTTCATAGGTAAATCCTTTTTCAGGATCAAAGATTAAAGAACTTGAAGTATTCATATTTGTTCTACTAAACAATACATTAAAATGCTTTCTTACCAGTGTGGAATGCAGCCTAGCACAGCCTTTGATGAACAGCAGAAGGTTGTTCAGCACCACCATTAAAGACCCTCTAGCATAACTTCTTATGCCTACATAAGCAAACAGTTTGTCAAGCAGGAAAGAAGGATTTTGGTTGTGTGCCATCTGCCCATTTGAAAGCTTGTCCCACTTGCAGCACAAAGGGCTTAATTCTGCACTTAACAGGACAGGAGATACTGTTGCCAAAATTGCTATATCTTGATTGCCACATTATTTGTTTTTATTCCCATAGTTCTGCAATGAAGTTTTGCAGCTTTACGATCCCCTGAAAAAAAATATAAATACAGGCTGCCACAATAAAGGAGGCCTGAGAACTCTGAGAAGACTGAGTCAAAGCTGTTCTCATTTGCATATTCTTATTCTGAAAATCTGCTTCTTTCTTCTAATGTAAAATACCAGTGGGGAGTTATGTGTGGAGGATTAATCAATGGGGTGTTCAGACAGAAGTGCGGAGAGAGGCTGAAGAGAGGCAAGCTTTGTTGAAGTCAATAGAAAACCTCTCATTACAGTAAATGCTATTTATTTTCATGACCTGAGCATTCATCAGCCATTGTTCAGGACCACTGTTAGTAAAGCATTCTACAAACCAAGCAAAAGATGGTCCTTGTCACAGAGGGCTTACAGCTGATGTGGGAAATAGAAACAGAATAGTTAAGAGTTTCACTAAGGGCAAATCCTGCCTGACCAAATTGGTGGCCTTCTAAGACAAGGCTACAGCGATGGTAGATAGTGAAAGAGAGACTGACATCATCTACTTGGATTTGTGCAAAGCATTTGACACTGTTCCACACCACATCCTGGTCTCCAAACTGACAAGACATGTATTTGATAGATGGACCACTCGGTGGATAAGTAATTGGCTGGATGGCAGCACCTAGAGAGTTGTGGTCAAGGGTTCAGTGCTGAAGTGAAGGCAAGTGAGGAGTGGTGTTCCCCAGGGGTCAGTACTGGGACCACTGCTGTTCAACATCTTTGTTGAAGACATGGACAGTGGGATTGAGTGTATCCTCAGCAAGTTTGCTGATTTGCCAATGCCACCTTCATGAAGTTCAGCAAGGCCAAGTGCAAGGTCCTGCACCTGTGTTTGTGCAATCCCAGGCTGGGGGGAGAATGGCTAGAGAGCAGTCCCAAGAAAAACTACTTGGGGGTGATAGTAGATGAGAAGCTGGATATGAGCTGCCAGTGTGCACTGGAGCCCAGAGGGCCAACCACATCCTGGGCTGCATCAAAAGAAGTGTGGCCAGCAGGGCCAGGGAGGTGATTCTGCCCCTCTAGTCTGCTCTGGTGAGACCACACCTGGAGTACTGTGTACGGTTCTGGTGCCCTCAGCACAAGAAAGATATGGACCTGTTGGAGAGGGTCCAGAGAAGGGCTACCAAGATGATCACCTCTGCTATGAAGACAGGCTAAGAGAATTGGGTCTGTTCAGCCTGGAGAAGAGAAGGCTCTGAGGAGATCTTATAGCAGCCTTCCAGTACTTGAAAGGGGCCTACAGGAAAGCTGAGGAGGGGCTTGTCATCAGAGAAGATAGTGATAGGACAACAGGTAATGGTTTTAAACTGAGAGAGGGGAGATTTAGATTAGATATTAGGAAGAAATTCTTCACTATAAGGGTGGTGAGGAACTGGAATGGGTTGCCCAGAGAGGTTGTTGATGCCCCATCCCTGGAGGTTTTTAAGGCCAGGTTGGACAAGGTTTTGTGCCACCTGGTCTAGTGGTAGGGTTCCCTGCTCATGGCAGGGGGGTTGGAACTTGATGATCTTTAAGGTCCCTTCCAACCTTAATGATTCTATGATTCTATGAGGATTTTCAGAGGGGACTTGGAAAGTGCTTCAAGATCTTACAAGCCAGAGTGATCCAGTTAGGACTTTGATATCAAGTGTTCCAGAGGTTTGGCCCCAGTCTATCACTGGAGAAGGTATGCAGGCTCTTTGCTGTAGGAAACAGCATGTATCTATTAAGAAACAGCTTTTCATTATTTCATTTTCTCTCCTTGACCATAGAGTTAAAAAAAAAAACACTGATATGACTTGTTTCAGACTGTCATATACATCAGGTGTTCCCTCTCCTGAAATATTTTCCTGCTAAAACTGCTCAGTGATCATTCTCCTTGTCCTGGTTTGAGCCAGGATTAAGCTAATTTTCCTTTTACTGTTTTTTTTTTCCTTCAGTAAGCTTTCTTTTAACTAGCAGCAAGTGTTCCAGCTAGTGGAACATAAGGGCGAATTCTTTTTAGCTCGATGGGCCCATGACACTCCTGTTTTCTTCTTGCTTCCTTTTCCTATCTGTTCTTTTTCCACAGCCTTCCTAACCCCTAATTCGTTTTCAGAATGCAAAAAGCAGTGGGTGATGACGGAGCCAAACATTTTAGCAAATGGCTGACCCCTTCCTTGGCACTGAGTTCATACAAGAGATTGAAAAGACCTCCCTGAATGTGAAATGGGAGAGAGTAGACACGCTCCTGGACTTCATTGTGTAAGAGCTTGATTATAGTCTAAACTGAAGGAAACAAAATAATAATTCTTGGAGGCTGGGTACTGTGTTGATCAAGCTCGGCTTTTCTTACCTTGTATAGTTACTGCACTGCACAGGCAGCAACATTCTTCTCTCTTTTGAGTGCTTTTTAGCTATGCTCCTGTTAAGCAGCTACTGCAGAAATAGTAATTTTTAAAAAATCTCTTAGAATAGATGCATGCAAAAAAATGTTTAGCATCCCTTATCAGCAACCTTTTTAACTTGGACATGGCCCCATATCACACTTAGAGCATATGAGCTTTTTGCAGCATCAGTACTTGGATATGATGTAGCTTAACAGAACCACAACTGGGACATTAGTAAAGACGTCAGTCACAAAGTCTTCTTACGCCTTTTAAGATGTGAATACCTTGTGGATACATTCAGACTGCCATCCTTAGCAAGGAACAAATATTCTGCTCCTTTAATTGAGGAGTTCTGGTAAACTTCTGTCATGTTGCTGAAGGATGCAAGTGTAGCTTGCAAATAGCTGATCGGTGACAGACCAGTCCCAAAATGTGTTTTCCTCTTATTTATGTGATTCTATGAAGGAAGCAAAATTCCTTTTAATAGCAGGCTCTTAAGAATAGGCTTACACTCTCATCTCAGTCTAGTCAAGTTTTTACTCCATTTTATTTATTTGGGCAAGGCAACGCATAGTTTTCCTGTGCTAATAATGCTAATTTCTTTGTGCCTTTACAGTCCTTTGTTCCATCTTCAGAGATCTATTAGTCTTTCCTAGGACATGCGAATGATTTGGAAAGTCAAGTGATGACAGAGCCTCTGAGACAGACAGGGGACTTCAACCAGCAAAGAAAGGCTGGTTATAAATGTCATAGACTCATAGAATATGAAGTTGGAAAGGACCACAAGGATCATTTGGTCCAACTTTCTTGGCAATATTGCTAAGTCCCAGCATTTGGAAGTCCTGTGTTCAGGTTCTCAAAAAATCAGAGGAGGATAAAGAATTTGGAGGAGTTAAAAAAGCAGTATTTTCTATTTATGACTTCTGGTTTTGAATTGCTTGGGTGCTTAGGGGCAGTACCATTAAGATTTCTCTCACAGCTGTGAACATAAGCCATTTTCTTTAACTAAGAGTATAGGACTTGTTGAATTGCATGCCTTCACAAGCCAGAAATACCAAACATTGTGCAACTTGAAGTAAAATCCTGGGAATTTACAATGCTGAAATTAAGACCATGCTCTTCAGTTTAGCATTGATATGGATGTAATCATCACAAAACAATTCTGATTGTGTATTTGGGATATCTCTAGGCATTTATGATAGGATTACTGTTTATTGCATGTTGGCTTTCTGGAAAAAAGGGCTAAACTTCAGCTAGCTGTCTGCCAGAACTCAGTCAGTTTGGATTGGAATTGAATCTGCCGCACACATTAATAATTTTCCCCAGCACCTTGTTTATCCATTTCCATTTTGCCACTGCTGGGTAAGAGTTTTCGGCAGAAACGTACTGTATTTGGCCAAAAAAAAGCCACTTTCTACAGTACAATGTATTCATGTTGCATAAAACATACATGCAAGAGTCTGCACAGATGTCTTAAATTGGATCAATCAGAAGTGATTTAGTGTGCTGGTAATAGAAGTTACACAGTGAGTCAACTTTTCAAGAGAGGTCAGCATTCAGCAGTTCCCAGTGAAATGCTCACAGCCATTGCCCACCCTGTATGTGAGGCTTAGCCTTTACCTGGTGCATGACCAAGGACTTGAGCTGTCCCTTGCCTCAAGTTTAGGCAATGAGCTTTTGCAAATTCCAAGATATTTCTCAGAGGCATCTTTTCAGAGGCAGGTATTTTATTGTCTCCTTCTGTCTGTCTCCAAAAGATGATTCCTGCCAATCACTGAAAAATGGTTTTAAGTTTTCTAAGTGCTGCTTGCTTCATGCCAAATTTTCCAACAGAAATGGTCCTTTTTTATGAATTTTGCTGATACTGTGGTGGTGGAGGTGTAATGCCTGTCTTCAGAGGGTTGTATGTAGTAATATTTCTCATGCTTTGTGATGACTTCATCATTTACTATGAAACAAAGTTTCTCTTCTCTGGCCACAGCTAGGAGTATTTTCAGAGGAGAAGGAAGCAGCAGACCAGGTGAGCTGCCTAAGGACTTGCTCGTGCCCATCTCTCCAGATACATCTGCTACATTTTCTATGCCTAAGTGTGGCACTGACAAGAAAGTCTGGATGGAGAGAATACTACGTAAACATTTTATGAGAAGCACATACTTCATCACCCAGATCTAAGACGCTTTTGAAACAATTGCTGTAGACTGCAGATTTCTTAAGTGTGGCCTGAATTAACACTAACCATACCTAAGCTCACATTCTTGTCATTTGCTACCATTTTGGCACACAGGAGATGTGTTTTGAGGAGAAGTATTTGTATGAGGTTTTTATCAGGGTTCTCCATCAGAAATAACTGAGCTTTTGTTTTAACTACTGGGTTGGAGTGGGGAAGAGGCTAGTGGTAGGAAAGCCTTGCTGTGGTGGTTGCAACTTAGATATTGAAGTCTCAGTATACTGGGAACAGAGGTCTAAAAAAA
This sequence comes from Hemiprocne comata, assembly GCA_020745705.1. Taxonomy (NCBI): domain Eukaryota; kingdom Metazoa; phylum Chordata; class Aves; order Apodiformes; family Apodidae; genus Hemiprocne; species Hemiprocne comata. The sequence continues at coordinate 6,304,442 of CM036594.1, read as the reverse complement.
TATGTCACTGTCTAGGTTGTTTTCTCCTTTTAATGGCAATTTCAGTTCCCTCCAAATTAATATTTTGTATCAAAGTTTTTGCAGTTTTCTCTGAATTTTCTTATGCTGCAGGACTGCTCCAAAGACCCAAATTTGCACGTTTTACTTCAACGAAAGTCCCATCCTGAAGGAACATGAATACTGGGGGGTTTTGCAACTATTTCTACTATTTTTAGTACTTTATTTCTTTTTAACACATAGCCCACTAGGAGTGGCCTGTGGCCATCTTTATGGCATGAAGCAGATCAAGTACATTTGGCTGGCTATTTTGTGAATGGTGCTAGACTGATTTCTGCCTTGTTGCTTATGGAGTTAACATGATGTCTAATTTGACTAATTTAATTTCAAGCATTAAAAAACAAATGTGGAGAAAATGCAGTAACTGAAAAAACACAAATTATTATTTTCCTGAAGCCAAAGTGTCACTATATAAAAATTAAGTTATTCTTTGATTAGAGATTCCAGGATTAGGTTTCTCTTTTTTTTCTTCTGTATTCATTTTTGGGGAATTTGGTGTTCTTTGCAAATTTTGAGGAAAATGTCTGAGGAAATATATTCAAATTTTTACTCCACAAACACAAGCAAAAAAATGTCTGTTGTATTAGAAATGAAATAGGAGGCTTATTGAAGTCTTTTTTTTTTTAATTATACAAAATTTATTATCCAGGCAGCTATTTCTGATCAAGATACAGCAAAGTGAGAAAAGAAATCCGCTCATTTGCTGTGGACAAAACATGTAGAAAATCAGGATTTTCTTTAGAGAAGAAAATTTTCTTTGTTTTTATTCTCTACGGACCCTGCAGCCTATCTGTTTTTAAACGATTAACAGAGAGTACCCAAGCCTCCCTCTTCAAAACAAAAAAATTCCTGTCTAAGCCAAATGTGACTTCTGGTATGAAGCCTTCAGTTCTTAAAACATAATCAACAAACAAGAAATATTTACCTTTGAGCCTGGAATAGGAGATACAGGACTGTGCCACACAGTTAATCACAATTTTCCCAAGAAATCTTATCATTTTGCCTTTTACTTTTTAGTATTTGTATTTTAAGCATGTTTTTTAGCCTGGTGTACCTGTGGGTATCAGTAAAGTTAGTCTGAATCATACATATAGCAAATACTCGCTGGAGAGGTGTCGTTGCATGTCAGTGTCACCTGTTTATATTAAAATAAAGGCACACTTACTGGAATAGAGAGACCCTGGCCTGTTCCCATTCCTGTCACTGGTTGCTGGGTGACCTTGGGCAAGTCACAACCTCCAGGTTTCCACTTGATTTCTCTGTTCAGTGCTGGTGCTGAGTACCTTTCATTCATGGATACTTGTACAAGGTTATATTCTTCTTTGAGAGTGTTCTGGAAGTTACTTTTCTATTCCCCTTCACCCTGATATTCATATACTCTCTCTCTAAATTTAACAAGCCAAAACACCCATGTAAAAGTGTCTAAATTACATACAATTTCAGTGTCTCTCTAACACCTACAGGGCATGATTGTGCAACAGGTAACCCGAATCTAAATAATCACAGGCAAAAATGTATTCAAAATGGAATATATACATTAGACAGGTGAGGGAAAAGAGCAAGAAATTTTGAATTGCTCGTGAAGTGCCTCCCTTTGTTTTCATACTCACTGTATTCTGTTTCAAAGAGAATTGATAAAAGTTCCTGTGACATACTAGGCCACGGGCTGGCCTTCGTGCCCTTTCTGTGCTGTGTTCTCTGCCAGTAGATGGGGTTTTTTTTCTGATACCGGTGTGCATATCTGGATGTGGAAAGCTCCAAAAAGGAACAAATATACACAGCAACACCACAAGAAAAGGCAGATGCTGCAACTTCAATTTTACTTTAGGCTGCAGTAGAAAATTCTGAATCAAATGTTCAGGTAGCCTGACAGTTGGATTGAGTTTCATTTTACCAGATGGCCCTTCTGAATAAATGCTTGTTCCTGTCTTTAAAAGGATGAATTGAGTTTCATCCTCTATAAATAACAGGTACATTAAATACTTAGGGTTTAGAGAGTTTATTTTTTTTAAAAGCTCAAGGTGGACAGCTGAGGAAAGGCTTAGGAAATGGTATGCCCCTCTCTGTAATCTTCCTGCAGCTCTGACTTGTGATGATGAGTGTTCCTCTGCCCTCTCGCCTCAGCGTCTGTCCCAGGAGCAGTACACATCTTCCCAGGGTTAATAGAGTGCTGAGAGATAATGTGGGTTTATTCCAGTGGGCTGCTCTGTACATACCCTGCCCAAGCAGAGGGTGCTTCTCTATTTAATAAAGAGGTAAACAACAGTGGAATAGGATGATCTTTCACATGAAGACATTGAAGTTGGGAAAACTGAGCTTTGGCTTCTGCCTTTTGATTTCTGTCACTAACAACTTCTTGTCAAACTTCTGCAATCACTTAATATGTGTAGCTCAGTTGCTTGTCCCCAAAATGAAACTAAAATACAGAAGTATTGAAAATTAATCTGTGATGTTTGCAACAAAACTAATAAATAAATACATAGATCAGTAGCCCCAAGAAGAAAAATGCTTGTGAATCTTACTTTTTCTCACATTGAGGATATCAGCTTAGTGGGGCATAACCACATATTATGAAGATCATTGAAAATAATTATTATTCTTATGTTTACTATATATTGCACAAATATGTCTTTGTTATTGCATAACAATTAAAAAAGGAATGTATGTATTATTCTTATATGAAACTCATCTATCTAAACATACAAATGAAAGCCAAACACACATATATACACATAAAATTTCTAATATTAATTTGATACTCTCTATGTATCTATCAGTTACATCCTAGCCATATTCCTGGTACTAAATTCAGTCACCCCAGTACTGTAGCCACATATAGCATGTCACAGCTGGCAACCATAAACTTCTAGTGAGAGTTTTTGTTCTGCATCATTTTGGGCTGTATTCTGTAACTGAGTTATAATTGAATTCTTGTTCATGTTCATGATTTTGGCTTATTTTTATAGTCTGTTGTGTTGGTAACTGAAGAAATACTGTGGAGCTTCTTTAGGCTAGTGGTGCCTTCTACTGTATAATCTTATTCCAAAATTTGCACTACATCTGAGGACTTGCCTTCTTGATGTTACTAAAATCAGAAAATATTTTCTGTTGAAAAAAGTAGAAAAGCAATTCTTTAAAGTGAAATGTTAAACTGAGCTATAGCTTGCAAATGAAACAGCCACCCCCAAACAACCAAAAAAGGAATTTTAACACTTTACTCATTGCAATAAAATGTTAAGATCTCTTAGACTTGCAGTAAACTGATCTTATTCTAACTTTTTTTTTAATCTGACCCATTTTCACAGGAACCTATTCTCTCAACATAGCCCTCTGACATAGAGCTAATTTAGAGAAGATTTGGGAGTATGATGCAATATCAGCTGCGTTTGCATAACTCATCACTGTTTTCATTTGAAATCTCTTGTTAAGACTCATATTACTGTTTGGAAACTTACTTGGGTCTTTCATTTTCAATGACTGGGATGATTTGGTAAACTTCTAAGTATATTAAATATGCTGGGAATAAAAAGAAACTTCAGATCATACTAGATATTAAATTATAGCATTATTTATATCAAAATGAAGATTTCAGGCTAGGATGCTAATTGAAAATTCCAGGTTTACAAGAAAACAACTTACATTTGCACACAAAAAAGAACTTACAGTGCCTACATTATAATTTTTTTTTGTATGCAATTTGTTCCAAGAATTCAGTTTTTCTGAATCCTTTCTTAACTTTTTGGAGCTAAAGTCTGAGCAGTTCATTTAAATGTGTTTAAACACCACCTAGAAAATGTATTATTATTATTTCAGTGTTTAAAAATGCGTATGTTCTACAATATCAGAGAAAAGCCTGAAAAAACCTCATTGGCAAAAAGAATATAAATGTTTATCATAGTGAGTGCTTTATTTTAAAAAGCTCCTACACCTAGTATTCCCAGGTTGTCTGCAACTAGTTTTGTAGTTGAATTTGCTTCCTTACATTATTATATCAAATTTTATTCTAGTTAAAGAATAAACCATCCACTTGTTTTCCATTAAAGCTAATGTACAGAAAAATCTGAAGTAAATTAAATCATCTTTTTATGCTCTTTCTCCTTAACTCTGTTCAGTAAGACATTTTAAAAGCAATAAAAAACTGAAACTCAACAAACATTTTACAAAATGGTATTTATATGTTTAAATACATTTTCTTACAATTTACAGTAGTTGAAATGACTCAGTTACACTTAAAATATTTTTTAAAGGTTCCACAGAATTCCATATGAAGTATTATTCAGATCTGTCAACATTATATATTGACTTCATGAAATACCACTAACCAAAACTGAAAACATGAGGATTACATTGCACTTGTTCTCTTTACGTATTAAAAATTGTTAAATGATCATGTATCAGAGAAAAAGAATAAAATTGATCTATAGCGTATGCAATTGAGGTTTTAATTTAGATACCAAAGTTGCTGACTGCTAAAGCTGAGTCAGTAGAGTTTGTATTAATTGAAAGTCGGCAATGTCTAGGGCAAATGTTAAGTTGAAATAGACAGCATTTTAAATCTGTTTTGCCATTCAGATGCATATAATCCACTGAGTTCTGACAAACCTGGGCCTTGTAGACCTTACAGATTCAGCCCAGAGTTCGACCAGTCAGGTTAAATTTCCTGACCCACTTCTGCTACTCTGATTGTGACCATTGCTTAGAGAGAAAAAAAAAAAAAAAAGGAAAAAAACCCACACACACCCACACACAGACCTCCTAAAGGATCATCATGGAAGTTATATTTCTTTAGTGAAAATTCTTATTCAACCAGTTAATAGAGAAATTCATTAACAAAACAAAAAAAAAAACCTTCAAGGTTTAGTTTTACTAATTAAAAAAACCCTGGTTTTGGGACTGGAAACCACCATCAGTAACAGCATTGAACCTTGGTTGCATTTGAAATAGCTTTGATAATTTTCTTCTTGTTTTGGTTTTTTTCATATGAAGGAAGAGAAAATTACTAGTGAGCATTCAGAGCAAAGAAGGTATAGAAATCCATGTAAAAAAGGGAAGGATGTGTGAGGATGAGCACATGTTGTGAGCGACCCACTGAAAGAGATCCTGTGTTGCCTCAGCAGCTTTCCCAAGTGACAGTGCTGGGGTACCTGCCTGATGGTCTCTCCAAACATCCTGTTATTTAACAGTGAAATTATTCTGTGGTCCAGATAAGTCATTTCAATTAGGCTCTGCAGGACAGTGACCCAGCCCAAACAGAAACAAAAATCTATTTTATATTTTCTTGGCAAAAAACAAGTTAATCTCACATGAAACTTCCTTATTTCTTCACCTGACTGTTTTTAAATACATGTAATGTACATATGTGATACCGTTGTTTTGAACATCTGTTGTGAGATTAAAATAAGATTTTAATTTCTGGTATGCTATTGATGTTCAAAAAATGTAAGATAGAGTTATTAGCTATCTGCTGGTTGACAAGGGGGCAGGATTAGATTTCTTTAAGGGAATTACACTTTTGATGACCCCGCTACATATAAAACATGTTAGCTAATGGGGGTGCAGAGGGGGCAGATTTAAGTGTTTGATCAGGAAATCCTGCATGAGCATATTGGATGGAAATTTGATTAGTAACCTTAGTGACAAGGGGATCAGATCCACTCTCTACATACAATCAGATCTGGCAGTACATGCTTTTTTGTCTCTTTGAAGGAAGGGAACATTTGTACAGAATCAAGACAGCGTATTGGATAATTTAAAAAGCTGTTACATATTGAAACCTGGAAAATTACCTTTTTCATTTTATTTTGGAAATATGCTTGCAGTTATCCTGGTGTTTTTTCTTTTTTTTCTTTCAAAAAGAGAAAAGAATTAGGCTTTTAGCATTTAGAAGAAATATTTTGTAAAAGAAAAGAAGCTTTTCTTCAAAGTAATTGTATTTTACCTTAGCATTTAAAATAATGTAGGTAAAAGCACAGAATGAGAAAAATATTACTTTTATCTATATTTACCTCATATTTGTGCAACAGTATCATTATGCTTTTATACTGGTTGTAAGCATTAGAGCTGATTTAGTTTTAGAAGCCAGCTTATTTTTTTAGCTCATTAAGGCATGCTATCATGTTTTTAACTAACATGGTAAAAAAAAATATTTCTGTGTTTTGATAGCAAAGCTCTTTTATTTGTGTTTGATTGTTGAGGGGGGCTCAAATAGACTGTAGAAATCAAAAGACCTCCCTTTTCCTTGCTGAGAAGTGTAAATTGGGGATGATAATGTCGTGACGCTGATTCACACTAGGCAAGCATCTGGACCCAACTGTTTGTTTTATAAAGAGAGAAGTTAAATGAACTACCTCCTTCTTTCAGATACCTTGTGCATGAAAGGGTCTGATATTGCATGTAGCTGCACAGCGACTTTTAGTGTAGAAGTATCCTGGTCATATTTTCCTTACACTGCTGCCTGTACACCTTGAGAATAAAGTAATTTATTGAACCCTTGTAGACCCCTTAGCTGTGAAGAGCCGTGTGTCCTCTGCTTCACATGAAGAGGTAGCAAGGTCTGACGCAGTGTTGGCACGCGAAGCAGGAAATTTTGCTGATAGTGCACTGTCATACAGAGTAGAAGACCCAGGTTCAAATGCTGGCTCCGCTACTGACCTTAAATAAGTAATTTCCGATCAGTTTGCTCCCTCTTCTGCTGACCTATTCTGTTTTGATTTCCAGTTATCAAGGGTGGGATGAGGACTTGCAGCATCTACTACATGTCAGTACAGCATTTAACATCCATGGCTTTTAGGCTGTGCTCAGGATGCTACTGTATTATAAATAAGATTTAGTTATCAGGAAATCCTGGCACCTGGCAAGGCAGGCTGTTCCTGTGCTTTAAACTGGGTGTAGACTTCAGCTCTCACTTACTTGGGATTTTCATATTTTTAGGGATGATAGTATGGGAATTCAGGACATGAAATCAGCCTTTGAGTTTGAAAAGGAAAAGCATGTCAAATTTTCCAGTGTGTTGTGGAAAAAAATACTCAGAGTAAACTTTGTATAAAAAGTCCACTGCTAGAAGTAATTAAGTAATAACATCTGATGACACAAGGACTGTCATCTGTTTAAAGTCAAAAAACTGGAAAGCTCAAGGAGCCTAGATATCAGATAACAGGAGTGCCTGCTTTGTGGAGCTTCTTAGCGACTTCATTCTTGAGGTGGATAAGAATTAATGGCTGAAAATGCTAATTTTTTTAAAAGCCATGCAATCAGGAAAAAATAGACAAATGGCATGGGAATGGTTCTGAGCAGTCTCAGAAGTTTAATTTGCATTGCTCTTCTGATGTCAGTGGAACATCTTTTGTTTTATATAAGCAAACATAAACTACAGGAGAATCGGGCTCTGTGTGTATTGTCTGAACACAGATGCATATACAGATTGGGACACACTGAAGAATTCACAATTTATTTTCTAAAAGTAGTTAAATGAATATTAGTCTTTCCAGCGAGTTTGATAATATTATTTTGCATTTTGTTTATAAAATAGTCTCCTGAGAACAGTCAATACTTTCATTTTAATTAATTCATCTAATAATTCAAAAATAACACGCCCAGCAGTTTAAGGCCTCCTGCCATTAGGATACAATTAATGTTTGAGGCTATTTTTTTTTTCATTTTACTACTTGATGTCAAAATACTTAGAATTGTTTTCTCCCTATAGCTAATATTAATTTTTTCTTTTTTTAATACTATGGTCCTAATTGCAGAGAGTTATAAAGGAATGACAAAATATAGTGGAAAAAAAAGATTCTGATCGGATTATAAAGGCTAACAACTAACCAGCAAAGTGGAACTTTTTTTTAACACCATCCAATGATGTCACCAGTTTGAGGTTTCTCTGGGACTTTATTAAAATGTTTGTGACAGAGCCAATGTAAACCATCCTAAATCTAACACAGAGCTGAAAGGACTGATTTTAGGGAATGTGAAGATATGGATCATTGGGTCTGTCGAAGCGGCATCTTGAGCCAATTATTGGTGTCATCTTGAGCCAATTTAATCAATCCAAGGGGGACTCAAAGGGGGTGGGGGTGCAGGGTTGCAAGTGTTGGTCAAACATTCTGCCAGAAACACATTTGTTGTAACAGCAACCAATCTCTAGTGTGTTGACTTACTTCCTATACCTCTTGGTTTGTGCATACTGTAAATAACTGATCAATCATTTCAACTGCTTTTAGGTTTTTAATTGCTGAGTAAGTTTTTAGGTCATGTGATTGTACGTACACATATGTGAGCTTAAATTTATTTAAGACACATCTGAAGTGGAGGTAATTTAGCGTAAAAGAACCTGAAGTACCATATAGTCTTACTTTCAAAATAGTAAAAGTATACAAATATATTTCTAAAGAGTAACATCTACTGACATTATCTGAGTCTCATCTTGTATGCAAGTAAGCTTGAGAATTGTAATTTGTATAATAATATAAACTACTCACACAGTGTAAAGCTACGCTGTTGAGGGAAGCTAACCTACAATATTTATTAGCAAAAGCGAATTAAAGTGAGAAGTGTAGCTCTTAAAACTTAATACTGTAATTTTATTTTATCCTGGCAGATCCATAGCAACAATTTTCAGTCAGAAAATATGTCTGAAAAATCATTTAAATTCTACTCAAAGCCTCTTTTAAAGAGTTTTGGTTAGCTTTTTTGCTTTAGCATAATATAATATCATGGTATGATTAAGAGTTTTATATTAGTTAAAATCCCACAGTCTCTCCCTCATTCAGTAACTTAAAAAAAAAAGAAAAAAAGAATCCTCTTCATCATTGGAATTTTTCACCTGGATGAGCATTTGCAGGTCAGGGTACTATACATATTCTCTTGTTGTAACTAAATATGCAGTTGTAATTTATAATGCACTAGTGCTTTAATAGTATTGAAATTTTAGGTCATAAGTGTTTCCTAGTAGTTCAGCAATTTGCATCTTGAATTATTTTAAAGGTGGAGAAATGGTTAACTTCTCTACAGTAAGACCTGGGACACTAAAATATAAATAGATATAGGCAACAGTAAGGACAAACAGTAGAAAAAGCATACAAATCCATGCACATTAGGATTAAAAATACATTTCTTACATGTGATAAATGTAGCATGTGTATTTTAAGTATGTCTCAAAAAGATTATATATGAATATTCAAACTAAATTAGTGAGAAGGAGATATTTGTTTTGGATTAGAAGTCTTGGAAAAACAATTTACATGTTTTGGAACTGTTAACACTGCAGCAAGTTATGTCACACTGTAGCACAGAAAGGACTGAATGCAATGAGATGGAATGTGAGATGAGCTGATAAAATAGAAGCTAAAATTTAAAGTAGTACACACTCAACTTTACTATTGCATCTTTGCTCCTAAAAAAAAATTAGCTATTTTCTTTAACATAGCCCAGCAGATGAGGAAAAGCACACTTAGGTAAGTGTCCAAAATCAGCTTCTTCTACCTTACTGTTCACACAGTGGGCGTGTTCTTTTCCTTCAAGTCATCTTTCTTTTGTACTGCTAAATACACATCATGAAAATAATGAATACATCGAAGAATGGTTTTAGTGTGTATACTTTGCTCTACATCTATGCTATTTCTTGGCATGCCCCTGTTGTCAGTGCATATTTCTCTCCAGAATAAAGAAATCTTCAGACGGATAGACAGACAGAAGGCCAGTTCCTTCTCCATGTGTTAAGAGTATTTCAGATTAGATAAACACGTTTCTGCAGCAGGATCTGCTTCTCACTGTAGTGCAAGGAAAAGGTGTAACAACAGAGCAATAACATTAAACAAAAGTAAGGTGAATCATAAATACAATCCTTAAATAACTTGAGATTGGATCTTTCAAATAAACATCTTCTGCAGAAGTGTTGGTTTGACAGTAGGCAAGTTCTGTATTTCACCAGCAGAAAAATGTTGATTTTAATTTTGAGATGCAAGGTATGTCAGCTTACAAGAATCACATAAATTCCCACTCTTCTATGCATTCACAGCTCAAAAAATATTATTAATGTTTAATTAGTCAATAAAATAATGTTTCTTTTATATTTATAAATAGTGTTATACTTTTTATCGGATCTATCAACTGTACCTTTTCATCTTAGATGTAGCAACATACTTATGATGGTTCAACTTCAGCTATAATCTGCTGGCTTTAGGTCTGTGATTTATTTGCTCTAAAAGATCAGGTCCAGAGTTTAAACGTCCCTAGCTGAAAGTTTATACCAGTCAGGACAGAAAATTATTCTCTATGCCTAGGTTGAAGTACATTACTTCTTTATTGAATTAATTATGATAAGGATCATAACTTTAAACTAGGGGTGAGGTGCTGGCTTTCTGCTAGGATTGCTTGAAGCAATTTTCATCTGAACTTTTTTGTAGAGTTATTGAGTCTGGCAGGTCTGAACTTTATGAGAGAGTAACTTTCTCCACAACTTAAAAGAGGTTGGACATTGATCCAGGCTAAGGTTTACCATATCCCATGTCTGTAGCCAGAAAAATTTGCACTGCATACTGAACAAATAACTACAGAACCAAATTAAACACATCTTATGAGCTTTTAAAATAAAAGCAATGCTGGCCCTTTCCCTGAGGGATCCATCAGGGAACTGAATTAATATGACAACTTTGCTTCTTTTTTTGTTTGTTTGAAGTAGAAGTCTAAAATGATTTTTGGTCAAGAAGGAATTAGTCTACTAAATATGCATACATGAGTCTATTGAACCATGTATATTCAGTGAAAAATTATATATCTCTATCAGACTGGAAAAAGCTGGGCTTCAAAAGCAGGTAAATATGTTAATCCCACACTGACTGTTCCCCCACCCCTACCCTCGCTTGGATTAAAAGGCCCATGAACAACGGAAGGAAATTGCAGATCTTCAAAAAAAATTTTAAAGTAGTTAAGAAAGAAGAAAAATATTCTATTTAAGAGAAGCAGATTCCAATAGCTGTTCTGTTGTCTTGGGTCAAACACTCAAGAGTTTGTGTAAAATCATAAACAAGAGGTCCTCTGGGAAAACTGTGGTTTAATTTACTTACCTACAATTACATAAGAATTCTATGGTTCATATTGAATACGGAATGATTTCTCTGGGTGGGAGGTGACTACCTTTTCATCCACTTTGTGTTGCATTACCTACATTACACCTACTTTTTTCAGAGTAAGAGAGGCAACAGGCTCTCATCTAACACGCTCAGTCATATAACTGCTCAAAAAAGTAAATACTAACTTAGCATAACATTTTGAAATTTGAGAGCTGTTTCTCTTAAAAGAAGGCTGAAACTCAATAGAGTTTTTGGATGTTGTTTTATAATATAAAAGATTAATCTTTTAAATCTTCAGAACTTTCAATTATTTGTTTCCTCCCCTTTTACACCACTGAGTCCAACAGCAGGAATAATGTCCAAGATATTCTTTCCCTTCGTCTTTATTTTGCTGCTTTTCCTCATTTCTGTCTGAGAAAGTTTAGATTAGCAAAAGGAGAGACAGTAAACTGTAAGAAAGCCCCTATGCATTTTCAAAACTCTCTGGCTGTAGGGTTTTTTCAGCCTTAGTAGCATTACTTTCGTATATATTTTTATTACAGGTCTGTATTTTTTTAGTAAAATAAAAATATCTTTTTTCTATTACAAGCAAACAGCAAGAAGTCTAAACCAAATTTGACATAATAAATTGCATAGGAATAATCTTGAGAGCTGGGGCACTGAAGTAGCATATACAATTACCATTTTAACTTCTAAACATCATTAAAAGGTTTGTCTTGTCATGGCAGCAGAGAGTCACAAGGAGAATATGCTGATTTATTACAAATATATAGTAGATGCCTGTTATCGTTCAATGAATTAGTGTTTATGGGTGTATAAGACCATCTATAAAATGTTCTTGCTTCATTGAAATACTGAAATTAGTGGCAAAACTCCCCTTGTCTTCTATTGGCTTACTGAGTCTTATGTTACATTATAAATGTAAGTCAATTTTATTTGATATATTGATCTTTTACCTTGTCAAGTCAGTAAATATTTTAGCTCTGCTCCATTTCCCTTTATTCACTTCCTGTTGGATGTCCCAGCAATGCAAATGCAAAACCTACATTCCACAGGGCAGGGTGTCCTGTAAGCTATGCCAGCACGTGGCACACCATCTCCTGTCCCATAAAAAAGGAACTAAAAATATTAAGGGCTTGCTGTGCACGTTAGAGAAAAAAAGAAAGAGGAAAAAAAAAATTCATGCCAGCCCTTTTTGGGATCTTTCTGACAATTCTTTAAATCCTTAAATCTCATTAAATACTTACTGATCATCTGGAATAACATCTGGGCAACTGTGATAACAAGCCAAGAAATGATGACCAAAAGCAGAAATGTTACCTTTTCAATATGGTCTCTTTTTAAACTGTGCTTGTGGGTTTGGTCATCCCAGCTCAAAAATGCATAGTAGATCCAGAAAAGATGTGGAATAGTGCAACAATGATAATCAAAGGCATAAAACCTGTCCCCTCAAGGGAGCTAAATAGAGTAGGATTCTGTCCTGGAAGACATACATAATGAGCAGACGTAAAATATGACAGAGGTCCATATAAATTTTGTAACAATATTAAGTAAGTTCTATGAAGAAGGAGAGTTAGAAATGTTTATTCAGTTTTTCCCACAATAAAACTTAGGTACTGTCCAGTAAACTTGTCAAGCAAGAGATCTAAACCAAAAGAAACATGACTTTTTCATGAAGTTTTTAACTATACAATGAAATTTGTAGCCATCAGATGTTTGGGGGTAAAACGGGGTCAAAACCTACACAAGTTTGTGGAGAGTAATCATCAGTGACATCTAAAAAAAAGTGCAAACTTCATCTCTGGAAGACCTTAATCTACTCATTTTTAGATGATGAGAGAGGTTACACCAAAGAACAGACTGGTCTAACTGTGGGCTTTCTTCAAGACCATACTATTGGCAGCTGTGGGAGACTGTAGGCTAGACAGTCTTGTCAGGGGTGTTTATAGCTGCTACCACAATTGGAGTGGCCGTTGCCATTATCTTTCCTCTTATTCCAATGATACTTGTTTGGTCTTGAATATATTTTCAATAGGTCTGTTTTACTCTGCATCTTGTTGCTCTTGACTGCACACCCTGCCTGCATTGAAAACCCAGCTCTTAATGGCCCTGGGTCCAGTACCACATTCAATGTCAAATATAAGGGCTAATAATGATACAAGATAGAATTAAAAATGCTTACAGTTCACTAAGAGTGTTCACTTAATTTTTGAGATGCCCTGAGCAGTTCTTCAGACCAGTGCTCATTTGGAACATGAGCGCAGCCCATCAGGCTGTCAGTCCTGTTGATCTGGATGTTTCATGTATTCATGCCCTGTCATCTCAACCTTTTGAGTTTGCTTCTTACCTGAAGCCACTAGTCAAAAGGCCAGGGGCACTGAGCATGGTGCCTTTTTTAATCTGCTCTTTTCTGGCATCTGTGGAAGTTTTACCTCCATTGTAGCTGGTCTTCAGAACTAATAGATTTATGTGAGCAAACTCTGAGGTTAAATTCTCCATTTCTAGCCATAAGGATGTAGAACAGCATATACAAAAGGCAGTGGAATGTCTCCGAATCCCGTATCACATAGACTGTTTCCATGTTTTTCCCTGTTATCTGTGGGTTGGCAAGCCTTAGAGATTTTGGCATCTTTTTCATACATGGTACCATTTTGGTTGTCAGTTTTCTTCCTGAAGAAAGTGTGAGCTGGGGACAGGCAATATCACACTGTTTTTACTTATTATTTGATAGGACCATATCCAGATCATAATCTGTCCTTCACAGCTCTCTATTTAGGCAGTTAGTTATTTTGGCAACATTTTCTACCAAGCCTACATGAGGGGATGACTGGTCTCACACTTCTGTTGTACTCCTTCCCTGTTGTTAAAGTATAACTACATTCCAGGCCTTTTAAATGTATAGTATATATTCAAGAGTCTCATTTCTTGTAATGAACATAACCAAAATGACATTAAACTGTAGCTATAATCTCTAGTATCCAGTTATGTGGAAATAATGTTCTGTGTGCTTCTGGGTTGATGTCTCAATCATTGGCAATGTTGTTCATTACTCAGAAAAAGCAGTTTTGCTTTTCTGCTTTCTACCTAAGTAGCACACCCTCTACCACTGCTGAGATGCATTTCCAAAGTTATATAGTCCACTGAATTTCTTCTATCTTTTTTCCTACTGCCAGGCACTGCCTTATTTTGAGATGGTTGCTGCAATGTTGTTGACATGCTTGGGTTAGTTTTGGTGAACTCTGTGTTCTGCTTTTTTTCTTACAGTATTTTGAATTCAGTTTAGGAGACGCTGTATCAGAGCTGGCTGCTTCCATAAACTCCGTTCTTGGACAGCGGGAATTTTTTATTTGGCAAGTGTTCATTTCTGGGGTTTCTTATATCTCTTTCCAAGAATTTTGCCCTGAATTTCAATAATTATAAGATATTTTTCAAGGACTCATCCCTTCCCTATAACTGGCTTCTTGGTTTATGATTAGGCAAGTCTTTTATTACCACCTTTTTCTAATTTGGTTAACATAATTTTCCTTGGTTATCTGTATATCCTTCTGCTAAGGTCTTCTCATGCTTCTTTAATGCAATTAGTTAATAGCTAGCTTGCTCCTCTTGATTAACACAAGCACCTTAAAGTGCTTGCTATCAGAAATACAGATCAGTTCTGACTGTTCTCCCTATGGCTGTAGTCCAGGGTTTGCAGATTCTGAGTACATCTGGTAGAACATTTGCAGGCTGATTGCTCTGTCTGTCCAGGCTGGTCAGGAGCTGTGTCATTGCGGCAGCATGAATTGGGTCCTCTGAGATATATATTTCCCATAAAAGTGGGGTGCAGATCTTCTGTTTCTCCATGCTCAAATAGTGGTGCCTCTGTCCAGATGGAGAAAGCTGAGTGCCCCGTAAGCCACGAAACAGTTCTGAACTTCTGGCCTCCATGTTTTGATGACAAAAATGGAGTTAAATACTCTCAAAGGTCCAGGCCTTAGTAGCCAAATCTGCGCATTACTGGAAACCAGGTCTCTTTGATTGCACTTCCTAAAGACAGAGGTTGTCAAACAGAGGTTTCTCCAATGCCAAATTTTCCTCAAGTCATTTTGCTGAGGATTTCTCCTGCCTTTATGCCACAGCAATTTGTCCAGTGCATATGTATGTGCTGAAGGGACAGGAGATGAAACCAAGGCACTGCATTTTGCACTCCACTAATGAGTCTGCTTCATCAGGTCTCTCAAAAAGAGGAGAAAAAAAGGATCTTCCATGATGTAAGATGATAACTAGAGAAGTGGAGGAAGCTGGTTTCCGTTGAACTTTCTCCTCAATAGTAAGGAATTGATTAATCACAAATGTGAATTTTAATTTCTATTGTTTTATCACAATTTATTTCCATTGCACTGAAACATGAGTTTTCTTCTAAGGCAGTTGAAATGCTTCTCTAGTAGACTGGTGAGGAGTTCAGTCCTGATGTGCAAGACACTTCAAAGCCCTTGAATTTTGCAAGTACTGTTGCTGCATCCTATTTTCACATCAAATAGACAAAAAAATATTTGAAAAGTCTCCTTGTACTTTACATGAAGAATTTTGGCAAAAGTGCTGCATATGTACTTGGCTCTGACAGTCAATCTGTTTTTATGCAGCATTTAGCCTTTATTTTTATAATTTTGAAGCACTTTATCTTTTAATTCTGATGGTACATTGTTAACTTTGCCAGTAGGGGTTTTCTCCTAGCGCCACCATACATTTTTTACAGAGAGCAAAAAGCCAAGTTCTTCTCTTAATATATTTGTTTAGGCTTTATAGTATACTAATATTATGTTATTGATGTTTGTAAGGCTGTTTTTCACGTTTGAAGCTATCACTGCATTTTATTTTAATTTTGATCTGCTTTTTGCACTCTAATATAGATGAATGCAGCGTTTAAAAGAGGCAGCAACCTACTTTAATGACATTCTTAAGTCTCAGCCCAGATTAATTATAGCATAGTAACATTTTCGCCTTAGTAACAGCTGAAGTGGGTTGTGTCAACAAGATGGAATTTGACTGACTTAGGCTGTAGAACCCCCTTTTAGATCTGCATGTAAATGATTATGGTTACAGAGAACATGTGGATAGTGAGTGTGTATTACTGTGAACGCTGCAGTGGATAAAAAACATCTGCCTTATTGAGCATCCTTTTAGAGACAACCATCCAAGATACGCCTTTTGAAATCAGCATTCTTGATTTTTTTTGTATCAGCCAAGGTAAGCATAACCTTAACCTTCCCAAGAGACCATTTCTAGGTGTGATGCTGGCAGGGATTGTGAACCTTAAAGACTGGATAATACATTGTTTATAGCACATGCACACAGTCAGTTCTCTAAATTCATGATCTACCATCATGCAAACATCAGAGGGGTCTGGGCAGCCCTGGTTTTACACAGCTGCTTGAGGCATGTGTTTTGGAGCTAACTAGGCTGTAGAAAAGGCACACAGACTATATGTGACGTGTAGAATTTGCACCTGACTATATGCAAGCTGTGGGCTCAAGAGGAGCTAAGACTTGGTAGAAAGCTTTCTGTGATGAAGCACTTCTCCATGAGAGCTGAATGAGAAGAAAGCTAACCTGGGTGGTTACATTCAAAGAACTAGCCTGAAGTCAGGCACTGCCACCTTTTCTCAAAGATGTACCTATTTTGAGGAGAGGTGACTTTATGTTTGTCATGTGTATGCTGTGACTCATGTTTGGTGTTTGATGTGCTTCTTGCCTTGCTTACCTAGTCTTCAAATGCCAGTACAAGCAAGCAAACAAGCTCTGCACTATGAGCTGAACATGAGCCCTGTACCTGCATTTGTGTAGCATTTGGTTGGAACCAATAATTTCTGCCTCTCAGCAGGACTGAGGGACCTGAGGCTCAAAAACACCATCTATGACAACCTGGTTTCCACTCAGTGCAGAGCACAGTCAGGAATGGCCAGGCATCTGCTTGCAGATATGATGGAAATATAATGCACCTTTTGCAGCATCTCTCAGTATCATATCTCAGGTCTTTACTCTCAAGAAAGAAGTAGTATTTATTTAGCCAAATCACCAGTGATCAGTCTTTAGTGCATATATATATATGTAGGGATTTTCAGAAGTATTTGGAAACATATTGGAGAAACCAAAACATTTCTAAAAATTTGTTTGAGTGTATGTCAGTACCTAGAAACCTGAAATTTGAATGCATCTTCAATCATTCAAGTCCTGTTACACCTGTTGCATTAATTGACTTTCTAAAACATGCCAGGATGTTTGAACTTCCATGTCCTGGTGCACCAGCATTGAACTAAAAGACAGTCTGCCCTTCTTGGTTCCTTGCACCAGTACTGGTATTAATAACTTCATAGCTCTAAACTTAACACAGTCTAGTCAACCCAAATGCCAATAGACCTGAGCCTTTGAAGACTATTTTTTTTAGATATTCTGTCATGGGTACAAGATTAAATGTCAGTGACACTAAAGTCCAATTTAAAAACAGCTTTAATAATCAATAATAGATTTCAGTGAAAATAGCAAAACCTGGTGAGAAAATACTTGTGATTTACCAACAATGTAAGTCCCTGGCACCATATCACTGTTAACAGAAGATCCTGTTCGAGGACGTTGCAAAATGATCCTACTTGTTTACATTTCTTATTAAAAACAACTGATAGAATGAATTTGAAATTTATCTTGCATGTTAAGCACAAGCCTCAACAATGTCAGCATGTTCTCACATCTAAACTCTTGTGAAAAAATATATAGAAAAATAATATTAACTAATAAAGAAAGTATTTTAGCTTGCATGCTCAGATCAAATTCTCCTTGATACCCACTGAGACTGGAGTGTATACTTGGTGACAGTTATTCATACAGAATTTACTTGATGCCAGTAAGATCTGTGCACATAGATACAGGCTGTGGTCCATCAGAACTTTTAAAAGCATGTTTAACTTAGCACTGAACTGACTGCTCAATGTTAAACGCACGCTTAGATGTGCTGCAGTCAAGTACTGAGCAGAAACCTGCTCTGCTGTAGAACTCAGTAAATAATGAACTCTTGCTCCAGATTAAGTTTTCTTTTAAAGCCAAAGTCTACCCAGTGTAGGCCCAGCTTTCACACTTTGCATTGCAGATAGATATTTCTACTGTGACATTTCTGATGCCAAAGCATGACATTGCTGGGAATGCTAAAATATCTGCAGCTGCTTTGAAGCAGAGGTTTGTAATGTTTTATATGGTGAATATTATCAAGAAACAGAAGGTTCAGGCTGAGGCTGTCCTACAAGAACAACTGATCTTATGAAATATTTTTGCTAATACTGTTCTGAGTCTCATGAGAACTGCACACAGTTAAGTTCTAAGCTAATGAGGAAGTGAATTCTCCTGAGATACGAGTGTAATCTCTCAGGTCTAGATATTTCTAGAAGCCTGAGGAGAAACTGTTTTTTGCTTGTGGTACCAATTGCAGGAATATATCTGAGCTAGCTCTCTTTGAATCCAGGTTTTCAGTAGAAGTTAACAGTGAACAGTGGTGTCTAAATAGTTACTGTGCCACACACTGAGGGCCAAACTCCCTGATGGTACGGACTGGCAAAGCTTTATTCCAGTCTCTCTAGCTCTTATTTAAAATTTGCTTCAACGGGAGTGTTAGAACTGACCCTTTTTTGCCAGAGTTGAGCCCAAGGAAAGGGCTCATGAATCAGAGAAAAATAACATTTCTGTTTAAAGTCTCTGTTTCTCTTAAAAAGGAAAAGCTCCTTGGAGAGATAGAGAAAAGAGGCAGAATTAGAGACCCTCAGGTTCAAAATCTGAAATTTTGCTCTCAGCCACAGAGAAGGAAACCTGCCCCCATGTTTGTATTTTCAGTATCAGTGCGTGAAATATTTCAGTGGCTGTTTGAGACGTAGCCTGTATAACTTTGCTAGATACCTGAGAATAAAAGAGGCCTGGCTTTTCTGCAGGAGTGCTACAAGTGAGTGACAGGAACACGTGGCTGTAACCCTAAACAGTATTGTGAGGGCCTTTATCCAGAAGCCAAGTTTACAGATTTTGCAAAGACATTAAACAAACACTGTAACTTTTAACAAAAACACAATTAAGTAACATAAATATTTGTCATTTTCTTTTCATTTCACTCAGTGCATATACTGCACATGAATCAGTTTGCCCTTAAACAGTTATCTTTAGGATACTACTATCATTCTTATCAATAATTAAACTTTTCTGGGGCAAATAACTTCCTTGCTTAGCACAACAGCATCTCCTAAACCTATTACTTGTTCCATAGAATTTCAGGATTTGTTCAACTTGTTAGATTGACGAGCTGTTAGGTGCAGACAGCTCCCTTCAAGGTTTAGACAGACAGGAGTATTTTTTTCTCACCATGCTGAATCTTGAGATACTCCAACAGGGCAATAGATATCTTGCAATGGGAAAGTAAGCAAGGACTGAGTAATGGATATAGGAATTTCTTTCTCAAACCAGCATACAGCATTACTATAAAACCATTAATGTAGCATTACTATAATGCCTATTGTGTTAGTAAGAGGTCTTGCTGTGGAAACAGTTCAGTTGTACAGTCAGCTAGAGGCACTGTGCACATAGAGAGCCCTTGAAGAGTGTCCAGTCTAAACACAATAGATGACCAAAGTAGTTACTACTGTCCCAACAGTATGGAGTCATACTCAGCCCCACTGAATTCAGTGAAGACTCAAGTTGCATATCACTCCTACGTGTAACTTACTAAGGTTACAGAGCTGCAACTGAGCCTTGTAAAGCGAGGTTTTATCTGGAGACAATAAGCATCTCCCCCAGAAGATACTCCTTATTTGATAAACTTTTTTTAATTTAGTCCAACAAAAAGCAAAATATGTTAAGGGTGTAGAAACTAAGGCCCAGACTTTGTAAAGCCAATCAGTCCCATTAAAAAACACCAGTTAATAACCATGGTGGCTCATGTATATACCAGCATGATGAGGAGAAATCTAAAATTCAAGTATATCTGGAATTCTCCCCTTTATCCTGCACCTAGCAGAGATGTCATTTCTTTGCTTTTCTTGTTTTCCTTACCCTGCCAAACAAAGTGGATGTTTCATTTAGTTCTATTATGAAAAGAGTTCTCTTTTTCTTACATATTGCATGATTATTGAGTGTCTCTGGATACTCCAGTGTATTATGGCTTTGCCTGCATTAGAGAAAGCCTCATTGCTGAGGGATGACAAAGAAAGAATGGAAGTTGCTGGCAAAGCATAAAAGACAAACAAGCATCCCAGCCAATGTGCCCTTACATGGATCCAATAGCCAATTGTCCTTAAATAGCACTATACATAGAGAGTTTCAAATGTTTTCCAGTCAACAGCTAAGTAGCCCTGAAATTTATTCCTCAGAGAACACAGGATGTCTCCACAGCAGGTAAATACAGTGATAGTCATTTCATAGGAGAGTTAAGCCACATAACTTCAGGTTGTCTGGACTCAGCTCACTCCAGAATTGAGGGACAAAGCTGACAAAGAGCTGACGTTCAGCTTTTGCAGCTCTTCAGTTGCATTCTCCATCACCTATCAAGGAATTGAACATCCTTACTAAATGCAAAAAAACAGAGTTAGAAGAATGGGTTTTTTTTGTCATTCTAGCGCTCAAGAGTTAGGAAATGTCAGGATTAAGCTTGCCTCTATGACTTTCAATCATCCGTTTCTATATAAACATTCTTATATTGGTTTAAATTGCCTGATTTCATACTGTTTTTCCCATAGGACCCTTCCATTGTTCAGGGGAATGCCTGGAATTGTGTGGGATGACTCTGGCTGGTGAATCAGAACCACTGTTCTCTCTAGGCCCTCTTTGTTGCATCAGCTGGAGGACTTATAGTGAATGATACAGAGGTAAAAGAAATCAGATGACAGAAAATCTAGAACTGTTCCTATATTTCACCATATTAACACCCACAAGGGTCATCAGCAGACTATAAAATAGATTTAGCTGAGCCAAAAATTGCTTTTTATGGAGATAGATATTTAAAGGGAAATTTTACCCCAGGTAATTTTTGTGACTGCATAAACAACAGTAAAACTATTCTCAAACTATGGAAAACTAAAAAATGTTTAAAAGCCCTGGAAACTTTAAACTGCTTTTATGACTCAAGCTTATCCACACACACACACAAAGAGTCTTTTTGGCCCCAAATGAAGCATATGTCTTTCCAGGCTAATTAGTGGATTTGGGGATGTTTCTAGGAACATTGTGTGCTGGAGATTAATAGGCTTAGGCTAAGAAACTCTCTTTCATCTTAGGTATGTACATGACCTATGTTGTAATAATAGCTAAGGCTTTGTGGTACACATGCTTGCAATCCTAAAGAAATGAGAATCACTGACAATTAACAAAAAGCATCAAGACTCTAAATGACTTTTCCAAGTTCACCCTGGAAGTCAATGTCAGACCAGGATATGAAATGTAATTACTAATGTAATTACAAAATTCCTAAGACATACTGTCCTTACATTGATTACATTCTAAATTATTCAGTAATACCTTGTCCCCTGTATCAATAATTAGTAAAGACTTTTTAGTGAATCTCAATGAAGGTGACAGGATGTTAACCTGCACTCTTCAAAACATTCATATTCATATAATGAAGGTGATATCATTGAGACAACCTGGCACATCAGTTAGCTGGAATTGCATGTCCTTCTACAGGGTGTCTAGTAGAAGTAGTCCTGCTAGAGTGAGAAAATTTATGTATGTGCTGCCGCAAATAATGGGCAGAGAGTTCTGCTCTTGTCTGTGGACTCAGAAAAAGTCAGGAATTGCGAACTCTTGAGCAGTTACACTGACTATAATAACAGGTTGATAAGCACTTGCTTTGTCCAAATCACGTGTTCTGTGCTGTTTTTTTCTCCACTCTTCTAAAGTGGGTGGCTTGCTTATTAGTGTAATATATTAAATGGTCTCTTCCCCAATGTGCTGAAAAGAGGAGAGTAGATGTAGTGCTGGGAACCCACATAGGTGGTTTACTCAGAACACCAGCAGGGCCAGTGTTCAGGAAGACAAAGAGCTTTTTCCCTCATTCATGTCTACAATGCTGGAGGTGTAGGTCAAAAGGAGTTAGTTAAACTAAAGAACCAGGAAGCTGGCAATGCCACAAGACCCATTTTTCTAGGACTCTCCTTACAGAAAAGCTGTGAAAAGTGTCCCCACTTGTTTTAACTTGTGCGAATGCTGCTGCCATCCTCTCATGGGAAATATAAGATCAACTATATTAAGTCAAAATTCCAGTTAGCCCACTTTTCTTCCTGAAATACTACAGAAATCCCAGGGGAAAGGAAGAGAACACAGCAAGCATATATTTATTGTTTGTATCTTTGTTTATCTTTTGTATATTCTGCAAGATTATTTTTGTGCCAAAGGCATAGGATATCAAGGGGAATGCAGCTGATTCAACCTCTTGCCCGTGACCTGAGCAGACTTGGATTAAGCTGGCCTATATATCCCTGGCTCTCTGATGGAATTAATCACTTGTGCATAAAATAGTGAGAGTTTATATAAATAACAAAGAAGTTCAATCTCATTCCTCAACTTCATTACATTGGCAGTAGTATTGTACAGGACTTAAAATCCATATACATTATATACAGTGATAATGTCCAGGAGTTACATTATGATTCCATGAATCTACTCATGTGGTATCTTGTGTCTTGTCAAAATTATCGAAATAAACTCTATGCAGAAGCCTTATGATACACTCAAATGAAGTCAATAGTCTTATCTGGTCCCATAATTCTTAATACAGATGCAAAGACTGAGTAGGAGAAGGGCTATCAATGTGGAAGCTGTTTTGGAAAAAAGAGAAAACAAGTGGAAACAACTTTTGTGGTTGTACTGATTCTCTTGTATTCTGAGACACTGCCAAATCAAATTTGAAGATACTCAGAGCTTTAGAAACAGTCTTTGGGACCTTGTTGAAATCTACCATTTCTTTAGGTGACTAAGTATGGACATGACTTCTTAAAGAGAGGATAAATAATCTTTTAATGCATATATCTGTTTCGTCTTTCCAGTTAAGAGTTGGGTGACAGACATGAAGAAAATGTGTACTTCTGTATTAATAATATCAAGCAGTCACCTAGGAGAAACCAGCACACACAGCCCATATACATAGTGGAAGTTTTTCTGTTAGTTTCAAATAATACTAGCTCAGGCATATACTGAAGTAATGAGGAATTATAATAGAAATAAAAATAAATCAGAATACATATATTCTACATGACCCTGTTTACTCTCCATAAGGATGTTTAAAAAGAGTCCTAGCATAGACACAATTAAATTAGCTTTATCTTTGCAATCTATTCTGTTTAAACTGGTTATTTTTGTTGCAAAAGAATATTAGAGTACTTTGTGCAGAGTGACTGGAAAAAATTATTTGAGAAACGTATTTGAAATGCTGGAAACATGCAAGATCCCTTAACTGTGGTTGGTTTCGACTATCCTACTAGAGCTTTCAAGATAGCATCTGACTGGATGCAAATCAGGAAATAAAACTTTGTGGCATCACTTTATGTTTGTGAGGCAAAACATAGACATGACTTTGATCTACAAATGTGACTGTAAATTGCTGTCTTCACACATCCAACAGTTTATCCATGGGCAATACTTAGCTGGACTACACACCTGCTCTAAGAGTTTTATGTAAAGTAATAATCATCTGAAGCTATCTTCAACTCCTTGTGTATATTCTGCCAAGCAGTTTCAGGTTATTAAACTGATGGACCCAGTTTATATAGAACAAAGTAAGGTCTATATTTGCTTTCTGGACATCTGCAGATTTACTTCTGCTTTATTTCCCTGTTCTTTCCATATTGGATAGGCTCAGCATAGACTATCTGTGAGGGCTGGATTTCTTCTTATTATAGAAATGTACCCATGACATCACAAGGTTTTATAGTCACCAGGCAGTATGTTTAAAATCAGAGGAATTACTGAGAAACAATGTAGAGGATTTTGAGAAATGTAAGGAATATCTAACTTTAGAAACTAAAATATATTTGCATTTAATTAGACTGTGTTTCTGTCTTGTGCAATAGATAGTGCCTCCAAACATGAAAAGAAACAAGCTGCAGTACATTTAAATGTGGTCATCTGGTGTGAATGTTTTAGGCAACTAATTTCTGCCATTATGATTACTTTCCATTCTCACATGCCATTTAATATTGCAGGAAACAAAATAGTTCTGTGTGGTTGTAGTCTATCCAGTATCAGTGTGTTACTGGGAAGTTAAAAATCTCATCTAAGGCAGAAATGTAAATCTGCCAGACCTCCCAAGAATACTGAAAGCTTCTTTTTCACCCTCTGTTCTTTAAAGGGTGGAAGAGATAACACCACTTCTTTTGTATCTGGGAAATAATTCTTTCTGCTTATTCCTAAAAAGTTCTCCCTCTTTCAGCTTCTTCTTCAAAGGAGAATTGCTTTTCTGAATCCTCTTAGTTCCTTTTGGTGTATCCTTTTGTAGCTAAATATTTTAATTTTTTTTATGTGTGACAACACAAATTATGTAGGATCCTGTCATTTTAACTGGAGTCTTTTAAAAAAGTGTTTTCAGCTAGTGACCTTTTAAATCCCATTTATTAGTGAGGAAATGAAAATGTCTGAAGGTTTGAGGTTTTGCAGT
Organism: Hemiprocne comata; assembly: GCA_020745705.1. Taxonomy (NCBI): domain Eukaryota; kingdom Metazoa; phylum Chordata; class Aves; order Apodiformes; family Apodidae; genus Hemiprocne; species Hemiprocne comata. Next base: position 6,279,666 of record CM036594.1, on the reverse strand, counting down.
TTTTTTAGTAAATATTATATGCACCTCACTTTACCTAGGTGATGTTATCCTTTCAGCTTAATAGAGTTAAATTAGGAAACGCCGGGAAGGAGAAAACAAAGCACGACAACAAAAAGATCACATCACAATATATGCTTAGATGCTTAAATACCTGTGTCTAACCAAGCTAGCAAGCCTTGAGATGCTTAAAGTGGAGTCCATGAGCAAAGAAAATGCAAAAGACATTAAAGATATTGTCCTAGGAAGGAAGAGAAATTAAGAACATCCCGTAAGAATGCCAGGACCATGTTACAGTAAAATAGTTTACATCCTCACAGAAGCATAGGCACTGTAGAAATATGAACTGGAGTAAGAATTCTTTGAGCTCTTTAGGTATGTTTTACTTACTACAATGTTTAATGTAAAGACACTCCTGAGGACTGAAGGGCTAGCTTAGTAAATAGCATTGGTGAAAACTTGGGGACCATGTCTCATTAAATAACTGAGAAATCTGTGTTGGAGGAGTATCGCCTAAAATTTGTCATTTGGGTAATTTATTCATTATGTACAAAATATAAGCAACTAAGTTCCTTTTACAATGGTGATTGCTGATCTTCAGAATGCAAGCACTAGTTATTTGCTGAGAGTTGGTGTAATTCTTGGGAGTTACCTCTCCTTCCAGAAGCTGATCCTTTCCCAGACAGCTGCTCATTATGACAGTGCGAAGTCTAAGTCTGGCCGGAGGGCATGTGATTTAAGATGACATTTCCTTACACCACAGTATATTTGGTGACTAATCCATCAGAAGAAAACATGCTTGATGGAAGAGAGCTAGGACTCTGTTATGAGTTGAATTTTCCTGAGTGCATAATCCTAGCAAAACTTCCTACCATTGCTCAACAAAGCAGTGCTGACAAGAAGAGAAAACTGTTGGTATATGTTATTCTATTCACAGCAAAGGGCTTTTTTTAATGGCGTAAATTGCATCTCCCTTAAGGTGAAAATGTACTTGTGCTTTGAATCCCACTATCCTCTGTGGGTCAGCATCATGGAAGGCCAGGCAAGGAGCTGGCTGGACCCTCTTCTTTTTTCTCTGATCTTAGGGGCAAAGACTTCTGTGTCTAAATCAGAGGAGGATGAGCATGGCCTCCTCTCAGGCAGCACAGCTCTTGCAATGAGGAGACGGAAGCACAGCAGGAACACGTTTGGCAATCCGCGATCTGCTTGTAGGAACAAAATGCCATTTTAACAGTTTCAAACTAAATGAGACTGCATCCAACACAGCCCTGTCCCTGGGGACTGACCAGGACAGTTTTAGCCCTTTTAAGAACAAAGAAAGCAGAGGCCTTGCTGCAACAGCTCAGTGCCCTTTCACAGAGTTCCTAGCAAAGGAATGACTTTTTATTTATTTATTTTATGTCTTCAGCTAAGCTTTGATGAGAGGTTCCTTAACTATTCTGTAAAGGCTAAGTTTCCTGTCTCAGATAATATTTAAAATGAAGACTGACTCGTTCTCCTATTTCCTTCCTACTGACCAAAAGGACACCCCTTCAAAGAATACAGCTTTTAATCTGGAAGAAAATACATGTCCCTTATCTAGTCCTCATTTCTTCTGTACTAACTAATGTTGCTGCCTGCAGGTAACAGTTTTTTATCTTATTTAGTATTTTATACCCCCTTCCTTCTCTTGTATTTTGCCACAGATGAATTAAACTCTTCTTCTGCTGTACTTTTTCTTGTGTATCATCGTGCCATTGTGGAGAAGTTAATATGCGTTTAAGCAAATAAATTAGAATTACTTCAGCAATGCTTTTTTTATTCAGCATGGCAGCAATCTTACAGCATGTTCAATTTAAAATGAAAATATGTTTCATTACCAACTTTAGATACATAGGATCAGATTTCACACAAAAATGCTTGCTTTTATTTATCACTTTATTATTATATTACTTCTAATATTACTACTATTGATAATAATAAAAGTATTCAATGTGAATTTCAAGGTGTAAGTCACTAGAGAATTTTTCCACTAAAAAGCCAATTTGATGGTTATTGCAGATAGTGGAAAAAAATATTTGAGACTTCAGAGGATGCTGGGCTAAGCCTTTATTGATTACGTTCTTTGTATTAACCAGCTGTGAAATAAGACCCATTCTCTAACAGCATGATATCCATGTGAGAGGATGGATAGTCTGGTGAATAATCATTATCATCCTGTTTATTGGCCAAATATAAGGTATAGCCTATAATGAAGTGACAAAAAAACCCCACTAATTTAATGTAGGCTGATATCCCTTCCCCTCCTGCATGCTGAATAACATGTTTTTCATTGGGCCATTGATTAGAAAACACTTTTTTCCCTCCCATGTGGCTTGTAATGTTTCTTTTCTGGTGATTTCTTCATTTGTCTTGAAGTTATGAATGCTGGAATTTTTATATGCGTTAGTATTAATGTGAATTATACACGTCAAACTATACCTTCAAAATTACTTGGTGTATTCTTTATACTTTTTTTTAAATTGTGCTTCTTCACCTGTGCACAGTAAAATACACAGATGTTTTGGATATGTGTATTTTACTGTCTCTTCTGCCCTCTTATGGAACCGCTCATGCACATAATCAGCTTAATCCAACTACCATTCAGTGGGACATTTACCACTGATTTCAGTAGCAGTTGGGTCAGGCTCTTCATTTGGAGGAAATGGATGACAAATGCCTTATAAAGAGATGTTTTGAAGAGGTGAATAAGGTAGAAATAAATCGGGAAGAATAGGAGTGCCCAGTTGTCTTTCTTAACATCTGAATAAGAACAAACAATACGATTTCAATGTGCATCATCACAGGTATATGCATTAGACAGCTCCAGAGCTGGAATTATTTCTACATATTCCTCTTCTTTTTTTTTTTTTTGACAAGTTACTGTTGGTTACTCTGACTGTCTTCATTTATGGAAATAGATGCTCCTTTGAGTCAGTGTTTATGAGAGTGTAGTGCTGGAGTTCAGGTCTCTTGTAGCTGCCAGTTTCATTAAGTGCTAAAAGCAGCAGTACTGTTTCTCTTTCTTGTTCTATGAAATATGCTTCCCCTCCTCCTCAGGCCCAATTTGCAGAGTGAAAACTGGGTAAAACTGTTGTTTGAGCAGCTGCTTCTGTTCAGATTCACCTGCTTGTTACAAGATGGAGATTTCAAAGGCTCTCTTGCTGTCTAAAAAAAAACATAGGCTCCTGATGCTCACACTCTCTCTTGCACGTTTTTCAGTTACTTTTTACCCAGCTATTTTATTACACCTTCTAGAGCTTATGTGGTGCAAATCTGTGGGGGAAGGCTGGTGTTAAGCAGGGCAAAATTACCCAAGAAACTGTAGGGGGAAAATTATGCAGTATAGCTGAGAAGTAAAATTACTTCTGGGGAGTTGGTGGAGAAAACTTGTTTTTGGCATTTTCCTCCATTAGTCATACTTACATTAAAAAATTGTTCTTGTGAAATGCATATTATAGAATCATAGAATTGTTTTGGTTGGAAAAGACCTTTAAAATTATCAAGTCCTACCATTAACCCAGCACTGCCAAAAGTCCACCACTAAACTGTATCCCTCAGCACCACATCTACATGGCTTTTAAATCCCTCCAGGGATGGTGACTCCACCATTTCCCTGGGCAGCCTGTTCCAGTGCCTGACAACACTTTCGGGGTGAAATTGTTCCTAATATCCAATCTAAACCTCACCTGGCACAACTTGAGACAAAATACTTCAAAAGAGGATCTCGGCAAAAATGTTAAGATCCTATTGCTTTGCATTGGGATAGCAATAACACTCAGAGGGATTTAGGATGGTGGGACAGTGAGATCTGAAGAGCAAGTGTGACAGCCCACCTTCTAAAGGACAGACTGCTGATTTGGGCCACATCACAGACAACAGTAATCTGACATTGTGGCAAACCTTGATCTAAAGTCCCCAGACATGGGGTGGCAGATGGTGAGAGACCTCTCTGCTACGGTAGAGCAAAGGAGAAATACCTACCCAACATGGCCTCCCAAAGTGTTCCAAGCACACCTGAAACTCCACATCCCTTCCTAGGCTGTACAGCTAAATCTGTATTTTGAATGTTGCCTTTTTTGTTTTCTTGAAGGACCTGTCCAATTGGAGATATCCATTTTTATGAATAGTTGTAAAGAAATTTTGAGCAACAATGTGTCTGTGTGCTTACATATATTGGAAAGGTCACTGAAACTTACAGTGTGGATTTTATCACTGAAAAGCAGTGGTGCATGTAAAATGGTGGCCTGTTAATGAGGAACAAAATTGAAATCTAGCAGAAATGTAGATCAGCATCCCTGCAAAATCCCACAGAGGAGGGAGGAAAGTCCAGTGTTAATCATGGGAAGAGAAAATGCTGTAGAATCTATAATAGATTAAACTGTTAAAAATTGACAGATACCTACAGAAGTTATGCCAAATACTTATAAAATAGAATACCAAATACTTATAAAATAGACTAGAGTTTGTACTTTTCCAAAGCATGTTTTATTTTAAGTGACTCTTAGAATTCTGTTGCAGGGTTGGTATAAATTCTTATCACTACAAAATGCCTTAAAATTGATGTTTTCTTGTTACATTTCCTAAGACTAACAGGGAACTGGTTGTTGTTACACATTCGTGTTGCGTTGTTTAAAACAGAAAGTAGAAGATCATCTTATTTGGCTTATAAATCATTAGATAGCTGCTTAACACTAGTCTTGCAACTAGTTTGAGTTCAGCAGAACTGTTTATAGTAAGTGCTAAGTTAAGTATGTGCAAAAGTTTTGCAAGATCAGCACCCAAGATTTTTAAGACCTCTGCACAGACCCAGATAATCTTACAAAGAGGTGAGAAAAATTAGTTCTGTGAATACAGCCAGAAATCTGTGGTGGTTTCCTGTATATCGTGTCATGATAGTTTTGATTAACCACAAATCCCTGCAATAACATTTCTGTTCTCCCAAATACTTGTTCCACTCAAACACATATGATCCATTTTACCAGAACGATTTATGTACTTTCTGATCCCTTTATCAATCTCCCAGGTTTGATGCACTAGAACATAGAGTTTATAGGAGTGAGAGATGTAAAGATTTCTTCAAAAGAAAGGCATGCTCATTTATTTTATATTCAAAGAGGCAAGAATATTATTATTTATTTAATAAATAACATCACATCAAAAAGACACTGGACTCCTATCACTGATGTCTCATGATCATAGTAGCAACATCATGAGGCCTCACATAATGGCTTTTGATGCAAATCTGAGGGACACTGGTGCAAATGGCAGCATGAAAAGTGAATTGTTTCTCTAGTGCAATATACTGTTGATCCTTTTAGAACATTTTTAGTTGTTTTCTCTGTGCATGTGATATAGAAAATGAAAGCATGAAATGAAAATACTCTGTTTGGAAAAGCTGAGGGTTCTGTTTGCTAAACAGGACTAAAGCATTTATAAGACTTGAACATTTCCTTTTTGGGTCAATGCCTTGTCATTTTCTTCCCTTGGGCTAAAACCTCAGGATGTTCTCAGGCATTCAAATCATGGCCTGAACTCAAGTATGAAGAATGAGATTATGAGTCTGATAGTGTGGTCATTCTGTTTCCTCTGTCTACCTGTCTTGTTACACAGGTGTGTCCCTCACTTCTGTATGCTGGTCCTTCCAGCAAAAGACCAACACATGTCAGATGTTTTGCTCCCTTTACTTCTTATGCAGGAGGCTGAGGTTATTCCCTCAAAACTGCTGAAGTTCAGATGCCAACCCTAATTCCTACATTTGATAATGTCATGGAAGGAAAAACAGTCAAACATGGATTGTCCTCATCCCTCCCTCCATCCCACTACACACCCTCCTCTTCATACTCGTTCAAAAGTTTTGACACTGACCCTGTCCAGATTTGGAGATCCAGAGAAGAAAGATGGAAAACTATGTCAGTTACCGAAGGCATTTTATCCCCTGCGGATTTTTGGCTGCAGAACACGCTGCAAAAAAGGAGCCAGGGCTTCCAATACAAAGGGTAGGTCAGAGCAAGGCAGTTTCGTGTCCCTCATCCTCTACACTTCACGTGGCATAGTACTGTGAGCTCCTGCTCCTTTCTGGGATAAAGTTAAGCCTACAGGAGCATGAGCTTAAGAAAGGCCCAGGCCTGTAGCAGGAACTTTGTTTCAGAACAGTATTTAATAAAGTAGCTGAAACTCACACCAATTTTTCTATTTTTCTCATGAAATCCTCATTTACAATCAGTTTTTCATAGAACCCACTCTTTTGGGGATATTTTGATGCATACTTCATGGTCAACAGGCTGCTCTGGTGGTCCAGTCTGGGACCTACCAGAGTCAGTGGAAACAATACTTTGAGCACTTACTTTGGTTTCTGCCATTTCCATCTGCACCGATTAGTAGCTTACACCGACAACAGTCCTTTTGTCTTCTGAGGACAACTAGTAAAATACCATCTGGTTCAGCATGACTAGAAGAGAGCCTCAATATTTGACCTTTAGCTAACTGGAAGGAAGTGAAGTGGAGAAAGAAAGGGGAGAGAACTACAAAGGAAATCTATTCATGGATTCAAAGTAAAGATCCCCTTCTCTGAAGTCATTCTGTAGCATAAAAATAGTAGTGGGATCCTAAACTAGTGGGCATCGGCAATGGGCCTTCAAACACCCATGGAAGGTATGTGTGCAGCCAGACTCATTGCATGACCTGAGGGTGCAGTGGTGCAAGTCCCAGCTTGGCAGTAAGCAGACTGAGTAGGATGGCTTTATGACAGACATTTTATCCAGGTGAAACTAAATTGGTAGTTACTGAATGTAAACAAATGCAAAAATTATATGCAAATAATTTATATAATGAAACATTGGTACAAAATGCTACTTAGAAACTTACATTATTTTCACTGATGCTCTTACTGTAGTGAAATTGAACCAACCAGTCTCCCAAAATTTCTAGATACACACAAACTTTTTTGTCATTTATGGATATTAAATTAAGCACATTATATTATAAAAAAATGGTCTTACCCCTATGGGCTTTATTTTAGTAGCTTCCCCTGGTTAGAGCGCTTTTTACAGTCCTATTGTGCAGCAGACTAAGCATTCATCCTTACTGCCTGCTTTCAAAGCAGTCTGTCAGTTGTGATCAGACATGCTGTATGCTACAAAGCACAAAACTCGACCTGATGCCTTCTAACCAGGAAAGCAGTTGGCAGGAAGTTGCAGCTGAGGTTCACAGTTCCAAAGTCCGCAACCTTCTAATATTTTCAAGGTTTCGTGTGTTTTGCACAGGTCAACACATGGTCTGCCTCTCCTAAAAGTTCACCCACAGTTTAGTAACGTCGTGAGCTCCAGGGTTAGGAGAGAGAGAGAAAAGTACATTAATGTAAAGTGTCTATTGTTATTGTAATTGTTATAGCCTAGACATTTCAGTAAAATCTCACAAGGGATCAGGTTCTCAGCTGTGAGAAATACAGAGGGTTTCCTTTGAGTCAGTGAAACAGTTAATTTACATCAGGTGAGGATCTGACCTAAATTTGTTTCAACTCTGATTTACCAGTGCATATGCTGCATTACTCTCACATATGGAATCCCATCACCACTGTATCAAAGATGTAATTAAAAACCTGCCATAACAAATGTGCACTATGCCCTACCAAGTTCTTGTGCTGACAAACTGCCAGAGGGGGAGAGTTTGATCTTTTACTCAATGTGGCTTGCCTCTGGTCCTAAAGGTTTTATCAAAGAACTTGAGAGAAGCAAGTCATGATGGAGCAGTAGAGAGAGGCAGCTTCAAGTAATCGGTTGCCAGGCTATCTGGCCTTCTTGAGTACAACTTGCACACTGTTGAAGCACCAAGCAAAAGATAGGCAGAGCAAAACACTGAGCACAGTTTGTTTTACAGTGATAGCAGCTCCTTTCTACTAAGAATGTGAGTAGCAGAGTTCTGCTCCAGCTGGTACTTCTGGGTGGTCTTCAAGGCTAACTTCAAATACAGGCCAGTGCAGTAAAACAGCATGGAAGTGTCAAAGACATAAGTAACTCGGGTAAGGTCCTTATCAGCAGACAGGTCTCCATTTTTTGACCAGCTACACACTGAGAAGGAGCATAACAAACCACCATTCCTGCCTAAAAATCCTAAGGCAAGGATGCACATAAAGAAATAGAGTATGCAGGGTGTTTCTGTGAATAAATGAGTTCTCAGACTGAGGGCCGAAAAGTAATAATCAAATGCTAATAAGTATCTTAATCTATTTCCCAAATTCATTAATCTCTCACCAAAACATAGCTGAAACAAACATGCTGGATTTGAGTGGTGGCAGGCCAGAGCATGGTCATAGAAATTGTTTACATATATGAAACATCCAATTCATTTCTTCAGTTCTCTTTTGTTTGTAGTCCTGTAAAAGTTTTCAGTGTATCTCTTAATGCCGCCACTCAAAATAAATTCCTATATAGCCATTATCCACATTATTTAATAAACAAAGCTGAAACCAAACCTAATCAGAATAAGTATAAAAGAACCCTTGATGTTAACATGCAGGACATCATGATTCCCAAAGGGCTACTTTAACAGAATTGTAAGAAACAATTTTGCCTAAGGACTATATCCAGAGTCCCCAGAAATCAATAGGAATATTTTTATGGTTCACTAGGATTTAGATCAGACCATAAATGAGCAGCATATATTATAAAACATAACAGTTATTTACAGCAGGCAGAAACCCTTGCTTTCTTTGCATGAAACTAATACATCGTTGCAAGCGCACATGGAAGAAGATGGCTGCCTCTTTGTTTAGGAAATTTGTAGAGCTTTAAATCAGTGGCAAAGTTTTCTACTGATTATACTCATGAGGAACTGGGCATATATGAGTAAAACCAGTAGAAAACTTCACCACTCATTTAAATAGACACAAAATCAAATACTGTATTAGGGATAGGTATCTGAAGTGATACTAAAGATAAAATGCGTCCATTCAAAGGAGCTATATAAAATCTAAAGTTTTATCATTTATTTGCTGCCAATGCTTCATAATTACTCAATTTCAAAATAAATGTTATTTTATAAAGTATTGCATTAATTTTACTAAAAATATTTTTTCACAATTGCAGAACTTAAAAGATACACAGATTTCTTTCTGCACTACAGCTTATAGAAAAAAAATTAAATAAAAAATCAAATCACCTGGGCATGTTACAATGCAAAGACCTAAATGTATCTATGACATATTCCAGCTGTATACAAAATGCACTTAATCCTGTACTGAGAACTTGGCATTCAAACCAACAGCTGTAATAAACAGAACTACGTGTTTTCATTTGCTGTTAGTGCCCTTCACTTTTGTCTGCTGAGGGAAAGGTTAGTTTCAAGACAAAGCTTTTGCTGGCCAGACTAGCAGAGCACACTCTGTCAGTGTTATCAGTGTCTTTCAATGGGGAACATATTTAACTTGACACAAGAGTAAAAAGAAAAGTAGAAATAGGACTTGTGAACTGAAGAAAAAAAATACTGAGTTACGTTGTATCTCTCAGGAACAGAGCAGCAGAAGAGGCAGTGGCACCTTTAGCTTCCCAGATCATGGAGGAAAAAATACTTTTGTTAAAATACACTGGGGCAAAGCCTGGATTTTCAGGGGTGCAGGAATTCTTGTCCAGATCCTTTACACAGCTGAAGGTAGCAGTACCCAGTAACAATCTTTACCAACACCAATGGCTGGCAGGAGAGAGCAAGTCTCTTATTTGATAGCTAAACAGCAGTTTTCTTCTGAGACTCATGCACACTCTAATTCCTCAATGGCAGTTGTACTTGCGTGGTTGTACAGTGGCACCACAGCTGTCTCCCAGATTTCTTTGATATTTGTAATACTTTTTGTGTTCAAACCTGCTTACTGTAGAAATCCTGCCTTTTCGTTTGCACACTGGTAGCCAAAACAGCTTATTTGGCTCAAAAAGAATACTGCAGTTTTCTGAAGAGTATCAGAAAGCAATAAGAACAGGGCTAACTCCATGAGGAAGGAAAAGCCAGGAGTTGGGGGTGACCACAGGACAGAAAGTGCTCTCCCTCATTACAGTGCAAGCCCATGGCACCTGAGCAGGAGACTCATAGCAGAACCCATTGACAGTCCCAGGCAGGCCAAGGTGGTGAACCAGGTCACAGGATTTGAAAGAGTTGGTTAAAAAGCTGCCTTGGACCTATCTATTGAAAGTTTGGGAGCTGAACAACAGCTTAAAACAGAAAAAGACAAAACTCAAAAAACATAGTCTGCAGAGTGCTGTAAGCAAAGAGGAGCTGAATTACAATGGAGAAGAGAAAGGAGCAGATCAAAAAAATGTTAGTAAACAGGAGGACACTGCCTAAAACGCAGCAGGGGGGGTACCTGCTAGTGGTCAGGACACAGAGAAAGCATAATGGCAGGAGAAGGATGATAATGACCCGTCAGATGCTAAAGAGGAGTCAGTCAGGAGCAGCAGGGAGTTGGGGCAGACAAGACATAGGAAACCAGCTACAGTTTAGGTTCAAGGTCCTTCCAAGGGGCAAGACTAGAGACTACAGCACAGATCCAGGGACTACACAGCAGTTAAGAGCAGAAACAAATCTGAACTAGGTACAACTGTAGCATAGATCAGAACAAGACCAAAACTGTCAGGCTGAGTTTAAAGGGAGTTTCTTGGGGAGAGGCTACAAGGTGAGTCTGGGAAGGGCAATTAAGGCCAATTAGTGTAATCACGGCCCTCAGCAATGCTAATATATGTGTGTCTTGCCTAAAAAATGGTTTCAAGTTCTTTGGCTGGCTGAAAGTGTGGAGGATTTCAGTTAATAGTCATTGTTTACCTTACAATGAATTTACTAAAGGTCTAGGGTAAAGTGTTTTTTTTTGTAGTTAGTCATGTTTATGTATGTCATGTTTATCCTTTGTCAAACTGAAGAAATTTTAACAGACAGCAACAGTCTTCCTCCCTCTACAATGCAAAAAAGGGTGTTGAAGATTTCTTTCTAGGTATGCAAAGTTGTTTTATTATTGTGTCTGTGTTTATGCCTTTAGTACAGGCAATCACTGCCTAAGAGGATATCAAAAAACAAATTTCAGATATGCTACACAAATGTAGAAATTCTAGCAAAGAAGTCATAATTCGAATATATACCACAGCCATTGTTCCTGCTACTGCACTAAGTTGAAAGGAAGGGTTAATGCAACTTTTCAAACCAGTGATGAGAGTGAAATAGATTTAAATTCTAGCAGCATAACTTGAAATAGTTACTGTTCCTTCCAACTCTTCCTCTATCATGTTACAGGAGAAGAAAGGGAACTGTTGATTGTAGGCCAAGCCATGGGAGAAAAGGCAGAAAGAACCTAAGAATCCTTTTTAAATATTGAAGTGAATTACTTTAAATCTGGTGTTCCAAAAAATGCATTAACTCAATTTGCAAAGTCTCAAGAGCAATAGCTTAATAAAATAAGTATCTGGGTTTATATATGCTTTTTGCCCATTTTTAAGGCAAGAAGGTGTTTGAACAAATCCCCGAGTCTGTCATACCATTGACCCAGAGTTCTATCCTCCACTTGTAGGAACCATGCATGCTCCCAAGACTGAACCTGTTTACCAAACAGTTCCTCTACTCAATGTAGATCTGTTGCTGCTTTCATAATGCTGAATTCCTGACACTGGAGTTGCTGAAGGTGCATAAAGGGATAGTTAGCAACACGTAAGCCAAACTGAGGTCTGAGAGTTGCTAAACAGTTTCTGATCTCCCATGGCAGAAACAACTTCACCCAACAGTATCTTAAGGTTCTGGGTGTCTGTCTGTATTTTCTAGTGGAAGTGCAATTAGAATAAAGGAAGAAAAGTTCTTTAGATTGGGTAGCCTGCCAGCTAGGTCTGTGATTCCTTTCTTTGGCCTCTCTCTGTAGCAGCTTAACAAGGGATTCTAATACAGTAGCATTAACTGCTGAATTTATGGTAAGTCTGTCGTGTGTTTTTTTTCTTTAAAGTGGAGCTTCCTTGCACTATGTTAACATAGAATTAGTAAGAGAATCTTAGTGCCAATAACTTCTTAGTCTTCACAAAAAACAGAAGTTTCAAACAGTGGAAAACTGCATCTTCAGAAATAAGAAAAGCCAGTTACTCATAAAGCTTTTTTTAAATTAAAAAAAATGCCATCTGATTAATTTAAATATAATAAAATATATGAGGCTGAAGGTTATCAAGATTAGATTTATTTCTTCAGTCCTGGGGATTAATAATGTACAAGTACTATTTCAGAAGCTTGTGTTTTTGAAATCATGTGGTCCATTTTTATCTCTTTATGTAGGTGTGGTCTGGCCTTACAAAATTCCTGTTGAAATCCCATGAATAATGTTTAGATTGGACCTTTGTTATTTGGAAAATGGGGTTTTTTGGTCTGAAATTATGAGAAGAATAAAGGTTTCATGTGTAATTAGTAAATGTTACCTCTTTTTAAGACTGTCTTATTTCAGTTACTAAAAGCACAAATATTATTACAAATAATTTATTATACATTCTGTAAATATATATTTGTTGTGATTTGTGTGATTGTTGTTTCATACTTGCTCATATACTAATACTTATGGGGAGAGTTTACAAACAGTTACACACTAGGTTAATTTTAAGTGCAAAATATTCTTCTGGAGGCCATGTTTAATTTAATTAATAAAAAATTAGGGAAAAGAGTGTGTGCTGGCTTGGAACCTGAATTTCCTCAGCTTGATTAAAGTTCGCCCACTGATATTTTAAAGCTCTTGAAGTAAACAGCAGTATTTCATATTTCAGTGGGATAAGGCAGTCGCTCTCACAGATAGAACCTACAAACCCTTTAAGCTTGTGTAGTTTTATTGCATTTAATGAACAAGGCTGTGTGTGAGCTTCAGGTTAATCAGGCAGATCACTAATGAGAAGGGGTCTCCCTGGGCTTCTGCTGTCCTTGTTGGTCCTAGTCCCTGCATCCCCTGCTAGTCAATGTAGTTACTCCTTTTAGATGCCTTTAAAATTTCTCTGCAAGTCATCTTTCAAATAAAAAAAAAAATTGTTAACATCTTTTGCTTGCAATTACCATTTAAACATTTTAATTATATAAGCAAAAAGATGTAAGTAGCATTTGGTAGAAAGGAAATCTTTGCAACTTGGGAGACAAGCAAATGAAAAGTGACAAAATTCAAGTAAAACATTTTAGTGCTTTTGTATCTGTTTCCTATCAAAGACTTAGAAATTATCATGGTTGAGATATAAAAAACAAGCAAACAAAAAACCCTCAAACTTTGTTTTTACTTGATCATCCAATAAATGCAATTGCCATTTGAATGTGTTGAGGTGCTTGTGAGCAGCATGTGTTGTGCATTGCTAAAATGTCAAGTGGGCGAACTGTGGTTTACTTCAGGTGCTGGTTTGCTGCATGAAGGTGAAGAAACTTAAAATCTGTGTTTTACTGTGGTGATGTCTGTAAGTGACATAAGTATAGAATAACAATTAGCAGTGGCCAGAGAAGTGTTGATATCAATTCCTAGAGGAGATGATTTACTCTTAGTGCTGACCCATCAGTAAACAATGCTAAGCTTCACGAAGAAACAGCAAGTTTTTAGTGTGCAAGTGCTTTTGTTCGTAAATGTTGCTGAATTTTACTTTCCATCTGGCCCAGGTCCTGGGGGCTTTATGGTTATGCCTATTGATAAAGGCCAGGTGGTCAAGTTTTGGGAGCTGTCTGTCACTTGTTCTGAAATGGGATGTGGCTGTAGTTGAGAGAAAAAGAGAGAAACAAAAGGCAGTGGCAGCTGGGGTGGGCAGGGGAGCAGAATTCCTCTCATTCCCAGCTCCTTCTCCTGTTCAAGCTCAGCAACACCTGGATGGCTTTGGTAATGGCTGCTCTGGGGATTCAGTCAGGGCTGTTGAGAAAGGCAGTAGTCTCTTTTATCAAGCAATATCGTAAGAGTGTTTGGTGAATACATTGCACCATTTCAATTGCTCTGTGAGATACCTGAGGTAATTGAGCTGTCCTGCCTTGGAAGGGCTGCTCGCTGGTTTTTGTCTGAGAACCCTCCTCTAAAATGATACATTCTCCTTTTTAGTAAAGGATGGTCATATAATGTATATAGTTACTGGCTATATGGCCTTGTTAGTCTAGTGTCTGTATTAACTTCAAGACACATTTATCACAGCTGGCTCAATGCATTAGCTCATTTTTGTACAATGTGAGTCCCTATCTTGTTGTTTCTACTTAATTGAGATGAATAGTGGAGGACAGAAGGCACCTTGTGCTCTTTGTCATACAATACACATGTAAAACTTAAAACGTAATGTAATTTTAATGGTGATTAGGATGGAAATTTTATTTGGGTCTTAGGGTCAGTGAAGCCATGTTCTAGCAAAGGAATCTTTGCTGAATCAAATGAGGTCAAACCTATTTTACTGGTTTGAAGACAATAAAAACAAAACTGAAGAAGGTTAGCTGGTACTTAGCTTCTTCAGTGTCATCCCAATGAACAGGTGGCTATTTACAACAGTGTTTGCTAAAGAGGTACTTAAGATAATATTTACTAAGAGAGCAGTGGAGAGAAAGCAACAAAATGTTTTGGTTACTCTGGAATTCATCCCTTGTCAGCATGGGAGGGCAATGGTCTCAGGGAGCAGTGAGCCTGCAGTCTGTTTTCCTCCCCTTACAAACTTTCCTTCTTTAGGTCCTCCCAGAGAACAAGTGGTATCTTTTACTTTGGTAATGAGTAGATCCTTTGCTAATTAGCTGTAGTGGAAAGCAGATTATCATGTCTTCCTGAGACTTCATTATGGGCTGAATTAAGCTTAATTGCATCCCATTTACATAATATGGCGATTCCTTGAAAGTTTATTGCTGGTAATTTTCTGTCTTTTGTTGACTGATATAAAAAAAATTCCAGTGTTGCAAAGGTATTGGAAATAAAACTAGAGTGTATGTATTATCAATGCTTTGTGAAAGGGATTTCAGGGATCTGAATTTTTGTTTGATTTTTTTTAATGCTTAAATGGTCCAACAGAACTAACTTTTCTCTCTGCTTGTGAAAACAATTTTCAAACACTGGCTCACTTTTGTTCAGTGAGAGAAGTGATTGATGTATAGCATATCTTGAATAGTACTGAATACTGACCATTATCCTTAACTATCTAGTTTTGAAAGCACATCTGAACAGTTTCCCTAGTTTAATGTTTCCATTATTTTTCTTCCTTGAAAAATAGAAGTTACAGATTTATATTTAGTAATTTCTCTTTTCTAATTTTGGATGTTCTAAAAGTTGTCATTTTAATGTCATATTAAATCTCCATTACTCCACTCATTTCTAGAAACTTAAATGTTTCTATACAGTGCTTGATGAATGCTGGTAAGCTTGACTTTCAGCTTAAAAACTTTTGGAGCTTATTAGGCATCATTATATTCAGCAGAGCCTTTCCATTGCTTTCTTTAGGAATTTAATCAAGTCCATATCTGAGTTTTCACTTCCGCTGAACCTAAAGGACTTCCAAATCTTGATCATGTGGGACTGAACTGAAAGAGAAAATCCTGATTCAATGTCTAGTCAAAATCACAGACTAGAAATGCTTAATAGGTGTCAGGGTAGAAGAGCTGTGTATCAAGTGCTTGTGAAAAGCTTGATCTCAATCCTCCCCTCTTTGAAACTTGGCCATCTGAGTATGCATTTCTTCCTTAGATTGAAACAGTGAATTTGTCAACAAACTTTGCTTTGCAGTAGCTGTGAAAATAGCCAAAGCATTAAGTATTGGTAGTGATAACTGGGTAGTATTTTTTTGAGTAATGTATTCAGCAAGTTTGGGGGGGTGCACAACAGTAAATGTTTTCGTTGCTACTTTTGTAAAATAGGACAATTAAAAATGAAGAGCACTGCTTACCATTTGTTTTTTTCCCTTTTTTTCTGAACTCCTCTATCTATGGCTGTCCTATACATTGCTTTAAGAGTACTTAGAACAAAAGTATCACAGTTGCTTGCATGTATGAACTTGATTATTTGAGAGTTTACAACTTATTTTAGGTTATTGTATTGCTTGCGGTTAACTTTATTCCCTTGATAAGAACTGTGAAGAATTTGGTATCAAGTGAATATACCAGTTAAAATTTTACATATAATTAGTTGCTCAACATGTAACTGTGACCAATTAAAAGGGCAGATAATTTTATTAAAGCCTATAGGTTAAGGGTGCCATACAGGCATGTACCCAGAATGGACCCCTGGAAACTCTTGAAATGTCGGATAACACAAGAGCAGCATCGGAATGTTTTGCTGTCAATTAGTTCGTATAATTGGCTAGTGTCAGAGGAATACTGTAAAACAGACTTGCAACATGACACCTATGAATGAGTAGATCTACCTTCAATTTAGACACTAATTGAGGTCAAATAATGTAATTGAAAAGCTTACTTTTGAACTAAAAGCAGCGTAAATTAGATTTCCTAATGCAGATCCTACCTACCTTTTATTGTAATAATTATATTATCTTACCTGTTACTGGCTAGATCCCAATTTCCCTGGAAAAATAAAAAAAGGAATAACAGTCTCTGTTTTAAGACAAGCTACTTAGTGAATGTAAAAAGAAAAAGTCTTACATTAAACCTGTATGCAAACTTTTAGTTATTCTTGGCATGAGATTTATTTCAGTTTTGTCTTTATAGAAAGGAAAGGAACAAAATCACTGTGTGGTGTGAAGATGTGCAGATAGAATACGGCTGCATGTTATCCAGTGTATTTACTTAGGAATATGACTGTATTTTAAGATAAGGCATAAGTAATCAGGCATAGCACCTAGTAATGTGATCAGCATTCTGCAGGTAGTTCAACACTTTTCAGTACTCAGTAGAAAATTAGCAGATTTATGTATGTAGATAGTTAAAAAATAAAAACGGAAAATTATAAGAATACATAATGTTACTTTGATTAGGAATAAAGTAAAATAAAAAGTAAATATTTATTATTGTACATAGTAACCATGTCTTAAATTTCGTATTTGTAATAGAATGGTGAAAATGTAAATTTCTGCAGTGCTTGCTATAGGAACAGGAAGCTTACAAAGATTTCAAGAACAGTGTTTCTTCCTGTTAAAATCTGGGCAAACCTATCACTGACATTAGGAGGGCAAAGCTGGTTAGGAAGCAGACCCCTTAAAGACTAGAATAAAAATGGGAGGCTACTAGCAAATGTGAAACATGCTGTTAGGTTTTGGACCTTTCAAAGAAGTGTATTTTGAGATAAATGTGCAATAAAGCCTGTGTTTAATCTAGGAAGAGGAGCAGTATTCTACTGGTAAAAAGCAGAAGGAAAATAGATTGCATCATCTATAACCTTTGCAGTCGTAGGCTCAGTGAACAGAACATCAAAACCAAATGTAAGGAAAACAAGCCTCTGTATTCAATTTACCTAGTGATATCCGGCCTTACAAGAAGCTTTCAGTATATTCGTTCTTTTAGCTACAGTGTGAAAAACTCAATACCGAGCTCAGCCTTCAATGAGTGAATATGTCTAAGGGAAAAAATCGCTTAGAGCTAGATTTGAGGTCTCTCAGAGTGACTGGAAATAGTCCCACAGACTTCAAGGGCTGTAGATCAGGCTTTTAAACACGTAAATGAAACTTTGATTGCCTTGGGTGAGCAATATTTCTGTTAATCATCCGGCAAAGTATATCTGATTATTTGGAACAGCAAATAGCCATTTGGTTTATGACAGAATACAATGCGTGTGTAAGCATATCAAATGTGTTTGGAGTTAGTGAAGGAAGAATCTCAAGATGTTTGGGTTTGGTTTGGATACACATCCAAAATGTGCATGCTTAGCTAAAACTCTTCAGTCTGCAGCAAGGGTTTTTTTGAGGAATGAGCAGTCTTGATAGGCTTTTCCAATGCTGAAGAGCCAAAAGTGCCAGAGCAGCCAGGCTCGGGGTAAGAGGAAGGAGGGATTGGTGGGCAGGAACAGAGGCTTTTTTGAACACGCATGTTCAAAAACTTTAAGAACCAGTTCAGCTTTACGAAGCGCTTGTATAGAGAAAATAGTTCAATGCACATCTTTCTGTTTTCATGCAGGAGGACTGTATTGAGGATGCTGTCCACCTCTGAGATGTTGTCTTCCATTTCTCCCCTCGCAGTGGCTTCATAGCTCAGTAAGCTCTCCCAGCTGTGTGCTTGAGAACCTGAGAAGGGCTGATGTCCTTCACCTTTCTGAAGTTAGGAAACCACCAATGTGTGTCCAGGAGAATCTGGCTATGGTTGGGCACGGTGAAACCCAGGAGGTATGAAAACTGATACAGCCAGAAACACTTCCATGTAATGCCTGCTTGCTTTCTTTGGGGGGGGGAAATGTATTCTGCTGCTCCCTAACTTCATCAAGGAATACAAATTGAGGAGAGTGTGTTCTTCAACATACTTCACTGACACTAATTAGGCTTTATAGTGATATACCACATAGCTTAAATTTTTTGTCCATGCAAAAAAACAGTATTTTTCTGCTCATGAGATAGCATGGCTCGTAGGAGATGGTACCTGACAGAAGTTATGGTGACAAAATGCCTGAATTGCCATCTTTCACTGGGATAAAACAAACAAAATGCAGCAACTGTCATACCTTAACTCATGGATTGCAGCTGAAACTGTGCCTGAGTGTTTGCACTTTTACTAAATTTGTCTTTTAAAGAGCTGAAATGGTGAGTCTGACAATTAATGGAGTTCTGTCACTGTAGTGACAAAATCTGTACCTTATTTATAGGAGTTTTGTTCTTCTGAGCATTCCTTTCTTATACAGAACATAGCTAATTTTTATTCGATAAATAATTAAAGTACATAAATATGTATCTAACTCAGGACCATGGATTATCCTGAGCAAACTAAAGAAAGAATTAGATTGTTTCCTTTTGAAAAGGACCAGAAAAAGTACTCTTCTGAAGACAGCTGTCACTTTTTATTGGCCTGGGTGCATATGGGTTTTTTTCTGTTTTTTAAGGAGAGGAGTAGAAGTCCTCTTTGGCAAGGTTTCCCTTCTCTAAGAATCTCTGATTATGAATGTTGTGCCTTAGCTATCCCCTGCCTCTGCTTCTGTGCCAGGAGTTATCAGAATGGAAGATGTTCTCAGTGGTGGTGCATTTTTTGTCACTAGCAATGGTTTTTCCTAATAGGGCAAGTTTATAAGACTCATTACCAAGAAGGGAATAATGGGAAAGGAAGTTTTGGTGTGATTTTTTTGTGTGTGTTTGCCTTTTTTAAAAAGGGAGATGGAGACAAGGGATGGAATTAATATAAAATCGTGCTCTCCAGTTAGCCTAAAAGATGACCTGAGTTTTTGGAATTACGGTATGTTCAAAGATATGTCACTGAAATAATGTAATGCCACAGACATTAGGCCATAATGACCTAAAAAAGTATGTGTTTTGTAGTTTGCAGCTGGAGTCAAGGAAGGAGCAAAACCGCTTGAAGTGAGCCAGACCCACACATTCTGAAAACCATTATTACATTTAGAGCACTGGCTAGGAAAAATATTCATAGCTAACAGTTTGGCTTTGGTTTAGATTAAATGTCACATGATTAGCAGCTTGCAATGGTACAAGAAGAGGTTTTACGGAAGATTTCTAATTTTTTCTGTAGCTATCAACTGTGATCTGAAAGATCACAACTGGGGTCTTGATCAAGGGTGACTGGAATTTTACGGGATGGGGGTTTTGGCTGGGTGTTTAATTTTTTTTTAATTAAGATAAGGACTTACGAGAAATGTGAGTTGATATGGACCACCCATAACAGGTGAAGGATCTTCTGAGTGTCTTGAAACACTTTCTGAAGATCAGAAGGTCCAAATAAGCAAGATATCTGGGTATGTGCTCAGTAGTTTCCTGAATTAGGGACTAACTTATTAATAGGTTAGATTTCAAGAGTCTAATATTGTTAGTCTTGCCTGTACAAATTCTAGTCTAGAGATCTCATGCTGCAGACAGCAACATGAAGAGGAAAAGTCCCTGTTCATACTGACATAATTTTCATATTGACTGTGGAGCTGTACACTTCAGATGTCTTAATTGCCTGCCCTGTGCTCCAAGAGCCAGGTAATTTTCCTCAGAGGACCTATATGTTTTTGGTGTCTAATTCACCAGTGCTTGCCAGGATATATCCAGGTTTTAACAGCAGAGCTGCTTTCTGGAGTTATTTTTTTATGTCCATGTGTTACCTTACTCTTCCTCAAAGAAGTTTTAGTTTTGTACCTAACAGCTGAAAAGCTTGTATTTTCAACTGCAGAACTCAATTTTATAAATTATTTTTCAGTAAAACCAACCCTTCTGTGCAAGAAAAAATATTGGAGACTTAATTGGCATTTGTATTAGCCACTACCAAATTTGCATGTAACTATGTTTTTAATTGGTTTTCCATGGAGTAAGTGACAAAGGACGATAGTTACTGATTTATCTTTCTGAAGAATTCCACAGAACGCTATCAGAGTGTACTTAACAAAATAAGCAATGACATTAACAGCATGGGACAAGTAGTTAAATTCTACAACATTTCTTTAAAAGGAATTTTTAAAGCCCATTCTAACACATCAGACAGACAAAGCCTGTAGGTACACTGTCATCTCCCCATGCATGCAGCATTACAAGTCCAGCAAGCAAAATACCATAAATATGCAGTGTAAATATGCATTGAAATGCAGAAACAAAAGAAAACTCTGTAAGTAGTGCCAGCTCTTTCCTGATTTGTTTTTCTTAAACATCCAAGTACAAATTTTGCTAACACACAAGCACATATTAGAAACTCATCAGTATGGACTGTTAGCCTGGACTGGGTTTGTTTTATACTGCATAAAACACTAGCTGAGTTGGATTGCTTACCAACTCTCTTGGCAGAGTCCTGACCTAAGGTAAATTAGGCAAATTTTGTACTGATCTGGTTTCACTATTGCAGCAAGGTCAACCTCTTCCCTCCCAAGAAAATGTTAAAAAGTGGAAAGGATTTGGCTTTTTTGGGTTTTTGTTTTTTGAAGGTTTCTATTGTGCTCCATGTTATCTTTGACTCAGAGATTAATGATGTTACCATACATTTTGGTAAAATGTTCATACCAAAAGCATCCATGAAGTTTATGTTTTAAGAAAGCTTTAACTTCCCAATCCTACCAAACTTGCTCTAGGAAACACTCTCGCAGTACTGTTATGCAGTAAATGGATTAATTGCCTGTTGATTCACCTGGCTGTGGCTTTCTGTACTTGCTTGTGAGTGACACAAATAATCCGATGCTCTTGCCTTCCTTGGTGTGTGTTACTAATCACCTAATAACAAATTTGGGGTGTTTGTAAGGACCTACCTTTGCCCTGCTCCATAAGTGAATGCAAATTTTAGTTTGAATCTTTTCCTGAAGAGAAGTCTGCATTTTACAGAACCTACCAATTTGATCCGGTGACATTGGTTGACCTAATAAGAGATCATCTGTTTTACAGGTCTGGCCCTTTTTACTATATAAAAGCAAGATGCATTAGCAGTTATCTCAAAAGGGAAGGAGCTATGGAAAATTAAGTTAAAAAGTGGTTCTGATGTGGCTAAAAAATATCCACTTTGACTTATTTTTTTTCCAGAATGTCGATGCTGTGATGCTTGGGTGTTCTTGAACAGAAAGTCTTTTGTTTCTTCCACAGTATTCTGGTTAAGCAATTCCAAGGATATTCTGCTCCAGAACATCTTTGGTTAATAAGAAACTGTAAGATAAGCCTTGTGATAATTGATAAGTCATTAGCAGGACTCCAGTTCATCAGATAAGGCAATTAATGGCTTAGCATTTCCTTAAATTGACCGTGTTGGGCTGAGTCACCACAAGATGAAGGATGAGGAATTCTTTCAGGACATAGTTTGAGTGCAGCACAGATTTACATCCAAGTGTGTTTGTTTTCTGCAATAAATGCTTTTATTAATTTTGAATCCTCAATTGGAAGTTGAGAGCATGTGTTACGAAGAACTGATATTTTGTTCACTCAAGTTTTGTATAGCAGGAGTTGTCATTTATTCTCAGTTCTCTTATATATGCTAATCAGTGGCCTTTGTCATTGGAAAAGTAATTAACTTTTTTACTGTATAAGTGTTAGAAATTTTGATTATTATTTGAGCAGAATTCATTTCAGTTTTCTTAGGAATTCTTTTCAATTTTAAATTGGAAATTTTTTTGGCTGGTTGGAGTTACAAGTGTAACTTCTGATCTTGTGTTGTATGAAAGTTCAAGAGCTAGTAAAATAGTAACATAGCATGATTTATACATTCAGAGCTCTTAATATTAGTACTGAGAACTTCACTCTGCTTCAAACACAGGCAAGTTGAAGTGTTGAATCTTTGAGGCAGTGGTTGTAAAAAGAACTGGGTCTTTTTTATCTAAGTCATGGTCCATCGAACTGAACAACTATGAAATGAGAGTTTTGATGGAGAGTTTGTGTTGCAATAGTATTTCTAGCAAAGGTCACTTTTAATGAGGTGATCAAATATGTCAGGAGTGAATTTGTGTCAGTAGGTTCGTTGGTATTGATTTTGTGTAACCAAGATATCACAGACACTTAAGCCTTGTACTACTGAGAGGAACCCCAGCAGTGCTGACTTCCACTGATGTAAGCTGAGGTGGAACTGCAGCCTTAGCTCTCCACTTCTGAAGTGACTTATGGAGAGCAAGACAATGAGTTACTTTGGGAGCCTATTTTGTTCTCCCTCTTCATGTTACTCCAATCGCAGTTGGGATTTTAAAACACTGAGTGGAATTGAACCTGAGTCTCCCAAAGAACCATTCAGAACCTCAGGTTCCTGTCACCTAAGGAGGTGAAAGCTCCTTGCTGTTCTCTCTCCATCCAATTCTTCCACCTTCTCTTGAGAAACGTTCCTTAATGTTTCAAACTGGTTTTGATGAAGTAGCTTTTTATTGGATAAAAAAATCACTTGTAAAATTTCCTGCTGGTTTTTAGTCTAATTGATTTTGGAGGAAAGTGCACAACTGGTACACAAATTCCTTACTTACAGTGCAAAGATAAGCTTACAAGCCAAGATAAGAGAGCTGAACTGAGATATGAACTCTGATGGTATTGCTGTTGAAAAGCAGACAAATTTTTAACCTTAACTCCATCCATAAGAGTAAGAGCTTGCTTGATCTACAGACATGTCACTGGCATTGTGATACATCACTGAAGGCTTACTGTATGCCTCAGTATCTCAATTTAAAACACACATTTGGGAGTTCTACAAAGCAGACTATAAATGCTATTTTGTTCAAATATTGAATAAATGGTGCCTGAAAAAATTATGGCTGTCTTCCATACTAGGAAGAGATCCTCTGGGTACAAAATCTTGCACCATGCTTAATTACCGTAGCCACTTTAAACACGAGTCTTGGAGTAAAAAATTACATCTGTTATGTTGTGTATGAAGGTTGAGGACTAAACATAGGAAACTTGTCATTTGCAATAGAAAAGTCAATACCAACTGCACCAGCTGCTCCTCTGCTGGTGTAAAGAGGAAGTGTAGCCAATGTCCAGAGGGTAGATAAGGATCGTGCTCACATTAGTGTACAACTTAAGGAGTTAATTGCAGTGCTTAAGTGAGCTGATAGCATCTCAGACTACAGTCTTGCAAGTGTCAGAGGAAGAATAACATTAATATGACTGTATGATTTAAACAGATGGGAACACATCCTCTACTGATGTAAGCCAGCATCACTGGTGCTGCCAGAGTTCAACTGTCTGTGCAAGGCACTGTCAAAAGCTACTGGGAAGAGCTATTTAAAGCCTATCGTAGCTGGAGCCTACTGATATATGCCTAGACATGTATTAAAACTTCCTCACAACTTGGTATTGAAGGTACAACTGTTACATAGATAATGACTTGTTTTCATAAGTACTGTACTCCTGAGAGAATCCTGTTAAATTACTTAGAACGTCCTAGAGAAATAGACATCTGAAAGGTGGCAGAACCTGGCCTATGCTTACTAACTTTGAAATGCAGTTCAAAAGGTAATATTCAATTTTTATATCACTTTATCTGTAAAGCTCATTATGTGGAATGTAATATAATACAGTCTCATTCATCTTAAATGATGCATATGAAGTCATTTATGCTATATTGAGGGTACCAAGCTTCCTGGTGCAGCGGGTGGAAGAGAAGAGAGAAAGGAGGACAGGAAGGAGTGAGATGTTGATGTTACTAAATATGTCTCAAGATCTGTCAGGTCCAGACAGGTCACTGGTAATCTGGAGACAGTGTTTTTTAGCTGGTGATTATGGCTAAGTCAACTGATGGACAGAAGTGTAAACAGTGGTTTTTAACTCTTCAGGGAGTTGAAATGTATTTACTGTACTCGCTGAAAACGTAATTGGAGAGAAAATTGTAAGAAAACATAGCAAATTACGATCCTATTTAAGTGAGTAATTTGTATCAGCCACTCTTGGGCAATCTCAGTTGAAGGTCCTTGTGACAGAGCTTGGTGTTATCATTGTCCTGTTACATCAGTATTTAGTGACATCTAGTAAATGGCTGTTTCATCTTACTTTCCCTGGAAATAAGGAAGGCGTTACCCAAGTCACAGCTCTTTCCCCAGGCTCCATGTGCCACCTCTTACACAAGGCTGAGCCAAAACTGCTCAGCCTCACCCTATGGTAGGAGAACTGTAGCTTTGAACCTTTATAATCTTCATTAATGCAACCTCTCCTGTTTTAATCAAGTGCCTTACAAGAATTTTGTTTAGCCTATGAATATGAAAAAATTGAAAGAGCTTTCTGAAGTGCATACATTTCTAATTAGCAAGGGAATAATCCCCTTCTTACTTTTTTCCCTTTACAAATAGACAATTGCTGAAGTTTCATCTTTATTCCTGAGTGCTTTAGGCAGTGATTATTCACAGTAACTTCTGCTGTTTTCTTTCCATCTCCCAGATCAATCAATAGAGATGATGCGTAGGAGCACTGTTGTCACTGTTTAATCCGCAGTATATGCTTGCAGGAAGGTAGAGAAAAGTGCACCAGCCAGCTTCAAAAGACTGTCACTTGCTATAAAGACTGCTGATTTTTTCTTCAATTAGTGACAATAGAGGCACGCACCTGTGGTGAGGAACTTTGGCTCAAAGAAGCTGATCTAAAAAACCTTTAAGCACTCTGGATTCCCAGCCTTAGATTTGAAGAACTGACAGAAATGACCTGTTCACCTCTGAACTGGTGACCTACAGGTGGGAAGAAGTATTGTTAGAGGCATGTAAGCAGAATGTAAGGCTGTGTTGTTTTGATGTTTAAGCTATCCATTTCATCTTGGTGCAAAGAATAACAAAGAGGCTATCTGGCTGATGAAAGGTGAAACTGCACTTGAGTTAGCTCAGTGAGAAAGCTAACTTTTGCAAATATTTTTACAAACTGCATGGTGGAGATGTGTTAATTCATTTGTACTTAAAAATGAAGTCAAGGATTTTAAGACTCTTACTGTCCTTAACAACATACACATTCAGTAGTCTATGAGCCTTTTTAACCTTGTTAAGTAACATTATTTTGTTATAAAAATTAATGATGCAGAACTCTTTGCTGTAGGAGTTTGAAGACCTAAAATTAAGAACCTTGATTCTTGTCATTTCCCCAGTTCCTTCACCAAGGGAGAAGCAAATACTTTGTGGTTTGTGTTATCAGGGCATAGAGCGAAGTGGTGCCAAGGAAACCATGTGGCAGTGAAAGCACACTGCAAAACAGTTCATTAAGGAGCTGTGTTGCTCATTAGGGAACTAAGGACAGCTAAAAGTCAGGGAAGTCTAAGCCACCTTCTGACAGGAGCTGCAAGCAGTCAGCTGCTTCCATATAGTATGTTCATGCTGGATGTGGCTATAATTAATATTCCAGGAGACTGGAATTAAGAGTAGTGCAGTAGTCCAGTGTCACCAAATGCAAAGATAAGAGCCATCAATGATTTCTTCAAGTGCCTGAGATTTGCAGAAATCTCTGAAGTGGTCCCTGTTGCAAGATTTTAAATTGGGTAGGAGGAAGTGGGAGAAGGAGATGTATAATTAAGGGGAATTTGGCTAGTGAAATGTTCTAGGGTGGCATGACATTTCTAAAACACTTGGGGAAATAGTGTGAAGAGTCATTCTGTATATGCTATTTGACATGCAGTAGTTGTTCTTAAAATGAACAAACAAGTTTCCTAGAGAAACTGATGGAAATGGTCTTCATGGTTTTAGTATTAATCCTTCAAAAAGGAGGAGCAGAGGTATCCTTTTCCCATAACCTCCCCCTTTTCTGCCTCTTACTCCAAATAAGAGGCTTATTTCTATATTGTATTTTATCTGATATAGGTAGAGAAGCCATGTACACTTAACAACAAATCAGGCTCAGTCAAAGCAAAACTCTACATGTGTGCTTATATACCTGGGGAGACAAACATGACAAACATGGTGAAATCAAGCTGTACACATTGCTTGCTGCAGTACTAGTAGATGCTAACATGAGGCTGATCAGTGTCTGTATAAGAACTCCATAAAACACCAGTTATTTGAGGTAGATTTGCAATGTTTAATGGAGTGGTTAATCATTGCTTTATCCCTACCCTTACTTATACAACATTTCTCAGAATTAGCAAGTAAGACATTCCAAGCATGACAGAAGAATATTTAATAATAAAGAAAAGCAATCATTTCTAGAATATATTTTCAGTATCCAGTGTCTTCTAGAACTGTGAGCCCTCAGCATCTTGCACAAAATATTCAGTACTTTTCAGCCAGGAAGCCTGTATGTTTTTTAGGTGACAATTCATTGGAGGGGATAAAAAGCCCACAAATGGATATGTGTATTAGTGAGTAAAAATCAATCTTATTTAAGCATTAGGAATCAAGTCCCAAACTGAATCCAAATGGGCAGTGTACAGCACTGGTCTTCCAAAAGACTTACCAAGTTTTATAGGATACACAAAAAAAAATCACATGAAACTGGAGTAGCTCATTTCAAAATAATTTTAATAATGACTGATCCATTTGAATTTAAGCAGATGAAGGATAAGCTGAAGCAGGGATAAACTGAAAAGGCCATGTGCTGAATCCCTTCATTATCTATGTGACTAGAAACTCTACTGCACTTTATCATCTGCTGTCTCTTTTTGCTATCTCCGTCTTTAATTTTCCTAAATGGCTGGTGCACTGCTGTTGAGATAAGGTATTTAATAAGGGAAAGGATTTAGATGTTCCTACAAGACCAGCCTGGACTCCTTTTTTTTAAATGTCATCTTGATTTGTGCTTTTTTTCTCCTCTTTAAGTAATAGGCGTAGGGATTATGAAATTAATCTGGAAGCTAAATTCCACTAACAAAATCCTTGTATCCACTGGTAACATAAATAACAATTAGTTCATAGTACACTAATCCCAGGTAGTAAACACTAAAAGAAAACACAAACTGAACCTCATCTTAGGTGGATTGCTTTTAAAATAAAATTTCAGAAGACATAGGGCTACATATATTTCATTTGAAATAGTTGTCTAATTTTACTTATTTATGACATTTTTTAAAAAGCAAAGGAAAACATTCTTTAATATAAAGAATCACTCCTAATAGATATGTACCTGGCTACTTCCATGTCTTAAAACTCATCCTGTAGTCATCCCTTTGACTTAATCAAGTATAGCTGTTCAGTTTCTACCCCAGGAGTGTATTTTAAGGAATTAATCCTAATAGTAAGCTGCCTTCTGCCATCATTACAAATGTTGAAGTAGCATTTTCCTCCAGATGTCTTCTGCACATGGCTAGGGGACAGCCCTGCAGAGAGGTGGTCTGCAGTGCACAGAAGGATGTGTCCACACTCCAGTTTTGGTGTGGATCAGAAATGCATTTCTGAAGTGACTCTCTCTATCATCCCTGCTTACTCTACATTGATTCAATTCACAGGCCAGTCTTGGAACTCACAAACAAACATGGAAAATGTACTTCAGAAGCACAATTACAATACTCCAGCCTTTATTGGGTGTTCAGTCATGGGGGCCAGACTAGAGCCAGTCTGAAGCAACACCTTCAGACTGAGAATAGTGTTGATATTGGGTCCTCTGCATCAGCTTCTTCATCCTGTTGGTATGTTCCTGTTGTACAGCAAAATTTGCAAATGTAGATACAGATTAAGGCTTACAGGAAATACAGAGGCATTACAGCAAAGTGTTCACATGCAAAACAGCTCATGTAACTTTAACTCTAGCTCCTACATTTGTGTCTTATGGTAGTTGGTCTGCAAGATTTCTTGCCTTATTCAGTACATCATGTTGACTTTTTAAGGGGGAAGGAGACAATAAGTCATTATTCATTTCAGGACATCTTAAAAATTCACATAAGTCTGTTGCTGTAGAATGTTTTTCTGTACCTTCTTGCTTTACTAATGGTGAGGAGTATTCTGGCATTACCAGTCTAAGTCTGTAAGATGTACCAAAGGCCCCAGACCAACTCAGAGCCATAGAAGAGGGGTGTAGGCTGTGGCAAGCCAATTTCTGTGCAGATTCTCACATCTGCTGTGCAGTGCTGAGGCTATGGATAAGAAAGCCCAAAGCAAGTTCCCACTGAACTTCCCAGTGCTGTACTGTGCTGGGATAAGAGGCTGCAGAAGTAGTCTAGCTCCATTTTGAGGGGGCTGGGCCTGAGCATGGCACTTTCCTCTTCTCACCTGAGCTAGAGTGTCTCTGCATGCTGCTGTTTGATCTGACTTAACTCTCCCTCTGTTGTGACCCACTGTGCACTTCTAACCCTACAACTGAAGGACTGCACTGAAAGCTTGCTCAGATGGCCAGAAGCACTGAGTGAACCATCCCCTGTACATAGGTTGACAGCATTTAACTAGTCATACTTATTCCAGAGGTTGAATCTTCTAACAGATATTTTAACCTTTTTGGTTTAAATTATAAGCTAGAAGGGCCCCTAAGAAAATTGCTTGTTGCATTCATACAGCAGATGATACTGGGCAGGGAATGATCCAATTCTTGAACAAAGTCTGGAAGGCTGAGAAGACTGGTGTTGGTAGGTAGAGAATTATTTTCCAAGGCACTAGAATAGGCTCAGATCACATAATACAAGAGTAGCACAGTGGTTACTTGATTTTCCTGAATACTAGGCCAAGGGCTAGAGAGTTTAACCCACAAAAGTGGGTTTTCTTCATGCCTGACAGCTTTGTTAACAGCTGTCTCAGAAATTTAAATTAGGAGTTTAATCTACAGTTTTGTTATAGAAGCAGTTCTTCTAGCATGTGAAAGAAGCATAAGCTTGCAGTAGCCTGTTCTGGAAAGTCTCTGGTACCTTTCTGTAGCTAGAGGGAAGAAGTTAATAGATGCAGCTGCTAATTCTATAGTATTGTAATGGAAACTTTATTTTTATTTAAACTCAGCTTTTATGGGCCTCCTGCTTATACATAATACTTGGTAGGAAAATTATCCAAGTTGTTAGAGAAGAGTGGACAAGTAGCTAATTCCAGAGACTTGACCACAGTTTCTACATGGAGGGAGGAAAGGAGAGGGATAAAAAAGTCCAGAACTGGAAACTTACAGGTTGACTATTACAGGCAGAACTACCAATAATGCTTTTATGTGTCATGATTTTAGCCGATAACCAGGACATTATGCAATTTCAGGAAAGTCATGCTGCAAAGCCAAACGTTTTTCTCACTGCAGTGTATCAAGGACTTTTGTTGCAATGTTCTGAGTCAAGGTCATGCATGATCAAGCCCTAGGACAGCCATACAGAGTACAACGTCTGCTCCAGAGTGAGCACAGTTTCTGTGCTTCATTTAAAATGATAGTGTTATTCCCTCTTCTATAAAATTGCACTGTCTCTCTTATCCTGCAGCCTACACCTCATCAATTTGAAGATAGTAATTGTCAAGGTGTTTTCTGCATTTAGTGTATGGAGACTGCAATTTGTTTCCATTGCAGAAGCTGGTACACAACGCAATCCATTATCAGGAATTGCAAACAATTCCTTCCAAACAATTAAATGGTTGAAGAGTGGGAGTAAATAATCTTATTTCTGTCTTTTGAATGGAAAACTGAGGGGTAAAAATGGAAGCGACTCACCCAAGATCTCACATTACTGAACTAACTTTAACTTAGATCTTCCAAGATCTGTTTTCAGGTATTATTTCATGGATTCACGTCCGTTCAGACATACCTGAGCTAACTCAGAAGTGGAGTATACTTGTATAATTGCAGTCCTTGACCTGTGCCAATTAGCCACACTCTCAGCAGATGGCACTTCAAACTAGCATAGCTGTAGCCCTGCACCACGCCAAGGGAACGTACCACTGGTGCCTTAACCACAAGGCTAGCCCTTTTTTTCCAAATTCTGCTAGTGTTAGCTCCCACATCTGACAACTGCTGTTTGCCTTTAGCATCTACATTAACTGAAGATTGTTTATGCCCAGAGGAGAAGGGCATAAAGGGACAATATCAGCTAACTGAATATGTACTTTTTCTTACCTAGACAGAAAAGAGGTTCTAAAGTTAACAAGTGCCTAACATTATGCATGTAGCAAATGGTTCATGGACATTGCTTTGTACTACTGTGTAACTGCTAAAAGAACACAAATTGGTGTTCTAAATTTCAGGGTGGATCTGTGCACCTCTTCTGCAGTCTCTGCTATGATATTTTTGGCTGTACAGTGTGTTAAGTGGCAAATTTCAGCATGTAGTTTTGTGGGTTTGGAATATTGGGTTTATGGTTTAGTTCAGGCCATGTTGATGGAAATAATTAAAGAACATGTGAATCTTGGAGTGAAGGCCTCTAACTAAAGTCAATTGTAATGCTTAGGTAAAATGCTAGGAAGCAGATTTCTTTTGTTTTATTTTACAATAATCAGAACTCAGTGTTTTGAATACTAGATATTCATAGGCAGCTCAGTTAACTGTTCTTTTTACAAAAAAGACCAGTTGTAAATAAATGTGGGGTTTTTTTAAAGTGCAGTCTACTATTCACAAAAAAGTTCTATTGGAAGATAAGCAGGGGAGGTGGATCCAGTTATGGACTGGAATATATATTTACTGTTTTTGTTTGTGAGAAGTTATCACAGGCAATCAGCCATATCCTTTGCTTTAAGATGAGGGTGTTTGGAGGCAAGTATCAAAAGAGAACTCTGGAGACAAGCACTGACATAGATCTCATTTATACTTGCCTTGGAGCTGGAAGATGCATGTGCTCTAGGAAAAATAAACAAATGAAAGCAGAAGACAAGAGAGGAAGGTGAAACATGAGGTTGTTAAGGATAATTAAAGAGGCATAGAAGATCATCTAGCCAGATCTTGTGGTTCTAGTATAATACTGCAAATACAATGCTCAGAGCATTTTGAAGCCTCCTTCATTATAGTTCAACACAATATGGTGAATTTTCACCTCTGTGGTTGAGATCCCTTGGAGCCATCACACCCTGACCTATTTTACTGCTTTGCTTTCAATATATTATGTAGGGGCTTTAGGTCTTTTTTTGCTTTTATCCTCTTGTGATGGTAGAGATAATGTTGGCAGAGTACATAAAAGTTAAAACAAGGTGTGCTCTCAATCTTTATGGAAATTTTCTGCTTTTGCTGCAAACTAGTGGTGGAATCATTCAAAAACCAACACACAGGGCTGAAGGTCTTTAAAACTGCTTTTTCTTCTGTTGTATTAATAAAGAATAAGTAAGTATGCTTTAATTTTTTCTTATTGCTGCAAATTCTAAGAATATTATATTGCATATGAATAAGTAGGATAAATTTTCAGTGAAGGGATAGAAAAGTGTCTAACATTAGAGGATTGTAGGTCTCAAATTTGTTTTGAAAATTTCTATCCTTGCTTAAGAAAGGACACAGTATTGCATCAGGATTCTAGTAAGACATTCGTGCTGAATCCTCTGAGGAGGAGCTTTCATTACTGTCTTCATGCAATCGAAATTGATGAGGCTTGGACAATTTATACTAGCGGTGCCTCAGCTTTTCTTTAGAAGTTTTAAGTATTCCCCTGTAATTACCAAGAGTAAAGCTTTGAGTGCTGCTGAGTTATGCTCTTGCGTGGTGTCTTTGGAAAGTGCATCTCAAAAGAAATAAGCTCATGCTTGTAACAGGAGAGCATTAGAGCTTTCCAAATGAACACTCGTTTGCTGGTGTTAGTGAACTCGAATTCAGAGGAGTCTGTCACTGTCACCTTTCCTAGGCATTAGTATATATAATTTATAATTATATATTATACAAACTTATAATTAGTATAAAGACTAACTATGAAATAAAAACAGGACCTAAGCCATCTTGTTTACTCAGTTTACTCATAGATTGCACAAATTAAAACTGGTGGGGAAACCTGGCCTACGGTTGTTGAAATCATCTGCTGTTGTAAAAGTAAATGTAAAAATCATCTCCTTGTAAAAGTACGTGAAGTCCTAAAACATGGTAATTTAGCCTAGAAGAAATACAGAATAACAGTTCCTTTTCCCTGTCAAGTAATTCACTACACTAAGAACAAGAGAACTAAGGTGGAGTTGTCCTAATGATCTGAGTAAATCCTAGATGCATTCTCTTTAGTTTCATTAATTACAGGCTATATCATATCCAGCACTTTTTTAATAACTGTTTTGTGACTATTCTTGAAAGACATGTTATTAATCTTTATCTCTACTACTTCCCTGTAAAGTCAGAATAAATTCCTCAAAGAGAGCTTCTGAGTACAAATTAAGGTTTGTAAACCTCTAGTTCCCAGTATTATTAATATTTTCAGAAAGCTGTTTCCAGGAAGATTTGGCTGCAAAATGCTGTCTGTTCTGAGAGCTTTATTTGGTCTTCTTTTTTGCTTAGCATTTGTTAGCATGTGAGTTTTCAGAGTTCGGCGCTAAGTCAGACAAGTTATACAACTGTTGTTATTATCTTACCTGAGATTTCCCATTATAAAATGCTCTATAATCAGTGTCTGTCAGAGAATCAGATTAGTGCCTGATTAGATCTGTCAAGTTTCATCTTCCAATGTGTTTTGTGCCAGATTTGAATTTGAGAATGAATACTTGGAGTATTAGAAGTTAATATATGATACAATTGAAAGCTCTGTTGGGTAATTACATTTTTCATTTTGAGTTTGTTACCCTAACAAGTACAGTAGGGCACAAATGAAAGGTTCTAATATCAGAAGATTTACTACATGATGTCATGCGCTGCATACCTCCCAGAAGAATTCATGTTAATTGTCACACAGTCTTGCCAAAATCATGAGCAGTGTGCAGTAATGAAATCCTAATAGCAGACAGCTGGTTTTAAAGGCACATACCCAATGGCTTTAGCATTCTGCAAGGAAGATACGTTTCTCCTGCAAGGGCTGGCTCTGAACTTATGCCTGACCCACACAAGTGAGGGAAGGGCTGTGCCAGCAGCTTTGCGGAGCCATGCAATCTCTGCACATTCTGCATATGGCAGAAAAGGGCCAGTGGATGTTTTCTCTCCCAATTTCTTTCCACTGCTTGGCTGATCCAGAGCCAAACATCTGCCTCTAGGTTAAGCTGAACTGCGTCAGAAAATTCTAATTATCCCTTACCTTCAGCACCCTTGCAGATCTATTTTCCCAGGCTACAGCCCTGGGAAGGCTATTCTCTGATGCATGTGTGTTTGTTTATAAAAAGGTCATTTCTATGAGGCTTTGACCTCTCCAGTTGGTTTCAAAACCTGTACTCTGTGTGGAGGAGTCAATTTGCTTCCTCAAGGAAGACATACTCAATCCCTCTGTTTCTTAGGATGGGGAAAATACCCCATCAAGTGTCTTCTTTCTTGAGATCAACTTGTGGATCATAGTGAAATTTATTAGTTCAGTTTCCTACTAGTCAGTTTGTTCAGCTTCACAGTTGATAGTCCTGGACAGAGAGAAGGGCTCCTGTGACAGTTTTTTTGGGATTAATTCTCAAAAAAATGAACAAACAAAAAAACACAGCTTCTGGGGTATCTTCATCATGCTGAAAGATTTTAGTGTTGGCTTTCACATTGTCATCCTGACCATTGCATGTTCAAAAAACTTGTAATATTAGCAGTTCATCTGCTGGTGTGTTCAGAGTGAAGTGGAAAGGGATCTCAGTGCACATATTGTCTCTGGCAGAGGGACCTGTATGTTTCCCCTGAGACTTCTACAGTACTATCTTTTATGTTGGAGTGGCAGGGGTGTAAGTATACAGCATGAAGAATTGCCTCTGAGGTACTGTGGATCTGTGTGCAATTTTGCATTGGGACATACAGGTGTGTCTTCAGGTGAACCACTTGTGGAGCTGGTGGTGATCCAACATCAACCTTGTTCTTGAGCAGGGAAAAACCCAACTGTTTACTGCCCCAGAAACAGAACAGTCAGTGCCAGGAGAAAAAGCCTCTTTTGTTACAGTAGGCCAAACGAGTCTTCTGTCTAAAAACCAATTAATAAAGGGTGTAAAGGGAATGTAAGTAGGATGGTGAGGATCCAAGTGAGGGCTGCAGATTGCATGCTTTAACATGGGGAGAATTATACTGCTGAAATCAGTGGGTGGGTGATGTTAAACAGAAGACACTCCCTGGGAATGAATAGATTTCTCTAGCTCCATTATAATTTTTGGAGAAATAGGTATATATGTGGGAATACCTGAGAATCCTTTTTAAAAATTTTATGAAGTGAGTATACTGCACTGCTTAATTTGGGCAAATAGATCCCTTCCTGCACCACACATCCTGGAGAAACCTGAGTTTATTTGTACGTTTATATCTAGAACCTATTGGGTGTCTTTCATGTTTACATACCCTAGAAGTGGGGACATATGTGTGATATTGGAGTGATACAATGCTAGGACATTGCTTCCCACCTGTGATGTCTCCAGGCCCTTATGCACTTTAACAAGAACAGCCATCACAGTTTCATACACTGTTTGTCAAGACAAAGAGTACATGCTCAAGATAGTACAATGTTAAATCAGCTCAGTCAGAATTTTTTGCTGCTTCTTCTTTCTCTCTATAATAAATAACAGTGTAAACCTTCCATGTTGCACACGTTTCTTAGCTATGCATACTGTCATTTTTCACATTTTTCTTTTGTCATATTGATAAATGGTCAAGGAAAATAATATCAGAGCAGGGAGTGCAACAATTGTTTTTAAAGAGATATCCAAAGATGAAAATAATAAAGCAGCCACTCCATTGTCAGAGGCTTAGCTGTATGAACAGAAGTGAATATTAGATCATCTCTAAATTCCGTGGGGGAAGAAAGTAGAGAGATCATGCTGATTATTTTTTTATTTACACAGCACCAATGTAATAATTAAGAGCAGTAGCCTAAAAGAATGAACACATGGACATTAATAAAGGGATTGATTTTCAGGGAATTGAATTATAACAGGCAGAATAGAAATGAAGAATGAAGTCTATTCAGCAAATAGCTTGGCTCCCAGCTCCAACTGCATAGGGGGAGCAGAAAGGTGGCTGCCTAATAGAATTATACTCCTCTTTATGTTGTTTTTATGAAAACCTATATATTAGAATATAGATAAAGGTACATGTGGAAAGTATGCAACTTGTGTGTCCTGTGACAGCTCAAAACAAATGTGGAAGCTGAAAATGGGGGCCTGGGATCAGCTCCTTCTGCTCCTATAGAGTTTTCATTGTGCTCTGCCAATGCCACATTGCTGCTGTATTGTGCTGTAGTGTGTTCATGTCCACTGCCTAGGCATGGGGCTCTGTTCTGTTCTGGTATTTGTGTTGAAAATGTTCAGAATACACTTCAAGGTAAAAGATCTATGCCTACTTGCTGAGGCACTGGGTGCCTGCTGTCTGGGAGACTACCAATAATGCACCTGATTTTTTTTTTTAATTATTTTTTTATTTTTTGCCAGCAGAGACAGACCGGTTCATGGTACTTACTTAAAGAGGAGATTGCTTAAATCCCCTAAATTTAATTTTTTGTAATGGATTTAGCAGTACTTTTGCCTCTATTTAGTGTGAGGAATATCTTCTGCTTAGGTAGCTGCCCTTTAGTATCTTTATATCAGATTAATTAGTGGTATTTCGGTGAATAGGAGGTGGGCTGTATATGCTTTCCAAATGCACTTACTGTCTTTATTTGATTTCTCTGGGTTTCCTTACAAGCCAGAGCAAGGTCTGAGAAAATAAGAGAGAATTGCTTGGAGATGAGAACAGTAGAGAAAAGTCTTAGCTTTTCATCAGATCTTCCAGTGCAATGTGCAGCTGGGTCTGTCCACCTTGAACCATTAGGTGATGGGATATGCAGGAACCCAGTTCTGTGTGGTGGTGTCCTAATGGCACCTTGTCTATACTACTAATGCAAAGTAAAGTCCATCTCATTTTTAAGGCCTTCAAAAGAAAGGAATATGAGCAAGCTCAAAACCTCTGCTTTTCTATACACTTCCCACCTAGGTGACCATATTTTCAGTCATAGCCTGTACCTGTGAAGGGTCCATGCCTTTTCCTGTGATCATGTAGAGAGGTTGGTCTCGCGTTAAGGATCAGCCTTGCCACCTGAGTTCAGGCCTTAGTCTCAATCTCCTCTGCAGTGTGGGCTGCAGTGCATCAGTTTTCCTTAATAAGCCAAATATCGCCATCTAGAATGGAAGGAGTGTTTCTAATCTCCCCACTGTTAAGAGCTGGTATAATGAGACGGAACAGAAATGACCTCTGGAGTTCTGTGCAGCCTGATGAGCTTTCACGAGGCTTTCAAATACCATGAGTTCCACACAGATGACTATAAATAATTGCCTAGGTTGGCCTGACCTCGGGTTGTCTGAGAAGATGATCTGATAATGGCACAAGTGACTCTGATTCTGCTCTGTAGCTGAGATCCCATTTAGGATTATACTTATTTGAACTCTCTGTAATTTAAGAAGAAAGCTTTCTGCATGTGCCAGTACTGGAAACACATTCTGAACACAAAGGTCACTGATGTGGCAGTTGAAATCATCTTGCAATAAGTCGCCTGGGACATGAGTTTAAGCAAAACTGAAAACTTACCTCTTGTTTGACAGTGCAGTTTTCTTTCCCTCGTCTCTCAGCCCTGGTCAAAGTTGCCAAGTTTCATATTAACTCCTCAGTTCTGCAGACCATGTATCAGGCAGATAACTCTTCACTGGGTCTTCAGTGTGGAACTTTGCATGCTTTGGGGTACACATCGATCTGAGAGCAGCCTGCAGAAGGGCAAGTTGGGTGCCACCTCTTTGCCTTGAGGCATCTTTGCCTACTTTCCCTTTCAGAGGCAAGTGGTGAGCATTGTTTTCCAAGAACGACTATCCCCTTTCAAGAAATGTGGTCCAAGAAAGAAAAAAATATTAACAAAAGCAGCCGTGATTACAAGCTTGCTTAGTCACTCCTTTCATTTTTTCCTGACAAATTATAAAGAACAAAGCTAAATGACTCAATGATCATAAAAGTCTTTTCCAGCCTAAATGAATCTATGATTTTTTTCTTTAACTGCTGTTCTGCAGAATGCATACTACTAGGAGTAGTTTCTCAAATCAGCCATGCCTGTGCCTTGGTGTACTATTGCTGCAAATTTTTCAGATTTTACTGTAAATAATTATTTTTAGATCACTGTAGAATGTGATAGCTTAGATAACGTGATGGATGTACTACTGGGAGGGGCACAAACCACTTTGAAATGGCATGCAGCCTGGCAAAAAGGGAGACCTGATGCTGCCCATGAAGGCATTTGCTGTTGCTGATGGTTCTACATGCAGCAGAAAAAGTATGGGAACTCCCTGGCTTGGAATAAAGGAATCCCTGAAGGTAGACAGTCTGTATAGATTAAATGTGGCCTTATTAGGCCAGGCTGTTACTAAATTGTTTTGTTACTGGTACAATCTGAAAATCTTTAAACCTCATACAAGATGAGGAGAAAGCTCCAGAGAGATATATATATTATTTACATATTTCATTTCTTCCCAAATGCTTGTAAAAATAACTTAATATTACTATTTTGAGGAATCTCCCAAGAAGCTCATGAAAACTGTAATTTTTCAACACCAGTGCCTTTTCTGAAAGACAGAGCTCTCCTTATCCCTTCTTTCTTTAGCCAAAAACAATCCATTCAGGGACATAACTGTATTTGGGGAAGCCTTGGGGCTGGTTTCATGTTGGCTGTAGTAATCATATGAATCATAAATAAATCAGTTTGCACTATCATAAACAGAACCACTTGAGGGTGTGCAGATTTAATTAGGAAGACTATGTGGGAACAAGAGAGGTTTTATAGGTGTGAGAAGACTAACAACTGGGAAGAAGGCATTCCACAGTCCAAATTTCAGCTCTTCCTGCACTTAGTTGCTAGCACTAATTTGTAAACTATTCGCTGAGATTTTCAAAATACCTGTATAATTCATTCACCTCTTCCATTGAAGTGTAATGGGTGATAAGTTTAAATACCATATCTTTAGAGAAAGAAAAAATAGATGGAAAACACTTTCAGTCACTACTGAAGCGTACTATGGTACATTTGTGTGAGGGTAAAGACAGGTGAGATCTACTGTATGGGTAGGCAAGCTTCCAAGAGCATTAACATTTTATTTTAGGAGATGAATAAAAGCCTCAAAATTGCTCTAGACTTGGCAGGTAAGGATTGTTATGCTTCGTCTTGCCTCTTGGCCAGAAAGCTCAGTAAGTGGGAGCTTGCCAGATACGGCAGTCTTCCCCACTACCTGAATTTAATTTAAACCATTCTGTGCAGCCCTGATTTTAATCCTTTCATTTTGGTTTTGAGTTACTGCTTATATGGCACAATGGAAATATTTTTTCAAACTTAAATTAGAAACATATTTTAGGAAACAAAAAAAGTGCCTGTCTTCAGTGCAGAATGAAACATCTTTAACTGTTAGATGAAGTCTAACCATTGGAACATTTTACTTGAAAAGTTTTATTATCAGTAGAGAAATGGGGATTTTCTGTTATGTGCTTTTTGTTACTCCCCCTCCAGTTTGTACACATTGCACAGATTGTTTCCTCAGGGTGGCGAAACTTTGTAATAATTCACAACAAATACATTTTTAAAATAGCTAGAGACAGAAATGTGATGTGTCATAGGTAAAAACAAAAAAATTTGTGTTCATCTTTATTTTTACTCTCCACATCTAAAATAGCAGTGGGTCTTTGTAAAGTTCTACTGAGTTCTTTTCATTTGCCATAAATGATGGCAGCATTGTTGCCACCTCCAAGAGTACATGTCTCCAGGACATCAGCATCAGTTTTTGCTCTCAAAAAAAACAGAACAGGAAGTATAAATGCTGCAAACATCTGAACCCCAGTAAAAGTTGTGGAAAGAATC
Source organism: Hemiprocne comata (assembly GCA_020745705.1). NCBI lineage: Eukaryota > Metazoa > Chordata > Aves > Apodiformes > Apodidae > Hemiprocne > Hemiprocne comata. The sequence continues at coordinate 6,240,426 of CM036594.1, read as the reverse complement.
TGTTTCTTTGATTCTAAAGAGTATGAGTTGCACCTTGATCTTGAATTTTGCTGCCAAGCCTCGCTTCTTCCACAAGGAAAAGTAATAGGCCTAGTTGGTGGGCAAGAAAGATTTTCTTTTTTTCTTTTTTTTTTTTTCATGTTCTGGAGGTCTTTTTGTAAACTAGAAAGGCTAGAAAATTCAGATCTTTATGGAATTACTACAGCACATGTGAGAAGCATAGCGGAAACATTAATTCAAGTAGTTATCAGTGATCCATTGTCAAATGGAAAACTATATTGGGTGGGATTTCAGAGAGGTTCAGCATATGGTACATCCATCAAAGACATGGTTTAAGATTAGAGAGTATGGATTAAATCTGCAGATGACAGGATTCCAGTTGGGAAGGAAGACTGTGAGGTAACCACCCTGGATAGGAGTAACCTATTGCAAAAACAAGCAATGGTCAGGGGCTAATCTAGTATCAGGTACTGCAGCTCCTTCATCCTGATGTCACATAGAATGTGCCTTGACACTATCATCCCATCGAGAAGAAAGGCCCATGTTGCACTGGAATATTGGGGTCTTATTGATAAGACCTGTGCAATAACCACTGTATTCATGTAGTGTTGGAAAGCATCAAGCTTGGTGTGTCCTTTTCTGGGCTCTGTGTTTCAGAATGGGTGAGTACCAATGGGGGCCATTCAGTGTTGAGGATGTTTTGAGGTCTGGAAATGTCACTCAGGGCCTAAGTTCCTGTGATAATGCTCATTGACTCATTATGAGATTTTTTTTTTTTTTTTAATGAGCTTTCTCTAACATTTTAAGCATGCAGATTTGTCAGTAAATCCGGTATGTATTAATAAAATTTGTGCACTTCTTTGTGCTTTCATGTTGGCAGCAGAACATTAAAACAGAAAGGGCTGGTTTCTATGCAGCTGCAGTTTCAGAAGTGTGAATACTTACTTCTTTGAAGGATCATTTAGGGCCTACATCAGAAAAAATGTGCCTGTGAGTCACAGCTGTATGGCCACAGCATGATACTGTATTGGGACTGGGAGTACTGGGACCTACCAGCTAGTTGGTTGTCTAGATGCCAAACTTTTTGTCTATGGATTGTCTACCAGCCTGCCGTTGAAAATTTACTTGTTTAATAAAAAAATATAAACACTATTTGATACAGTTTTAGATCATCTTGAGACATGTCTTTTGAAAAATTATTACTATAAATTCTGTCATTGAAATGTGTCATTTATTGGCTGGGTCATATAGTCACTTATTAGGTGATGTTACAAGTCCTGGTTTGTTTTTTAATTGTGTGAATGAGGCCACTGGTAAAATGATTTTTTTCTGTTGTGCATGGGAAATGGTGGAGGGAACAGATTTAAATGTAGCTTCTTTGTAGCAGAGAAGGTCATGTCACCCATGGGTGTTGGCCAGTATCACATCTGACATGATCATGTTTAAAGGCAAAGCAGAATGAAAGAGAGGAGGGGGCCCATGGGGTATGACTGGTGAGGAAAGCTTATCTAGGACGTGCTGGCTACCCTGGCAAAGTGTAAAGAGGCCAATTAGCTCTGCTTGTCCTTCCCTTCCTGTTGTTTCCAGCCCAGGCGTGAGCGTCTCAACTTCTTCTTAAGGTTTCGAGCAATGAGTTGCTTTTTCTAAGGAATGGCAGGAAACCATTTTATAAGATGGGGGAGGGAGAAGTTTCCTGTTTTAGCTACTTCCTATATAATTCCTAAGCTAAAAAGAGAAGATAGATCAGGGAGCCAGACCACCAGCCCCAGTGTCCTTACATGTGTTCCTCTGACAGTGAAGGTCTAACCCAGCTGACCACATCCCCATGGATTTTGTCTTCATCTCAGTAGGACCCCTAAAAACTCTACATGCATTTTAACGAATCACTAAGTTGAGTCTTTTCTTAAAGTTGCATGTTAATATAATATGTTAATGCAATATAAAGAAGTGCTTTCAAGGTCAGAACTGTGGGATTAGTCGGTGCAGGTTGGCTGGACTGTGACCTTGGGACCGTTTTTGGAACCTCACAAACATTTAATGATTGATCAGTTTAAGTTCAAGTGAAGCTTATTTTGCAGTACACAAAAGCGTAACTGGGATTGATTATACCTTTGTCTTAAGTATTAATACTTCATTTTACTACTTTGGTCTGTGAGTAAATAGGCTTTATCACTTTTAACCCCCAAGACACCACAACAAATGCGAAGAAACTCTGTGAGCGCCAGTGACTGAAAGGTGCATGTCCAAGTTTAAGGCAGTGAAAAATCTCCATCATCTCCTGCTGTTCACAGCAGGGCAGCTGGGCAGCTACTCTGTTTTTGCCAGTTCTGTGCTTCCCTTTGGCAAGACTGTCTGAAGTTGCTGCCTCCAGGCACTCTAGGGAACTGAGAGCAAATGCAGATAGTCCAGATTATACTCTAAAGATCTAATGCTATCAGGTGGCTAAAATGCATAAGGCAGTTACATAAATCTTACTAATGCTTTTGATGTGTTTATCTTCTATTTTTTTCTTTACTTATTCTCAAAGCCATTAAGCTCGAAATACACTTATGCATTCACTAAAGGATGTGTGCACTTGTTTAAAGTTGATTATTCTACTCATTTGAGTCTGTGAATGGTAAACATAAATTTTGTCAAAAGCCCTACTTAAGAGTTGCCTAGAAAGTGCAGTATATTAAAAAAAAAGACCATAAAACTGAAAACGACAACATTCTGTTAACATGTCTGATACATTCTGTCAGCTTCAGAAAGGAATACTTTCTAGATAGTATTCCATATTAAAAGTGGTACTGACTAAATCTGTGCTATGGAAAAAATTATAAACTCTTCCAAGTATATTAACAGTATTATTCAATACCTGAAGACAAATTATTTACTAAAGACATAGCATTTGTTTTCTAACAGAAGTGTGTATTTTTCTTAAGCAGACATCCTCAGCAACACTTTGGAAGGGTCCTGAGGAAGGATATGACAAGGTTCTGCAAGATGTGACATCTGGTAGATGGCCTGCTTCCAGTGACCCAGGGACCCTGGCAGGTACAGTGTCAAGTTCAGTTTTATTGAGGTCTATTGCAGATTTCAGGTGACTTGACTGAAATTGTGAATGTGCAGCTTAAGTTAACTGGAAGTTTAACTTTTCTATACCGCAGTGGGCAGCACAAAAAGCTTAAATTCTATTTTAATTTTGCTAATTGCTACTTGAGGCCTTAAGCACCCTGGTCTAGTGGGAGGTGTCCCTGCCCATACAGGGGGGTTGGAACTAGATGATCTTTAAGGTCCCTTCCAACCCTAGCCATTCTGTGATTCTATGATGACAATGCTGAGGGATTACAAGTTTGTTTTCCTCAAAATCTGAAAGAGAAATTTAGCAGGCTAAAGATGTAACATGTGTCCTTAAATTAAGCTGTCTTTCTGCTTTCCATGATAGGTGTCATCAATAGTCTCATCCTTTCTAGCTGTAAATTTAAAATGAGTGCATTTATTGTTGTGGTCTTACATACCTGCATTTCTATTCTGTAGTTAGCCACAAGTTTTTTTAAAAAATCCCCAAAATCATGAGATTTACCTAAAATGTACCTCAATGCAACACATTTTACTGCATTTAATTTTTAACATTTTCTATGCCTAACTTTTATCTGCAGTCACGAGACCTAAAAATCTCACCTTTTAAGTGAAATAGTTGATGTTCACAATGTAGAATTTGCAGTCTGCTGTGGCTACAAGAGCTTTTCTCAAAAGTGCTAGAAATTGCAAAAAAAAAGAAAAAATGGAGTGTAGTAGAGTTCAAACTGGTATTCTTTAGTAAGGCTGGAGCTATTGGGCAATCCTTGCAGTGCAGTTAAGCTGGCAGTAGGAGTGTTCAGTTTGAAAAGAGGGTATAGGGTACAGATGTGTGCCACAGAGGACAGGAATGCTGCTTGATCATCTGTACATTAAAAGCCAATTCCAGTTTCACTGTTCTCACTGAGTCCTCAGGAGAACTGCAGGAGAGACAAGTGAGAGAATAACTTTTTTAAAAAAGAAATATCTGCAACCAGGCATTGAGAATACAGCTGGTTGCAAAGGCTGGAGAGTTTTGTTTGGTATTATAGTTTGTTTATGATTGTTTTGAAAGTGAGTTAAAGGAAAACATTAGTCTTTTGTTGTTTCTGGTATTTTTATCAAGGGCTATAAGTTCTATTGAGCTTCAGCTTCTTCTCCCTGTAACTTGCCATAGATAGACCTATAGTCACATCTCATCCCAATCTGAGAGGCTAAAATCCACCTGAAATAAAAATCTGTGAGTTGAGGGGGAAAGCAGCTGAAAAATCCATCGTTTTCAATTAAAACTGAATCTTAACAAGCCTGTTTCTGTTACTTTGTTTTTACATGTTGCCATAGATATGCCATTCAGAAATTGCAGATTGTGTCCTTTGTGATTTATCCCAAGTCATTCCAGTAAATTTTCTTCTCCTGTTCTTTGTGGCTGAGCTACTCAAGCAGGGGAGGGTTTATTTGCTTGGTTTTATTTTGTTTCTTCCTGAGATGCTCAGCCTGGAATTTCAAAGCAAAGCAAATTTTCTGTATGTGTGTAAAGGGGAGACACTTCTGAGGGCAAAGATTTGAGAGGATATTTCAAATAGCTGTGATAATTCCAGAAAAGACATCATTATTAATAATGTGAGAATGTATCAATCTGCCAATAGTTGGACTGGATTGCAAATATTTGTGCATGTGTATTGATTGAAATGTCTGACCTGAGCTTTTGTATCCAGAAATAAGTTGTTGATTGTGTCCCATTACAATGTCAAAATACCTCCACCACGGATATGTATAACCTGTGTTTTTTCACCACACTTTCCTTATTTTTTCCTGAACTAAATTCTTGGAAATTGTTCTGTTCTTGATATAAACCCACTCTGTCTGTCTTCCCCCTTAGCCTCCAAGGACTTAGCCCGTGAGGGGGAAGTGTTTAAAAATAATTACAGTTATGGTAGAACAGCCTGTATCCTTTCTATAGAGTAACTGACATCAGACTTCTGAGTTCACAAAATGGTCAACAAAAGATCAGTAAAAACATCTAAGGATTCTGAAGGACAAACAGATTTTTTTCCTTTTTCATTTAAAGGGAAAATGTAACTTTTCAAGCAGGAGTAGGTTTTCAGACTGAATGGCACACACCTCTTAAAGTTAGTACGATTATATATCCTGAAGAACCACTCAGCTTCTTAAAAGCTTTCCCTCCAAGCATACATGTAGCTCTTCTGTAATTCCAAGTTAAAATATAAATTTAATATTAAAGGGTCCTGTGCATGTGTGGGGCGGAAGAGGAAAAAGAGGGATCTCTCCTAGTTTGTTTTTTTTCTGACTTAATGAGAGAAAGGCATTCCTGTGCTATCTTCCGGAATGGGCTGAGGGTTGTATTTTAATCATGTATTTTGATCATGTTAAAGCCAGGGGAGTAGATGAGATGCAACATGGGGCTGCAGGTGGAAAATTTTGTTAGCCCAGGGGTTATGATGTGCCTCCAGGGAAAGCCCAGTGACTGGCTGGTGGCTATTGTGTGGCTGTGGCTAAGACAGGAGAGCAAAAAGCAGGGGTCAAATTAGGAGATACAAGACAAAAGCTGGAGGGGAGGTGGGCAGGAATGGGTTAAAATAGAGAGGGAGTTAAGCAACAGCTCTGTGGCTTGCTTCCATCCTAGAACCAGTAGCATGCTGAGGCATCCTTGCCACACAGCCAGGAGACACCAGGAGGCTGGCTGTAATTTGGTGCTGTCCTGCTCAGAGTTACCTTGCACAATTTTATCTTTGAAGCCAGAGAGATTTTGAAGCAAGCACCTGAAGTGTGTGGATGAGGAGACAGCTTAGACCCTGATGTGAGAGACTGAAATTTCAAGGCAGAAATTTTGTCAGGGACTTGGAGGAGCATGGGCAAGAAGCATAGGCTCACCATTTCTTGGCCAGGTCATGGTGCTTGGCAGTACCTGAGGCACGGATGACAATAAATGTTTGCAAATGTTTGTTTTAAAAATATTCACTTAGTTACTGTGGTCCATACCAAGAGCTGGAAATGCAACAGTACTGCAGGCTTTCCTTCACTTAATGTTTTTCCCACAACTTTCAGAAACATTGAGAGGGGCTTTGGAGACTTTGTAGGAACTCATTTGAAAGCACCCCTGGATTGTTTATAATGGTGGTATTTTTAATATTTGCGCGTGCAATTGGAAAACCCTCACTTACGTTTTCTCACTCTCTCCTATCTAACATAGCCACAACTTGTGAGTTTATATCTGCTAGGAATAATGCTTTACATGTGCCAAATTTCTTGGGTTACTTTTAGAAGACTTGAAAGAATAATTTGCTTTTAAATAGAAATTTAAATTTCTCTTTTCCTGGCATATAAGATTAGACAGGGAAAATATTACAAGCTTTTTTCCTAATCATTGGCTACATTCAGACAGCCAGGCAAAATCTTTCTAAACGTTGTGGGTGTATTATTTCTTTTTGTTGTGTGCCAGTAGATTTTTCTAGCTGTGGAATCCTTTTCCTATCGAGAAGAGAAACTGCCATATCTGTGTTTGCCATTTTCTTAGTGCTTTCGCTTTGTTTATAGAGTGTAAGTTCCTTGGGAAGGCCCCGGGGAAGCTCAGGTTCCTACAGAAGTGTCTCACTAGGCACGTCGCCCTGGTGCAGGGCTGCAGGGATCTCCTGGCTCTCTGCGGCCCGATTGCATTGCTCACTGTTTCACGGATGCCCCCTTCTGCCCTCCTTGCCTCATATCAGGGAAAAATACTCGTTCAAGACTACCCAGAAACCGTGAAGAATAGGACATGGAATTCGGGTTTTACCCAGTGCTGCTGGATATGTCCTGAGGACAGCTCCATCCTGATGGCTTTTGTGTTGCTGAGTCCTTCGTTTGCCATATGCACGTTCTGCAAGTAGGAACCCTGTGAATGCATGAGATAGACACTGAAGGAAGGAGGTGTGAGCGAGTCATGTATTAGAAATCCTTGTGTCTAAGTGTGTGGCGAAAAAGCTCTAAAAACCTTTGGCTACACTCACTTTTTAGTTGTGTGTTCACCTGTGCATTTTTATCACATCTGAAATAAGCTGCTCTTCACAAAAAAATTATGAGGATATCTTGGAAAAATTAGGAGCAACCTCTATGACCATTCTTGATCACATAGCCCTTCCCTCTCTGACAAACCCTTTAAAGTGATACAAGAATGCAGACCACCTCTTCCCTCCTGGAGCTCCTGTTTGCTGAGCAGTGTCCATGCCACACTTCTCCTGTGGCAGACAACAAAAGGAAAAGTGCCCCAGGTCTAGGATGCATTTCTTTGTTCTTGCCAGAGAGATCCAGTTACAAAGATGAGAAAATGACTCAGATCCATGTTCTTTGCTGGTGCTGCCCCTGAGGGTTCCGTTCCAGTTGGCTGCGTTTATGCAGCCCGCACTTTGCTAGGAAAGAGAGTGAAACTATCAGTCATCACAGGGGTTTTTTTAATTGATTTTGGGATGTGACCTTGGCACTGAACAATTTCAAATCTGAAGATCTGAGTGCCCTTAGAAACTTGTTCATGAATGGCTCTTCTGCTCAGCGTCCTTTTGTGCATGCTAACTGGATGTAGCACACCAGGGACTCTTCTGGAAGAGGTGGGGAACAGCCATTCTGGGAAACATCTGCTTACAGATGTGTCCTTCTCCTGCAAGGCCTGTTCTCCCCCTGAAGAATTCCTCAAAGCTCACCACTGTGAAAGAAGGTTTCACTCACTACACTATCTTTGTTTTTAAACTATTAAGTGCTGTTACCACTTCACATGGAATGATGTCTCTTCTAGGTCAAAGTCTTCTGTTTGTGTTGCAATGATAGTTTGACATAAAATGACTCAATGACTAAAACAAAAAATGGTACAATATTTCAATCCTCATATCATGAACAATCTAGGAATTAGAAAGCGTAACATAGAATTAATGTATTTTTGAAAAATTCATTAAAATAACCCTCTTTGGGATCTGTTAACGCTGACGTTTCAAATTAAATTTTAGTTTTAACAAAACACATGTGCTTTCTAAGAAAAAAAAAATCCAACCAAGTTTAAGTAAAGCCTTTGTATCTCAAGTTTTCTCCTGTCTCCTGGATTAGCTGCTCCTCCGAATAAAACTGCTTCTCACTGCAAACAGCACACATGAAGTGACAGAGGGAGAGCCTTCCCACCACCTCCTGCTCAAGAGATGTTGACATACAGGAGTGGCAAAGAGGAAGGTGCAAACAGATGAGAATCCCAGCTGAATGAGTGGGTTTTTAATCTTCTTGCACCTGTTTCCAGGAGGGAGTGTGACAGTGATAGGGTGCAGAAAGGAATGTTACAACCTGGGCAGCAGGATGTGGGTGGAGGCACAAGGCCCAAGGGCTGAGAGAGAAGGGGGAGGGAGGAACAGGAGCTTGCATCGTATTTCAGACCTTGAATTTGGAAGAACTGTGATATGGAAACAAATATATTAAAAAGTCAATTTAAGAGCAGTGTTTAGGTATGGAGTTTACCAGAGAGAGATATTTACTACAATATGAATGTAGCAACTTCTGAAATAATTTAATTTCTAAAAGCAATTGTTCTGAGATTATAGTGATGACTCTGCTGCATGGATTTCATGAACAGCAGAATGTGATCTTATCTCCTGAGATAATTACCTGAGCACAAAATGGGGCTTTAAATGGTTTGAGGTAGTATGTTGAACACAAAACCTGCCCCAAGTAGGATTCTGTGATTAGAGGACGACAGCACAGCATCTGCAGAGGGGCTGCCACAGAGATGCTGATACCCTCTTATAGACAAGGGAGTGAGCATGGGAGGAGTTGTTAGAAGCCTTTTCAACACCACTTTATTTATGTCCAGTAGTACAGCCCTGATGTCCTCAGGGTTAGTGAGCCTGAACCCACACTTTAGAAGAGTCTGGTTGGAGGCCAGGAAGACACCCTGGATTTCCAGCTGTTCGTTCCTCAGTGTTAGTTTTCATTGCAATGCTGGAGTTGTAAAAATTGGTTAAAATATTCTGCTTTGCAATATTTCTGGAAACACAAACCTGCCCCTTTCCAGCCTGTAGCTGGAACCCATGCCAGGTTCTCTACTGCTAGTGATGGTGACACTAAGGCAGCACAGGTACTGCTTAGTCCAGTTGCATCCACATTCATTTGAAATTATGCAGACCAGCAATGAATTACAAATGGTGTTTAAAATCCCATGTTATTGCAATAAATCCTTGGGTTTTTTCCCTTTCACTCTCTTTTGGGTGGACTCCTAGCATGTTTGACAGGAGCACAGGACGTTTTTGATATATGGCATCAGGTCCATTAGTTCAGAAATCCCACACAGAAGCTTGTTTTTAGAAAGAGGGAAAATAAGATTAAACAGGACAGGGAATGCTGTTATGAAGGAATGAAAATATTTTCATTACCGGAGTATTTGTATGTCAACAGCTGATAGGGAATGATGTGAGACATTCCCAGAAGGACTCCCAGAGATTTTTCCTTGTGCAATAGACCAATTAGCAGAGCCCAGATTAAATGAGCAATGTCACACTGCCTCTTGTATTAAAAAAGTGTGACATTCAGACTCTTTATCTGGTAAATATTTGTTCCTTTTTATCCTTGTGACTTTCGCTTTTTTAACAGCTCTACATTCCCAAGTAATACAGGGGAAAATGCTGGCTTGTCCAACACAACTTTAAGACATATAGATATATTTCTCACATGTAGTATATATTTTTAAATATTTAGTAAGGAGAAGCTCTGTACACTTGCAGTACATGCACTCATGTGAAAAGGAGGGGGAGGTTAAACTCTGCTAACCCAGAACTTCTAATACTTTTAAGCTGACTTCATGAACTAATAAAGGAGGAAATGAGCAAATGCAGTTTCAGATGCTGCCACACAGCTCTCTTGGAACAGCCCTTGAGCTGGCCCAAAAGAAATTACTTGACTTGCAGTTGTTTCCCAATCTTAATGTGGTCTGGAGAAATTTTAATCTTTTCCTAGAGAAAACAATTGAATCATTAGGTTAAAGGTAGATAAAAAATTAGGGCCATTAAAAAAAAAAATAATAAATTGGTTTGCAGTGTTGCTTTGTTTTTCTAAGCAGTTTTTGGATTCCACTGCAGAATTGATTGTTTTTTGGTGACAGGGCTGTTTTCAGTCCTTACCTGCCTCTGATTTAATGAATAAATGTTGGTTTGAAGTGAGTAGAAGAAATATTGCTATAGATATGTCTGAAGATTTGCACAACTTACATCAGTCATTAACATTTTTCTTGAATAACCTGCTCCAGTTATTTATGTTGTAATTCAGAGTCAGATGGCTCCTTTGGAAGTGGTGTGATCTGCATGACATGTTATGTGCATTCATTGAAAACGGGTAGAAATAGTGGAATCTTATTCTTTTATATTAGCATTTAAAGGACTTGCATTCCACAAGGCAGTCTTATCCATATGATTTCTTTGCTGTGTTCATCCACTGATGTTTTCACCACATACTTGTCTTCTCTCTAAAAGCTGGCTTTTTTTTTTTTCTTAATTGCCATTTCTATATACAAAGCATGAGACGTGGTTCTCAGGTCAGAGGAACACTTCAGAGATGAACAGTTAATTCCACTAGTGATATTTATAAATAACATTGCAATAAGCTCTAGAATAGGCTCAGAATCCTGCTGTCCAAGTCCCTATATGTTCATACTGTAATCCTTTCTCTGGAAAAGCTTACAGTAATGCCTGAGCTGGGAATTACAAAGGCTACAGGGAACCTTGGATACCAAAGAATTGCTTTAAGGCTAAATGTAATTCCTTCCCCTAAAGCTTCTTCAGATTTTCTTCTGAGATTCATAGATCACTTCTTTTTTGCTTGTCCCAAGTTGCAAGGATTCTAGCTGACACCACTTCTGGAAGCTGAATTCTGTTTTGCTATACCACCAGCTATGAGAATAGGGGGATGATGGGAAAAAGTCATAAAATGCCTATGCTAAAAGGGAAGGTTGGACTGTGTCAAAAACCACCAGTTTCCTCCATTGTCAGCTCCTCTGTACATACCTTAGGGTTTTAAAACATTGGTTGCTTCTTGGCACCTATTTGGTAGTGCAGATTTCAATGTATCAATGTGCTTATTTTGCAGTTACTTTCTATTAGTATTTGAATAATGCAAATAAATTTGTTCAGGAGAAAGCATTTTTCTTCTACTATTCTTAAAATGTTATCTGCTATTTATGGAGAGCACCTCTCTAGAGCAAAGCTAAAATAACACAAATAGATGTCGTATTCGTCCCCTCTCCCATTCTCACCCAAAAGATCTCAGAAAGTGAGGGTACTTCCCTGAAAATGAGTAAAGCCCCCTGGATATGGCCTCATGTAGGGAAAAAGGAGCAAGCCTATCGCAACTGCCAAATTAATGGGCTGCTGTTTTCCATAAAGAGGGATGAGTGTGAAAATAAAGAAGTTAAATGAGTATCTAATGTTGATTATCTAACAGCCAAGTTTGAAACGGGCTATTCCCACCCCTACGTATTGCTGGGCTCACTTGGAAGAGGAGCGACTGCAGGGATTACACTAAGGGTGGGGATCCACAAACAAGAATGCAATGAATAACTTGACAAAATTCTGCAGCACTCTACCCGTTGCAGAGAAGCCTTCACCTCTTGCTGGAGTTTTTTTGGCATCTAGAAGAGCTTATCTTCAAGTAACATGTAGACTGTGAGGTGAATTGCAAAAGAGGAATGCAGACAGCTTCTCCTATCAGCACATTGTTTTGGTTAAGACTCTACTGGAGTTTTGTAAAAATGCAGATGGGGGAGGGGAAACAAGACAAAGTCAGCTTGTCCTCTGGGTTTTCTTAGTTAATCAAACAAGCTTATTAGGAAATTAACACTTCTAGGGTTAGAAAAGAATTGCCATGCTATTTCAATTGTCATATGACTGTACCAGGCTGTCTGAAAAACAACCAAACAGAAAAATAAGCTCCTGCAGCTCTGAGTGGAAACACAAAGGTGGAGGGACAAGAGCCTGCATCACCAGCAATGATATGGCAGGTTTATTTTGAGAAAGGAATATTTTTAGGTCTGACTTGGGTGGCTGTGGATCTTGCAGCACTCTGGATGTTGGCAAGAATAGAATTCTCAGCAAATCACCTTTTCTATGGATTTTTCTGCTTTGTTTTAGGGTTATCTGATAACTTCTGCAAATATTAACTGTTCTTTCATGACTTGTACAAGATGATCATTGTTAGAATTCCCTACTTGCAGGGCTGGGCATCCTGTACTTACCTCTTCTGACTAGATCAGTGTGACTCTTACAGGATCCCCAATGGAAAGAACCTCTTGGAAAATTCAGATGCAACTTTCCATAGTGGATTAAAATGTGCTCCTGCTTTTTCTAGCTCATTTTTGCAGAGAATCAACAACAACAACAAAAAATCTGCTTGATGAGTTGTCTTTAAATGAGCTGTTTCACAGTTCCAGCAATGAGAATCACTATTAGCTTTGTGGACTTTATCCTTTGCACTGGAGCCACTGTACCTCGTTCCCAGCATGATGGTGGTGTTTTCTGCCCAGAATAGCTCTGGAGTAGTCACCTTAATCTTTCTTTTACCAGGCTTGACATCACACTGTCTAGTTTTTTTTCTTCCTTTGCTCCTGTCATTTCTCCCTCTTCTGTGGTATTTCTTAACCAGCTTCTGGTCCACAGAAGGTTCAGTGGCTGTTGACTGTTTCCTCAACTGTTTTTATATACTTCGTGACCTTTACATTCTGTGGTTTTGCAGTTTATCCTCTGAGAAGTAGGACCGTATTGCGTTTCTCAGGTAACTGAAGCATGCAAAGTAAAGCTTCTCATTTCAAAATAATTGAAAGATGTGTTAAAATAAAAGGTGTTGTTTTGGTGATAAATCCCAACCATGCTTTGTGTGCTTCAGAGCCCCATACAGTCTGCTGGAGAGCTCATGGCATTCTGTGCACTTACCTGCTTTCTCGAAGAAGGGCGTGAACAGAGGGAGGTATGTGCAGTTTCAGGTTTTCTCCTAAGGACCTGAAATGTTAAATAAGCAAAATAGCAACCATCAGCCTTGCTGGGGAGCAGGGGCTGTAGGTATTTGCTCTAGCTCTATGATGTAGAAATCAAGGAACACTTTAAAATGCTTGAATAAGGGGTGCTGTGATGAAACATGCTTTTGCTTCCTCAGAAGTTTCCCAGCCGAGTTCTACCCTTTATCTATGGAGGTTCTGTGTCCTGGTCTTTATTCTCCTCTCTAAGATGTTCCTACTGAAACAGGATCTCACTAAAATGAGGGATTATCTATTGTGGTCCAGTGCCTTTAATGAAACTATTTGAATGAGTAAGGGATAGTGTGTGGGTATGAGTCACCCTGGAACTACATGTTCTCTCCAGGACAACCTTCGGGAGGAGGAGGCGGACAACATCTGCAAGGATACTGGGGAGAAGGTTACTGCAGGCAAACTTTGTTATTTGATCACTGGTGAAATGACAGGGAGGGAAACGCTCAGCTCCACTGACTGGCAGTTGCTGAGCTGTATTTGGACAGGTACACAAGTGATTATATCTGAGTAATACCAAGGAGCATTGCAGTCGTTAACAAGACAAGATTTGCAAATTCCTTGTCAGCAAATGCCTTTAGGAAGTGTACACCAGGAAATAAAGAAAGAGTCCCTGTCTCATAATCCGCAGCAATTTCTGTTGCCTGAAGACCTTTCTTTTACCCTGTGCAGCTGAGAGACACTTTCTGAGTGCAAATGCTGCTTTGGGACTAGTGCACTTGTGTTACCGTGTAATAGCAGGAAAATAGACCTCACTGTGACATGTTGTAGGAGCATATTTAATGTACAGGTTGTATTTATAGCTGTGAAATCCAAGGAGTTGCTAAAGCTAAAAATGTAAGTACATAAAATATATAAATATTCTATCTTTCACAATTGTATTATTCCAGTTTTAAATTTGGATGAGACAAAAGTGGAATGATAGCAATGAAGAAGCTATTTCCTAATAGCTGATTTTAATGTAATTCCATATGTACAAATACATAACTCCCTCCTATCCCATCATGTATTTTTCTCCTGAAAATACATTGTGTGCCAAATGAACCTCTCATTTATTGTAAGCAATGTAAATATGTGCACTTTACCAAAGAGCACTTAAAAAGCAAATGTTGACCAGAAGGAACTTTTTGCCGAAACAAAGTTTGATTACTCATTTGTTCTTTGGTTACTCAAAGTTTGGTTATACACTTATTAGAATAACTCCTCTGAAGTTTCATGTGGTCAGACTATCCCTGTGCGAATCCATCATGCTGGATTTGGTTCCTTAGCTTTTTTTTTTTTTTCTTAGGATCAGTCTCTAATGGATTTTTGTTTTATGGGTGAGAATTAACAGAGAAATTTCACTGTGTGCTTCTACATACAGAGGGAATCAACAAGGTTTTACTTCCCTTTTGCTGGAGCTCTTAGCCAAAAAGAAAGACACCTCTAGTGTTTCATTTTTTTAAAATGATGTTCAACCTGTTTTAAACTGATAGGGAGCCATAATTTAACACTTAAAAAGTCTTACAGTTTAAGTTCTATTGTTCACAATAGACTAATCCTAGAGTGTCTCTATCCAGGGCTAGATCAGCTTGATGTCAGTAACCAACAGTAAATAACTTTGGAAAGTTAACTAGTGAAAGAAAAGCTGTAGGACTAGCAATCACTTGGCTCAAACTTTCTCTAGTTTCTCCACTTTTATAATTTTGCCCAGTCTTTCATGCTGAAGGGTCTAATTAAGTGAGCCTCTTAATTGGCTGGGCTGTTCACTATTTTTGTGCTGACTATATGAAACATGTATCTTTTTAAGAGAGAAATGAGTGTTCTGTGTAGGCAAGAGTAAGAGTCTGCTGTCTTCGTTTTGCTTCCTGGCATCCAATTCCCATAACCCCCTGACTGGCAGTACTTATGCTCCAGAAAGCTGCCCCTTTTCCAGGAGTTGAAATAAATGCTTTAGAAGTATCACGTTTTGCAAAGTATGTGCAGGGTTTATTTCCAGTAGGTACAATGGCAAAAATAAGACAACTGAACACCCAACACTTCCAAATTGATTACATTTGACTAGCACAGCTTTTAATGTCCTTCATTGACAGACACAGAAGCTGTGGCAGACACAGGTCAGCCTGTTCCAACCACTGCTCCATCCATCCCTTCCGAGGACCCCACGTTACACCTGCACGTGTCTTTGGCTCCTGCGTGGCCAGCGGTGGTGTGTAGCACCACTCTAGTGAATTCTAGCTCAGGTTCATATGCAAAGTCCAACATGGAGCAGTAAACTTACTCAGAGGAGCACCCAGCTCCTGAATTCTGACAGAGCTGCTTTTCAAATCAAGAGAATAATTTACTGTTGTGAAAGTCCTGAGGTAGCCTAGAGAAGATAATGAACATAGAGAGTGCATCCATGAAAAGTTATAATGCACATAAAAATTGACAGCCTGAAAAAGATAAATTGGGTCAGCATAATAGTGCCAATTCCTTCCAATTTGATTAGTTTAACAAGGGGAAATATCCTAAAATACCGAAGATCTAGCAATGGTATTCTTATCAAAGAAATTCAAAATATCTTACAAATATCCTTTCTTCTTCATCCTGTGGATAGCCTGAGTTAGAACAGCTGGATAGGGAACAGCTCTGTCTTACAGATGCTGCAGTTCACATTATATTTTATTAAGCTGAAATGAGAGACATAGCAAACTCTCCTAGGGAGTTCAGAAGTTCCCACCCTTCTAGTAATTGCATACTATACAGGAAATGGAGGTTAAAAAAAAATTACAAAAAGTCATTCAGGGTATCTCTAATAGAGTCATTACCTTGAAATAAATTCTCATCTCATAAATCCTCTGAAAGGAAAGTGTCAGGGAAGCCTTTTGGCAGTTGTTGGTATTTGTCAATAAACAGAAGTGGAGGGAGGTAGCTAGTTCTGAGTTCTGGTGCTGCCTCTGAGTCTCCCAGCCCTGTGCAGGGCACTGCATTTCGTGTCTGTATTCAAAGCTAAACTCCCTCAGTCTCTGCCTGCTCAAATCCCTGTGCAGATGTGTTGCTTTCTTCTCTTATCACAACTGCTTTCCCCATAGACACCTCTCTAAAAAGCGCAATATTCACCATTCCTACAAAATTGAAAGGATTTCATATTGTTAATCCAACATGCAAACAGACAAGAGCATTGTCAATGTGCTGCTTTCATCTCACTAGAGTGATGTAAGATAAAAACTCAGCACTTGCCTGAAACTGGAGATGCTGGTGGCTCTTGAACACACCAAATCTTTCTCGCTCTGGGAGCACAGCTGTGCTAGATGCTTCACTCCAGCCACCTGGACTTAAACTAGATCTTAAAGGCAGAGAAACCTTTTGCCGCCTTCTTCCTCTTATTCTCTCTCACAACAACTATTTAAAAGAAGAAAACAAAACTAAACACACAAAAAACCTCAACAGTAAGTCTATGCTGCTGGCTCTTGAGAATTAGGT
The DNA here is from genome assembly GCA_020745705.1 of Hemiprocne comata. Taxonomy (NCBI): domain Eukaryota; kingdom Metazoa; phylum Chordata; class Aves; order Apodiformes; family Apodidae; genus Hemiprocne; species Hemiprocne comata. The sequence continues at coordinate 6,223,910 of CM036594.1, read as the reverse complement.
TGTCTTGGCAGTTTGCAGATTATGACAGTCACTATAAAAGGGATACTTTATACTCAGTTTATGCTTTGTGAGGTAATTCTCAAAAAAACTGAGTACTGGGAGTGTTTCATCCATACTAGTGCCAGAACAATCAGTTTCCTCTCTTGAGTGCAAAGAGAGGTTTATCTGGGAAGTTGAAGGAAAGAAAACATTTGTTTTCTTCAGTGTCAGTCATTAACAGGTGTATAGTTGAGGATCAGAAGGTCCTGTACCATGTTCTTATTTCTTCTGCCTATAATCTGACTCAAAATTACTATTAACTTCACATACATTAAACAAGGCATTGTGTAGCCTCTCAAAAGGAAGGAAATAATTGCTTGCAAATTATAGATGAGATACTTTCAACATAAGCTTCACTTAGCCTGCACAAATTCATAAAGCTAAGACTCCCCAAGGTCTGATACACAGTTTCTGCCCACTGGATTATACTGAAATAGCTTCATAGTTCTGTAGGAAATTGAACTCCATGTTGCAAGGTTTCCAGGACTTCCTTATGTGTGTCAGGTACTTAAGGATCTGTCAATGAAAAAGGGTGTTGTGAGTGCCAGTATATTTTATTTGGTCTATTTTATAGAATGTAAACAAGTTTGAAGATATTCCATGAAAATACCTGTCTTCGAGTTTAAATCATTACAAATACAAAAGTCTAAGGGAGAAAAAAAGCTGTAAATGGTGACATTAACCTAATTGTACTTACTTTGAGGCTCTATCAGAATAGCAAATTAGTTACACTACAAATCAGCTAAGAAAAATACTTTCTGTACTTCAGTCTTTGTAGTAGATGAGCCAAAACTAGTCCATGACAGTCACTCTTCTGAGAACTGAACAATGCATGATACGTAAATTCAGCAACATAGGGCACTGGTGGGATTACATTATTACAAAAAGTACAGCTATGTTAACTCTTGCAAGTGACTAGTAGGGTGTTCAGGAGGACTTAATTCATACAGGACTTAAGGTATCTTAAGTATATAGTAATGTAGATTACAGATTAATGTCTTGGAATGTCTTTAAATTGACATGAATTTATGATTTAGCATTCTGTCAGTAATATTAATATGCATCAACACTTTATTTGCTTTAATAATTATCAACACTTTATTTGCTTCCTGAAAATGTACATATAGCTAACAGTAGAGCCGTTGACTTAATCTGGAAGAGAATTTGATGCTGTATAAGTGGTAACACAAGTAGTCAGCAAATCTGTATTCCTTGAGTAAAATTTTAGTCAAAAATTACATTTGGAGATTAGCTGCACAGTAAAACATGTCAAATCAGGAAACACAACCGATAAACATCTCTGATGCACAAAACTATCTCAGCTAGGTAAATGGGCAATACAGAAAAACAGGCTCAGTACAAATCCATGCATTCTGAAAGTGGAAGTGGTTGAAAGGCAGTAGATTGACTTGGTTTACATTGTTGAATCTTGAAGAGATTGCGAAAATGTAAAATGAAGTTATATAAAAGGTGATATAAAAAGCACTCAGATTTTAGATGTTATGCTTCAACAAAGTAACTTCTGCATTTCTGTCTTCACATTTGAAGCAAGCTGCCCAAGAAATAAAAATCCTGTATTCAGTATGTACTGTATTTACATCTTGTAATACATTCAATTTTGAAGTATAGACAATTACTAGAAAAAAATGTAGCCTGCAGTTTTACTTAGTGTCTCAGAATTCGTTCTTTTCTTGCTACTATTGTAGTTATAAATAGTCAACAACTACGGAAGGAGTGTTATGTTTGTATCACTGCCTCAGTGAAGCCTTTCTGTCATTATGTATCAACTGGCTCATTTAGGTACTTGTAGGTTTTGTGCTCCTTTGACATGCAGCCAAAAACCAAATTCCGGACAACTTCACCCTGGCCCTTCTGTCCTCTATGAGTGCTAGAAGTGGCTAATAAAATATGCAGTTGAAATCAACTCCCAGGATACTACCCAGACAGAGCATTCAGTCACATATTTGACAAATTCAGCCAGGGAGGCACATCTTCTGGATCTATGTAATAAATCACATCTGATGGAGAGAAACAAGGTTTTGGGGGAATGGATTAGGTTTGTTTGTTGCACTGGTATCTTTGGTGTACTTAAAAGCATGTAACAAAAGTAAAAAAAAAAAAAACAAACAACATTGTGGGCTGGGACCTTCTGATTCTTGTGTCAATCAGATGTTTGCTGGCCCTGTCTATTTAGACACATTTTGGCATGTGTGGAGGAGAGGAAATGGTTGATATCAGTGAAAATTCTGCCTTTAGTGGTCTGCTCACTATCTGCTCCATCTGAGGCTGCTCACCCTTTCAGAAAAGCCAATGTGAGCTTATGGTTTGTTCCAAAAGATGGATCTGGAAAAAGCCCAAGCTGTGTGAGGAGTCCTTTTCTTCCTTTAAGCCAGCGGAAGATTACAGGCTGTGTAGACCATGACCCTTAGATCATGGCCCTTAGATATTCCCTTGTCCCTCACATTCATACAGGATGCTCTTGCTGACAGATGATTTAAAAGACGGGGGCTGTTCCAAGCAGAGGAAGAGCTGTGGCTAAGTTCACTGCCTTGCAGGAAGTCCACAGCCCTGCACAGCACTTCATGAAGGGACAGCATGTATGTTTGCTCTGTTAGGCCAAGGCATGCAGAACTGTGACCAGAGCTGGTTGTGATGGCATGTGCCAGACTCAGCTGAGTGTCACCACATTTCAAAGTGTCTTCACCCCTCAAAGCTTCAGGATTTTCCTGGGAAAAGGCTGATTACCCTGTACACGCTTTCTGGAGATGTAGGTGCAGCTCTATATCCACCCCAAGAGATCACTTTAAACCTCAGAGATATTCTTTCCATTGTGAGAGCTTCATGAGCTGAGGACATGCAGGTAGCACAGAGAAGTTTGCTGGAGTTATATTCAGAAAGATTGTGATGTGCTTGAAGGCAAGGCATAGGTTACTGCATGGTTCCTGGGCAAGGGCAAATGTTCAGATGGACAAGGAGATCAGAAAGAACAGAGAGGAGGTGGCTTAGGCTGGATGTGCAAGGACAGTTATGCTACAACATGTGTACAGAATATTAAGATCAAAGAAAGGAATAAGGAAGGGAAAAAAATGAATGTAGAAGTAACTGAAGTCTTAGTTGTCCTGGTCTAAAGCTAGGAGTAGCTGGACAAGTAGACTGACAAGGAGTTGAGGAAAAAAGACACAATGAGCTAAGATGTACCTTATTCATCCACTCCATGCTACTCAGTTTTCTGCTTCATGTTGTGTCCTGCTCAAAGGTGTCTTTTTCCTGCCTGAAAAGCCTTGGTCTATTTTATTATTTCCTTGTGAAAGATGCTCCACAGCTTTGATCATTCTTTCTGCCTTTGATTGTGCTTACCCTAGTTTGTCCTCTCTGAGACAAGGCCAAGCAACATGTTGTATTCACTATATGACTGAACCGTGGGTGTGTACACTAACATTTTGTCTGTTGCTGGTCCCTGAGCTGATATTTTTTTTAGAACTGTCATTTCAAAATACCTCTATTGCATAGTAATAGCCAGAGTCCAACTCTGCATGTATGAAACTAGGACTATTTTAACTTTGTACATCACTTTACACTTACAAAAATTTGCATTTTATATGCCATTTTATGGCAGATTATAATATTGTCATGTAATTCTTTATGACTGCCTTTAGTTTTTGCTGTTCTGAAAACTCTCTCATCAGAAAACCTCATCTCACTCTTCACCTTCTCTTCTAGGTCACATTAGAGACACCACAAGCTCTAGTGCAGATTCTTGTGGAACTCCATAGTTTCCTGTGGAAAAGGACTCCTACTCTATTGTTTAAGATATTATTTAGGAATGTGAAGATCTACTGGTTTTTTTGTCCCTTATTAACTTAAAGCTCAGAGGAACAAAAACTTGTCATGAGCTCTTTGGGAATGCAAGTAGAGTATATAAGTTAGATGACTTAAATCTGTCTTTGCTGGCTCCTGGAAACAGAATTTGGAGACAACCCCTTCTCAGAGAGGAAATCTTTATCTGTACATCGTTGCCTACATGCCTTCTGATTCTATTCTTTAGTATTATTTCTAATGGTATCTGTGTCAGGTTTACAGTTTGCTGGATCTTCCTTTGCTCTCCAGAATCCTTTAAACTGGGTATCATCTCTGCTGATTTCTGGTTAACCACTGCAGTTTCACCTCGACTTTGGTTACAGCTCATACTTGTCTCATACTTTCTACTGTTTGACTGTTTTATTGATTAATTCTAAAATTTCTACAAGCAAGTAGCTGTATCATTCCTGATGTCCTGATGTACCCTGTTAAGGAAAGTTGTATCACACTAACATCCTTCACACTGTAAATGCTGTTGTAATAATTAATTTAGTCTTTCTGCATGTTGTTAATGTCTTTGAGCCTTTTACACTTCCACCCTAGTGTGGTATTCTGCAGGCTTTCTGCTCTCCATGCATTTGAAGGAGGAATGATTTTAATTGTTATGCCTGTAATATGTTGTTCTTTAAAGTCTTTTAAACCTGCATAAATATAGTTTTACCTTTGGCTTGCCTGAGTTATTTTTATTTTCTTTATACTCAACTTTATATTTTCATAGAAAGTTTGTACTTCTAATATTCTAGCAGCCCATGAGCCACTCCAATCTCTTCAGTCTTTCTCAAATGGGCATTTTCAATCCCACTACATGGTGTATTGAAACGCTCCTGTAGGCTTTAAATCACGTAAAAGAATTTCTGTTTTACCTTCTGGTTTTACTTTTCTTTTAACAAGATTCATACTTTGTAATTAGAGCACTACTCCAATGGATGTTCTGCTCCTACATGCACCAATGTGCTATAATTGTTAATGTTCTTGTTAGGAACATTTCAAACCAGGTGCTGTTCATGGCTCAGGAACAAGTAAAGAATTGTTTATGTTCTTGTGTATTTTCTGACCAACTGCTCCATGAAACTTGTTTTGGAGGGATGTTTTATTTCTTTTTAATATAATACTAGTTTCAGGACAACTTGGAAATGTAACTAGAAATATAAGGTGAGGTTCAACAAGGGTCTTGAGAAACTGGGTGAGAAAATCATCTTGGTTAGACTTTGATTATTTCTCATTAAAAAAAAAAATCTTGAAATAACTTTTTCAAATGCCCAACTAAATGATCTCATGTAAAACAAAATTATTAGTTTTCATTTCAAGCAATTTTCCTTGAAGATAAAATTGAAGGTGCTCCTGAGATGAAAAGATAATTTGAATACAAACCTTTCATTACTATTTTTTGAATAAAATGTATTGTTTAGAATCTTTTCGCTTTTTTGGCATGAACAAGTGAAATCCTAACAAAGTCATATGCATTCATTTTGTTAACACTTTTTCTTCCCTTTCTTCCCTTTTTTCCTCACCCCAACATAATCCATATCTAATTGAAATTACTCCATGCCTATCTCAGGCTCTGACAGGGATTAAGAAGTCCCAGTGTCACTATAAGCTCCACTTCATCTAAGTACCAGGTGTCTTCTGAAGCGCTGGCATGCAGCCGATGGCCATCCTCACGTGGGGAGAGGTAAGTGCACTCCATGGGAGCAGTGCCAAACTGTGTCCCATTACCCCAAACACCACCTGAAGGCCTGGGCGGTGTGCTTGGCTGCTGGACCTGCAAGCAGCACCCGCAGGGAGGAGGAGATGCTTCTCATTCATTATCTGGGGAGCTGGTGGTACAAGCATGGGTTATAACGTGCCCTGAAGGAATGAGTAGCCACTGGGTTAGTGCTACTGACTCGTCACTTTGGTACATCCCGTGGGTGGTGACTTGCTTTCCAAAGCCAGTTTCTCTTCTTTAAATTCATTAAGCTGTTTGAGCTGTAACCTGTGCATCCTTTAGTTTTACAATGACACTGCTTTTTCTGAGTGAAACAAAGATAATAGACTATCACTTATTTTTAGACTTTTCTCTGCACATTTTTTATTTTATAAGACTCTGCAGTCACATGGTCTGGTTCCTGGGTGAATTGCTGCTCTACCTGTTTCAAGCTGTGCAGGTGGCTCTTCCTCTTTCAATTGTGTTTGAGGAGACTGGTTTATTAGCTCTTCTTTCATCTGCCACCTCCTGAATATAGTATTAAATAGATGTGCTTGAGTGAGTGTAGTATTCTCTCTATAAAGTGCCTCTTATATTGTGTGGAAAGGACAAGTTTCTCAGGAATAGCAGAACTTGATGACCAACATCACTATTAACAGAGTCTACTGTGCTACAAGTGCTGCTTCTCACTATCTAGTGAATCAATCAACTGATGGATGTGATCAAAAGATTGAAAATATATCAACTAACCTATAAATTACAGTCCTGACAGAAGCAGCATTGCAGCATCTTTCTGAAGAACAGAACTTCATCCTTCTCCCTGATGGTTTCACTTTATAGAATCCTAAAGAAAATCCAGAAAAACATTGAGTAAAACCACCCTAGAAATAAGGCATTCCTCTACCAAAATTATTTTCAGAATTATTTTCAACATCTCCATGACCCACTGGAAGAGTTCAAACCCATACATGAAACTAGGATGAGCACCAGTGTCTGTCCTGGGCATTGCACATATTGAGTGCAATGCTTGAGTCTCTTGCCTCACAAACTAATCCAAAATAACAATGTTTCAAAGGGTTTGGGGGCAAAATCCCTTTTTTGGGTAATTAATTCAAAGTAGTTAAAAAAAAAAAAAAAATCCCCTTTCTTCCCAAGTACCATTCCAACCCCTTCCAGAAAGCATTAGTCTGACATCTGCTAGTGCTGCAGCTCTGCCTGTTATTATTTGTCTTAGAGCCTCTGCCCATTCTTTTGCTTCTACAGCTGCTGCTGGTGTTTCCTCTTGGTGTTTCCTGCCTGCCTGGCCTAAATTCCATCTGACACCCTCTTGCCTCTCTGGCTTTCTGCCCAGCTGGTTAAGAGCTGGCATTCAGTTGACTGCAGATCTCATTTCTGCAGCAGGAACATAAAATAATATTTGGGTGTAATTATCTTTTGAGGACCTCTTCAAGATCCTTTTGTGAAGGTAATATATTATTTTTTCATGCTGACCCTTCAGTTGGATCTTTGATCTGCAGAGAATCTTGTACCTGTGTGAGAATTACCAATGACTGTTAAAGACCACAAAGAAACTTGTGGCAAATTTCCTGCTTCAAAGACCATGATGAGTTGGTTTGGTTGAGGAAAGTGATGGAAGAGACAGATTTATCTTTTCTCTTCAACAATTTCATGGTTAAGATGACTGCACAATCTTACTCTGACAGCATCCCTGATATCTCTGCTTTTTGTAGTCACTTGCCAGTAGAGAGTGAGAAAAAATACTGAAGATGGAACGTGGGCTATGCTGTCTTGTTCCTTCACCTTGGTGTGTCTCTGAAAAGCTCCAGAGAGGAAGCAGTCCACGTTGACTCACTGCTTCACAGCACTCTCAGGAATGCTTCCTTCAGTCTTCAAAAGACAAGACAGAACTTCTTGGGAGCTAGGGTCCATCTGGGCCCTTCCATCAACAAAGATAATGATTATGAACTGAATGTACAGGGGAAGAGGCAAGTAACTGAAAGTGCAATGTCTCCTCCATTGTTACCTTAAATTTGTCAAATTTGAGGCATTTCAAAATACAGTACTGAGTTTAACCGTAATTTGGATGACATGGCCAAGATCTTTTGGTTTTTAAGAACTGACAGAAGACAAATTGACCTCTAGAAGACGAGTTATCCGAAAGAGCTCAGAGGTTATGGCAGCAGCTTATCAGCAGTATCCCCATATTGCTGATCAATATCAGTTTTTTCTAGCTTTATTAGATCACCTAGGAAACATTCCTGTCTCTGTACTGGGATGGGTTCCTGCCAACATGCTGAAGGTGGGGAACCTGCTAACCTGATTATTTGAGAAAGAGAACTTTTTTTCTGTCCCAAGATCACCAACTGTATTTTATTAATGGAGAAAATAAGACTTCTGATAATATTAATCTTTTTAACTGTGAAATAGCACCTATCTCATGTTGGGTTTTTTAATTTTGAACCAAAATAAATCCTGGAGGAAGAACTTACTTAGCTACACTGCAAGTAACCAGATGTTGGCTTGTGCACTGAAAATAATGGCTTTCTAAAGCAGCTGGAATGAAGCACTGCCTCTACAATGTGATGCTCCCCACTTGTCTCTCATCTAGATGGTGAGCACCTCTTTGCACTGGATGGTTCTAAGGTGTTATGTAGAGAGACAGTGCCATGCAATCTAGTTATCATTTCTATATAGATGAAAGTATTCCCTGAGCAGCATACTGGGACCACTGGTACAGTACAGAGAATATGAAGGAAAGATTTCAGTCTGAACTGAACACAGTGTGATATTCTAGCTGATGCATGGAGTAACAGAATTGTGCTCCACAAAATGGGGGCTAAGGACATATCTCCCAACCTAAAAACTGAGGACACAGAAATGATAGGGAAATACCAGTAAATTTAAAGGAAAAGAACTGTTACCCTCTCCCTTTCTCCTGAAGTTAACTAGTTAGATGTGTTGAAGGATCCAAATGCAAGAAGAGACATGGATCTGATCTGAAATGTGCAAATCCCAGATTCTATAAAGAAACTATTTCCAGGTGGAGAGATCAGTCTGTTCAGAGGCACAAGGTTTCTTTCATGCAGCTGGCCTTGAATGATTATTTCTCAGTGTTGCTGTTATTCTGTCCACACCACAGTTAAGCAGTACTTAAAACATTCTCAGGATTAAGAAACTAGTCAACATGGAAAAATAAGTTGGAACTTAAGGGGAAATAAATTGTAGCCTTTAAAGCATGTAATCTTTATGTGATTTCCTGTCAATACAATATATTGGGGAAGAACAATATTTTGCCAAGAAACCTATTAATTAAGAGGACAAAGACTGCTGAGCACTGTCATGTCACACAGCACACAGTCCTTAAACCTACATCCATCAGAGATTTCTATCCAAATATAACAAAATACTACAATGAAAATCTCCTAACTTTTGAGAGTGTTTAGTAAAGACCTGAAAATATAGTATATTGGTAGTAGTGCACTGCAGTCCTGCAGAGATGCTTCTGGTGAACTTCCACCAAATCATTTCTTGGCGAGTCTCCTACTCCTCCATTTAGTGTGTTCTTGGGCAATGTCATGGGCTTCGGAAGCAGGAAATTATATTGCCTGTCCCAAAAAGTCAGAGTGAGTGCAAGAGGGGTTAATTTTAACTTCTGGGTTCATTCTTGGATGGTATCTTGGGAGTGTGTTTGACAATCTTAGCTTGACACCTGTATATATATTTATTTTTATTGGAACATAGAATTACATTGGATTTTAAGTGATTCCGTTTGGTTTGTAAAATGATATTTTGTTTACATTGGTCCTTCTGGTTTGTTTTGAAACTGTTGCTACAGTGAGTTCTTAAAATTTTAATTAGCAGCACATTAAACAATACTGTTTTCAGGGAATTAAGTCATTTAGAACTAGTTAATGCCCTTCTGTATCACTTTAACTTGAATCTAGGCTGCTAATTCCATTGAATAACAAAAACACTGAATTTCCCTCCCTCTGAGTTGTACACTCAGAAAGATGTTTGCTAGTAAAGTGCACCTTGAATGTCAGTCAAGGGGAGAAAACCTAATTTTTTTTAATAAAACTCTAAAATGTAAATTAACTTTGCTAGAGTGTCAATCATGTCGGCTAGTGGAATATCTGAAATTCCTCAGGTATCTACTTCTGCTTTTTACAATATTTCTGGTGATGTCCAATGAAAAACTCTCAGAATGCCCCCGCTATAGTACTCAAACTGAAGAATGTTTTTTCTGTTTTCACACTTAAACATTTGGATTCCTTGATATTATTACATAGATTTTAACGTGTCTTTAAAAAAAAAATAAAAAATCCTCAAAGCACTTAGGTATCTTCTCATGGCTTTTATTTAACATAAGGCGTATTTTTGAGAAGTACCTCAGTATATAAAAATGCATAATTTACAGGGATGTCTGCAGATGTAGCCATTCCAAAGTCTAAGGCACATGGTACATACACATGTACGTTCTACATACAATTGTGCTTCTGCCTGGCCTCCTCAAATGCTGCTTTCTCTTGGGTACACATCCTCCTTCCATTTTCTCTTGGTTTTCCCACATTGTCATTCTGTTTGGTAGTGCAGGTTTTGACCCTCCATCCAAATCTGTGCTGAATTGTGCCCCTGCCTGTTCAATTGCCTGGTTTGCTGCTTTTCTATACCTAGATGCCAATTCTCTTTTTTGGGTTAGTCTTTCTCTATGCTAACAGACTAATAATTTGTGTCATTTCATTACATCTCTTTAGGCTGGTATTGAGCTGTGAAATAATGATTGAAATCCCTCTTTCCCACCTTCTCTGCCATTCTTAGCAAAGTGAGACTGTGGTGTCAGCACAGGAGTTGAACAGAAATATCTGAAAGAATGACCAATTTTTATGAACAAAAGAGAGCATCTTCTGTTACCCTGACTGCTCTCTGGCCTCTTCTTATCCATCTCCCTTTCAAAGCATGACAGTCCTATCACCTATGTAGGCATCTGGAGTTCAGACTTCATTTCTGTTTACCTGCAACAGCTCTCTGGAACAGCTACTTTTTATGGGTTTTTTGTTGACTGCTGATAGCCAAGGCAACTGGCATCTAACATCAGATACTTACTTAAAGCTTGTTGATTCCTCACATTGCCCAGATCTGCAGTTTTGCTGATGGCTTGTTGCATGTTTCAGTTCCATGCTGCTGCTTCCTCTACAGTCCCAGTGCAAGTGCAATTTTCCCACCCAGTGGCTCCTAGATAAAGCAGCACAGACTCAACGCCCCCAACTTCAAATAGCTCCGCTGTTCCCTGATGCAATTAAAAACTGCCCTTCTTGTTTGAAGGCCTCTCCCCAGGATTTCTTGGGCTGACTCCAACCTTGCTAAATAACCTCCCCTCTTTGCTCTCCTCTGTTCAGCTAGAAGTGGCCTTCTCTCTGACCCTGTTGCTTCTGCCACCTGGAGCAGCCTTCCTGTGTCTTGCTGCCTTTCTGACTCACCACCTACTTTTCAAATGCCATGTGAAAGCCTAGAGTTTCAACCTTGCCTTTTAACAATCTGGAGCAGCTTAAGGAAAACAACCTCTGGCTGTTACTCGAAGTGGGTTCAATAATTATTTCTCTAACCCTCCTAAAGTAAAAAGGTTGACCACCAAAAACAAATAGGAGGAGGACCCCACACACTTTATCAATATTGGCTATTTTTTTTATCTGAAAGGTAACAAGAATAAAATCAGACCTTAAAAATTACCTCTGCTGCCTTGCAAATGCAAAAAATAGTGTTTTTCCTCTAATGTTCCCATCAACTCCTTGTTCTTAATAATAATTTAAGACTAGGTGCACGTTAGGGCATGTGAAGTACAGAGAGAACACTTCAAGTAGAAATAAAGTTTAAATGCCCATGAAGAACAGAATGATTGGAAGGACTGGCTTGATGTGGGTTCACAATTCTGTACTGCTGAAATGAAACACTAACACTGCTTTAAGCCCACTGCCCCACAGCAATGAAGTTCTCCCCAGTGGGTCACCACAGGACATGACACACTCTGCACTTTAGTTCTTACATGAAGTGTTTTCCGTGCAGTACTCTCTGGCAGCAGATGTAGCAGAACCAGAGAAGAGGTCGCACAGAACAGACTTCAGGCTTCCTTACAGTTAAAGGCAGTTTCACTAAAGTTAATGTGGCAGGCAAAAAAGCGTTTGAGAACTCATTTCTATCCAAGTCCATGCCAATGATCTTAGGGACAGAAGAGCAAGGGAGAGAAACATACCCCAGAGATCACAAAGTGATTCTCCATGCTTGTGTTTAACTTCATTTTTCCTGACTGTTTACTGTCTTACTTTTATCCTTAAGCTCTTAAGGGCCCATTTTCCCTGTAACTTCATATATTTTTCCCATTGCTGCTTGTTGCTTTGCTTAGGACTGCTCACCCTGACCAGCCTGGAGCACCTTCCTTCCATGTGTTGGGGAAGGCAACACCCTGCTTCCAATTAACAAGGCAAGTTGGCTGCAGAAGCCTTTTTCTAACTAGAAACACCTCTGATGCTGATGTTTGTATTTGGTGCCTACTGTCCCCAGTCAAGCTCAAGAGATTGCTGTGGTTGGAGCTAGTTATACAGATCTTGTCTTCATTAGGAAAAAGATGGTTTAAATGCCACACTAAAGTGTTCCAAAAGACTTAAGCTTAACACAAATCAGTTGCTGTTTTTCTTAAGGGGTTTGTTGACTTCGAATAGCTAAAAGAGATTAAAACAGTTGCTGCCTTTAAGACTGTAGCAGTGGTTAAAATCAGGAAATAATTGTTATGTGGCTCAGCCAGACTCTGTAGGCAAGTCATGGAAACTCTTGTTTCTGTTACTGCAGCCAGTTAAGATTTACTTTCCACACAGGCAGAACTGCTTTGCATGAGCACACAGCAGCGAGCTCACCTCACCTGGGAAGCATTGCATAAGATACAGCATTGTTGGGAAAATAGGCCTTGTAACTTTGAGTGAGTTCCTTATTTCTCTGAGCCTAATTCTTTGCAGCTATTCTCCCCGTGCGAGTGCACAATGGATAGGAAGTTCTTTCGCCAATGTTGACACAGCCACAACTTTCCCCTTAGGCCACTTGGCAGAGCTGAGGCAGCTGCACGGCCCTGCCAGCCCGGTGCCCCGTTCTGCCATTGTTCCCCCATGTGCTTCCTCCCGGGAAAGGGCTCCCCAACCAAGCCTGGGTGTGGTACTTTATAAATGCACCTTGTGATTCTGGGAGGAGACATCAAATATAGACTTGAGCTCAGGCCTATGTTTCAAAATTCTGTTTCATAGCTATTGCTTGTTGTTCAGTAGCATGGGTTATTTTATTACCAGATTTCTCCTATACATAGGAATGTCACCTCCTTTTTCAATAGAAACCTTCTCTTACTAAAGTTTTATGTGAGGAGGAAAAACTGTGCCACTGCAAGGGGAAAGAAGAAAGGTGTCATCGAATAAGTCTGAGTGGTAAAATGAGGTATATCTTTTGCCCATACTAATCAAGTTTTCCCTGCAGCAGGCTAGCCAGCTTTATCCAGTATTTTAATTCAGTAACTGTCCTTCAACGTATGATACTTTTTCTGTTATCTTTTATTACTGCAGGCATTGCAGCCATCGATGTGAACAGTTGTTCCTCTACCATTATATCATTTATGTTATTAGCCATAATATATGCCAATCTAACTTCCTGATAAACCTCAATGTAGATACATATCCTTAACATCTCTTTAATGTTTCATTCAGATACTTCAGATACTTATTCTCTGACTTAGAATTAGCTTACATACTGCTATTATATTTAAATACATCATTTACATCTCTGTGGGTAAGTGCTTGTTTGGTTGCAATTATTGCATTGCAAGCCTGGGGCTAGAATGAGATTACTTAAATAATGTATCAAAGGAAGGATGCCATTTGGTTTGTTTTGTTAAGAATCCTGAGGCAATATTTATATAAAACCACCAGAGGCTCATACAAATGACACCTGTAAAAGCTTCAGGGAGAACATTGTAGAAACCCCAGTTTAAGAGTAATTAGCAAAGTAGGAGAATTACAGAAAACTTTCCTCCTAAACCTCGAATAAGATTCAGCAATAGCTGAAGCAGCTAAGAAGTATCACTCATCACTGCTCCAAAATCTAAGGGGAGTGGGGGGGTTAAGAGGCTCTTGGAAACTTTTGAAATCATTGTTTTCATGCTTTAAGGGTTATATTTAACCTTCATTAAATGTTCAAGTAAGTGAATATTTTGGTTCATTTAGTGGGGTTCAGGTTGCAGTACAGACCACCACTTATTTCTGCTCTAATCTTTGCACTCATGGAAAACATTTATTAAGTTTAGACACTATTTAATCTCTTTCATTCAAGTCTTTTATTTTAAAACCAGCAATGAAAAAGCAAGCTTTAAAAGAAAGTCCTATTTACATGTGATATAAAACAAAACTGTGTTAATATTAGCATTTCAGAATATCTAGGATCTCATCGCTTTCTATTTTGATAGCTTGGATGTGATCTCAGTAGGCTGGGAAAATTCCCAGCGTATTATTGGATTCCAGTCATGGCTGCCACGTGCAGAACTGTTACCTGAAAAACCATCCAGCCCGATGTAGCACACAGTTCAGGGCATTTCTTTTGAGGGGGAACCCAAAGTGAGATTTTTCAGTGACTCCCTCCCAGGTCTTGTTCTAGGATAAAGGCTGCACCCAGGCTGTCTCAGTCAAGATTTCTGGAAGGTACATAGCAAGATTTAGCTCCTGGAGGATCTCAGCGGTTTATCTTTCCAATCAACTCTACCTGCTGGAGTAGGGTTTGATGGTGTGAGCTTGCAAACTCGGAGACATGAAAGAAGAATTGAAATTCTTTTAAACTAGCTAGACCCGCTTCCAAATAGCTTGCCTGGTGTTTTCATCCCATCAGCGATTGAGAGCTGTGGAGCTCCATATCTCACAAGCAAATGACAAAGCTATGATTCTTGCCCCGAAGCAGCTGCAATCCAAGGCTCTAGTCCTATGATCAGGCTGTTGCAAATTGCCATGAGCCCTCCAAGGGCTCTGTGCTGGTACTGCACTCAGAGAGCACTCTGTTTTGAGACTGGGACTGCAGAATGTCAGAGCTGGATTTCTTAAGGTAGTTTGGTGTTGGACTGCCACAGGCTGGGGAGACTAAATACCTCTAGACTCTAGCTGGGAGTTTCTGAAAATAAGCCCCAGTCTCTTGATTCAAAAGTAACATGAGACTCTGCAAAGTTTCCATGTAGCCAGTGGGAGCTGGGATCTGCTCTCTGCATGCAAGAGGGCTGGATTGGCTTCAGCCAGAGCCAGCACGCTCTGCAAGGGCGCCGTGCTGGAAACAGCATTCTGCTCATTCTTCTGCCTCTTTGCATTAGGGATATTTTCCAAGGTGAAGACAGTCTGTACTAATGGAGAGAGAAAATAGCGGGTGAGGTTATTTTGGCCTAGGCTGGTTAGGAAGTCAGACTACATGTTACGTGATCACCTTACAATCTATAAAAGTTAAATAAAGGACTAGGGCTGGTGGAGCGTACTCTGGTACACACAGAATCACTGAATCGTTCTGGTTGGAAAAGACCTTTAAGATCATGGAGTCCAACAATAACCTAACCCTTCCGAGTCCTGACTCTATTGTTTATTATTTCTAATAAACTCATCTGTTAGGACTATAAAAGTGTGTGTATGACCAGCTTGAACACATAGATGATGCTTGCAGAGAGCTGTTATCATTCCTGTTATTCCAGCCGCTTATTTTACTGCATCTCCAAGTAGGCTCAGGTCTTTCTAATGTTCCTGTACTCCCCATTAATTCCAAGTGCAGAACTTTCCTGGAGCTGCCTGGGAGTGTCAAGTTCAGCTTTTGTGTAAGCTCTGGCAGGCGCCAGGAGCAACTGGCTCTGGAGCCATTTGGAGTGCTGGGATGTGTGGATGGGAGACACATGGCAGGGAGGAAACAGCCTGACCGTGGGGGGAGACACAGAGGAGAACCTCTGTAAACGAGCCCGGGGTGTAGGGCTGAGCTTGCTGCAGCCAGGGAGAAGATGGCTTTGCCTTTCTGTTAAGACCCTGAGTTCCCCCCATGGCTGGCTAATTTTTTTCTCTTAAAAATGAAAGCCTAATAAACCAAAACAACAACGAAAAAAATCTATTAACAAAATTGTTCCCCATATAAACTCCATATTCTGCCTTGCTTCATCTTCACTGTTTTTGCTGTACTTCTGAGATGTTTGTGATTTCTTCCTGATTACGGGCACTGTTAGAACTAGAGTTGGGTGATTCTGTTCAGCTTGCTGTTATTATTCACCAAAAACGCAAGTTCCAAAATACCTTACTAAATTTAAAGCTTCTGATGAATAAGAAAAGAGATTTTTCAAAAAACATTTCTTGCAATATTTAAATAGAGTTTACATTTTTTATTTTAAAAGACATTTTTATTTTGGAATCCAAAATTTTAATTTAAATAATTCTACTGACTGGCAAAACCTACAAAACTTAATCAAAGTTTCACTTTGGGTCAGACAAAGAATTTATTTAACGCAGGGGAAAAAAATAAAAACCACACTCTGAAAACAAATTATTTTCTATAAGTGCTGAAAACAAGTGAAAAATCTTTTTATAAACTTTTGTTTAGTCAGTGAATAAGATTTCTTTTGTTCCAGTTATCAATCTCTGGAGCTAGTGATGTGATAAATCTTCATCCAGTTATGTTCAAATAATTAAGACACATTTTCCATATATTATGTTTCCTGATAATACAATAGCTTCATTTTTATATAATACTACTGGAGGCAAATAATTCCAATATAATTGTTAGTGACTGTAGATCATTCATTACTTGCACAGACTAGCACATATAATTCTTCAGAAAGCAAGGATAGAAGGAATACACCAGAAAGATTTTTTTTTTTCTTTATTTAAATTGCTTTCATTATTGAGCACTAATAAAGCAGGGATTGGAATAGAGACTACAAGTCAAAATAAGCTCTGTCCTGGCAGGAGCAGGCTTTGGCTGCAGTGAAGGCACGCTGACTTACACTGCCTGAAAAGCTGTGGAGATTTTTGAAGATTTCCACTGCAGCAACAGGGACATAAGCCACTCTCTGATATAAATTCCAAGTAAATTGTATGCATCAATAAATCATAACAGTGCAGGTGTGATGTAGAGACCTCAGCTCTACCCATAGCCTTGCTAAGGTCAGTACAATCAGTGAGCCGCTTATTACCTGTTAACTATTCTGTGTCTCATTATATAATGCCTATTTTTAGCACTGATTGCTGAGTTCACAAAAGCCTCAAAAATACCTCTAGTGATCGAGTACCGATCATACACTGCACGTGAATTCAAAGGTCCCATTCTAAAGCCTTGATTTGACTTTGAAATATGCACCCCACTTCAGGCAGCTTTTGAGTTTCATGCAATCTGCTTCCCCTGAAGGCAAGCAATACTGGAAATATTATTACATTAATTATATTATGAACATGGTATTATCACGATCAAGTGAAGGGCTCCAAAATGTAACGGATAAAATTGTAACTTTGACCTTCATCTGTAGCTTAAAAACTTGATACAATTCAAATATCACTCTGTATCAGCCTCATTAGCACAAAAGCGGGCCTAATAGTGCCGTCCCCACTCCCATGAGCCACTTCACAGACAATATTCATGCGAACAAGAGCGGTGGGCAGGGAGAAACAGGATCCATCTTTTGATGTCTGTTCAGAGTGTAAAAGACTAAATCATGTGCTGTCACAGTTCCATCAGCTCCCCAAAGTCAGAGCAGCAGAGAATTCAATGCAAAATTCCTGTGTAAACACGCTGGGGCAAATTCATGGTTGATGTAAACGGTCGTAACTTCCTTGACTTTACTGACTCACCAAAGCAATGTATTTACAGCAGTTTACACCATACAAGGATCCATCCCTTTCATAAATACTTATGCAGTAAATCGGAAAGTTACAGTAATTTAAGAAATATTTTTAAATTGTGTTCCTAGTTGTACAGGAGATAGTAGACCCCTTCTGCTTTGTTTTCTTATCCTCTGACTTCATTCAGGTCCTAATTTGAACTTCTCAGCTAAATATGGAAAGAAATCTGTAAGTTGTACCAGTCCTGCCATTAGCTTCAGTTTGCAGAAGTGCCATTGATACAGACTTCTACATTTATTTTGGGTGGAAAGTGTCTATTTAAATTGTGAGATCAATCATCAAATTAGATGTGTGACTGCACACATCGTTCCAGTGTTTATTTTCTTTTTTGGCACACTTGTGGCTCTTTGGGTTTGAAGAATGTAACTCAATTGGAATGAGCCTCAGTGATAAAATGGCCATCACATAAGATGTCTTTGTGTTGTTTTGAAATGTACTATTACAAGGCATTTTAATAAACTTTGTTTTTATTTTCCTTGATTAATAACACATTTGCTTGTGAATTTTCTGGGATGTTTGATTCATGGTCTTTCCTTTCTTTTCCTTAGAACTCCTTGGTGGCAGCAGCCTACAGGAGGCCTTATGGGACTATCCCATGGCGATCTGACCTGGTTCTGCCTTTGTCCAAGTAATTTTAGTCGCACTAACACTTTTGACCCCTGGTGTCATTGATAAGCTCCAGAGCACCAAATGCTGGGTCAAAAAAGTTTTGAAAGATCTACAGAAAACTAAATGCTTAAAGCCATGTGAATGATATTTGTTTGTTTTAATTATAAATATAGAAAATCATACTCTGTCACTTTCTCTTTTCTGCATACTCAGGTAGAAAAGTTGTTGTATTGATTGATTGCTGTGTTAAACACTGTCCAGTGATGCAAAGGAGGATAATTCTGTTTCAGACTTCTCTGTTCAATCGCTTACATGATTATTTTTTCCACAGCCTCATCTGCATGATTTAGTAGGAAAGACACTGCGAGGCATTAAGCAGTAGCAGTTGATCATTTTTGCTAATATGGTTTCACTACAAAATACAATAATCTCCCTTTGATTGGCATTTGCCTTTCATTTAATTGTTTGGCTAATGCACTACTTAATAGTTTCATTTCCCTTTTTTTTTTTCCATTGAAACTGGCTTTTATCTTTAAACTGTTTTTATAAAGCAGAAAACTGCATTCCTTTGAACTCATCCTCCGATGTCATAAGAGCTGGGAGCTGACATGAATTACACTGTGAAAATACTGACATTTAGAGTTAGGTACCAGCATGTACTCAAACACAGCCATGCATATTGCATGCAGGAATATTTTTTAACACACTATTATTAGTGGCAGGCTCTTTGGTTTGAACGCCTTTGATAAGAGAAATTAGCACACTGTTTTTCCAGTCTATGTATGGTAAATTCTTTTCCCTTTTGGGGTCAACAAATGTAAATATTAAAGAAAACTCCAAGTGTCACTATTTGCAAGGTTACAATGTTTGTTATTAGAACTGTGGAATATGTTCAATCTTGTAGGCAAGATAGTATGAGGGACCCATGAAAGGACAGGAAACATCTATATTTGCTGGCAGCATGCCCACTTTAAACATACTGCTCACAGTGCCATCCTGATGGCACTGTGGGGAAGGACAGTTCAGCTATGCAGTATGAAAACATGCCATCATATCTAGATTTCATAACATAGCACGTGTAAGTCAGTCATGAGTTTAAGTTAATTAGTTGAGGTTCTTTGCAGGAAGCCAGTTCTGTGGACAGCTAAAAAAACTGAGGATATTCAGTGGAATTAGGTCCTAATCTTAATCCCCTCCCAGAAGAAGCAGCAAAATGCAGGAAGCACTTTGCTCAAGGCTTCCTCTGGGTCCCCCAGAGATGTCCCACAGAGAAGCCTGGTTTTAATGCTGCATTCCTTAGCACAAATAAAGCACAGCTTTACATCGTTACTCATGCAAGACTTGGAAAAGAGACTCCTATTGTACCCTACAACATAGGTATAGTGAGGCAGTAGGGGCAAGTACTTTTTCCCTTATACTTTTATTTTTTCAATATAATGGGATTGCACCATACATGAAGAAAAACTGGACTTTTGATCTTAAGTAGCATAATAAAATTATATAATGTTGTGCTCACTGAAAAGGAAGCTGGATTAACACCATTTATTCCACCTATGTAGAATCATACCAGGCCTCTAGCTGTTGCTTGTATAAAGTTTTGATTCCATCAGGCAACTTCACTGATTGTGTTAATAGAGATTACTCTTCCCAGGAGTATATAGAGTGCTTGGAGATGCTTTTAATCTCACTGTTTGTCTTATCCAAGGAAAAAAGATCCAACCAACCAAAAAACCCCCAGCTTTTTATTTTTCTGAATCTAGTCCATGGCTCCTGGAACTAACTAAAACAAGAGAAAGAGAAATGCAATGCATTTGTAAATAATTCCAATTAAGAATAGCAGATTTGGCCAGCTGAGGATGCCTGGGCTGCGTATGGAAGCAATTCGTCTGGCTCCATCCACCGCTGTCTGACCCAGCAGAGTGCAGGCTGGTCCCCAAGGTCCCTGCAGGGCAGTGAGGAGGGCAGGTGGCCTGGTCTCCCTGTGGACCCTCAGGGTTAGGTGTCCCTCACTTAGAGCATGTATGGCCTGCTTTACTTCCCTTTGAGACCCCAAGGGCCACCACATCCCAATCAGAGTACTGGCCCAAGGTAGTAGTCCCAAGCCCCTGAGCTTCATCTGGGAGGCTGTAGGTGGATGCAGATGTATGAAGGAAAGAGCAGGGGGCACAAACTGAAGGAAACTGGCCCCCGGGCTGAGCCAGACAGCACAGCAGTGCCCTTGCACAGGGCGAGGGTCAGGGGCACTGACTGGGCCCCCTTAGGCTTTGCCTCTTCTGTGCACTGTTGTAGTTGGGTGAGCTGCACCCTCTGTGCAGCCCCACAGGAGCATTTCGAAAAGTCATCCCTAGAAATCCTGCAAATGCATAGGCATGAAGTGATAGGGAGGGTGTATTGATGTTTGTTAAGTAGAAATAATAATTTAAACAATAATGCACAACTGTTATCAGTCATCTTTACTAATTGCTTCTAGTCAAAAGCAATTCTCTGATAAGGTTTCTCTTCTATTTGGAGGCAGGCCTGGATTTAAAACCACAAGATAAAGTGATTATATTCAAAAGGAACTGTTGCTACTGTAAGAGCCTACAAAAGGAGGATCTGATGAAGTATTCCTTGCTTGTTGTATCCCCATGTTGCTGCTTGTACTCACTTTGAGTGGACCTGACTCTTGAGCTATACTGACCAGGAAGACATAAGGGTGAAGGGTCTGCCTACGAAGGCTTCCCAGCCCTCCATCTCCATCCTCCTCCCCACAGCACCTCATCAGACTCAGCCACAATATGCTCCCTCTGTAGGTTAGTGCAGGCCAATCGAAAGAAAGCACTGATAAACAATGGTGTTCTGGTAAACATACTTTATTGTCTTTAGACTTTAATTTTCCCCTTGATTTTCTAAAATTTCATGTCAAAATACTGTGAAAGACATGAGAAATGTTCATCTTTTTTCTCCCAAAACAGGAAAAAAAAAGGAAGAATATGCCATAAAAAATACACTAATCCTGGTAGATGAGCTTTAGCTTTGAAAAAGGAAAGGCAAAAAGAAAACAATTTGTGATATATTTTTCCAGAAATGAACTATTTGGAGGTAGATTAGTTGCTTGGTTAGAAAGAAAGAAGGATGAGAATTGTTATGGGAGAAGAAATTGGGAAAAGGAAGGTTGGAAGAGCATGAATGATTGCAGAGACATAGCAGGGGTGGAGAAAAAGCACACTGGGAGAGACCCCAGAATACCACGTGGCTTAGGAGTTGATGGTCTGTCATCTTCTGCCTCCCTTAGTTCCCTAAATAAGTTATTCCACTGGGAGGGATGATTTTCACCTTCCCCAAACCACTCATAAAATTTTGATAAAATAATGCAAAAACAAGAGTGAATAAAGGGGAAGAATTCAGTAGAACTTGCAGGCTCAGTAATTCATATGAAAAGAAGGTACGAGAGGTTGAGAAGGGCAAAATTCCCCAGGAAAGGAGGGATGTGTGTCTGTGCTCAGTGGTGGAGGGAAAGGCATTAACTCAGTTTGCTGCAAGAGTGGTGGGATGTGCAAAAGCACAGGATATAGAAAGGGCAGAGAAGGGGTGGGAAGTCAAACCTAAATATACTGGTGATAAAAAACCTGTCAGAAGAAACTCATGAGAAAGAGGTTCAAATTAGGAAAATGAAAAGGCTGTGAAGAGCTTTGAAAAGTAGAAAATGACGACAAGTGGAGAGGTTTACAGTAGAAGCCTGTCTGTCTGCTACCTTTTCTTTGCCACTCGTCTGAGAATTAGGAAAAAAGATGGGAGCTTTCTGTGTGGGTTGAATTTGTGTTTAGGTGTGTATTGAGAGTATTCAGGTATTTAAAGCTGGCAAATAACACATGGTCTCCAAGCTGCATGAAAATAATCAAATTTATTTTGCACTCCTATGCCACCTCAGGGGTTACAGCAGGAAATGCATTTTCTCATTTCTTTCAGTGAATCTTAGGTGATATTTTCCACAACCCCTGAGCTACACACTCCACTGCCTGTGCTGGGGTCTGTGTTCTTCAGGTATTCATACTCTGAGAATCCTTTCCTAGTATGTTATATACCACAAATGTGGGGTTTAGACCTTTCTTGGTAGGAGCATAGTGCCATCCAACTGCTGCATCTTTCGAGTACTCTGGGGAGTCGCAAGAAGGATTCTCCGGCACCCCCTTCAAAAACCCAGAGCTCTCACTGGTAGAAAGGGTGCCACAGGCTTCATGGATGTCGGGCTTGGGGATCTTTTTCTGAGCCTTCCCAGCTTCTGGCAAGATCAGACTTTAACTCACAAGTCATAAAGTATTAATCACTACTAGTACATTAAAATGATTCCTCTAAAGTCATTCCTCCTCGGTTCAGTGCTGAGCCAAGAGGAGGAGATTAACAAAGCAGGACAAAAGGCTGCAAGTTGAAGTGCAACCTCAGAGGTACAGGCACCAAATTGCTGTCAGGAATCCTGTCTTCCATTGGAGTGGATGGATGCTTTACATTCATACATCACTTCTGCATAGTAAAACATCTGTGGGGGGAAAAAAAATTAGTCCAGGCAGCTAAAGAGCTTTGCTCTGAACGGGTCACATCCCAGCAGGGAGAACTGGCTGGAGACTTGGCTTGTTAAGAGGTTCCTCTGGGGACTGGAAGCTTTTTCTTTACAATTTGAAGACTAGTATTATGTAAAATTGTTTAATGCTTCCTATTAAATTGATTTTAAAATGGATAATCATCACTGAGCTTTAAATACACAGAGATTGTTGTTGGAGCTACAGATTTTCTTTGTTAATACTAACATTAAATATTTATTCTGGATAAGGATAATCTAGTGATATGGGGAAACACCTGTGATTGAACTGCTGTGATAAGGATCTTTACTATACACTTCTACTGCCAATATTTTCACAAACCTCACTATATTCAGTGGTAAATAATTTAAATTCATTTTCCACTTCTTTTGTCTCACAAATTTGGATGTATTTCGTGTATGAATCTTTACAATAAGATGTAAACCCTGATTCATGTCTTTAAGGAACTGTACTAAATTGTTTAAGGAGTCCTGTCTGACAGAAACCCTTTTTTTTCCTACAGCACTAATTGGGTGATGATAATTGGGTCGCTTTAGGAAACACTAGAGCAGGAGAAGGCAGCTGGAGACAGTATGTGAGGAAATCCAAAACCATTCACAGATTTAAAATTTTGTGAAGCTTCAGCAATACACTGTCTCACTTCTGTGAGTGTTACCAACAGGCAGTTCCTTGCTGTTTGCTTTGACAGACCCTTTCATGTGGCTTTTTAAAAGCTATATGGGGGATAAACTTTATATTTGAAAAGTGGAGAATGAAGTTATATGCTCCTCCCTTTGACAATAATATACTCAGGGAAACTGATGCTGAACACCTTTGTTATATGTATACGAATGTTAGATGCTTCTTCATCTAGTGTTATATTTTTCATTGGTAAATATCTGATCATTGTGGTTTTTAAATGTCTTACTGATATACCATACATAAATTCAATTACTTCAAATAGTACTTTGCACCAAAATTACTTACATTTTTAAAAACCCTTCTTGAGAAGGGAACAATTCTGTGGTATTGATATTTATTTTTTTTTAAAAAGCCTTTTCACAGCAGTTGTCATACAGCCTTGTAAGCATCTGATTAAACTCTTATCTATGTGAAACGACTGCACTTCAGTGATTTGTTCTGAGCTCTGGTTTTTGTAGAAATAGTAATTTCTTGTAATTTTATTTGCTGTTAAGATCTGTGTAAACCTAGACTTAGTAAAGCTTTAGGAAAGCTGAGATTTCTCTTTTTCAGTGGAAGAAGAAATGTCTCTCTCAGCCTTGTACAAAAGCCAGAGGTAGCGAGTGATCTGTCAGGGGAGTTTAAAGCGAGAGCAAGTGAACTGCGGTGCCAGCGTGATTCATCTCTGTGTGAGGGACCTGGAGAAACTGTGTGTGAGGAAAAGAAGCACGTTCTTTAGTTTCTGTCCTTATCTGAAAACCCACGTGATCAGGAACTACCCATATCCTGAATTGTTTTAGTCCTTAAAAAGCAATTGCAGTCACACAAGAGGTGTGGACGCACAATGTCACAAGAGGTGACATTTCCAGAGCAGTGCATGCTGCCCAATCCTAGTCCCCGCACTGCCCTTACGCATGTCTAGGCAAGAGCTGTGTGCTTTCAGAGAGCTCAAAATCCACTTTCAAAAGTAGACTTTGCAGCAGAGCACATTGAACCTCAAACTCAGATTACTGTGAGGGCTTTGGAATTACAGGCGTCTCCAGCATTTTCCCTTCTTGCACTGTTTTGCGCTACTACATGCGTGTAATATAAACAGGAGTATTTACTTGCTTCCATTCAAGCAGTTTAACGCCCACTGAAAATAACTTTGTAATGAAGTCCCTGCTCTCGGTAGGAGTACAGTTTTGACAGCAAAGAAACTCAGTGCTTCTGTTTTCCATATTCTGTTAGCTGCATTATGATCCCAGAATGTATACACAGCACTGAAAGGCAGTAAATACTATTTTCATTATAATAAAAGCAATAAATAACATTTCCATAACAATATCCAGTGCATTTAAAATAGCTTTTTGATCAAGTTAAATTTATTTGAGATAAAAGGAACATTATATTGCTGCTTAACCTACAGATACTCTTGTTTTAGCTTGTCTTAATACTGCTTTAAAGGCTCCAGTGAAATCTTTCAATAGACTACTAAATATCCAGGAAGCACAGTGCGCCTTTTCTTCTGGCTTCCAGATCCAGTTATGTTCTTCTAAAAAATCTTGTCTATGTAGAAAACATGGCCAGTTAAAGAGTCTATTTCTGTATTTCAAGACCTTCCTTCACATACTAAACCATGCAGTAACTATTACTCTTGTAACTGGTAAGTGCAGGTTCTGGGATAAGCATTTTCTATTGTAATTATTTATTCCAGAGTTGTGGTGTCTGTATGTAGCTCTGTTCTCAAATGAGGAATAGGCAGATGAAACCTAACATGTAGATGAAATCTAATAATAGCATGGAGGTTCTTCTTTTTCAGTTCACTGAATTACACTGTAAATGGGCTTTAAATAGTTAAGTTGTCCTGTGAAAGCAGAGGAATGCAATGGCCACGGAGTGTCAGTAACAGGTTGGCTGCTTTTTCCATGGTTGTTTCTAAAGAGTGTATGTAAGCCTGGATTATAACATTTTTAGCCATTGTAAAGCAATAAAGAAGGAATTTAGAATCTCAAAGACAAAATGTACATCTTGTTCTGGAGTTGTTTCTCTGTTTCAGCAAAGGGCTAACCCTGTTCTTGGTCAAATTATGTCCAGGTCCTTAAGAGGAAGGACAGCAAGACTGTTCCCACCACCCTTAGGACAGCAGTAGCAGCAAATGAAGAGCACCACATCTTCAGTCTGCAGGTCGGAAGTAGGAAATAAGCTGGGTTAGGGAGCAACATCTAGATCGTGGTCTCCAGGTGTTCATACAATCAGATATAGGAACAGTTCCACATAAAGGAACATAAAGTTAAAATCAGCTACTTTTGCAGCCTCATCTGGAGGTGTGATCTGTGCTTGCTCTCATCAGTCTGAAGAGGGCCATGAGGACTGCAGCAGCCTTGCAGTCACATTTCAGAGAAACCTTCCAGGGACTATGTTCTGCAAAGCTGTCTCTCTGCCTGCTGCACTGATTGGGTGCTGGCTGCTTTTACAGTTTATGATTGCTAGTGCAAGCAAGTGTGGCAAGTACCAAAGTCTGAACAAATCATTTATCTCCTATATACCTTATGTAAGCTTTGAGGCTTGCAGCATTTCACAGTAAGAACTGAGGGTTTCCGTGCTAACATGAGGTGTTACAAGCCACCTAAACTTTAAGCTAGTTGACAGGTAACCTGCCTTAACCTACATAAACCATTTATTTTTAAGCAACAACTGAGAAAAGAGAAGCAATGAAAGATGTATTTTGTCATAAATAAAAATTCAAACCACAACAAAAAAAGCTGATAGTAATTAATTTAGTGTGCTTCAGTAACTGTCAAAGGATCCACTCTGAGAAGCCTGTTTTCCTACAAAACTAGTTCCAGACAGACAGGAGTAGGATGTCTGTATGCTGGCTAGCACCAGGTAGAAACCATTCCACTTCCTTTTGTCTTAACTCTTGCAGCCAGGCTTGCCTTAGGCATGGGCAGGCGGGGGCTCAGGGATGGGGCAGCAGGACCCCGGCCATCCTCTGCCCCAGCCCTCCATGGGAGCAGCTGAGCTCACCCTGCTCCAGGGAGCTGTCCCGCTTCCTCCGCTGCCTGGGCCAGGAGCTCCCTTCAGCACAACTGCGTGCCCCGGGGGCCAGGCAGGGCTCGGGTAGGTCGCTTTATCCTCATTATTTTTATTGCTTTTTTATCTGACAACATTCAGTTTTACTTAAACTGAGAAGCTGAGAAGCCTGGAATACCTGCACACGCTTTCAGGCTCTTGTACGTATGACACTAGGGGCCAAATACTTGCAGGGGAACATTCTGATTTGACAAGTTTCTTGCTGTTGTACTGACATTTGCTTGGAAAACCTGCAAGTTTTCAAAGCTTGCTTGTACAGCCCTCATGAAATGATCTGGGAACATTTGTTGATATTAAATGTTTTCTTTGTTTACTTTTAAAATGACGTTTCCTTATCCAAACTCCTTTTTCTGTGTTGCCTTACCACTCATTTACATAGGAAGGCTTAAAAAAAAAAAAACTAAGAAATAAAGTGAAGATGTGAATGTAAAACAAATTACTTTAACAGCATTAAAATGCTGTGTAGGAATTCTTTTTAGAATTCGAGAGCTCTAAACTGCCTTTAACTTAGTTAACTTGAAAGCGTCTTGATTGTGAATAAATTGGGAACTGAGGCAAATTAATTAATCCACTTTAAACATTAATTCAGTATAATTTCCTGAGTGTGTGTCTGTAGGCAGTCCCAAGGAGTACAGGCTGCAGAAGTAGAAGCTAATACAGATAGTACTTTCTTTCAAAGGACTTTGGTTCCCATCTAGGTCTGGAAACAAGTAGCTATATTTGTAAAGAGCTCAGCAGTTCAGATTATTTTTTTTAAAGGTCTATTTCTTAGAGTCACAGTGGTACCAACTGAGTGCTGAGAGCTCCTTAAAATATGTGTTTGTTCCTATCTGTACATGCTCAACTCTTTAAAATCTAGTCCCAAGCTCTTTAAAGTTTCTGCAGTGTTGTTGAACAGCTGGGTTTGTTACTGTCCTCTCATATAGTGCCAGGATCCTCTTCATCAGATTTTCATTAAGCATTTTGCTAAGAAAATTAAAGTACATTTGAGATATTGTTCATGTCAGCCTTCCCAACTATTTCTGAGCATTTTTTAATCTAATGCAGTGGAATTTAGAGAAATCTGTGAGCTTTGTAGTAAGTCTTCAAGGGAAATTCTGTTCGCAGAACGTAAGGCACATACCGATCATCAGCGTTAGATACTTCTTTGGTATAATCTGCACTGACCTCAATAATATATAGAACATAACTTAGCAGGGTTTGTGATCATAAATGCTGTAAGCTGTGCATCATGCTGCAGAAGTGTTGTGTGCACAGTTTCTTCTGCAGTGACCACTGGAGAATTCTAATTTATCTTTTTAGTATAGAATGTAATAACATGACTGTTCAAAAAAAAAAAAAAAAAAGGCATCTTGAATTTATACCAAGTATTTAATGGCAAAATCACAATTTTTTATTCCACTTAGCTGTTTGGCAGTGGAAAGGCCCTACTGTGTTCTTTCTTTGAAGTCCGAAAAAAGTCTGGCCTAGGTTTGTTATTTGGGGAAAAGAGATTTGCCTTGTGTAACAATTATTCTCCTAATGCCACGGGACACTCAGGGTGCGCTGTGTTTTCCTGGCAAAAACATTTAGCTCATCTTTTGTTTTTATACCAATGGCTGCTCAGATGAGACGTCTTAGAATTTGGAAAGAAAAGGAAAGCACCTTCTAATAAGGGATTGTCTTCTCATTAGCTCTACTGATTTTCCAAAAAGATTTTGCTTTGTGTAATGCATTATAATTATATGACAGGAGAACAGTGGAGAATATGGCACAGCATTTCCCATAGGTTTCCTTTCTGAGATAAGAAAGATAAACATTCTGCTTTGCTTCTTCAAGGAGGAAAAAAAAAAAAACAACCCTCTGCAGTTTCCTGCGAGGCAGTTGGATGTGAGCTGCTCTCTGGAGCTGAGGCTTTCCACTGCCAGACAATGCTGTGTGCCATGCGGGAAAGCTGGATGTACAAAGTGAGGAAGCCCACCGGACTGAGGTGTGTGTCCTGGGCTTCCTGAGAATGTGCCTTATCGCCCAAGGGTCCCCGTGCACTCCCGCAGCTTTATCTGTGCAGCCCCCGGGGGGAAGGCGGAGAACGGCTGTTTATTTTTCCAGGGCGCTCTCTGTTCTGGGGGAAGCCAGGGAGGCCTTTAATTGGATCTCTCTTTTGTTCCTGCGTTGCTGCAGCTTCAACAGAATCGGGAGGAGCAAGAGCGGGCCTGAGGTCTGGTTTAGGGTATGTGTAGCTTGACTCTAAATGACCCACCTCTGGTTCAGCCGTGACACCCGGGCCAGGGAAATATTTTGCTTAGGCTGGCTTTGCTAACGCGGGGACAGAGTCTCTAGTTACAGAACAAAGTGAGCCGCAGTGGTACTTTCAGTTTGCTCCACTCACTACTGCACTTCCACAATCTGAATTGTGCAAAAGGGGAAAAAATACCCAGATATCACTCTCCAATACCAGCTGTGGAGCATGTGCTACAGTTCCCAAAAAGCCTGGGTAGGTGAGAGATTTAAAAGCTTTAGAAGTGTTCAACAGGAAAAGCTGTAAAATTTCAGTAATGCTCCCAGTGCTGGTGGTTAACGACATAGCATCAGCCACGGAGGGATGACCTCCTTGATAGCTTCAGAGCTTTGCAGTTCCCTGCATTTTTGCTTTCTTGTTTAACTTTCTCATTTGTAACTTTCTTATTATTCTCAAACCAAATTTTGTAATGCACTGACATCTGCTGTGTGTTTGACTAATGCAGCCGCTCAAGAACTGAAACAAGCTTTGCAGCCTATGCGTAACAGGACTAGAGAAATAAAATATAAGAACAGGGGGAAGGAGAATGGGAGAACCTAGTAGCTTATTATTGATACCAGGAGGTAAGAGGGAACAAGCCACCCTGCCCTTAAGGATCTTATAATTGTTTTATTGGAAGAAATGGCACCAAAAAAATGCTAATTTCAGTCATACAAAGAGGAGTTCTGTTGATTGACTATAGTCATCACCATTTTGAAAAAGCTACCTTAGCACAGGTTTTCCTTTTTTTGGTCTGATCAGTGAGGATCAGATCTGTGGTGATGTGATGGCCCTGATGTGATGGGCATAGGCTCCTGATAAATAGCTTTTCTGCCAGCTTTCAGAAACACTGGAATTGAAAGGAAACAGCGTAGCAAATATCTCCCTGTCTGCACAATGAGCACGGTGTCATTGACAACTGTTCTGTGAGATGGGAGCAGCATTTAACTCACCAGCAACTAGTTGTGTACTGTAGCAGCAGTTTCTGCACAATAACATCACTTTTAAAACAGAGCAAACTGTGAAAAGACTCTTCCAGTCAGATAGCAGCAAAACTTATTGCTGGTCTAAAACTTCCCTGAAACTTTTTATCTGGTGCTTGATTTCTGGCTGGGGTGTAAGACCACAGAGGTGCTTCAAGGCAGTGTGGAACAATCATATCATCTCTGTGGGCTGATGGTAAAGCCACAGATGGCCTGTGCATCATTCAAACCCGGGTCCCAGCCTGTGCTCCTGCTCAGGATACATTTCAGCTGGACATTTCAGAGACCAAGGGCAGTACTAATCAGAAATCTTGTATTAAAACAGTTTTAAATAAGAAACTGACCTTTGCCCAAAGGAATAGTTAGGCAGTTTTGGTTTTTGTCAAAACTTGATGGTATTTCTAATGAAAAACTGAAGCCAAGCTGTGATTTTTGTAACGTTGCTCATCTGAAAATAATTGTTTATAAAAACACACTTTAAAAAAAAATTATTTGACTAGCTTCAGGGAATAATCTCTTCTACAGCAAAGATTGGAAATCTAACAGTCTCTCTGGAAAGGGGAGATCCTCCTAGCAAATGGTTCCTCAAAATGAAGCCTTACACCTGCTCTGTGTACCAATGAGTTACGGGATTGTCCCTCACATTACGTAGGGTGTCCCTCACATTCTCTAGGTAGCATTAAGGTAGTAAGTATCTGAGGTAGACAAGATTCTGTGCAGAGGCACTTGAGCAAGAAAGGATAGATGCCCTTACTTTTTTTTTCTATCCCCAACCTGGCTGTAAAAACTTGTTCTGTAAACATATAGTTTACTAGAAAACACTAGGCTTCAAATGTGTCATAAGCTGTAGATTCTTTTTTTGTTAATTCCCAGTAAATGTGCAAAATGTGCTCACCCTACAGAAAGAACTGAAACAGAAAAGTACCTTTTCATTATGAAGAATCTTAAACAGTAGGGGAAATCCTGCTACCCTTCAGATCAAGGGGGAAATTCCTTTTTAGCTTCAACAGAACCAAAATTTAGCTTTGCATTATTCTGAAAGCCTGTTTAAGAGCCCTGGTGTTTCTATCACTTTGCAATCTTCTCACAAGCAGAGAAAAGCGATATACAGCTCTTTACATCTTTATACAGAGATACAGCTCTTTACATCCTTATATCAGTTGTACACCTCAGTGGAGGGTTTGCTGCTGGGGTGGTACTCTGAAAAATTTCTTGGAGGGCATGTAGCATTAAATGATTGCTGACTTTCTCCCTCTTTTTTTTTTTTTTGTTTCAATGGGAACAATGTCTTCCTTGAACGTCTGTGCTGAGGTGTGCTTCATTCATTATATTTAATGCCTTTTATGCTCAAGCTCTAGATACCACATTTTCAAACCAGTATGTCTGACATCAGCAATCATGATCAGTATTTACATCTGTGAGTTCCCAGGTGCATTTAAAGATCTTTTGTACTACCTAATTCCGAGAAACCGCATGTACAAGTGTGACATTACATGACTAGTGGAGGATCTAATAGCAAGTAAAACTCTGCTTTATGCCTTCCAGCAATTAGACTGTTTGTAAAATACTTGAAGTGCTCAAAATGTGACATGCTGCTTAAATGTCATATATTATTCCAGTCATAACATCAACTAGTAGAGATTGATCCTTTAAGGGCAGTTGTAATTGTTGATGAACTAAGTTATCAGGTGAAACGGGGCCTGTATCTCCTCACTGGAGTGTGAGCCTGTATAGGGCTATGTTTGTTACTTGATATGCACTGCACATTTTCAGAGCTGCTCTCTGTAAGGATGCTAGGACACACAGAGCACTAAAAGTTAACAAATCACTCAAGGCAAAAATCTTTTTAAAAAAATAATAATAATAAAGACAAGAAACAGCCAAACCCCTTCATTTCCTCTGCTATTAATTTAAGTCAGATAAAATCAAGGTTAAAAAAAACAGCCTTTCACCCTGCCCATTAAAAATGAACTGCAGGAGAAGAAAAAATTATAATTTTTTTAAACTATTATTCCAAATATCTGCTGAAGATTTTAGCACATGTTCACTGCAATGCATGCTTCCATATTTAATGGCATTGCAAAAGCTAAGCCAAACATGAAGCCATTGAACAGAACTGGCTCAATACAATATTCAGTTGTGTGACACACTGGCTGGTAGCCTTCCTATGCAAATAATATTATTTCATGCTTAACATGAGACACTGATGGCACCAGGAAGATGACTGATACGGACCTAACTAGGTACCTAATGGGACAGGGAATAAGTGGGAGAGTGGGGTATTTTGCAAATAACCTTATTTTGTTGTCAACTAACATAAGTGATGTTGACATCCTGAACCCCACTGGGGGTGTTGAGGTGATTGTCATAAGCCCCGAGGGTATTTGTCCCCTGTCACTCCTGTGCCCTTGGCCAGAGTTCTGCAGGAGCTGCTCTGGGAAAGGTCTTCAGGCAATGGGCTGAATCTTTGAAACTTATGGCATTCCTCACCCTTCCCCTTCCCAATCAGCATCATCTCTGCGGGCTGTGCTGGCCAGTCCTGAATCCCACCAGTGGGAAGATGTTGTTATGTCCTGAGCTCCACGTGGAGCCATTGCTGTCTGACCAGGTTGTGCTGGCGGGCTCTGATAGAACCTTTGGCTTGAGCCCTTGGGCACGGGGTGGAATTATTTGTGCCTAGCATAGGTTGGACTTGCATATGGGACTTAACTTCTTCTGACAGCTGTTCTTATATTGGGTGTATCCTTTTATTTGTTGCAAGGGATAGCTACAAAATGGATGAAAAAGGAAAACAAGTTAAAATGAAATTATATGTAAGTAAACAAACTGTAACAAAATGAACAGGCTGAACTTTCATCTACATCTCAATTGGATTCGAACCAAGCCCCTTCTGAGAGTCTAAGAAAGTTTGGTTAATTACTTTTTTTGTTTGGTCTGCTCTGCATTTCCTTGCTCTCATTGCAACAAAGAGTAGAAATTCTGAAAAACTGTGACCAAGTCTGATATGCTGTTTCTGACCAGGTCAAAAGTAGGACAGGCTGGAAATGTCATGCAAACTTCCATGTTTGGTAGATTTCCAGTTCAGGTTTGCATACTCAGAAGGCTGGAATAAGATTGAGATAAACAAAAAGACCTTGGGGTGATTGTACAGACAAAAATCAACTTCCAGATTTTAGGTGGCTGAGCTCAAACTGAAATATTCAGCTTCTTGAATGTTTCTGTTCTTGCTGTGAAGGGCAATTTAATGTTTTGGGATTTCATTGTGCTTCTAAGCCCACTGGTTGGTTGGGACAATGCAGGGGCTTAAAAGGTGTCTGAGGGTCAAATACACTTTCTTCTGGCACCACAACCTATGTCTCCAGTGAGTGCGTGCTTTCAAGCTATACATTCAAATTTTTGGGGGACTGTATATAATCTGAAGTTGACTTTGGCTACAGCTTAGCTCTTCTCCTCCAAAAGAAAGAAAATCACTTCCATCACACCACTTTTAACCTGATTGTCTAGAGATTGTATGTGGTTTGATCCAACAAAACAGATTTGTTCTCAGATCAAACCTAGTTACGTAATTTGCAATCTTATAATCTTTTTAGGAATATAGCAGTTATATATAAAAGGAAACAAACTTGTGCTTCTAATTGTTTTAGAGTGCAGCATGTACTCAGTAGGGGTAGAGATAGAGATGGGGGGTTCAATTGTCAAGTGCACCAGTTGCAACTGGGGAGCTTAGAAAACAAGTGGCTTTACTGCTCCAGTTGATGCAGGCTGAACATACAGCAGTATGGCCATGCCAAGTATTCCTCCTGAACATGGGCTGCATCTAACACTTGTTTTTAAGAAGAGGTGGATGCAGTCAGTAGGGGCATGGTAGTCCTCTCACCTTAACTCTGCCTTCTGGAACTGGCAGGGTATTCTCTGGGTGTTCCAGCCAGGGCTTCTGCTCAAGAAGCAGGTGAGGGAGAATCCTGTGTGTATATGGAGTTAGTCACAAATTGTTTATATAGGTAACATGTACATAAACTCCAGATGTGGATGGTCTATTTTAAAACAAAAGCACCCTGTTCCTGGCTAACCTAGCCACTTCTACAAGTTCTGGAAGACCTTGGGACATGACTACTTGGTTAAAGCTAAGTCAAACTGCTTCTTTTCTCTCAAGAATGGAAAAGAAGCATGACTTTCAATGTCATAAGGCAGATAGCAAACTCTGTGTATACATGTGGATTTTATTCTATGTCGCTGTATCTGTACTGCTTTGCTCCCAGGGCAGCACCTCCCTGCAGGAACTTGCAGAAAGTGGACAGAGAGCACTGAACTTGCCCAACACAAATTTTCAGGAAGCTGCTGAAGACAAAGCTTGAATTCACAGTACATGGATGTGCTGCCCAAATTCAGTGGCCTGAGTGAGTCACCATGAGCTACTCACTCAAACTGAAATTGTCATAGCTGCAAACAAGTGCAAGCATGTCCCCATCTGGCCAGGCCTGTTGTAGGGGTGGGAGCCCTCGGCATGAGATGGAGCATGAGTGTCCCCGTATACTGCCACAGCAAAGCGCTCCTGGTATGGACACAGCCAACCAGCAGTGTCAGCTGCTGGAGCTCATGTCAGCCTCAAGCCTGTTGCACAGGCACTGCAGATTAAAACACCTCTGCCAATATGACTGTCTGTCTAAAAGAACTTTTGTCAGCAGAGTTTTATCAGGTGAGGAACTGCTCTTCTCCCAAGCACTGACTCTTTAGTACATTGTTAGATTATGCTGGTGGATCTATGACTCCTAAATTTGGGGGTTTCAACTTGTAACCTGAATAATCTTTTCAAATATTGTTTCCTCAAAGCAGGAACATCCTAGACCCCGGATGAAAACAGACTGTAGTAGATTATAAGAGTTCACAGGGAATCATGGCTATAATTTGGGATCTGTGCTCCAGATAAGAAATAGAAGACATAAACTTTCTTTGATGTTCCTAGGTTGGTTGGAAAAAATTTTCTTTTCCTGCTTGGATCTTTAACAGTGCAATTTTTTGAAACAGTCTAAACAAGAGTTTTTTTATTACCTAAAAATGATCTGTGAAAGAGCGTATCTCTGTAGCAACCATGGGATAAGCCTGCTTTGGCTCTAATTTTGTTGTACAATGCTATTAATTTGCAACTTCAGGGTGATCTGGACATGAGTGGATTTGTATGGTTTGGGTTTTTTTGTTCCTTTTTTCTTCCCACCCATGCTTTGTAGAAAAATAAGCATCAATTTCGAAGTGCTAGAAAGAGCAGCTTGCTTTGGAAGTAGTCAGACTCTGATACAAACGATCTTTGCTTCATGCTTCCTAAAGAGACATAATTTCTACTCTGTCTAAAAAGAGGAGGCTGGCTTGTTTGTTTTTATTTGCAGCATTCGGCAGCATTGCTGTAGGCCACTAACTGCAGGATGGCAGTAACACAGGATTATCCTGCAGAGCCGTAACTAGTGAATCCATAACAGCCAACCTGAACTCTGCTGTGGGCTGCCATTTAATACCACAAGAAACTGTTTGCATTTCATCATGTAACCGGTTGTGTGAATTCAAGAACCTTCCCTGGATCAGGCTGTGTTTTCAGATGAAAGAAAGGAACTACCAAATGGTAGAGTGAAATATATATAGTTTGTTTTTCTGCAGGCCTGTCCTCTAAGCATAAACAAATATACTGTAGTGAAGGCTCTGGCTCAGGCTATGGAAAAGAAACTGAGAAGAGAAGGGAAGTAGGAATATAAGAGGGAAAAAGGTTGGGGCTGCCTTTCCTGGTGAGAGTGATTTCTTTCATATTGAAGCAGTAGGAATAGGCTCAAAATGAAATGGGATGGTTAAAAGTGTCTTCATAGTGTCAGCTGAAGAGGAAAATCTATTCTCCTGATCCTAAAACCTTTCCTTCTAAAATTTCCATTGGGGTGGGTATAGAATTGAGCCCATTTGTGACTTTTCCTTCAGGGCCTATTAGATGGACTTTTATTCAATGTGATTTCGGGCCAGATCATAATAAAGTTGCTCTGTTCCTCATGAAGCTCATATTATGGATGTACAGCCATCATGGTCTATGGACTGCTTAGTTTTTCCTGTAAAAACAGAAATTCTTGTGCAGCTGGGA
Source organism: Hemiprocne comata (assembly GCA_020745705.1). Classification (NCBI taxonomy): domain Eukaryota; kingdom Metazoa; phylum Chordata; class Aves; order Apodiformes; family Apodidae; genus Hemiprocne; species Hemiprocne comata. The sequence goes on along the minus strand of CM036594.1, from coordinate 6,188,126 downwards.
GCTTGTAAAAACAAGCCTGAAGCTACCAGAATTTTTAGCTTTACAGTATAAATGAGAAATTAAATTCTCCCCTGCAAAACATATATGCACCTATATATGCTCAAGGTTTTGACAATGAGACTCATTCATGCAGAAGAAGACACTTTCCAGGTGAATATTTCCTTGTTCTGGCATCATATGCCAAGTAATGTAATTTAAGGGCATTTATTAAACGTTCGGGACTGTGCTGCTCGGGATCCTGAATAGACGGGAAAGTAGGATTGTATGTGTTTTGTTGTCCCTAGCTGAGCGAGGTGATTTGCAGGCCAAGTGAGAGGCGACGTTCAGAAAATGAAAGCTTTCTCAACCCGGGATTTAGGGTCTAAAAGGAGTGACACGCGTGCGATTTTGTCTCACATAATGGTTGCGTTGAGGTTGCAAAGGTTATTATTCCTGGTAGTCAGTGCTGCCTTCAGATGTCGTTTGGAAAGGGAGCGAAACCGGCCCGGGAGAGGAAGGGGAGGGCGGTCGGCCCGGCCCGGGGGAGCCGGGTCCCGCGGGCACCTCCGCGCTTCTCTGCCCGCAGGGACGCGGGGCTCCCGTGCGCAGGTAACGAGGAAAACACCTGCTTTTTGTAGCCTTCTAACGGATTAAATCTGATGCATTTTCACTGAGGCCAGAATATTTTATTTCCCGCAGTACATTTTGGTTAATTCTCACGAGCGCCGGGGTGCAGGACAGACCTTCACATGCCGGGTCTACGTGTAACCTTATTCTCCTGTGTTTGTGTACGGGAATAAATACTCTACGGTCTTCAAGATTAGCAATATTTGCGAAAAGAAGAGTGGAAAAAATGGAAGAAACTAGAAATACTTGCAACGGTAGCGGTGTGACTGTCCTACCCTGGCGGCTTTGGGTGGTTGCGCCGAGCCAGTGAACGGCGTCGCGGGGACCAAGGGTGCCCTGGCCCTGGCCGGCTCCCGGAGCCCTACCCGGCTCCCGGGGCCCTGCTCCGCCGCCCGTCCCGCTTGTCGGGGAAACGGCGCTGAACGGGGCGCCTGGGGCTGCTTTTAGATCCGTGTCCGCGCCGTTCCTACGCGAGCCAAATTAACAGGGGTTAAAGTAGTCACCGCCGCGGTGTGCTGGGGACTGGAGCGGTCTCCGAAGGTGGTTCCTTACGGCGGCACTAGCCGTGTGTCCGTCCCAGAGAGCTGAGCCGCGGCATGCCACCCGGAGTCAGGTAGAAGCCGCAGGACAGACAAAGAGGCTGTGTCGCTTGTCCCCGTATGGGTCTCGGAGCGGGAGGACGGAGAGCCCTGCCCCGGTCGCTGCCGGCGGCGGCTTGGCCGAGCCCGAGCGGTGCGCTCCGAGCCAGGGGCTTCCCGAGGCTCCCTGGCAGAGACACCTTTTTCTTTCCAAGAGAAAAAAGCACGTTTGGGAGAGGAAGCCTACCACATTTTCAAGCAAACCGACCCTAAACTTTCCAGGTAGAAATCGGTTCTGCTGCCTGCACGGGGTAAGTAATAATAAAAAAAAAAAAAACCAAAAAAACCCAAAAAAACCCCACTCAGACTACTAGAGTCTTATCAGCGCTGCAGCCGGAGGCACGGATGTCATGGGAAGCCTTGTCCGGGCTGCCGGGGCACGGCGTGGGGGCGGCGCCCTGCCCCATGTCCCCGCGGCGCTCTCCGGTGGCCTCGGCGGAGCCCCCCGCCGCTTGCCTTGCCTCGCTCCGCACTGCCGTTCTACCCCCGAGTACGGGCTCAGCCGGCTTCCCAGCCGGAATACCGGATTTAGGGCGGCGGCGGATGGTCCCGCGCTCTGTTCAGGAAGGGGGATGCGGCCCTGCTCGGTACCGGAGAAGCAGGGCTGAGCCCCGATTTGCTGGCCTTTCCGGGGCGCTTCTTAACGGGATGGCGCGGCCGTGGCTGAGCCCCGCTTTGCCCGCCTCCTTCTCCGCTGCCCTGCACTGGGAACGGGCTGGGGCCGGGGCTATTCTGCCCTTGTGTGAAGAGAGCAGGACCCCGTTCCCCGCCGCCCCTCAGCGTCCCGCGGTGGGATCTGCCCCTCGCCGCAGCGGCTCAGGGGCCGGGCATCGGCGCCGTGAGCCCCCTCCTGCTTCCCATACCCCCGAGGACGGCTGCAGGCCCGGTGCAGGAGGAGTTCCGCTGGTTCCTTCTGCCCTCTCTTTGTCCGGGTTTACTAGACTCCTGCCCGGCCCCGGGAGCGGCGGCCGGCGGGGCACGGGCGCACTGGCATCGGCGCGCAGCCACGGTTGGGTCGGGCCGCTCCCCGGATTCCCTGCTTCTTCACCGGGGACACTCAGCTCGCCGGCCCCCTCTGCTCTCTTCCCGTCCCTGTTTCTTGCATTCCTCTCGCTGCGGCATTTCTGTGAGTGCCGCTAAGACCTCAGCTCTCCGCTTAACTGCAACTACAGTGTCTACGCTCAGCTGTGGTGGCAGGCTCCTACGTTTTCAGGTGGCTCTTTAATGTCCCAAGAAGGGCTTAATTAGCACCGGGGAGAGGGGAGAGCCAGTCAGTGCCTGCCTGCCCTGATGTCAGTCAAGTAGCCGCACACGGGGCTGCGCGCTCACCTTTGCCGCTGTTCGGCCAGATCGCCGCTCCCAGCGCTGGGCTGAGCTTCTGCCCTGGTGTTCTTCCGAAATCCCCTTTCTTGGGGCTGTCAAAAAACCCCAAACAAGCCCCTCAGATGTGAAACGTCCTCTGCGAGCGAGCCCTGGTAAAGAGCTGCGCGCCCGGTTTAGGAATGTTTTCAATGGAATCTGCCATTTGGCGGAGGTGATGACACACGCAGCAGTGCTGTTACACCTGCATCGGTCCCCGCCGCGGAAATGCCTGCGAGGGGGAGCGCCGAGAGAGAGCAGCATGGGTGGCCGGCAGAAAGAAGCTGGGCCCGGCCCTGGGGAGCCCGGCGGCCCCGGCCCCGAGCGCGCCGCCTCGGCGGTGCACAGCTGGCTCCGGCTGCCCCACCGCTCCGCGCCGAGCGAGCTGCCGCGGGCCGGCCGGGGAGGAGAACCCTGGGGAGAGGCTTTCCTGCGGGCCTCAGCCCTCCGCGGTGTCGTTTGTGTGCGTTAGGGGGTTGCTTAAGGCGAGGCGTGCACTGTTCCGCGGCTGTGTGCGGAAATATAGGAGCCTCGTTAGTGTGAACGAATTCATTCAGTCCGGGTTTTAGGGTATGCCTTTCTCCGCCGATGGGAGATAAGGAATTCGTTATATTCGCTACAGGCGAAGATGCAGAAACGTATTTTAACCGAGAAATAAAATAAAAATAATATATCCCCAAAGGGTTATTTTATTGCTCGGTTAAAATACATTTCTACATCTTCGACTGCTTTCACCCACAAACAGCCTCTCCTGAGGTGGGGAAACAGGAACACCCTGTGCTCTTGGCCAGGCAGAGCAGCCAGCCCTCTGGGCTTGTATTTGGTTACGAAAACTGATGTAGCACGTAAAATGCGCGGGGCGGGGAATAGCGCTGTGCAGCGGTTCACGTTCAAGAACGGCAAAAGCGAGTCTGAGGGCCGTGACCTGCCGGCCCGCCGATCGGCGGGCCCCGAGGTGTACGTGGAGCTCCTCCGAGGGCAGCTTCTGGGCAGCCCGAAGAGAAACACCGAGTTGTGCTTGAGTACGGGAGGGGAGGTCAGGTCCGTGCAGGCAGATCCCCGGAGTGGAGCTGTACAGGCAGCAGCGGGCTCACCGCGGCACCGGGACCCGAGGGCCGGTCAGGGGCCGCGACTGGGGACCACAGGTGGCCCCTGCCCTGCGGAGGTCGGGCCGGCTCCTGCGGCTGCCGGCGGCCGCGTTGTCTAGTTGGGAGGTGGGGTTCAGGGGAACAAACGGGGCCAATTCGCCCCGCTCCTCGGGATAGGGCTGAAGGCTCCGTTAGAAATCAGTGCACGACATACCCTGGCCGCTTGCTCCTTTCTTTACCCGTGGTTGGAGCAGCCCAGTGTTTGTGATCTATTATTACACGACAGCTCATGTGCTCGGGCCAGCTGAGGTTGCCTTTCTGCGGCTCGGGGAGGCTCTACCTGGAGGCAGAAAAGGGGAAGCAGACGGGGAATGTTGGTGCTCCAGGAACTGTGTGAAATAAGCCGGAACCCTCCAGGGGAATGAGCAGGAAAGCTGCCTGTTGTGTCATCCCCGGCCTCGCCACCCTGTCCCGGCTCTCGGGGCCGCTTTCAGCCCTGCAGCCGCGCTGAGTGCCTGCTCATACTTTGCGGGGAGGGAGAAGGAGGGACGCAACACCTCTTGCTCTCTGCCTCCTGCAAATAAGGGCTGCAAGAACTGACTTGCAGAGAGCGGCAGCAGCCTCCCTGTGCTCCCCGGGCGCGATCGGTTGGTGGGGCCCGGGGCCAAGACATATAAACGCGACCGCGTGTGCGGCTGGACGTGTGACAGTGCCGGGGCAGGGGCGAGCGCCGCGGCTGCGGGCACACCCCCTCGCACCCACCGCCTCCAGCGTGGCCCCTGCTCGGGCGGGAGGGGAGTGCAGCGCTACGGGCTCCGCCGAGCTCCCCGGGCGGGCGGCGGGGCCTCGCTCAGCACCCCCCGGACGTGTGTTCCCCCTCCCCGCCCCCGGCGGCGCGGCCGAGCCGGGGCGGTTCCGTGCCGCTCCGCGGGGCCACGTCGGGCCGCGTGTGCGCGGTGCTGAGCGCGGCGCCGTGACTGCGGGGTGAACTCGGCCGTGCCCAGCGGCTCGGCGGCGATAGGGGAGCGGGATCCTGACGAAAGCGGAACTCGGCCGGGCCCATACAAATCAGAAAAGAGCCCGGCCGCCGCGGCAGAGGGGAGCGGAGCCCGCGGGGGCAGGGACGCCGCCGCCGCCGCGCTGCACGGACCAGCGGCGCCGCGAGAGGCGCCTCCCGATCTCCGTCCAGGTCCCAGCTTCGACCCCGGTCCCGTTGTCGGCGAGTGCGCGGCGGGACGGCCGCCAACACCGAACTCGGCACACTGCGCACCAGGCAGCGCTCCGCATCGTGCGGCTTTGCTCTGTGCGCCGCGGGCGGCGGACGCGGGGCACCATGATGAGCAGCTACCCGGACGGCGAGGGGGACACGGTGGCGTTGCTGCCTCATGACACCAGCGGCAGCAAGGAGCCAGAGCGGGGCAAGGAGGAGCTGAGCACCGACAAGGGCGCCGAAAAGCCAGACCCCTCGCAGAAGCCCCCCTACTCCTACGTGGCCCTTATCGCCATGGCCATCCGGGAGAGCGCGGAGAAGAGGCTCACGCTGTCTGGGATATACCAGTACATCATCAGCAAGTTCCCTTTCTACGAGAAGAACAAGAAGGGCTGGCAGAACAGCATCCGCCACAACCTTAGCCTCAACGAGTGTTTCATCAAGGTGCCCCGGGAGGGGGGCGGCGAGCGCAAGGGCAACTACTGGACCCTGGACCCGGCCTGCGAGGACATGTTCGAGAAGGGCAACTACCGCAGGAGACGAAGGATGAAGCGGCCCTTTCGGCCGCCCCCGACCCACTTCCAGCCCGGCAAGACCCTCTTCAGCCCCGACAGCTACGGCTACCTCTCCCCGCCCAAGTACTTGCAGTCCACCTTCATGAACAACTCGTGGCCGCTGGCGCAGCCCCCCGCGCCCATGCCCTACGCCTCCTGCCAGATGTCTGGCGGGAACGTCAGCCCCGTCAATGTGAAAGGACTCTCGGGCCCGGCCTCCTACAGCCCCTACTCGCGGGTGCAGAGCATGGCGCTGCCCAGCATGGTGAACTCCTACAACGGCATGGGCCACCACCACCACCCGCACGCCCACCACCCCCAGCAGCTCAGCCCGGCCAGCCCCGCGCCGCCCGCGGCCCCGGCCGCGAACGGAGCCGGCCTCCAGTTCGCCTGCGCCCGCCAGCCCGCCGAGCTGTCCATGATGCACTGTTCCTACTGGGAGCACGACAGCAAACACAGCGCCCTGCACTCCCGCATAGACATATAGGGAGGCCCCGGCCGGCCGCCGCAGAAATGCCCTTGCCTGGGCCCCGCTGCCCCTCTCCGATCCCGCCGCGTTCTCTGCCACTCTCTGTGTCGCTCCTTCTCCTCTCTAGCTGCGGACTTCCCTCTCTCTGTGCGCAAACTGTTGCGGTGGGAAAATACTAGCCCAGCTCCGCATGTATTGTAAGTGTAGGAGCCGTCCTACGAGGAGCAGAAAGCAGTGTGTAAGTGTGGGAGCTTCCCCAGCGGGGCTGCGCCGAGCCGGCTAGCTCAGATTTACCGTTCGTTTCCCTGTTCGTGTGTGTGTGCTTGTGAGGGGGGCGGGGGGGAGCATGTAATAAAAAATAGGCTGTTTAGCCCTCAAAATTCTACTCCGTTAGAATTCGGCCGTAATCTTTTCGGACTCACCTTTGGGGAGAGTAAAGCGGAGCTTGTAAATAGCGGAGGCATTTCCACGCGTGGCAGTGCGATGCTGTCGGGGCCTAGACACTGCCGTGTACCCGCGGTGTTCGTCCTACTCCTCCTTTTCATCTTGTCTTTCTTCTTCCTCGGTCTGCAAAGCACTGCGCTTCTTCGGAGCTGTCGCTTTACGTCAAAATAGTACTTATGTGGGGACTGCTGTAACAGCAGGAGATGTGCGATATTGCTGGTTATTAGAAACCAACAAACAAAACCTGCCAGGGTCACTCGTGAAACGTTTCGGCAGCGATAAATATATTTTTAAAGGAGACAATGTCCTCTGAGGTCTTAAAAGTAATTTTATACAAGTCTAAAAAAATATTTTGATGTTATAAAAAAAAAAAGACGGTTTCCTATAAATTGGAATATTTTTCCGTGTGCATATTATTATTAATAATGAAAGTTTAAACTATCTTCGTTTTTTTGACCCCGAAGCTGGCCCAAAATGGATTTTCCGGTAGGTTCTGCTTTTGAATGCTTGCCCTTTTTCTTAAAAAGTTTTGATCCTTCAATTTTACATAGATTAATGTGGAAAAAAAAACACAACACGTTTATAATTCTGGGGCCAGTTCATAGCGATTTTATAAATGTTTATGTAAGCTGATAGATGCTGTGGCTTAGTACCATTTTGGGACCAACTTTTCTAGAGTGAACTAGCACTTTTATTGTACTTTCTAGCATTGTAAAGTCTCCAATAAAACTCCTTTCCTTCTTTCCACATCGTTTTATTTCACTCCGCTGCTCCCTGCTCGGGATCGAGACGCGGCAGCGGAGAACAGAGCGAGAGCTGTGGGCCGGGGACACCCCGCTCTGCCCGGCCGGTTCCCGGCGGCGGGCACCGCTCTCGGCTCCGCGCTCCGGCCGCGGCTTTGCAGCGCTCTCTGCAGCCGCGTACCGCCTGCTCGGCTGCCTTAAATACGCGGGCTGTGCCTGGACGGTGTCTCGGTTCTGTCTCGCAGCCGTGGCGGGCTACGCACCGGCGGGAAAGGTCCGGCGGGGCCGCGCCGACCGGCGCCCGGTGCTGTCTCAGCGGCCGCCGAGGAGGTGCGGCGACCGATCCGCTGGCGGGGCGGGCAGGCCCGGCAGCGGTTCCGCTGCGGGGCGCCGGCAGCCGCAAGCACCTCGCCCGCGGACCGGGCCCCCCTGCGGCGCCTGGAGGCAGAGCCCTCTGGGCAGGGCAGGGGGCTGTGGGCGCCGCACACCTCGGCTCTGCTTTCGTTTCTTCCGCGCCTGCCCGGGCCGCGGCCCTGGCCGGCACAGCGCAGCCCTGGCCGGTGCTGTGCTGGGAACCGCTGAGGGTCTCACTTTCCCCGCCGGGCCGCTCGCTCCGGCAGCGGCGGTCCCGAGGCCTGGGCCTCGCTTCAAAGCCCGCCCGCGCTCGCAGGCAGTGGCCCCTGTGCGGGCGCCTGGGGGCTCAGAAGGGTACGGAGCCGGCGAGGTGACCCCTGCTCGGAGCCGGTCCAGGGCGCAGCGGGTCCCCTTAGACGCCAGCCTGGGCCAGGCCTGTTGTTCTGCGGGCGGGAGTGGGGATGCGGTTTTGCTTGTTCCGGGTTGCGCGGGCAGCCTGCTCCCCCGGAGAGGGGGTATCAGGAGCGAAACTCGGTACCGGGGGTCGGCATTACCCTCCCGCTGCCGGGGACCTGCGGCAGGGCCCACGAGAGACCTGGGTGCAGACTGGGCCTTGCCTGATGCTCTTCCTCCGTGCCAGGGCCTGCTGCGTTCTCCCCGCACGGAAGAAAGCAGTAGCCCCCAGCTCGGTCGCAGAAACCATTGGGGGACTCGGGGACCGGTCTCCTCTACCGCAACGCAGCTCGGCGGGCACGGCCAGGGGAGAAGGGCTGCAGGGCCACCCGCAGGGCCAGCCCCGCCTCGCTGTGGGCTCGAGGCCCTGCTGATCCCTCTGCTCCCGGTCCCCAGGCCCTGGCCCGAAGGGGAGGGCGCTAGGACCTGTGATGCTGCCATGGGGCTCCGCTCCCGGGCGGGCAGACATGGGGGGCTGCGGAAAAAGGGGTCACTGCCTGGCCTCGAAGCGAACCCAGATCTTATGCGAAAACCGATGTAAAGGGAGGCGAAAGGACGGATGGGGCCGTGAGCAGGCTCGGGGCTGCCAGCGCACACGGGACACGGCCGCGAGTCACGCCTTTGCCACCCGTGGCTTTGCCGGCCTCTGCCGGGAGCGGGGCTCTCTGACGTCCCCGGGGCCCGCAGGTAGCAGTTGACCGTGGAGGGGACAGGCGGCATCGCTCATAGAGCCCCAGGAGCGCAGGGTGAGCGCGACGGCCCGCCTAGGCAGCCTGGCGGCCGCCTGTGGATTGCAGCCTTGTACCGGGGGGCTCAGGGCCTTGGCTGCTTTGTTTGTTACTCGATAGGTACTGCTAGTCCCGCTTGTTTTCTCCGGGGTACCTCGAGGCAATGACAAGCTGACAAGGGAAAGGTCTCCCGCCGCCGGCGGTGGGCACAGAGCGAAGGGAGAGCGGGAACACCGCCCCAGGCCCCGCACAACCCTGCCGGCGACCCCCCGGGTCCCTTCCCGGGCTGTGCCATCGCTCGGGCGGGCTGCAGTGCTTAGGGGCAGGGGGAGGCTGCGGCCCGGGACCGGACAGGGCCGTGCGGCCCCAGGGGCTGCTTCTATTCCCGCGGGGTGTCCCTGCTGTGGCGCCGCAGGGAGAGAGCCGGAGCCCAGGGTGCGTGACCGGCACCCGACTGTGTCAGTACGGAGGGGCAAGGAACAGCGCGTTTGACCGCTGCTCGGTCATGGGCAATCGCTGCCCCTGGACGAGGGTCTCTCTGTCCAAAAGAGCACAGTGCGGAAGGGTGGGGCTGCTTGGCGGCAGACAGAGGTGCCCTCGGGGTCCCCGACCTGCCTTCACTCTCCAGGGGTTCTCCGCTGCGGCTCCCGGGGGCCTGAGCCGGCCAGGGGAGAGATGCGGGCGGGCAGGGCCAGGAGAGGCAGCTCGTCCTGACAGGCTAGGGGGTCTAGCCGTCTGCCGGGCATCCTGTGCCGGCCTCTGCTCACCTGCTCACCTGCACCCCGACCACCACCACCCCCCCCCCCCCCGCCGCTCCCTGCAGCAGCGAGTCCCCAGGTCAGCCGCTGCCGCCGTCGCGCCTGTAGGATGTTTTCACGATCGTTTTCTGTATTTTATAAACAGAGGCTGCACTGAATGTAAACTCGCGTGGTTTATTAAACAGCCACTGAGTCCTGGCTATGGCTGCTACCCCCTCCCTCTACCCTTCCCTCGGGACCGCCCGAGCAGCCCCGGTGTGGACCGTTGCCGCTCCCGGGCCCGACGGGACGGAGCTGACATGGCTCCGGGCTGCTTCCAGCCCGGCCGTGCTTCCGACATCGCCGCGTTGCTCTGCCCTTAGCCGTTCGCAGAGGGGACGGGAAACCAGAGCGACAGCACGGCCGGCGGCCCGGGCTGTCGTGCCCGCGTCCGGGCAGGGCTCGTCTTGCCGGCAGCAGCGCGGCACTGAAGCGGGCTTGGGAGGCAGACGGCCATCACATCTTTGCTCGCAGGGCAGTAAGCACCGGGCTGGTGCGCAGCCGCCGGGGACCTCGCTGTGCACTGGCAAGCACCCAGGCCTAGGCACGCAGGGGCTGAGCCTCCCGTGAGAGACTTGTCGCCCCTCGTCCCGAAGCCACTGGGCGGCCTTGCTGCTGTGCAGCATCAGGCCTTCATCCCAGGACAGCGGCACTTGGGACAGCTGTACCGACCCCACGTGCAGGCAGCCCCGTGGGCACGAACGGCTCTGGCCAGGGGTTTCCCACAGCTGTTCCGCGGTCCGTTGGCCTGGGCTGCCCTGTCACCTCCTCCCGCGGCTCTCGCCTGTCCCCGGGCCGCGCCGCCACCAGCCCCGCCGGCCCCTTATGAAAGCCCTTGCTTGGAGCCGGCCTCTTGGGTTTGCGCGTTGTGTAAGGCCTGTCCCCATTACATAAATGACGGCAGGACGAACGCTCTGCGAGGCAGGACGCGCTCCCCAGGCAAGCACCGCTGCTCGGAGCCTCCTCCGGCCTCGGGGCCGCCGCCCGCCGCGGGGCTGCTCGGGAGGCCCGAGCCACGGCAGGGGGGCTCATGGCCGCTATCTGGCTGAGTTGCCTCTACTGCTCTGCTGCAGCGGCTCCAGGTTTATGCAACGCTGGCGAGAGATGAAAGCAAGAGAGCGAGAGCTGTTTTCTCCCTGTACGGAGCGGGCGTGGAAGCAGGCTGCCTTGGCCACGGCCGGCGAGGGAGCGCGCTGCCTGTACCCCTCGGGGAAAGGGAAGGGTTTGCTGCCCGGGGCTGATCAGGCTCCCACCGTCCCCGGTAGCTCCAGCTCCTGGGGCAGTACCAGGCCTGGGGGCGGTTTGACGGCCACAGGGCTTTTTTTTTCTCTCCAGTCTTTTGCGCGGTCCTCGAGCCCGGGCCGGGCCCAGAGGGTGGCAGAGCCCCCGGCGCCGGGAGCGCTCCCCGTCGGCATGGCACAGCACCGCTGCCCTCTGCCTGCGGCCCGACAGGAGCGCGGGGGCAGCCACCCGAGAGCGGGGCGCTGGGGGACTCCAGGGGAGGGCAGCGGTCGCGGTCCGGGGTGCCCCGGCTCCTCTCGTCGTGCTCGAGGCGAGTGGGCGCCAATGCCGGTTGCTGCGGGCCGGGCAGAGCCGCGCTCCGGGAGGAGACACACACACAGCTTTCACCTTGCGCCCCCCTCCCGCCCCGGCAGCGGCGGCTGTTTAATACCGCCTGATTCCTGGTATTCTTGTCCGTGTTTTAAGTGGTGAAAAAGTCATTTCCAGTCCCATGGTCCGTGTTTCACCCTGAACTCATTGAAAAGAGAGTGCGGGGTCAGGACTGTTTATTATACAACCAATTAAAACAGGAAAATATGCAAAGGCTTCATTCAGCGAGATCCGGCTATTGTTAAGCCGAAAACGATATTTTTGTTTCAAAAATAAAAAAGTGCATTCGTTACTTAAAAAATCTCTTCTCTGCGTGTGTGACGGACGCGGCTCCCGGCCACTCTCCCCGGCTGCTCGTCCGCTGCGTCCCAGGCCGAGCCGCGGACCCTGCGCTGCCAGAGGGAGGCCCGACGGGGGAGGGGGGGGGGGGCGGGTAGGGTTGCTGGGCAGTTAGTGTGGACCCCTCCTTTCCCCTCTCCGGGGCTCGGCCCGCCCGGTGGGGTCTGGCAGGAGAGGCCGGCCAGCCTCAAATGCCGGCCAGATTGGTGCAGGCGGGCACCGGCAACCAGCGTTGGTGCTTTAGGCAATAGAAGATGAAAAAAAATACTGCAAGGACGAAAAAGCCTGTCACTGTTGTGAGCAACAGGCAGGGCCGGGATAACCAGACTGCAGAGCCCCGGGCGCGGCTCTGAGCTCCGCCAGCCTGCCCTGGGCACACCCCGGAGGTCGGGAGCTGGGGATGGAGACGGGATCTGGGGATGGAGCCGGGCCTCAGGTGGGCCTCCTGCCTCTGCGGCTCCCCTGCGCCTTCTCCATTCACCTATGCGCACTCCCCCTAAAGCCCATCTCTGGCTCCGCGGATCATCTCTGCGTCTGGGCAGGGCTCTGCTCTGCGGCGGTGAAACATCTGCCCCGCACCAGAGATGCTGCCCTGCGCAGGGCAGGCGGATGGGACGCGGGGGGGAGGAGGGGAGGAGAAGGGGCTCCCCTCCGCCAGCCCGTTCCGCCGCCCGGGGCCGCCGCGGCACCGCCGGCCACCCCAGGTAGCCATCGGGGATGTGCTTAGCAGCGGGCCTGGGAAGCGCTCACCAAAACAATCGCCTAGGCTGGCCTAACCCAATGAGTTTATTTTAGTCCTTGAGCTGTATTGAAAACATTAGCTCTGCTTCTTGTGGTTGTTTACAGTATGTTGGTCTCAACATCACAGCCGCCCTTCTGGAAGAGTCTTACAGGACTCAGGCAGAGGGAAACAAACACAGAAGTGACTCGGAAAGCATGATGGTAAATGATTAATCAGATCAGAGACAGGAAGGCGGAGGTAATCAATAAGTTTTCACTTATAGTTTACTTGGATGGACATCTTTTTCCGCTTTCCTTCTATAGTTTAGAAACCACATGGGGTTTTATTAGCGAAAGAAGCAGCTGCATGATTTGGTGGGCTGGTGGGAATTTGTTCAAAATCAGCTTCATATTGCCTGAAGCAGAATTCGTCTTTTGAGAAAACCCTGTGATTGTTCCCTCCCCAGCACACGGAGCCGGGCGGCGGGCACCGGGGCTGTGCTGCGCCCCGCGGGAGCCCGCTCGCTCACCCTGCAGGGACCTGACCGATATGCCGAAGAGAGGTAGTTCAGGAACACAGAGCACGAACGCATTGCGCAGGGGAGGGGAGCCTTGCTCTTCCTCGAGTTGCACAGTGAGGAAATACTGCAGGAAATCTCCTCAGGTGGGATCCGAGAGGGAAGCACTGGCTCTCCCTGCTCTGCTTCGGGAGGGAGTACCCCCTGCCCTAAAGTCCCGGGGTCCCAAGCTCGGTTTCCCCGGAGGGCGCAGGCACCCAGGCGGCCCCGCAGCCCGCCCGAGCGAGGAGCCTCCTGCGGCAGCGACGGGGGCTCCTGCCCATCAGCAGTTCCCTGCAAATGCGACAGTTTTGGTGTTGGATGAAGTGGTCACCTACTGTCGTTTATTTTTTTTTTTTCTTTCCCCAACGGGATTTCCCCCCTCACACCACGTGAATAGCTAATTCGGAGCGATTACGAAGGAACAGGACGGAATATCACATTTCTCGTTTACACTGTCTCTTTTCGATTACATTATGCAGCGCGGGAGCGGCGCAAACTGCACCAGCCCGCGGTCTGGCCCTCGAGAGGGCATTTCACTAACAACTCTGGCACTTGTCTGTGGCTGCAGTGTCTGAAAAACCGCGAGGCTTCGGGAAACAGGGTCTGGCCGAGGGTGGGAAACAGGTCCGTGGCGAGGAAGATGCCACTTCATTGGGCAAGTGGTGTGTGCCAAGATCTCGCGTTAGAGGGGGACAGGGGGCCCGGCTGCTCGGAAGAGTCTGTGACCTGTTGTTTCAGATACGGCGCCTGTTCCACCGTTTTTTTCCCAACGATAACAGTGATTTTTAAATTATTATCGTTCTGTTCTGTGAAAACCCAAACAATCAATAAAGGACAGGGCGAAGCTGAGCACAATATGAAGCGTAATGTCCTAAGTTATCAAAAGGGAGAAGAAACACAACCGAATCACTCCCTATTAATCTTTTTTCAGGTGTTGCTTTTACCAAGATGTTCAGGAAAAAAATATCAGGCACATATTATTGACGATGTTTCCTCCGCTCCTTGCTTTGGGAGGCGATATCGTTTGGTGCTTATCAGCGACTGTGGCATCTGATACACGACTCCTAAGGCTCCTGGCGCTCAGGTACAAATGATGATTGCAATGCGAAGGCTGCCTGGCAGCCAGCCCTCGCTGCAGCCCGCCAGGCCAGGGTGGGGGGACCTGTCAGCCCCAACACAGAATAAGAAACAGCGCCGGTAACAGCTCGCACAGCCTAGGCAGCAAAGCGCTTGTGAAGCAGCATCACCCCGGCAAATGTTCAGCGCCGCTGGCTGCCTGGCCAGTAAAAGCCCACACACAAACACGCACTCCCCGGGCCCAGGGTGAGGCTGGGAATGGTTTCGGGGAGAGGAAGGTCTCGGGAGGCTGAGGTTTGGGCAGCCGGAGTTCTCCCGCTATTCCTTTTCAACAAGGTTTTCAGCCCGGACCCGCTGCGACGGGTGTGCGCTGTCCGCGCCCCTTCTGCCTCCCAAACCATCCTCGAGCGAGACGGATACACACCCACTGGGAACTGCAGCTGGGATCCCCACAAGCACCAGTGGGAGATGATGCCGGAGGCACTTTATTCGTGCCCTCACGGATTGTCACGGCAACTATCTGATGTCCCCGGTGCGCGGCGGGTAGGTGAGGCGGGCGGTCGGGCAGGGCGGCTTTTATGTCCCCTGGCCTCACAGGTGCCTTTCTGGTCCCTATGATGCCTCCGAGGTACGGGGACGTTTTCAAAAAAGAAACAGGAGGTTTTAAATATTGGAAGAAGAATCTGTAAGGTCTTTTTAAACACACATCGTTGACCACATCTCCTGTAGAGGAACCTCCTGCCCTGGCTCCTGTGCTTGCAGTCCTGCTGAACAGCCCTTCTCTTTTTCACTCTTTCCCCAAGTCAGTGAGCTTGCTTTGGAAGCCTCTTCGTTTGCCTTTTTTGATAAACTACAGTTCAGTTCAGCCCAGAGCAGCCAAGTGTTGTCTGGGACAGTCACCAGTTGCCCTGGAATAGAAATAGGAACCACTTGTTTAAACATCCTAAGGTCCCAAAATCTCTACGAGCCATCACAGAAGGGGGGTTTTTTCCCTTCCCGGAGCGAGAAGGGAGCAAGGGGATTACAGGGAGGAATGTCTGCTCAGGCTGCTACAAGCACCATAAGATTTCGGTTTGCTTATATTTTTTTATTTTTTTATTTTTTTTCCCATCAGGTTTTCCATTCCTTGAGGAAAATTTTTCAGTATCTGAATAAAAGTTCACTATTCCAACTTTTTTGTTGTTGTTGTTGTTGTGTTTTATCTTAGCCCTTTTTCATGTTTTCATTTAAAAAGTGACAGATTTGGTAGAACGCTCAACTGTTTCCCATTAGAGGCGGAGAGTTCACCCATGTGCCTTTCTGATGTTCCACATTACACGTTCTGGAGTTTAAAGCAGGAATACACCCTAAGTAGTTGCAGTTGGCCCGATGCGGGCAGCACTTACATCTTTATCTCCCTCCCCGAGCGCTCGCCGTGACTCCGGCGGCCCGGCCCGCCGGTGCCCCCTGCCGGCATCGCGCCGCTCCGCACCGCTTCGTCCCGCCCTGGCCCGGGCGTCGAGCCCCGGCGGCAGCCCGCGCGGAGTGGCCCTGCCAGGTGGAGGGGGCCCTGCGGCTGGCCACTGCAGAAGGGCGGTTGGCTGCCTGCCCCCGGCCACGGCCCAGGTGCTCTCAGGGTCGTCCGGCTGCCCGAATATACCCAGAAAAGTCATGGTGGGCGGGAGGGGTTTCCCAGTTTGCAGGATGCTCTTCCTTCGGTCTTGAAACGAGGGGAATTCCTGGGATATAAATACGCAGTTGCACATTTCTCCTTTAGCCTTCTCCATTCTCCTACTTATTTTTCTTTTCTCTTTGCTGCTGCTGTTACTACCATTGGTCTCTCTCTGGTATTCCAGGAGCTGTCCATTCCACCCCAACAGCAGGCTTGTACCGTTGCCCTGTTGTTCTATATTTGTAACCACTGTTCTCTCCTTTAGGGAAAATGCCCTTCATGTAACAAGTCATGCCGAGTCCTTGGATTCTGAAGTGTAACCCTGTACCAACACTAGTAAAGCAGTGTGCAGAGCAGTGCTTGGTAGGAGAGTTAGAAGGTGTCAATCTTCATAGCCAAGTTTTCATGTACATACCTGCAGGATGCAGTACATGCTTATAAAAAATCCTCCATTGGCAACTGAGACCTTGTGACAACCAAAAATGGTTTTGTACACATGTACTGAAATTTTTTTGTGATAACCCTTCATTTTATATTCCTTAGACCCAAGAAACTACCGTGTGGTCCATTGATCTTGAGCAAATCAGCACATTTGTGATTGCAAAAAAAAAAAAAAGGATGTAGGTTATGGAAATAACCCTTTCCATATATCCCTCACATTTGTTAATGCATGGACACAGGACAGCTGCTAGCATATAACAGCAGTTTGTCATTTGTGCAACAACATCACCAAGGGCTGTAGATCCCAGTAGAGCAGAGTCTAAGGTGCTCACAGTTTATTAGATCCTACGTAAATTCTAATATTCTTTATATGATCAGCTATTACTTTTTATTTGAATAAGAACCAAATAGTTATAAAGTATTAGGGGAAACAGTTTGCTGAAGACAATCAAGTGCAGTGGGTGCTAGTGATTTCTGTGGGGAAGGCACTCATCTGACATAGGGAATTCCAGGAGTGGGAATTTTCTTTGTGGTTTATCTTTATCGCTGTTGTTATAATTGTTTACTGTTAAAACAAGATTGGGGCATTGCTGCAATACCACAGTATATGAAGCAGCCCCAGCTTCTGGAGCCCCCAGACAAAATATTTCTGTGATGTTTTCAGACTGTTGGCTACCTCGGATGGAAAGGCTCATGGAGAATGTGTCAGGACTGATGCTTCACTGGTGCAAATCAGCACAGTAGTAACAAGTCAGTGCAGCCTTATTGTATTAGGTGTGGATTTCTACTTCTATTGACATATTGGGTTAATAGTACTTATATATATATATATATCCTGTGCTTCACATCACTGTAGTAGAGAACAACTGTAATTATTTAACTTTTGTAGTTTTTCCCAGAAAATGGAGTGAGATGGATTATTTTCTGGTGGTCGCTTACTATTTTCTGGGTAGCAGTCAGAAAGAAAGCACATCTACTTGAAACCCCGGTGGGGCAGGAGTTGGGTGCATAAGATGCAGCTCTGTGCATGGTTGTATTCTCAGACTACTTGAAGAAGGGTGCCTGTGGATTCAGCACCAATGGATCTGACACAATGTGAGAACTGTGTTTCTGTATCACTTACATTATAGTTGAAATGTGAAATGAGCTCCATGTGGCAGCAGCCAAAGGAAAGAAAAAGGGAAAGAAAAAAAAAAAAGAAGCACTCTCCAAAAGTTTCAGTTATCCCTTGAAGCTATATTACAACATAGACCACTCTAATTGAATCAGTGTGAGAACTTTTCCCCTCCATTTAGATCAGTGCTAGTCTCTGTCCACTGCTCCCTGGAGATGCACACATTTGATACAAAGATGTGCTGGGGACACCCACACTTAGGGAAGGATTTTAACGTTCATTTTAAGGCTTTAAGTGCTGAAAAGGAAACGTCGATTCTCACACACCTTTACCAGAGCCCATTATGATTTTCTCCCTCTTCTCTCCCCTTCTTTGTAGACTTAGCACCAGGGTGTGATGCAGCGAAGTTTAGTCTGAGTAAAGGCTACTAGATCTGCTCTGAGGACACAACAGATTAATTGTTAATTTCCAGGGAGTTTTTTGGGATGAATCAGTAAGCCTTAGAAATACTGGCAACATCTGTGAGGAGTCATTAGCAAGGCCGATGGAGATGGAGAAGGGATATGGTCTTGATGCTGCTCAAACTTTACACCCTGTTAGCCCTGATGGGAGGTTGCCTGTGAGTGCTTCTTTTACACCTGTGAAAGGAGGCCAGCAAAGCCCTCTCAGCATTGTGAGCCTTCATTTGTTGTATTTACGCATTATTTTTTGAAGTATGGAGAAAATCTCTGCATGTTTCAAAGTGACAGTGCTATTACATAGCACAAAATTAATTGACAACTCAGAAAGCAAAAGCAATTGACACCCAAATCCATGGCTGTTCCATAAGTATTCACATGTGTGAAAAAATACGTGATCCACAAAAACATATGGCTCTTTTATCAAATACATGGAATCAAGTTGAATTAAGAAGACTTTGAAAAGGTCCTCAGTTTAAATGTACACGGCTGTCTGAAATGTCCAGCTAAGTTTAGTGCAACAATTAAAAACAGATAGATTGTCAGGATGCATAGACAAAGGGTAGAGTTAATTCAATATGAAAGAAATGAGTGACTGGGAATGAGAGAGAAGAGCAGAAGCAGCAGGAAAGGAGCAAGAAGGAGTGGAGAGACAAAATGCTAATAAAGGGGGTTAGGGAGAGCCAGGAATAGAGGGCAAGGGAAAGATGTAAGTGAAAAAAAGGAGAGAGAAAAAAAAAAGAAAAGAAGGAAGGATAGGAGATAGGAAAGAGAAGGAGAACAGCAAGAAAAATAATGACATATTATTGTGTAATCTGACAGCTTTTTACTTTCAGAGAACAAAGCCTGCAGCAGACCTAAAGGCTACTACTTACTTATTGAAAGTATGTGGGAGGATCTTTCTTTGATGTTTACATATATTTATATATATACATACATATAATTATATAAATAAAACTACCTAGAAATGGCAGTCTTTCTGGGGATCCCCCACTGTTCCCTGGAATCCCAATTTTCCCCTCACTGCCCTGCATCCAGCAGCAATACTGCCCTTCCGAGCTGCTGCCCTGTGAGCCAGGGCTTTCTGTTTCAGTTTGCTGTTGGTTTCTGTCCTGCCTTCTCGGAACTGGAAATGGTGTTTCTGGCTCCCCAGTTCTGTGACCCCTGCTGAGGTGACAACCTGATATGATCCTGAGGCTCTCAGCCGAGCTATCACCATTGTTTGCAATCACTGTTTCCTTATATTGATATTCATGGCAATACTTTCATTTCGCACTGGATGATCCAAATCCTGTCAAATGTTTTACTGTTGAATTAGCCAGTTTTTGGTGGTTTTCTTTTCTGGTTTTGCCTTGTCTGTCCCTCTATGTGCCAGCTTCTAGTAAAATGACATAACTTTTCACACGTTTTTGACTAAAAAGTCATCGAGTGATATTTTAATCTAAAGTAATGATGCTTGATAGTTTAACAATTTTAAATATTGATCAGAATCTATCTGCCTTAATCTATCTAAAACAGGCTGTTTCTTATTTTAACATCATCATCCACCTTTGGCTCAGGGTCTACTAGGACCATCAGTTACATATCTGTGACTAAGAATATTTATACTCCTGCCCAGTGAACTGTGCTCTGTTATTATATGAGAAATAACACTGGCAAGCAAAACTGGATTGGATATGATAATCTATCCAACTTCAGGAAGGCTGTCCCAGGGAGACAGGAGCACTAGATAAGGTTTGTGACTGGTGCAGATTGGTGTGGCACGCATTTGTCTAGAGAGCTGAACATCTGGAGGAAGTTGTGATGGCTGATGGAGCAGGTTTGCTGCAGACCTCCTTGGCATATACCTGGCCATGCACCAACCATGCTGGCATTTCTCATTAGGCCAAAGAGATCTTCTTAGCTGATCATGACATTCATTTCAAAGCTGCCCATGGTCCCTGTGTGTTTTCTTCTCTGGCTTGAGGTCACACTATCACTCCCACCACACACAGCATGTTGAGGTTAGTTGAAAATTTCCTTCTCTTGCACAGTGATTGATTTCCTGCTGGATGTCTGTGTGGGTGAGAGTACCCATACTGCTGGCTCCTGGGCTTGCATTGATTCCTGGTTTTGTGTAAGCCATTCCAGCTCCATTTTCTCTTGCCTAAGAGATCCTCCCTGGAGTGTGAGGGGATCAGACTCCTTCGGTTTTCTTCCATACACTGTGGGGATCTTTCTCTTTGCCAAAGGTATCCTTAGGTCCCCCCATGCTTGCATTGGAGCCTTTTTCCTCCAGGGAGGGCACCTTGTTGAGGAGTCTAAGGGATCTGTACATTTGTAGTTCAGCAATGGATACCTTATTTCCTGGTGCTTTTATAAATGGCATCACTGCATTTAGTTAGTGACCTGTATGCTTCATTCCTATGCCCTGTTACAGTTGGCATTGTTCAAATCACCCTTCCTAGAGTACAGTTTTCTAGTTCAATCATGCTTCACAGGTTCGTTGAGTATTACATGATTAATCTGTATTTTTTCTGGGGGAAAAAAAGGACCATTTCTGAATATATTTTCTGCTGTTTTGAATACAAATCTGAGTTAAACTTTGCTATTCTCCCTCATAATTTCCCTATTTCATTTCTCATCATTCTAATAGTCCTGTTATGAAGACAAGGAACAGAAACATGGATGTTTAACACTTAACAATCTTTTGTTGTCTCATTGCTTTTGGAAAAGGGAATGGAGGAGGAAAAACCTCCCATACAGCTATAAACAAAACAGGAGGAAGTGAGTTCACTAGCCACGGGAAAGCACAGATCTCCTGCAAAGGAGATTTTTATTTCAGTTGAGGGGAAATGCACCACTGCTCTGGTACTGAGCAGTTCTTTTCAGCAGGCGGCAATGCTGAAAAACTTGTCAGGAAACCCTAAATGTGCCTTGTGTACCTTGGGAGCATTTCTGATAAAGTTGGTGATGAAAATGGCTCATAGTCTACCACTGTGAAGTCAATGGCATATTAATACTGAGTTCTGTGTTGCATACTTGCTAGGGAGAAAGAAACACCATATCCTGCCTTTTCCAGGGGTGTCACTTTTAGTGTCACCTTGAGTCCAACCTCTTCTAGTCCATAGTACCTCCTCCATTGTTGCTTTCCAACCCTTGGCTGCTTTAGAGTCCCCTAACTTGTCCATGTCTTGCGTATTTCTTTACCTTGTCCTCATCCCTGACCTGCCTCTGGACATTACAATGACCTACACATCCAGTTGGGTCAAGGGATGGATGGTGTAAAAAAAATTTCCCATGTTTTAATAAAATAAGAGAAAAAAGGAGACAGAACCAACCAAACCAACCAGATAAAGCTGCTTTTAGAGTCTGAGGCAGAGCCAAAACGTCACTGCAGAATTGGGGATGAAATGGTTAACCCCCCCCCAAAGTCTACATATTTACTCAACTTTGTAGAGCAGCAAATAAACAGCAAACAACTAAATTAAGTACAGCATTATGGTCATCACTGCATAATGCAGAAGATGAGTCATATCCTCAGCTTAGAGCCTCAAGTGAGTAACAGAAGTGGATGTAACATCATCTCAGCATGAGCTTTCTTGGGGATACCTGCAATATCTATCTCAGCATGATTACAGAAAGGGCTTACAAGAGATTATTTAATGCCTTGGGTTTGATAAAGCACACATATAATTGAGCATCCTAATCTTATTTCCTTCCTCCAGAAGATGGCAAAAGTTAGCTGGACTTAACACAGATAGATGGGAAAAAAATGTTTTGGGATTGTTTGTGCCATACCCCAATTTCAGGTCATCTCTTGTCTAATGCTCCAAATGGAAGGTTTTATCCCAAACCTGCTGAGATAAGCAGTTGTTTGGAGCATCAGCCACAGCACCTCCAGCCTGGCAGCACTGCTGGGTGAGGTGTTGTGCTCCAGGCAGCAGAAAGAGCTGCTCTGTGCAGCACGAGTGTGCTCTGGGAGCCATGCAACTTCCAACTTAGGTTGTATGTTTCCTTGAGGAGGTAAAAATTGTCAGTTACATCTGCACAGAGATCACAGCTAGAAATGCAGGCGTGAGAGGGCTAGATTTTGTACACAAAAATGAAAGACATTAATTCCCATGGTTGTTAGTGCTCATAGTATTGCAGACCTTCTGCTGAAGAAAAACTCCTGAAGACTCACTCCTTGAGTGCCAGAGAGCTTAGTTCCCACTAATATAGAATGTATTTTAGCTAGGACAGTGTGGAGAACTTGCATTTACAGAGGAACCTTGACTTTAAAAGGAAAGAATGTATATTTAAAAATATATAGAAAGAAACATCAGATTAAGTACAGATTTGGCAACAAGGAATTTTTTTCTGGCTCAGCAAGGAACTCTAGAAAAAGGAAAGAAATATTACTAATGAATTCAGAAGAGATGCAAAATAACATTTTCTTTCTCATACAGTTAGTTTATTTTGTTCCTATATTTAGCTGCTCTGGCAGCTTATAATTTCAACATTAGGAAAATGTGAGAGTACTTGAGTAAAGTGATATGCTGAAGTCAAGAGGCTTCCTGCCAGCAGAGGAGAACTGAGGACTGCTTGTTTAAAGGATGCTTCTGAGGTGGTTCAGCTTAACCTGGTGCTTATCCGACTGTGAAGTTCTAGTTTGATTCCAAACAAATTTGTCCTCACCGTTTTTTCAGCCTAAGGGTTTTGACAGCTGCTGTAGCTGACTGATTGAGGCTCAGAGCAGATTTGTGTCCATGCCCTTGGAAGCGAAGGGAGCAATGTGCCAGTTTGGGGGATGTTTGATGCCCTTGCAAAGGCCAACATGCCAGCACACAACAGCCCTTATTCTTAAATCTTCTCCAAGAGGAGGTAGGCTTCATCCCTAGTTGGCAGAAAGCTCCAACTGTCTCCTTAGATACCTTGCAGCAGGGCAGGACCAGAGGGTGGTGCAAGGACACGGTGAGCTCCCACATGAGCTGCCTTTGCATTAGGTTTTGGTTTTGGACAAGATGCTGCCATTTGAACACATATTTTCTCCCTTGGACTGTGTTCAACGTATCAGTCACATTGTTTAAGTCCCAGAGTAAGGTAGTGGTTGTACCTTCTGCTATGAGAAAAAGTTCATGTCACAGTTGACTTCTTCAAGGTCATATCCTTATTATTCAAGCCAACAGGGAAATTTTAACAGAGTGATTCTCTGGCCTTCCACTGCCTGAGAAAATGCAAATTTATCAGAACAAAAACTTAATTTATTTTTTTTTTTGAAGACTCTTAGTATGTCAGAATATTGTTTCCCATCCAGAGGAGGAGAAAAATCTTGGGATGCCAACATTTCTGGCTGAGTTGAGTTTTCTGGGTAATACAAACGTGCAGAAGGAATCTTGACAACTGGCTGTTTTTAGCAGCATGAGAACCAGTACCAGCCATGGGGACTGACCCTGCATCACTTTCATTTGAATGACTCAGCAAGACTGACGGTCAAGAGCCCATCCCGATCGGAGCGGCAGAACCTTGCAACTGCTGGCGAGTTAGGCCAGTCCCCCCGGCTGCGTCACCGGTGGCTTCCCTAGCTGTGCGGCACAGGAAGCGGTGAGACAATAGCTGCGGCCGTAGGAAGTTTTCTAGCCTCACCCCTGCTTCCTCCCGGCAACGGGGGTATTACCTGCCTGGCCGCTTCTCTCTGCTGGGTTTACCTTCCTACAGTCCCTCTGCTCTGGGAGCTCTGGTTTGGTGAGAGGGAGTCACGTTCAAAATCCTGCAGAAATGAAGTTGTTCTCGAGGTATGTATATACCAGTGCACTGTTGCAAGCTCCGAATAAACTGTTGCAGTGTTAATAGCTCTACTGCTGCCAGATGAAAGGAGGAGTGTATTCAGATCTAATAAAACAACAGATGTTAAACCATTTCTGCCTTCTCTGGTATATTGCACATAAACAGGAACGTGGTAAAGTGCTTTTTTGGTACCATTTAGCATCTGACATTTCAGCACATCTTGTAAGTATGCGTTAGAAGAGTGGAATGTTGCTATATTTGTACTTGCAGAGTTGGAATGAGAATAAAATCTGGAGAGATGCAATGTGCACATCAAGTGTTTTCCAGAGGGGCTGAGGCTGAGGAAATCCAGCACAGTGACAGCTTGAGCTGTCTTGGAACTTCAGGCTGCAAATGCAGGGAGACAGAGAGTGTATTTGAACTGAATGGAACTGAATGGAATGTAACTGAAAACTGCTGAAACTTGCAGCTGCTTCTCCAAACCCAGCTTAATTGTGGGATCACAGATACCATTGCAAAATACTGAAATAATGTGTTTTATTTTTGCAGTTAGTCTCCAAATATGTTGTTCCTTTGTCTTGGGAGATAGGCCTAATGTTTAACTTCTCCATCCTTCTGAAGGTACATGATTTCTGTCCAGAGATGAAGGAACCCCTCTGCATGAAGTGCAGAAACTCTGTCCTGGTAGTTTTGTGCAGGGAGAGCCAGAATGTTGTAGAAGGTAGAGATGAATTGCAGAGCCAAAAATGGTATAATTCCATTTTGTTTTCCCCTCTTTTCCAGTACATCTTAATTAGCTTGTTTGAATATTGCCTTTCCTTTCTCTGCTCCTGCCTGGACTCTACTTTGTCTTTTTTAAGAGCAACAACAGTTTTCAGGTCTCCTTTGCTCCTCCTTCAGTCACCTGTGCTTTGCTGCAATGTTCTCCGTTTCCAGCAGAGGCTGCTAAGGCTGCCTTTGCAGTTAACAGGGCTACCAGGAGGTGCAGGGGCCTTAGGCTTTGCGCTTTGATGGGAGAACCTGAATTGAGCATCTTAGACAAGTCCACAGCTCCCAGGGGTTTTCCACTGCAATTCAACTACTTCTCAGGCTACCCTGCCCCATGGTCAAACTGCAGGGGTGTGTGTCCCTTCCCTCCTGAAGTCCCGTCCGATTCCCTTCACCCTCTCACTGAGCTACAGAGGCAAACTGGGGCAGTGCTGCCAGCCAGCCTGCCAGCCCCCTTACCCTGCAGTGATAGCCCAAAGGCAGTTGAGATTGGGCCAGAAAAGGCACATGTAGGTGAAAGCATAGACACAGAGGGCAAGGCTTTGGACATTGCTGGAGCCTAGATATTGCGAGAACATTAAATATGTCTCTTTTTTAAAGGAACAGATTGGGTAGATACACGTCATTTTATGGTAACAGAAACTGTTTTTTTTACCCCAGACATGAGGAATTCATCTCTCAGTAGACCTGGAGATCTAGCATTGAGCACTGCTTTGCAGCTCGAATGTTAAGGGGCAGTTAGCCAGGGAGAAGAGCCCGGGGCTGTTACCAGGCATAACACAACGCCTTGACCCTCTCAGCACTGGTACCACGTCTGTGCTCCTAGTAGTAAAGGAGAATCTGCCACAGTCATCTTCTCTGTGATAGTGAATATTTGCCCCAAGTTCCTCTGAAAAATCATTCTGCTTCCAGACTGAGTATCTGCCTTGGGCCAAGCATGCTCTCCATGATGCTTCACTGCTGTTTTGCCATTTAGGCTGGTTTGTAGTATTTTATTTCGCTAAGTGATTCTGTGCTAAGACTTCTGTGTGTTGGCTGAGCAGAGGAATTAAAAGCTCCGTATCTTCAGTTACCCCACCTGTTCTCTGTTCTGCTCATGTAATAGTGGCTCTGTGTGTCAAAGGACTTCAGGGATATTTTCCCTGACAGCAGCAAACACGAGTCCTGCGCGGACAGGCGCTGCTGGGTGGTGAGGGCTGCGCTGGCGCTCCCGGCAGCCCCGCGGCCGCAGCCCCTGCAGCCCCAGCGCCGGGGCGCGCCCGGCCGCCGCTGTAGCTCCCGTCCGCCAGGGGGCGCCGTGGGGCCTGACGGGGCCTTCCCTAGGGCGGCCCAGCGGCGCTGCTTCCGGCCTTTCCCGGCGCCACCGGCACCGGGTGGGCGGGGGGCAGGAGGGCCTGGGGGGTTGGGGGGGCGCCTGGTGGGGCCAGCCTGGTCGCCCGGGCCGCCGCAGCCGCTGATCGGCCGGCCCGGCGAAGGCGGAGCCGGCAAGGACGTTCCCCTTGTGCCGTGTGTCCGTGTCCCGCACCTGCCTCTCCCCTCCTCCTCCCGCTGCGGCAGCCGGGTGAAATTACGGCTTAGCTGAGGGCCCCGGTAAATTTTTCAGAATTTGAGACTTAACCTACAGTGTATTTGTAAAGTGTCTGATACAGGACGGTCCCGACTCTGCTTGGAGCTGCTGGACAATAAAAATACTCTGCATCTTAACATTGCGTGGGGTCACAGGTGTAAGATCTCGGTAATACGCAAGTTTGGAGTCACTGTGCGTTACTGTATCACCTTTGTGCACACGCTGCTCTGCTCGGAGTTGCAGGTGAAGGCCCGAGGGCGTTGCTGCCAACTTCAATGGAGCTGAAATGTCAGCTACAGCTTTTGTTGAAGAGAAATGAAGTGTTAAGGTACACCACTTGTGAATTACTGCCTCTTGGGCATGTCATACTGTATTTGCCCAGTGCTGAGGTCCTTAGGCCTTCTGGCACATTCTTCAAGGGGACTTAAAAGGATCATTTACAAAAATCCAACTGAATCTTTACTACCCTTGCCCCAGGTGAAACTGAGCCACTTTATGAATACACATTCAATTCTTTCTTGATACAGAGGAGTCTCAGCACAATTTAAATCTTGTGGTAATGATTTCCATAGGTTAGTTACATGCTGTATGGAAAGAGATTTTGTAATTTAAAATGTTACCTTTCCGGTTGTATTGAAGTCATCTTGTTCTTGTATTATTAAAAGGGGGTAACCAGTCAGCCCAGAGCTGATAACAGGGCCTTAATCTATATGTGTTAATGTCAAAACACATTAAGCATTAACAGGACTTGCATTGCTATCCAGTCTCGTTAATGTCCAGACTGTCTCTGGACATTACCTTAAGTTCCTGTGTGAAAAAGTATCTCCTTTCCTCAGATTTGAGTTTTCCATGCTTTCCATTTCCTTGCATATCCTTGTGTTCAAACATGAAGACAGGAAAAAGCTTAGATCAGGTCTTCTTTTACTCACTTCTGTGTCCTGAATAGTCCCAGTCTTTCAATCTTTGAGTTTTCCCAGGCCCTGCATCATCAGCATCTCTTTGCGGATGAAGAAGCCAACAGCGTGAGGGCTGTTGTTTTACCCTGAAGCAGGCAGGGATGTAATCTCCCTTCCTTCCTAATACCTCCTAGTACTGCTCATGATTTTTTTCCATCAGATGAAAGAGTAGCTGCGTAATTTCACATAATTACAGCTGTGCAGTGGTCACATATTTCAGGTTCCTACAAAGATAGTTTATTTTTCATTGTCCCAAACCTAAAGCATCCAGACACCTTGTTGCCTTCTTTGAGGACAGCCACGTGATCCCTTGAAGGCTTTGCAAAGCTTTTTTGCAGTAAAACGCAGGTAGGTTTTGTATCAGCACAATTAACTGTGTGCAGCAATGGCTGAAAACAATCATGCCTTATTACTTTACTGAAGTACAATTATCTCTTAAAAAGCCTAGACTGGGCTAGCCTTTTTTTTTTCCCCGTTAATTGAAATTTGGCTTGAAATGTTTCTAACTACAGCCAGTAAACAGTGACAAAACCAAGTCCCTCAGCACTAACTCATTCACCCATTGTCCAACAATGTCTCCAATGGTTTATTTGATGACTCTTGCTTGGCCATGTATGAGATGGGGTGAGCAGTGGAAATGATAGTAGGACAGAAAGGAGCACTGATGAAAAAGAAGGTTCAGCTATTGCTGAATGATTTGGAGACTGTTGGAGACAACTGTATATTGGAGAGTGAAATGTGTGTTTTTCAAAGGAGTAGGAGGGGATGTCAAAGTATGTGCATCTTTAAATAAGCTGGCATCCTGGTTTTGTTACCCTTATTTAAGGTTATCCCAACAGGCCAGCTCTCAGACTTCACTGAAGTTTCCTTATGTAATGACTGGGTTTTCTTCATCTTTGGATTTTGTCCAGAGAAAGTAGAGAGCAGCTATCAGTGAGCTTCCAGGAGTGCTCTGAGTAGAGGTTATGGCCAGCACATATGAAGATAAGATAGCATTACTCATTGTAACAAGTGGCAAAATCTGGCCTGTAGATACCACCACCGTTTTCCCCCTTATACGGAGTATTGGTCATATGCCAGTAGAAAAAGCTGCCAACTAAAACGTTTCAAGAAAGGAAACATTGTTTGAAACCTGGCAAGAAATGTTTTCCTTCCCTTACAATATATACTAAACATATATAAAGAAGACTCAGGAGAAGTGTCTAGTGAGGTTTAACATTTTGTAATCATATGGATGGATTTGTTAAAATTTTTTACCCTTTGTTTTTTAATAGATGAGCATTGTAACTAATACTATTCAGTTAAAACCAGTAATTAAACACTAAAAACAAGATAATGTAATGCAGTTGGATAAATCCATTTAAAAAGCAATTGTATAAGATTAAAATGCCAACAGCATGAATTCTTTGTTGGTTTAAAATTCCTTTGCTGTTCTGCCACTTTCTTTGTTTCTTTATGCTCCTGTTTTTTCTTGTAACTGAAAACATCAGATGACCACTAGCAATGAATATGCAGGGGAGCTGCCTCCCAGGATGTGTAGCTGCAGCCTCTAAGCCCAGGGTTAGGGCAGCAATCGGGATCCACGTGGCCGATTGTTTTGCAGACATAATGGTGGTGTATTTATGGATCTCTAAACTTGTTTTTCAGGATCTGTGGCCGCCTGCGTATCACGAAGCTCGCTGGTTAACAACAGAAATAAAGCACTTGTCAGGCAGCAGCAATGCGTCAGTGCAAAATGGAATGCACAAGACTAAAGTTTACACGAGGCAACAACAAACTCTACTGTGCCGTTCTGTTAGGCAACAAAGGTAATTTGTTATGCAACATAATGAGGACTTGTGTGTGCTAGACGGCAGTGGCTCAGTTACAGGGCGTTGACATCAACAAGCACATGCAGCGTGCAGATATAGGAGAATTGCTATACATAGGAGAGAAGTCAAAAGCTTTGTTGTTACTACAGGGGTTTTTTCT